>OX336336.1:356044-956044 GCA_946902875.1 Nematopogon swammerdamellus | reverse complement strand
GAAGGCGGTCGGTTATTTTTGCTTGCTTTAGCACCACCGCCTTCGGTTCGCCTTGAAGTCGGTTAAAAAATTGGCCGCTGTTTACCTGACGACAGTACAGCTTCCCCCGCCCGCCCTGTTCCAGTTTTTAATTTGAATTTAGAGAAAACGGCTGATGTTGATTGTTCGCGCCGAGGGGGGAAGAAGTTAAGACTCACTTAGCTGCTCAAAGGTATTAGGGAGCTGTCAGCGAATATATTAGCGGGTTGATCGGTTCCACTCGGGGAAGCGTGGTGACGGCGGCGGCACGGGGGCGCGGGGGCGCGGAGGTGACCGTGGGCGAACGCTAATGCGGATTGTGATGTAAAATTAGCCTTTTGGAATTGCTAGCGATTGTGGACGGATTTTCATTTAAATTTTCCTCGTGACTGAACAAAGAAGGCTTCTGAAGTTCCGTTGGAAGAGTACTCGGGGAGATGCTTACGCTACGCTCGTCGCTCGTCGCGTCGGCGGCAGGTGGCGCTGCGGCCGAGCGTGTAGGTGTCCATTATGTAAGTGCCCGCGGTGTAGGTGTCCATGATATAGGTGTCCACGGTGTAGGTGTCCATCATGTAACTGTCCATGATATAAGTGTCCGTGGTGTAGGTGTCCGTGGTGTAAGTGTCCATGGTGTAGGTCTCCACGATGTAGGTGTCCATGGTGAAGGTCTCCGCAATGTAGGTGTTCGTGGTGTAGGTGTCCGTAGTGTAGGTGTCCATGATGTAGGTGTCCGCGATGTAGATGCCCGTGGTGTAGGTGTCCATGATATAGGTGTCCGTAGTGTAGGTGTCCATGGTGTAGGTGTCCGCGATGTAGGTGTCCGTTGTGTAGGTGTCCATGATATAGGTGTCCGTTGTGTAGGTGTCCATGATATAGGTGTCCGTAGTGTAGGTGTCCATGGTGTAGGTCTCCGCGATGTAGGTGTCCGTGGTGTAGGTGTCCATGATATAGGTGTCCGTAGTGTAGGTGTCCATTGTGTAGGTCTCCGCGATGTGGGTGTCCGTTGTGTATGTGTCCATGATATAGGTGTCCGTAGTGTAGGTGTCCATGTTGTAGGTGTCCGCGATGTAAGTGTCCGTGGTGTAGGTGTCCATGATATAGGTGTCCGTAGTGTAGGTATCCATGGTGTAGGTGTCCGCGATGTAGGTGTCCATGATATAGGTGTCCGTAGTGTAGGTGTCCATGGTGTAGGTGTCCGCGATGTAGGTGTCCGTGGTGTAGGTGTTCATGATTTAGGTGTCCGTAGTGTAGGTGTCCATGGTGTAGGTGTCCGCGATGTAGGTGTACGTGGTGTAGGTGTCCATGATATAGGTGTCCGTAGTGTAGGTGTCCATGGTGTAGGTCTCCGCGATGTAGGTGTCCGTTGTGTAGGTGTCCATGATATAGGTGTCCGTAGTGTAGGTGTCCATGGTGTAGGTGTCCGCGATGTAGGTGTCCGTGGTGTAGGTGTTCATGATTTAGGTGTCCGTAGTGTAGGTGTCCATGGTGTAGGTGTCCGCGATGTAGGTGTACGTGGTGTAGGTGTCCATGATATAGGTGTCCGTAGTGTAGGTGTCCATGGTGTAGGTCTCCGCGATGTAGGTGTCCGTTGTGTAGGTGTCCATGATATAGGTGTCCGTAGTGTAGGTGTCCATGGTGTAGGTGTCCGCGATGTAGATGAGTCGCCGGCGATCTAATTCAGTGGAAATTCGTCAGCCGCGCGAAGCATACCTACACGCTCGCCCACGCAACTGCGCGCAGCTGAAATCAATAATCACTTTACACTCGATCCGATAGGTACATTTTCGCACGCAGCGATTGACGACGTAAAACAGTAGGCTATTAAAGCCGAAGGTATGGAACTTTGTCTATGGAGTGATTTATCTGTTACGTAGTAACTATTAAGTAATCTGTGACACAGTGCTTCATTTAGCCATTTCTCATATTATGTGTGCCGCTCCCTCTCCGTGCAGCGTAATAAGTAATAACCCCAAGCCGGATTACATAAATAAAGATACGAAAGCAATACGAACTGGCCGAGCAAAGAGAAGTGCCATCAGAGTATTTATCGACAAAATGAAAGCGGATAGCCAGGAGAACCGATTAATAACGCGGTAATATTACATGCTACGTCACCCGCGCCCACCTATTCCTATTATCCCTCGCACCAGCCCTTTCCGCAGCAGGCAGCGGGCTGGCCCGGCTTTGCCGCGCAGTAACGAGTCATTTGTTCGGGCTACAACTATTTGAGGTGGAAGTTTTTCTATTTTTACAAGTTACTGAAATTTTTTCTTATTGTAAATAAAAATTGTTCTGACTTTTCAATTTGTTTATACATATTATGTATAAACTCAACTTTTATTATTGACTTGACTGAACCCTATGTTCTATGTATTTTATTATCTTTTATTTTCTTTTTAGGGTTCAGTATCAGGTACGGGACCCTATTACTAAGCCTACGCCGTCTGTCTGTCTGTCCGTCTGTCTGTCTGTCTGTCCGTCCGTTCGTCCGTCTGTCCGAGGGCTGTATCTCTTGAACCGTAATAGGTAACCCGTTGAAATTTTCACAAAAAATGTGTTATTATGGCCGATATAACAACAAATAATAAAAATAAGAAAAAGTGAAAAATTCACGGGGGTTCCCATAGAAGAAACCAAAAAGTGTATGCGCGCGCGCCATCTACCGAATAGATTATGAAGCATGACATTAACTAATATGAAGCATGACATTCACTAATATGAAGCATTTTATAACACGCCATCTTGATGGCGTGAGTAGCGCTGGCCGTGACATGGCGATACGGGACCCTCAGTGCGCGAGTTCGACTCGCACTTGGCCGGTTTTTTTACTTAGACGTACTAGTATGTAAGTTGCATTGAAAAAAAAACTATATAAAGTTTCTTACCCTCTTTTAGATTGCATTTGCTGGAACGGGACATGACAAAAATTATGATGAACCATACTGAATGGAATCCAACGTCTGCTTTCTGTCTGTCTGAGTGTCTGTCTGTCCGCTTATAACTCGAGAACCACTGAACTGATTTTAATAAAACAAAATTCTACGGATAGCTTGATTCTTCCCATCAACTATAGGCTACTTACTATCACGCTAAATGGCTTATGATGTTAGCAGTGAAGTGAAATATGAGAGCGGGCGGAGCCGCGGGCACAGCTTGTGCATAATAATATGTCCCAAATAAATATTGTAAATGTTGTGTGTTCTTTATGGCGAAATAAAAATCTGAATCTGAATCTGACTCTGAATCTTCCGAATAGCCCCTGCGAGGTTGACCTTCCGCCCTTCATCTCCGTCGCCACTCGCCACCCCCGCTATGATAAATTGTAACATAGTCAACAAGACAACGGTGAAACCAAAAGGGAAGATTTACCGCGTAATGTGTGTGTTCATATAATGTGATTTGTCTATAGTTCATGTGCTAATTTTGCATTACATTAATAACTATTATCAAGTTCACCAATTTGTAAAAACATTTAGTAGGTGCGCTAGTGGCAAGGATTGAGAAAGGAATGCTTCGGTGGTTCGGTCATATGAGAGAATGCATGATAGGAGACTAAAGAAAGAAATTTATGAAGTAAATGTGAGTGGAAGAGTCGGGAAGGGCCGCGCTAGACGCGCGTCCCTGGACCAGATCGGGCATGTGCTCAATAAAAACGGGTCAAGTGCGTAGTACCCGTAACCGACGAGCATGCATGAGCATGAGAGTGGAGAGGCGGCAGAGGTGTGTCAGGATCGTGGCGCGTGGAGATCCGTTGTCTACCGGAAAACAGGCGGGATGCTATGTATGTATGTATGTATTTAATAGGTACGATGCATAGTCGATAGGCGGCTAAAGTTCTATTCAAATAAAGACGAAAAAAACGTTCATTAATATCGCCTCACAACCACTCATAAAACATCGATCGAATGTAATATTTTTTATAGGGCATAAAACGTTTCCTCAAAAACGTGTCGGCCGCCCCATACGCGGCCACTTTACTGGCTCGTTAAAGAGGAAGGTTGGGCCGAGAGTCGTTACGTGAACTTACTGCCAGGTGATAATTCTACAGCCTAAGGTACTTCATAACGCGCTCGTAATCCCGCTCGCTTCTTAGAGCCGATTGCCCCAACAGAGACTTAAATATATCTAAATGCCCTTTAACTAACGACAGCTTAAATCCGTAACTCGATAAGTGAAAGCACAACTTGCACCAAGACAAGATGGTATCCCGACAATAGGGGGTAAACAGACTACTTGGAGTTGTGCTGGAGGTATTCTTGTACATTACAGCACAACACCGACCACCACGTTTAACAGAGCATTCGAACAAGATAACTATCAAGCAGCATGTAAGGCCCATCCGCTGCATAACTCGGTAGAGGGGCCAGCCTGTCGCCCGTTAACATGGCGTCTTGTCCTTATCTCTTAGTCGCCTTTTACGACATGCACGGGCATAGATGCATGGGGGCTATTCTTTTTAAGTACCGGCCCCACACGCGACCTCTTTTTTTCATCAAATCATAAATTTAAATGCTCTGGCAGCACTCTATAATTAGTGTCATATCTTTCTTTCAATATTATTAAGACAGAGATGGCACTACATTTTGTATAATGAAGCCATATTAGTCCTACAATAAACTCTTTGACAGACAGCGACGCTATTATTCGCTCTGCGTGGCAGATGTGAATTTGACTTTTCTTATGTGCCTGTTAGGAAATGAAATGACCGAACAACCAGGACTTGACTTTAAAAGTCTACATAAAATTCTAATAAAAGCATTTCACTGCCGTCGACATTTATCATTTGTATCTTTTAGATGAGTATAAGGTGTACTTAATTGTTAAGTCTGTGTTAACGCAATTTGTATTACGAGTTTAAGAAACAAAAAGGTTATAATAAAATGTTATTATAAATAAATCAAACGCTAAAAAATCTATATAAATTTATCAAACGCTGTTATGTGACAAGCTGCCACCTCGAAAACATTAATAGTATATGGGTACATACGTTGATATTCCCAAGGCATTTGACCGGGTTTGGCACAAGTCGCTCTTTGGCAAATTTCCGGCTTACGGACTTCTTTCTGGCCTGAGACTGGGTCGCCGACTTCCTACAAGGGCGTAGCTTTCAGATCCCAGTGGACGGTTGCTCGTCGGACGCCATGTCAGTGAACGCCGGCGTACCACGGGGATCTGTGTTGTCACCCACGCTGTTTCTTTTGCATATCAATGATATGCTGCCTCTAGACAACATACATTGTTATGCGGATGACAGTAGGGCACACGAATCCTACATCAGTCACCCTTCAGCCAGTCGGGACGTTGTTGATGAGAAGAGGCGAAGACTTGTGTCTGAGCTCGAACATACACTCGGCTCTATTTCTGAATGGGGCCGTAGTAATTTGGTCGAATTTGGTTTTGTGTAAATCGCAGATCAGGTCCTGTTTGGTGTAAGTACTGCTCGCACCTGTGGGATGGCTCCACCAAATAGCAGCTTGCGCCTCTGGACTCGATCCAGCGTCGAGCCGTGCGACTAGTGGGTGACCCCGAAGTGCCCCGCGATCTAGAACCACTGCAACTCCGTAGGGATGTCGTTTATTCCATGGGGAATGCTCGGAGGAGCTGTTTAACGCGATCCCGCCGTCCCTTTTCCACCTCCGGACCATGCGCACCGGGCAGGGATTGCATCCATATCGGACCTACCGCGGATGCGTACCAATCGGTTCTGCAGATATTTCCTCTACAGAACCTGTAAACTCTGGAACGCTCTCCCTGCCCGGATATTCCCCCCCAAGTACAGTGTCGGGTCCTTCAAGAGGGGTGTGAATGTGCACCTGTCAGGCCGGCGAGGCATTCGCAACCCCCGCACAATGGGCGTTGTTAGATTCCCATCGACCATGGGTGGCTCGGCGCCATATATCGCGCTTTCAATATAAAAAAAACGTGTTTTATGACAACGTTTTGCTAGTTGAGATGTTCCTGCTGATGTTATTGGATATCCGAGGCCTGGCTGCTCCAAAATTATCCTGTTACAAAAGCGAGACGTTATGTTCGCGATAATGCCGAGCGCAGTAATGAAGTGCGCCGTTGCCGATTTCATTGTGATAAGTGGTTTTCAAGTGGTGTTCAGCTAAGAAGGCGGCGGCTCCGAGCCAACCAAGCGACAGAAGGCAATCGAAATAATTTCTAAAGGTATTCTCTGAATTTGTACTGTGTGAGGCCGGGGGTGGATGGATGAGAAGAGCGGAAGACCGCGTGTGGTGGCGTGCCTTGGGATAGGCCTATGTCCAGCAGTGGACAGATACAGGCTGATGATGATGATGATGATGATGATGGGGTCGGTACTTAATAAGAATAGTCCCACTGTATCTCTCCCCGTGCATGTCGTAAAAGGCGACTAAGGGATAAGGACAAGATGGCGTGCATAAGGGCGACAGGCTAGCCACCTCTCACCATGGCGCGGTCTTTCCACCGAGTCATGCAGCAGGTAGGCCTTCGTGCCTTACTTGCTGCCTGATAATTATCTTGTCCGAATACTTTGTTAAGCGTGGTAGTCGATGTTGTGCTGTAATTTACTTGCATCACAACACCGATTATTCTGCTTACCCCGATTTCGAGATACGGCATGTGGTGTGTATGTAATAATATGTTCTCTGAATTAAGACGCAAGCATTTGAATTTCTATTTGAACCATTGTAGGGTCGTCGTCGCCCCGAACGTCACGTTTCAAGCGATTACGTAGCTAAAATATTACTAAGGTTTTACTGGAATTAATGAGTTTAATGAAGCCTTGAAGAGAAGTTATGACCCTGACACGGGAGCAGTATTAGTTTAGTTGATATTAAAGTCAAGTATGTTCAGTGTCAAGTCACGAATAAATAAATCAATAGTCAGAAATCGCTACTAATCGCAAGAATAAAAACCGGCCAAGTGCGAGTCGAACTCGCGCACCGAGGGTTCCGTATCGCCATGTCAGGGTCAGCGCCACTCACGCCATCTATGTATTATTTAGTATTATTTAAAATAATTCATACTGTTTTCGGTAGATGGCGCGCATACACTTTTTAGTTTCTTCTATAGGGACCCCCTTAAATTTTTTACTTTTTCTTATTTTTATTATTTGTTGTTATATCGGCCATAATAAATAACACATATTTTGTGAAAATTTCAATGGGCTACCTATTATGGTTCTAGAGATACAGCCCTCGGACAGACATACAGACAGACAGACAGACAGACAGACGGCGTAGGCTTAGTAATAGGATCCCGTACGACGGATATGGAACCCTTAAACCGGAAAAATAGCTAGCCTTGTAAGGTAGTTTGCAAAATGTTTTGAACATGTCGTGTATTTAAATACTTTACGTCTCCCATGGATATTAATATTATATTTGTCTTACCGTGGTTGGAATTCGCGGTCACTTTAGCCGACGACGTTTCGCACTGGCGCGTCCATCCTCGAGGTATATGCATCCAATTACATGGTAGATCAATAGCCGCTTACGACACTACACGCCAAAGAGACAAAACGAATTTTCATACCAATGCTGGTAGATGGCGCTGACGAGCAAAACGTCAGATGCAATACATTTCTATAACACATTCTCGAAATAATAAATACGCTCTGTATATATAAGGTGCTTCGTTATTCATGTCGAAGGTTTCGGGAGGGTTACATACACACTCGGGTAAACACGTTACGCGTTAAGTTTTTAGCATTACTTTTCGAGAAAAACAAAACATTTAAAAGATCAATATGTGCGTAACAGTAGGTAACTTGCATTGTACGGGGTCAATGACCGTACTATGTTCAAACGCAGAACAGCTGTTTGTTGTAAGTAAGTCATGAGGTCACTAGGCCTTTTGTCAGCACGCCACCGCGCCGCCTCCGCCGCCGCCGCCGCTCTAAAACTAGCTACCTACCTAACTCCCTACGTGTGCGGTGTGTGTGCCTACGTTTCGTGTTTGCAAAGGTCTAATAGCATGATTGGTTTTTACAGCTATTTGATTTTATTTTTTTGTTAGGAGATGTTGGGAGAAAAACTGCTCCAATAAATGTTTTTTTTTTGCGTAAAGTGTTTGTTTGAGTGCGCATGTAACCCTCCCGAAGTTTTTGACATGAATAACGAAGCACCTTATATAAAATTATTCAACTGAGAACACCGGGGCAGTAGCCCACCCGACAGCAAGCTGTGCAAACAATCGTGGAGACAGAGGCCGCTGATTTCTCTCCACACTTTTTTCACCACCGACCGGTACACAAACAGCGGTTACTTGCCGCACGCGAACCACGCCTCTTTCTCCCCTCTAACGAAATCAAATGCTCTGTGGCCGCACCGATCGCTTTCAGCGGATGGATGGGTCGCCATGAAAAACAATTAAATTAAGCGTCGCGCGCGCCATTACGGCACCTACATGGTGAATAATTGACTGATGTTGTCGAGTTGACGTAAAAAAATGTCGAGCGAGCGGCCAGGTGGGCCGAGCTACAGATTGATGGGGCGATACGTTAGGAGTATTAGTCATGTGAAGCGATGCACTCTTTTTTAGGGTTCCGCAGTAATAGGAAAGCCTACAACCAAAAAACGTTAAGAGGTAGGGACGTCGGACCTTGTGTTTGTCCGAAATTGTAGATAGCTTCGCTTCTAATCATTGTTAAGTAATTATTAGTTATTGAGTGTGTGGAGCGGATCTATGTGGACAGACCTAAATAAAAATAAAAACAAAATAAAACGTGACTGCTTTGTAGGGTTAAATTTTTGCTAAATTAAAATAAATTCAAGTTTCTGTACACCTAAGTATTGCCACAAAGAAAGTTCTCTTACTGTATCTGTGTTTTATGGTAAGAGGGTCAGAACCTCCCTTAAAATAAAATGTCATTGCGTCCAAACCAGCAATTTTTTTTAAATGTGTCCTCAAAAGGGGTCGAAACCTTCCGAGATCGAAATTTTTATAGCCGTGAGTGGTATTTGAAGCGGTATGTGTTCGCCTTGACATTGACAGACTTTTGCGTGACTTGTAAATAAATTACATACCAATTTAGCAATGGAATAAGAGATGTACCTATATTGTTTTTGGTATTTGCTAATTAATTGCGGAGCATGCCTCGAGGCGAAGACGAGACGACGACGCGACGCGGTGTGGATGCATGTCGGCTGAACTCGAACCTCGAACCCTGAGGTCAAGAGTCCAAGTAAAGACTGCGCCGACCGCCGCGCGCCGTATGTAGTAGCTGACTGAAACAAAAACAATAATACCAGATGTCAAGATGTCAGGGTCCGAGGTTCGAATCCGGTCGGCGTGCACCAATGAGTTTTTCTGACGGAAAAATGTACGTGCATAGCTAATATTCCTGCTGCTTCACCGTTCGGAACCGGTGTAGAACCTGTAGGTCCCTTCCCTTGCCCCTTACTAGGTGGTAGGCTCAAATTGTAGCTAACTGGATTGGAACCACCATATTTAGTCGAGTATAGCCAGCAATCCAAAGGAAAGTCTTCAGTATTGCACCTACCTTCTCGGAGGTGATATTGCCTGGTCGGATTGGCCCCTCAGCCACCCATACCGGATTACATAAAAAAATTTGTTAAGTGCGAGTTTTACTCCCGCACGGAGGTTTCCGTATCTAAAAAAATCGTAACCAAGGACATAACAACGGTAACCAAGGAAGTAACAACGGTAACCAAGGAAGTAACCGTAACCCTGGAAACAATCAGAACCGTGGTAACAATTTATGTCCACAAATACAACATAAACAAAATGTCATATTTAAAAATCAAATACGTCAATGTGAAAACTGTCATGAAAAAAAAACTATTTAAAAAAATATAAAAACCGCCTTCAAAAATGTATGAAGTAAAAAAATTAAAATCGAACCCTAGAGTTGAAGGCGGTCGGTTATTTTTGCTTGCTTTAGCACCACCGCCTTCAACTCTAGGGTTCGATTTTTATTTTTTTGCTTCATACATTTTTGAAGGCGGTTTTTATATTTTTTTCCGATCTTGACCAAAAAAAAAATGGGACCACCTTGGAGCTAGACTGAACCGAACACAAAAAGAATCATCGAAATCGGTTCACAATTGGGGAAAATATTGCTGAACATAGATAAAAAAAAAATACAAACAGCCGAACATAGAAACTCCTCCTTTTTTGAAGTCGGTTAAAAATAAAAAACCAAAATGAAATTGATTTCGAAAAAGTAAATATTTAAGAATATCTATCCGCTATTATCTGCCTATCTTTTGTCTTTCAACATGCAATGTATAAAAGCCTATGGCGCCATCTATTATTCAATAGTGTGACTAATCTAATTTATTGTACGTTTCTTGTATGGGGGCCCCCCTTAATTTTTAACATTTTCAAATTTTTCTTATTTGTTGTTATATCCGCCATAGTAACGCAATTCTGTGAAAATTTCAACGGGCTACCTATTACGGTTCAAGAGATACAGCCGTCGGACAGACTGACTGACTGACGGACGGCCGGACGGACGGACGGACGGACAGACGGCGGAGGCTTAGTAATAGGCTTCCGTACGGGATACGGAAACCTAAAAACAACATAGGTTTTTTTATGTAAGTTGTTTAAAATACATATAGTTTTAGTGCCTCGGGGCCCTCGGTCCTCTCGGGATTTCCCCCCCTCACCCCCCTCACCCTCTCCCCCACAATACTTAATATAAATAATGCACGATACCTACCTACATACAAATCCAAATCCAAATCCAAACGTTTATTGTCACAATATAGCACGATACATAAAACATAATAAAAATATTTTAATATTGAGCACTAAAGATTATTCTATCTGTGTATTATATGTATCACTTTCTATCTATGCTCGAGCAAGACACTAGACTCTCGCCTGTGACGCCTTGCTCCGCCCCCATTGGTGTGACAAAAGTGCAAAAAAAGAGAAAAAAAATATATTATGAAAATTCTGTGCGTTTTCATTTTTAAACATTTATGTACTAATAATAAGTATACATATATAATATAAGTTATTTATTAATTATAGGATATATAAACATCGAATGCTTATGAATTGACGAGGAACTTAACAACGCATTTTTATAATTACTAAAAATAAATACGTTTGCATTGTAAATAAAAAAGACCGAAAAAATGAAACAAAACAAAAATTAAAATGTACAAATTCATAAAAACACATAGATATTATATAGTCAGTATGTGACATTATACCAATACATTACACAGCATACTTTCACATTCAGTCGCAGTGAAAGATAGTAGCCATAATTTTATTTTAGATTTGAACAATTTGGTATGTTGTATTTGTTTGAGTTCTTTTGGGATTTTATTATAAAAGTTAGGCCCTAGAAAGTAAATAGTGTGTCGAAAGAATGTGGTTTTATGTTTTTCTCTTACAAGTTTTTCCATAAGGTTAGCCCTAGTGCTGAATCCGTGTGAAGTACGCTGGTGTAGGATTTTGTGGGAATGAAAATAGGTGCAGAGGTTTAACATAAAAATTTGTAATAACATAAAAAACAAAGTGATGACGTGCGTGGCGTAGACGGTGACGAAGTGCTGCAATGACGATGACATGACGTTTTGTCTGAGTTTACTCATCATTTTCAGAAGTTCAATTTATTTCATAACGTCCGTAAATAAGTATGACTTCCAAACCCCCCCTCCCCTCCCCCCCTCCTCCCGGGCCTCCCCGGGCTTCTGTGGTCCCCCGGGCCGCTCCGAGCCTCTCGGGCGCCTCCCCCCTCACCCCTCTCCCATAGCCCCTCTCTCTTCTCTCCCTCTCTCCCACAATATCTACATACAAATAATGCACGATACCTACCTACATAAAAATCCATTTTTATTCGGTTACGATCAGCGTGACGGTGACGTTTTTTCTGAGTTCACTCACCATTTTCATGACGCGCCTAAAGAAGTAACTATAAATATAAAATAACTTCAAAATAAGGCCACGTCGCAGGTGCGCGTAGTTGGTAGTTCTCGAGCGCCGCTTAATAAATCAGTTAGTAAGTTTGTTATTGATATGAGTTTAGTTCCAGTGTGTTGCGTACAATCCAGTACCGACCGGCCCGCTGCTCGCCAGGTAATTAATGGTTTAGTTCAGGGCTCTCCAAACTATACGGCCCGCGTCGCCACTTTATCCGGCCCGCGCGACGTGTGTGGCCTAAAGATTTATTTTTAACTAGCTCTTGCCCGCGGCTTCGCTCGCGTGAAAATCGTATTTAAAAGAAGAAAGTAAGTAAGAAAGAAGGCCGAGCTACGTTCAGGTAAACAATAAACCTTCTCGATGAAAGTAAGTAGCTAAGGGCGAGGCCCGCTACGGTATCTTTTTAATTTCGGTGCGAGGAACAATTCGGTTTGTATGAGAGCCACATCTTAGCGTAACCGGAACTGAATTTTGTTTAGCCTATCCTATGTTCCGTATAGTAAAATGTGCTTGCACTAAGTTTTAAAGAATTCGGATGATCGGTTTAAGAGTTATGGAGGAACATACATACATACAGAAAATATTTCTAAAAATCGTCAATTTAGTTTTAGTATCATACATAGAGTCTACAAACGCAGTATCTCATAAAACAAAGTAACTTACTCCATGACAATCCCTTACAGATTTATTATTAGTATTGATTGATGATTCATCCTAAATTGTGGATGGGCGAGCTGCTTACCTAGACTCTAGGTCTCTTACCTAGAGCAAACAAACATAGCACCAATGGCACCAGTGGCCGTATTCTCCAACTTCCTACCGTCGACGTCGGTGACGCTGACTAGTTATGTCTCTGTCTAGTTCATATAATTAGACAGAGACATAACTATAGTCAGCGTCACCGACGTTGACGGTAGGACGTTAGAGAATACGGCCACAGTGCTATTTCTGTCGGTCGGATAGCGGCGCAGAGCCCAAGGCTCTCTGATGAAGGATGAACATTTACGGTCTCTTTTATTTTAATAATAGGTAATACAAAACTCGACCCCAGTATTAAAGATATAATTTGATGATCGACCACTGCATGTGTCACATTAATATTTTTACAAAATTGTTTTATTTTTCTTTTATTTACACATTTTCTTTTTTATATTAATTTTACATATAAAACTTAAATCTAAAATTAATACAAAATAACGAAATGGAGTTTCCACCACCGGCCGCGTCTCCCGGTCGATTATCACTATGTCAAGTCTATTAGCCATAATAGTCCTTTCAGTGATAATTATTATTTTATTATTTTTCTCATTATTATACTAAACATTATTCAAGGAAAGTACCTACACATTTTGAGTTTAAAATTTATTAAAAATTTATATAGAAAAATAATTACGTTTCATTCTGGCCCCCAATATTTTTTAATAAGTCAATGTGGCCCGCCTGTAAAATAGTTTGGAGACCCCTGGTTTAGTTAGTTCGGTAGGACTAAATATCCGGCACGTGGCCCAGCCAACACACGAGGTTCGCTCACACTCGTACATAACTTTAGGCTAATTTAATTTATCTAACGTAATAAATGCCCCACTGCATCTCTGCACGCTCATGTTGTAAAAGGCGACTAAAGGGATAAGGACAAGGGGCCGCGCTGAAAGGCGACAGGATAACCATCTCTCACCTTGGTACGATCCTTCAACCGAGTCAAGCAGCAGGAAAAATATAAATAAAAATAGAAAAAGTAAAAAATAATAAACGTACAAAGAGTCAAAAAATCAGGGACAACACAAGACAGGTGTTTTTAACGGACCCCGTGAATTTTTTACTTTTTCTTATTTTTATTATTTGTTGTAATTTAGAAATCCTTTATTGATACTCTGGTAATTAATAAAAACAAATTTAAAATGAAAAAATAACAACAGCAGATTAAAATCAAAGTAAAACTAAATTAAAATAAATAACTCCTCCATTTGTTGTTATATCTGCCATAATAACGCATTCTGTGAAAATTTCAACAGGCTACCTATGACGGTTCAAGAGATACAGCCCTCGGACAGACAGACGGACGGACGGACGGACAGAGACATACAGACAGACGGCGTAGGCTTAGGGTGCCGTACCGGATACGGAGCCCTAAACATGAGGTTGTCAATTTGATTGTAGGTATGTAATATCGTTGGAATTGCACAATATTCGTATATGTTAGTCTATGCGGGCTTCTAAACAGGTGTGCCAAATTTCATAAGTGTATGTATGTGTGATGTTTGTATGTATCTTATGTTTGTATGTATGTATGTTTGTCCACGAATTTCTCGGAACCTAGAAATCGAATTGCCACAATTCCTTTTTTAAAGTTTTTTTTGTGGTGCGTAAACCTCGGTGCACGATTCCGACTCGCACTTGGCCAGTTTTTTTTTATTTAATTCCAGCATTGGAAGCGTTATTCAACGTACAGCCTGACGCTATTCATTCGCTCTGCACGGCAGCAGATGTCAATTTTACTTTTCTTGCGAGTATATTCCTCTTAGAAAGTTAAATGGCCAAACACTCAGACTTCACTTTAAGATGGCCTAAGGTTACTTAAGTACTTGTTAAGTCTGTGTTGGTAAAATCGGCTGTAAGTCGTGTGTGCGAGTGTGTGGCTGAGAGAGTTCCCGCTCGACACGAAACAACTTTTAATGATACGCACCTTTGTCTCAAAGCCTCTGGCTTGTTTTCAAAAAGTTTAATCCACTTGCGGTTTCGTTCATACCTCTTAATTAAATTCTTTGTTGTCGCGCGGAGTGAGCTAGAATGGAAGCCGCCCCCGCCGATACGCGCCTCTCGGTACGCTTAGAATTGGACACTCATCCAATTTGATCGGATTCGAGTTCCATTCATTAGGTATAACCTTTTTAACCGACTTCAAAAAAGGAGGACGTTCTCAATTCGTCGGAGTATTTTTTTGTGTATGTTCAGTGGTATTTCTATACCACGTGGACCGATTTTGTTGGATTAGAAAGGATGTACCTCAGGGGTGGTCCAATATAAATTTGGTCAAGTTCTGATGATAGGATCCATGCATAAGCATGTGAATGACAAATATGCGAATAATTTTTTACCACGCCAACCGATTTCGAGGATTCTTTTTATGAGAGGCGAGAATAGGCACCTGTCGGGCCGGCATGGCATTCGCAACCCCTGCGCACGACCGAATGTCATATAAATTTGCTCAAGATCTGATGATGGAGTACAAGGTGAGGTAATAGAACTCCTCCACGGATGGCAGCACAGGCTTCTTTTTTGGGTTATTGCATTGAATATCATAGGCAAGCTAGGATACAGAAAACAATATTCCATGACTAAAAACACGGAAATAAAAACTTAAAAAAAAAACGTTGAACCGTCTTCAAAAAAACAGTAGAACTGAAATGTTAAATAAACTGAAATAATATATCCTCGATAAGTAAACCAGTTCGATTCATATCCGGAACCTCGAGTTGAAGGCGGTGCAAAAGCCCAAGTGAAAATTGATAGATGAAAAAACACGAGTGCATGAAGATTTTTTGTGCTTTTGTGCCGTTTTCACCGCAAGGATCCGAATATGAATCGAACTTATTTACTTTTTACTTGGTTTAGATAGATTGATAAATAGTGTAGTGCGAGAGCGCTGTCCTCTGAAGAGGATATATTAACAGGAACACTTCGGTGGTTCGGTCATGTTGGAAGAGTGAATGATAGGAGACTAACGGAAGAAATTTATCGAGCAAATGTGAGTTGAAGAGTCGGGAAGGGTCGCCTCGGGTCGCCCTAAACGCACGTACCTGGACCAGATCGGCCGTGTGCTCAAAAAGGGTCAAGTACGTAGTACCCGTAACCGACGAGCATGCATGAAGAACATTATGAGAGTGGAAGAGGCGACAGAGGTGTGTCAGGATAGTGGCGCGTGGAGATCCGTTGTCTCTATCTAACCTGCCGGGAAACAGGCGTGACGCTATGTATGTATGTATGTATGGTTTACTGCGGTTTGGCGCGTTTAGTCCAACTTCAGGGAGAGTGCGTGGCTGTGTACTACCTCCTCCGTGGTTATAGGAATTTGATGGTGAGTCTGAAGTGGACACTGAACCGCAAAGCTTTCTGTCGGCAGTTGCCTTAGTATAGGGGAGGGGGGCGGGCAACATTTAAATCAACCCACCCACTCACACCGACCTACTGCCCCGAGAGTGGCGGTTGAGAGCTTTTGCTAACACAATTACATATTGCTTTGCTGCCAAATGCAGGGTCCATGCAGCTAGATAGATAGAGGCAAGGCACGCGAAATTTCAAATATGTCATGCACAGATCAGAGAAGTAATTGCTAGATGCGCCATCAATAGCGTTTGAACGGGAGTTCAAACGCTATTGATTCGGTGGAAGGACCGTGGCAAGATGAGAGGTGTGTGTTCTGTCGCCCTTTATTTTATTTATTTATTTTATATATATATTTTAGGTACTTCAACAGAGTAGTTGACACAACACACGAATTTTCTACCACATTTAAAAAAATCAGTCAACTCTCCAAAATTTAACGGCCCGGCAGCCCGGCATCTTGTCCCTATATCACTAAGTCGGTTTTTACGACATGCACAGGGAGAGATGCAGAGGGGCTTTTCTTTTTGTACCGGCCCCACACGGCACCTATCAATCAATTTACAGCAATACACACACAGTGCATCCACACAGCGATCACGCCGAAAGCTACAGCCAATGAGAGCGTGCCGATGATATACTCTGTCATATGTCCAACTCTCTGCGCAACGCTGCCACACGGCAAAGGCTTGATCTTCCATCTGGCCATTATTTCTCTGATCTGTGGTGCAATGTGAGGACCGCGGCGCAGTACTGACCGATGGGTAGTGACAGACAGATCTGCCAGGGTTGCCAGGTGTCCATGGTTACCGTGGACAGTCCATGTTTTCGATGCTCTGTCCACGGCGAAAAATATAAGCAACATGGACTATTGTTGAAATTGTTGAAAGCAGCACCACCATACTGGATGTAAGATGGCCGCATAGCAGCCTTGGCTGTGTTCCCATCTAGTTCAGTATAGCCAGCAATCCAGGAAAGTCTTCGGTATGGCACCTACCTTCTCGGAGGTGATATTGGATGGTCGTAGCATGCGCTTTGGCCCCTCCGACTCAGCCATCCATACCGGATTACATTAAAAAAAAGTTGCAGGTGATTTATAACATATATTTTTTAAATACAATGCCTTTGATGTATTTATCCTTAATGTTCCTGCCATATTGGTGATTTTAATTAAAGGGTATCTTGAATTTTTCGACAAAATCAAACCCGAAAAATCAAACGTGGAATCCAATACCTTTGTGAAAAATGTCCACCTTATTTCTCTGGGCCACCTAGCAACCCTGATCTGCCCCCACGCGTTTGTCTCGCTAACTACTAATGTGTATGCAGGACGTGAATTTCAATGGAAATGTTTAAACCATGCTGACGATACGGCTGTGTGCGTGGGTATCTCACTACTGACTAGTTTATCCATTTTCATCTGCATACGAATATATCTTTTTGTTCTGGATATTGTTTTTGTACTTTAGCATATGACATACAACAACAATATGCCATTTTACGGCCGGTACACATTCACTGCACGCACACACACATTTTTACACGTGACACGTGTCATGTGACGGCGACTCACGCCGACCGAGTGCGGGTGTGCGAAAATCGCACACTTTACTGGGACCACGAGCGCAGGGCTAATTACCTATGTACTCGTATCTATGCTGTTTGCAGTAACGATAGTTGTATGCATTTCTGGGTGCATCATACACACTCATGCGTGGTTCGGCCGATGGCACTTATTTTTAACCCCCGACGCAAAAAGAGGGGTGTTATAAGTTTAACGTGTGTGTATGTGTGTATGGGTGTGTCTATCTGTGGCATCATAGCTCCCAAACGGATGGGCGGATTTGAATGCGGTTTTCTTATTAGAAAACTGGTTTAATCGGGATGGTTTTTAGCTATGTTTTTAATCAAGAAATTAAGTAAGTAATCAAAAAATGTATTACCTTTTACTTGTAATAAAGTAATCAAAAAATGTATGACCGATGTGCAAGCGGTTTTTTTTAAAGCTTGAATTAAAAGTTAAATTACAAATTTAAAAAAAACGCCCGACCCTTGCAAAGTCAAAAATAATTTCCGTTTACTTACTTAGAGAAGTCAGGGGACCGCTAAGTAAATAAAATATAAAAACTCACGAGCTTCGCGGGAATTTACTTAGCGGTCCCTCGACTCCTTTAACTAAATAAATGGAAATTATTTTTTTATTTTTAAGGGTCGGGGGTTTTCTAAATTTGTAATTTAACTTTGTTGGCAGACTGAGATGTGTAATCGCGTTGCGTTGCGTCCACGTCGACGGTTGCACGTTGGTACTGTCGGAACCACCCGCTACGTTAGGGCTAGCACGCACTGCGGATAAAAAAACGCAAGTTTTTTTTTGCGTAAATTCTGTAACATAAAATTGACATTATATATATATATACACGGTGTTGCAACCCCAACCGTTAAACCCGAAAGGGGGTCATTCTGTACGTGAAATAGAACAACTTTTGTTCTACGACTTTTTAATTTGAAGAAAAAAAAATTTTTTTTCTCCATACATTTTGAGAATAGGTAATTAAAATTTGTATGGAAAAAATTTTGTTTTTTTTTTTTAATTTTCGCCGCAGAACTTGTTTAGTTCCACATATAGAATAACCCCCATATGTCAGTTAAAAATATTACGGGGGCAACTGCAACACCGTGTATATATATTTTTATGGAAACTGACACGGTTGGCTACCATCACCTACAACATCCGTGATGCCAGCCCATAACACCGGGTGAACTAGGCGAGATGTCAGCGCTTCCCTTTGATCGTGCCGGCTACACTGAACTGGACTGAAAACACAAAACTATTTACATACCCGTTTCGACCGACGTTTCATTCAGTGCGGTGGTACCAACAACACGGGCGGGTTGAACCCTACCACCGAGTAGGTAAGAAGGGAAGGGACCTACAGTTTAACGTGGAATCCGAACCACGGTCAGCCTCCAACGGTCGAGCGGTCACCCATCCAAGTACTGACCGCGCCCAGCGTTATCCTTCCTTCCTTACCTATAATAAAATCCAACGTCTGCTTTCTGTCTGTCTGTCTGTCTGTCCGCTTATAACTCGAGAACCACTGAACCGATTTTAATAAAACAAAATTCTACGGATAGCTTGATTCTTCCCATCAACTATAGGCTACTTACTATCACGCTAAATAGCTTATGAGGTTAGCAGTGAAGTGAAATATGAGAGCGGGCGGAGCCGCGGGCACAGCTTTATATGATACAAGCTGTGCCCGCGGCTCCGCCCGCTCTCATATTTCACTTCACTGCTAACCTCATAAGCCATTTAGCGTGATAGTAAGTAGCCTATAGTTGATGGGAAGAATCAAGCTATCCGTAGAATTTTTTTTTATTAAAATCGGTTCAGTGGTTCTCGAGTTATAAGCGGACAGACAGACAGACAGACACTCAGACAGAAAGCAGACGTTTGATTTTATTATAGATAAGGAAGGAAAGGAAATAAGGAAATAAGGAAATAAGGAAAAGTAAAAGGAAGGATAAGGAAGGATAATGAAAAATGAAATGAACGTACACGCACTGCGGTTTAATTACCGCGCGGCACCGCGCGGTCTGCTTTAACTGCGAATATACTTCGATGCGGGGCGAATTTTGTTCACGCGGATTTTTTGTGCACTATGCTATAGTGTGTGACAAAACCCCACGGATTTTTATTCGCAGCGCGTGTGTGAATAATTAACACACGTATTGTTTCAAGTGCGGACTTTATTCCGCGCGGAAAAAAACCTCGCGAATAATATTCGCTGTGCGTGCTCGCCCCTCTAGTCGGGGCTCGGAAACTCATTTCAGTTCCACGATTGTAAAGCTGCGTATCCATTAGAGCAGCCTCAGGCTGAGCAGCCTCGACTTGAAGCAAACTGAGGCTGTTCACTCTGAGGTATAGTCTCGAGGCACGTTGCGGATCAAGGTGAGGCGTCGAGTCCACGCCTCACCTTGATCCGCACGCCGTGGACCAAGTGCACGCCTCGGACTGAGGCTCCTTTGAGCGCGGCAAAAAACCGACAAAATATGGCTCGGCCCGAGGCGACGAATTTGCCTCATGGCGCGGCGTGCCTCAGGTTGAGGCAGCGTCTCCACTTGTGCGGCCTCGGGTCGAGCGACTGCCTCGCCCCGAGTCTGCCTCTAGTGGATACGCAGCTTAATATTTTTTTTTTGGTCTCATTGTCGGTATTCTGTATCCATCAAAATTCTATATGTATTTTGACATAGGAGAATGTATTCTCTACTTCACCAAACAACAGTTGCAATAAAGTTGCCTTAGTTAGTGTACAACGGCCACACACAACAAGTTATCGTGATATTGCGCCAATGTGAGAAAGCTTGGATCACATCCAAAATATTCTGGCAGCTCTGGCTTAACCTCTAAAGTTACATCACTGTTGTTCTTATGCTCCCGTTTCTGTGAAATTATATAGTGGAGTAAATCAATCTACGGTGCCAAATTAATTGGCGCTGACAGTTCGAAAATTTGAAAAATTTACCGTTAGGAACCGGTGTAAAACTGTAGGTCCCTTCCCTTGGCCCGCACTAGGTAAGTAAGATGGCCGCATAACAGCCTCGGCTGTGTTCTCTTCTAGTCCATTATAGCCAGAGAGAAAAGTCTCCGATATGGCATCTATCTTCGCGGTGTTGATATTGGCTGGTGGAAGCATGTGCCCTGGCCCCTCTAACTCAGCCACCCCTAGAAGATTACATAAAAAATATACGTGATATTATGTATCAGGAATATTTTAGGTATATCTTGTAGGCTTTTATTTATGAAGCAAATGTGAGTGGAAGAGTCGGGAAGGGTCGCCCTAGACGCACGTACCTGGACCAGATCGGGCATGTGCTCAAAAAGGGGAACGCGCGTAGTACTCGTAACCGACGAGCATGCATGAAGAACATTATGGGACTGGAAGAGGCGGCAGAGGTGTGTCAGGATCGTGGCACATGGAGATCCGTTGTCTCTGCCTACCCCACCGGGAAACAGACGTGACGCTATGTATGTATGTATGTATCTTGTAGGCTACTGTTTTTTTGAATCCCTTACTAAGGATAAATGCTTGAAGGAGGATTATTCCCTGATTCTACTAATTTTAAGATTATCTCACGCAATTATAATCATCTCTTCTTCTGTATCCGTGAGTTAATCCTAAGATCAGTGAAACCATAGACAATCACGGGATAATCCTCCTTTTTTTTATGGAAACTGACACCGCTGGCTACATCACCTACAACATCCGTGATGTCAGCCCATAATACCAGGCGAACTTGGTGCCACGTCAGTGCTTCCCTTCGGTCGTGCCGGCTACAGTGAACTGTACGGAAAACACAAACTATTTACATAGCTGTTTAGACCGAACTTTCATTCAGTGCGGTGGTACCAACCCGGGCGGGTTAAACCCTACCACCTAGTAATATAAGAAGGGAGTCATATCCCTTAGTCGCCTTTGACGACATACACGGGGAGAGATGCAGTGGGCTATTCTTTTAAAGTACCGGCCCCACACGGTACAATACCGTTTGTGGCCTTGGTAGGTATAATCTCAAGACGATAATTCTCATTCCCCCAGTTGGGCCTAAAAGTTACAGAGTGAGTGTGAGTGAGCTGAGTGTGATAGATAAGGTTGTAGTGTCAACACACTTGGCGTGGATAATAAGTACAGAGATGAATTTAATTAATGTTTTCCATTCAATAATAATGAAGCAATCGCTTCGCGGCGAGGAGATTAATTGAATCGAATTATCTTTGTGCTTTCAAACTGATTTGTTTGCTGTATTCTCTATAATGAATGTCACCTGAGTTGTCTTGTCCGCCGTACATCGGCTCCATAATGTCGGAGATTTTCAGATGAGGTCGCAATTGCAGAGACGTTAGCCGGATCGATCGGTCGATCCCTAGTGTCAGAGTCCATGCTGAGTCACGGTCAACTTAGAGGGCGTAGTAACGCAGGTCGTCTGCCTTAGGCAGCAGCCAAGCAAGCACCACCGTGACCTCAGGCGACAGAATACATAATTACCTACGCTTAGGCCCAATATGAAAGTTTCTTCGCAAACATGTGATGATAGATTAATTGTGTTAATCGTGCATCCCTTTCACAGCTTATAAAGATGCTTAATATTGTTTTTAACCCCCGAGACGCAAACGGAGCGGAGGGGTGTTATTATAAGTTTAACGTGTGTGTGTGTGTATGTGTCTAAGGGTGTGTCTCTCTGTGGCATCGTAGCTCCCAAACGGATGGACCGATTTTTTTATCAGAAAGCTGGTTTATTCGGGATGGTTCTTAGCGATGTTTGTAATGAAGTAATCAAGTAATTTTGTTTTCTTAAAAAGTGGACCGATTGGCATGGGTTTTTTTAACCGACTTCCAAAAAAGGAGGAGGTTCTCAATTCGTCTGTATGTTTTTTTTTTTTTATTTATTTTTTTATTTTTTTTTTATTTTTTTGTATGTTTGTAACACGATTTCTCCGTCAATTGAGGGCCGATTTAGAAAATTCTTTTTTTGTTAGTTAGGTCATACTTCCGAGGTGGTCCCATTTCAATTTTATCGGAATTGGTTCAGTGGTTTTCGAAAAATCAGCATAATACTATGGTGTGTGGTTACCTTCAGCAAAACTTGTGATGTGGTCGTTTTCGGCAATTTTCAGTTTGATAAATTAGTATGGTGTGTGGTTACCTTCAGCAAAACATTTGTGATGTGGACTTATTCAGCAATTTGCAGTCTGACACATATGGCGAATAATTCTGTACCACTTCAATCGATTTCGATTATTCGATTTCGATTATTCTTTTTTATGTAATATTACTAAAAAGAATGAAATAAAAACTGTTTTAAAAAATATTAAACCGATTTCCAAAAAACAAAAAAAAAAAACTAAAAAAGTATTATATACCTAATATTTTGAAATTTTCTCTGTCCTGTTGAAATACATGAATCGATTTACTAGTGATACATATTCGGACCCTTGTTTCATGAATATTCTAAATTTGAAATTTTTTATCTTTTCCGACCGGCGCTTAATTTATTATGGTACCTGGCCAGTACCTACTGTACCGAGTACCATCGAGCTGGTTTGATGATGGAGACAGAAGGTGGCCATAGGAACTCCTAAACTACACATGATAAACCCATCGTGTTTGGGCTCGTTGCATTTGTCTTCACGAGAAATTTACTTTAGACCTAAAAGATTCTCAATTCGACGGTATGTTTTCTTTTTTTGGATGTTTGTTACGCGATTACTCCGTCAATTGTGGGCCGATTTTGAAAATTCTTTTTTTTTTATTTGAAAGGGGATAACCCTGAGGTTTTTGAAGTGAAAACTTCTTTAGCGGCTCTTGGCACTTTTTTAGGTGGGTAAAAATGTATAACTCGCGACATCGCGTCAGCGTCATTTTTAAAATGAAACCTTAAGTCATTGCGTTAAGGGTTAAGTTAGAGTGGCACGGGATCTGCCGGCACTCCCGGAGTGCAACTGTTAAGTAGGGTTCCGTAACACGTTTATGTCTGTCCATTCTACTAAGTTCTGCAAAATGAATGTAGGGTTCCGTAACATATGCATGTCTATCCGTTCTACTAAATTTTACAATTTTCAACCAAGGTCCTCCGACGGTTATTTTATAATAAAAGTAGGCTTCCGTAACACGTTTATGTCTGTCCATTCTACTAAGTTCTGCAACATCACCTACAACGTCCGTGATGTCAGCCCATAACACCAGTGCCATGTCAGTGCTTCCCCCTTTGATCGTGCTGACTACACTGAACTGGTCGGAAAACACAAACTATTTACATAGCCGTTTCGACCGACGTTTAATTCAGTGCGGTGGTACCAACCCGGGAAGGTTAAACCCTACCACCAAGTAAGATTGCGAGGGAAGGGACTTACAGTTTTACGAGGAATCCGAACCTTGGTCAGCCTCCAACGGTCAGCGGTCACCCATCTAAGTACTGACCGCACCCAGCGTTGCTTAAAATTCAATAGCGACAGTTGACTGTCTGCACCACTGAGCTATCGAAGCTGACGTGGTCCTATTTTAATTGGGTCAAGATCGGATTGGAAAGCGAGGCGGAATCGCGAGGCCGAAGGCCGAGCGATTCCGCCGAGTACATTAATAGCAAAAATTACTAAAAAAAACTGTGAAATAACAAAAAAGTTTTAAAAAACATAAAACCGACTTCCTAAAAAAAGTAGAACTAAAAAACTATTTAAAATAAAAATATAAAAACCGCCTTCAAAAATATATGAAATAAAAACCTAAAAAAAAAAACGAACCCTAGAGTTGAAGGCGGTGCTAAAGCAAGCAAAAATGATGCATGAAAGAAAACATGAGCGGATGATAATATCCTTTGTGATTTGTGTAGCCTTTTTAGCACCGCATTCAACTCTAGGGTTCGTTTTTTTTTTTAGGTTTTTATTTCATATATTTTTGAAGGCGGTTTTTATATTTTTATTTTAAATAGTTTTTTAGTTCTACTTTTTTTAGGAAGTCGGTTTTATGTTTTTTAAAACTTTTTTTTTTCTTATTAGAAAGCTGTTTTAGTTACTTTAGTTAGTCTAGTTTCTTTTGAAACTGATACATGTACTTCGCATATTTCACTTGGATGACGTACGGACGGACATTTCCCCACCAGTAAGTAGTGCATAAACGAAATAGTTTATCCAAACTATCAATCTGAGTAACCAAAGTTTAACAATAGAGTACCTTATTTATTTACCTTATATATTTAGGACTAGCCTTTGCCCGCGGCTTCGCTCGCGTGAAATTCTTATTTCAAAAGAAGAAAGTAAGAAGTAAAAGTAAAAGGCCGAACTGCGTGCAGGTCAATAATAAACCTTCTCAAATAAACCAAGTATCTAAGGGCGAGGCCGAAGGCCAAACTCCGTTCAGGTAAGCAACATTCAGGTTCAGGTAAATAATAACCTTCTCGCTACGCGCTGTCCAGCTAATGAGGATAATACATTTTTTGCTTTTTATTTTTTTTTATTTTTTTTTAGGATATCCGCAATAACAACACATATTCTGTGAAATTTTTAACGGACGGATGGACGGACAGAGATGGCGTAAGGCTTGGTAATAGGTTTCCGTACCTGTACGGTACCGAACCCTAGATATTATAATAAAACACAATATTAATAAATAATGCAAGAATAAATTAATTAAGTACATAATAAAAAAATAAGAGTTACGAGTATATTGAATGTATTATATTAAAAAAATATAAAAACCGCCTTCAAAAATGTATGAAATAAAAAAATAAAAATCGAACCCTAGAGTTGAAGGCGGTCGGTTATTTTTGCTTACTTTAGCACCACCGCCTTCAACTCTAGGGTTCGATTTTTATTTCATACATTTTTGAAGGCGGTTTTTATATTTTTTTAAATAGTTTTTTATTTCACAGTTTTTTAAGTAATTTTTATTTGCTATTAATGTACTCGGCGGAATCGCTTTCCAATCCGATCTTGACCAAAAAAAATGGGACCACCTAGGAGCTAGACTGAACCGAACACAAAAAGAATCATCGAAATCGGTTCACAATTGGGGAAGATATTGCTGAACATACATAAAAAAAATAAAAAATACATACAGCCGAACATAGAACCTCCTCTTTTTTTGAAGTCGGTTAAAAAGGTGGGATTTGTCGGCACACCCAATCGATACGATGAACTCTGTTTTGAGATGAGAGAAAAACATTCGCCTCAGTGTAATTACCTATTAAGTATTCTGTGTTATTGTGTCTATGTAGGCAGACGTTACTGCCGCTGCTTGCTGACTGCTCATAAATTGGGAGGGGCTTAGTGTCAGTCACAGCGGCCGGGTCGTCAGTCACTTGCAGCGACGTCGTTCGTCGCGTTGTTGTCGCCACGTCCGCGGTGGAGCGTGCATGTCGAGTGTTTACAGGCTGATTCAGCAATAACTACTGTGAATTGAGAATAGACTATTCCCAATTCAGTGGATGATTCCTACTATTTATACTATTTATTATAAATACTATGTGTATTATATGTATGTATATATTCTTCGTCCGTTTTTTTAGACTCTCAGCACATGCTTGCACTGGGTTATCATCAGTCCCCGCCCAAGTGCATCTCGGGAGAGGGGATAGATGTGTGGTGATATGCTTCTTCTTAATAAATTGCTTCATCATAATTTTCGAGTTCTTCCAAATAACCAGTCATGACTTTTGTTAAAATTTTCGTAGTCTGTATTGCAGCTTGCTGTTGCAAGACTTGTATTTATATATATAATTTTATTCTTCCGGATTTTTTCGGAGTCGTCGGCGATTGTACTCGCCGGTCTGCCACCCGTCCTCGCTCGAGTGCCTCCCAAGATAGAAGACGGGCCCACCGATCAGTCTTGAGTTACATAATATTATTGTCTTCACTGTCAGGAGGTAGAGAAAAAAACTATTTAAAAAAATATAAAAACCGCCTTCAAAAATGTATGAAATAAAAAACATCGAACCCTAGAATTGAAGGCGGTGCTAAAGAAGGCTACACAAATCACAAAGGATATCATCCACTCATGTTTTCTTTCATGCATCATTTTTGCTTGCTTTAGCACCGCCTTCAACTCTAGGGTTCGATTTTTTTTTTATTTCATAAATTTTGAAGGCGGGTTTTATATTTTAGGGTTCCGTATCAGGTACGGGACTACGGGACCCTATTACTAAGCCTACACCGTCTGTCTGTCTGTCTGTCTGTCTGTCTGTCTGTCTGTCTATCTGTCTGTCTGTCTGTCTGTCTGTCCGTCCGTCTGTCCGAGGGCTGTATCTCTTGAACCGTAATAGGTAGCCCGTTGAAATTGTCACAAAAAAATGTGTTATTATGGCCGATATAACAACAAATAATAATAATAATAAGAAAAAGTAAAAAATTCGCGGGGGTTCCCATAGAAGAAACCAAAAAGTGTATGCGCGCACGCCATCTACCGAATAGATTATGAAGCATGACATTAACTAATATGAAGCATTTGATAACACGCCATCTAGACGGCGTGAGTAGCGCTAGCCGTGACATGGCGATACGGGACCCTCGGTGCGCGAGTTCGACTCGCACTTGGCCGGTTTTTAAATCGTTTTTTATTTCACAGTTTTTTTAGTAATTTTTGCTATAAATATAAATAATTTGTCACATGATTTAGGTTTGTGTGTTTATCACAGCAGATAATAATATGAGCGGGCGCGGTGCCGCCGCCGCAGGAGGCCAAAAGGGAATATTTTAATTAAATTCCCGACTATCACTACGGGATGAGGTCATTCATTACTCAACACGCTGTTGTCCGTCGCCGTCGACGCCTGCGTTATTAATTCATGCCGCTGACATTCTTTCTGCGCGCTCAAGGAATTAGTGCGGAAAAATGACAGGGCTCATTTACTCTGGATGAAGTGTAGCAAAATGTGTCAAATGTCGGCCGAAAAATGGCTGTAGAAGGGAACATAGATACCGAGAGACCCGAAACCTTAACCTAATTCGATCTAGTTGAATGATTGGTGTTATATTAAAACCGGCCAAGTGCGAGTCGAACTTGCGCACCGAGGAGGGTTCCATATTGCCTTGTCGTGGTCAGTGCCGCTAACGCCATCTATGGCGTGTTTATGAAATGCTTCATATTAGTTAAAATTCATGATCAGTTAAAATGCTTCATACTCTTTTCGGTAGATGGCGCGCATACACTTTTTAGTTTCTTCTATGGGAACACCCGTGAATTTTTTACTTTTTCTTATTTTTTATGCCTTTATTTACACATCTTCTTAAAACTGATTTTGTACATATTAAAAACCAAACATTAAAACATATACAAAATTAACCTTAAAAAAATTAAGTTTCCACCACCGGCGGCGGGGCGAACCCAGGCTACCGATGGTCGGGTCCCAAAGAGAGAAACCTCCGGACGATGCGTGCAATTCCGGATTACATAAAAAGAAGCTACCGTGTGTAAATGATAGCTAGCAACTACTCCTCTGTACTCTGTCCTCCGTGGCCGGTCCGCACTCGTTCTGATGCGCCTCCGCCGGTTTACCGGTGCGTAGTAGGTAAGGTTTCGATTAAATTTCCCCTCGAGTTGGCCGCCCCGAGCCCCTTGTCAGCTTCACAAAATATCCGCGCGATCCGCGCCCGAACGCGATAGCATTACAAAGCTTATACGAGTAAAGCGAACGGTATCCGCACCGCGCGGGGTAGTGGGGTAGTCGGGTGGGGTAGAAGGGGAGGGGGGGGGGGGGGGGGGGGGTCGGAACGAATCGGAACGCGAACACAAATTGAATAACAATATAACTCGTATGTTACAATTTCATTGTGAAATAATGGGCCCAGACGGGACGGGAAACGGGATTGCAACTCACAATTCCCGACCTGTTACCTAGCTTCAACCTATTTTTAACCGACTTCAAAAAAAGGAGGTTACCAATTCGACACGTATGCATCGATGTCTAATTTTCACGTATGTATGTTTGTATGTATGTATGTATGTATGTATGTATGAATGTATGTTTGTCCACGCATTACTCCGAAACTATTAATCTGATGCGCAATAAAATATTTATACATATTAAATATATGAAACTGAAAAAGACTGAAGTTTCGAGGAATGATGACAAATACATTATGAAACTGTGTTCAAAACATTAATCAAAAAATGTTACTCTGTGTTTCATATTAACTCTAGTATAACTTACACATCGCGAGACCCCACCGGACCGCCGAGGCCTTGGACATAACGGCTTTTCAAAAGAATAATTAAAGCAGCTTTTAAAACATAATTCAAAAAGCTGGTATGTCCGTCCGCAAGCCCACAAAGTGGGCACGCTCGGGTTCAGCACAGACAGGGGCGACCACAACGATTCATTTGTATGAGGAGACCACGGAAAAGATAGATGAGGAGTTGTCGCTAGGTGTGTCAAAATATGGTGTGTAAACAGCCGGGTGTGGAAAATTCTTTAATAGGGAATAAACGTACGAGATATAATGAAAGACCGGCACAACTACTCATGTTGTACAAATCACAGATTAGGCCGGTGATGGAATACTGTAGCCACATTTGGGAAGGCAGCCCCCAGTATCTGTTGGCGTCCTTGGATTCAATACAGCGCCGAGCCGTGTCCGTCTGGTGGGAGACCCGAAACTGACTGATGACCTGGAGTCTCTCAGTCACAGACGATTTGTAGGGTCACTGAGTCTGTTCTACAGGTACTATCATGGACGCTGCTCGGAGGAACTTGCTTCCTTTATTCCTTGCCATCCAACCTATCTTCGCAGCACTCGTCGCAGAGAAACTGAGCACCCTTTTGTTGTTGACATTGGGCTTTTGAGAACCCATCGGTTCTCAAATTCGTTTGAAATTCTTCAAATCTTCAAATTCTTTGTCGCACCGCTAGGGTGTGGAACTGTCTCCCGGCGAGTGTGTTACCCGAATCCTTTAACCTCGAAGTCTTCAAACGTCGTATCAACGGGCATGTTCATGCATCAGGGCTATGAATATTAAATAAAATTTTAGATGAGATATATTTTACATTTAATCTTTAATATTAAATTAAATTTAGATGATTGGTATCTTTCTCAAGATGCAATCCATCTCCGTGCAAAATTTTATCGAAATCTGTTCAGCGGTTTAGGCGTGAAAAGGTAACAGACAGACAACAGAGCTACTTTCGAATTTATAATATTAATATGGATAAAACTAACTGGCTTTTGGTTCCCGACCGAAACTTTTGGTGGTCAAGCGGGACGACGCCGGGTCTGAGATTCTAAACCGGTGACAAGTCCCAGTGTACCGGGACGAATGGCATCCCTAAGTATGCCCCAAGTTGGCGGCGGCGACGCGACGTACTCAGTTGCAGTCGGTGTAACCGACTCTTCTCACAACCGACTCTTCTCACCTATCTTCTCCGTGGTCGGGACCCGTTGAGGAGCCGTGAGGTGGGTCTGGGTAGGATCGGGCGGCGGGGCGCTCCGCACTCGCTGCGGATGCTTTTGTTCTCAGCTCTCCGACCACGTGAAAGCGAGAGCGACGTTCACCTCCATTATGAGCTTCGTGCAACTTGTTAGTCGGGTGACATCTTTGGCTAGGTTAGGACTTTCATTCAGTGCGGTGGTGCCAACCCGGGCGGGTTATACCCTACTATTTGTTTTTTTTATTTTTTTTATTCTACCACCTAGTAAGGAAAGAAGGGAAGGTACATACAGTTTTACGTGCAATCCGAGCCACGGTCAGCCTCTACGGTCCCGCATTCCAAGTTCTGACCGCGCCCACGTGTGCTTATTATCACGAACGACAGTCGACTGATCGCACCACTGAGCTACCGAGGCTGACGAAATGGTGGCGTTCATAATTTCAATTCACGTTAAAAATTTACATTTGTATCAAAGTGTAATTATGTATATAATTCGTGGGACTTTCCCTGTATAACAAACACGATTAGGATATTACTATTTTAATTTCTTCGTCGGTCCTTAGATCGTGTGCCGCTGGGCTTTGGACCTTGAGATGTTTTCATCCATTCCAAAAAGGATTTTGAATGAGACATTAACCTCTCATATTTCTTCTCGCGCGTCTAAAATATTTGCGAATTTTTACCTTAAAAGGAAAAACGGAACCGTTATAAGATCACTTTGGTGTCCGTTCGTCTGTCACAGAGTTTTTTCTCGAAAACTAAGAAACATAGAAACTTGAAATTTGACATAATGATAAATCTTGATGACAGTGTAATTAAAAATAGTTTAAACTAACATATAATTTCATCATTTGGAAGTCATCCCGTCAAACCGACCAATGAAAAGTTAAATTACAAATTTAAAATACCCCCGACCCTTAAAAAGTGAAACATTATTTAATATTATTTCCGTTGACTAACTTAAAGGAGTCGGTGGTGGACCGCTAAGTAAATTCCCGTGCAGCTCTGGGTTTTTATATATTTACTTAGCGGTCCCCCGACTCCTTTAAGTAAATCAACAGAAATAACTTTTTACTTTTTAAGGGTCGGGCGTTTTTAAAATTTGTAATGTAACTTTTATTTCAAGCTTTAAAAAAAAACGCATGCAAATCGGTCCACTTTTTAAGATAATAAATTTTTTAATTACTTAATTACAAACATAGCTAAGAACCATCCCGATTAAACAAGCTTTCTAATAAAAAAACCGCATCCAAATCGGTTCATCCGTTTGGGAGCTACGATGCCACAGCAGACACACACATACACACACACACACACTCTCACACGTCAAACTTATAACACCCCTCATGACTCGTGAAAGAAACTACAATAGGCTGCGGTATGGATAGGGAACCCTAAAATTGAAAACTACTGACGTCATATGGGTGCGTCGTCGCTCCCACTTAGAAATGCAAAGGTTATCAATAAATGAGTAGGTCGATAGCAGATTATCTGCGAGATGGGTGGGGGTGCGGTCGCAGCATCTGCTCTGCGCTAATGAGATTGAGAGCTACGCGGTGTGTCTTGTTTGACATCTGAGCCCAACCCGTTCCGTTCTATGTAGATATATTATGTAGAACCGAATGTAGGTAGTAGAGTGTTTTCATTTTACGAAGGCACGAGGGGTACGAGCTAGAACGATAAAAAAAGTTATGGACGCCGGACTGTTCAAATGCTTGTATGAGAACTAGCGTCGCCGAGTTGCGGGGAGCGGAGTGTACTTACCGATAACATATTCCACTATTGTGCAAACTAAACTTGGCTGTAGTGTTTTTACACGTAAACACAGAGCATGCGGCCATTTCAAACAGGTTTTTGCGAACGCGGCCGATGACAGACTGACGGGCCAGCGCGCGACCGTCCAATGAAACAAGTATGCTTTTACTTATATCGTGTTACGCTGGCGAGGAAGGGGTTTGGGGTCCATAGCTTTTTTTATCGTTCTAGGGTACGAGTTAGGAAGTGGTGCGAGAGGCGTACGCGCGGCGCTCAGTAGAGAACGAACTCGATGCCAGGTCGATACACACGTTCTACACGTCTCCGCGTCGCTCCGTCGAACCGAGTCGTTCCCTACTGAGCTCCGCGCGGTCTCACACCACTTCCTACCTAATACCTCTCGTGCCTTCGTAAAATGAAAACACTCTACGTGATACTATTCGCGCTTCACCCGATGTGTACAGTAGCGACTACCTAGGCAGACCAAGGTTAGAATACTAGATGAGTTGACTAAGCATAAACGCAGCCCAAACATCTCCAAACTAGCTATTAGTTAGCAATCAAAGTTAGCCGATTACGGGCCGAAGCGCCGCGCCGTCTATAGACGGAACGACGACGCGGCGGAGGCGCCGGGCGGTGCGGAGCGGTTCATACTTTGTCAGAAATTTACTTGCGGCGGCATTACCTACTTATTTATTACTGAACTAGCTTTTGCCCGTGGCTTCGCTCGCGGAAAACTCGGTTTAATAGCAAATCCGCACCGTCGCAATGTGGCACCGCTAGAGTATGGAACTGTCTTCCGGCGAGTGTTGTTCCTGAATTCTGAATCCTGGGTGTCTTCAAGCGTCGTATTAACGGGCTAGATAGCCTAGCAACAGTCCGCAAATCTGCTGGCATGGCACCTAACTGAGCAAGGTTTCGCGAGGAGAGGTGATTGTGGCTCTTTCGATTGCACCATTGGTCTCTCGGCACAGCCACCCATGCTGGTTTACATAAAATAAATCCGATTTAAACGTAAAATGATAATAAACTATCGCTTCTCTTATATTATCTCTCTCTCTTCCTCCCTTCCCGTCCATTCCTCGCCTCTTCCCCTCCCACCCCTCTCCTCCGTCCATATCTCCCCTTTCCATCCGGAACTACCATTCGACAATAAATTACGTCCATTATACTTTCTTTGACACTGCTCATCCCTATTGCTATTTAGCGTGAGTGTATATAGCCTATCTCAAGAAGTACTCTTTACGTTGGTGCAAACCGAATCAAAATATGCTCAGTGGTTCCGGAGTTTACCTCAAACATACATGCATACATACAGACAGACGTTCCCTTTTATAAGAAGTAGAGAGTAGAGATAGAGATAGAGAGTAGAGAAGATAGAGAGGAGATAGAGAAGATAGAGGCAATTTTCAAACTTATGATCGCATCCAATAATGGTTTGTTCACTATCTAACTAATCGATGAATAAATACAAATGTATAATTTTTTTTTATACGTAGGGCTTTTAATTTTATTGAATTAAACATACAGAAATTACATAAACTATAACTACCTATTAAATTAAATAGACAAATATAACTAATTAAAAAAAAAACTACAACTAAAAACTAAAAACTAACTTATAAATTATATATTTCCTCAAGGGGCGTCGTCCCCGGGATGGTTCCCAGGATGGCGGCCGCGTTGCCCCTCTGTATACCCAGACTAACTCGTTGCCGGAGATACGAGAGGCAACACGGGCAATGTATAATTTTAATTAGATGTACATGGCAATAAAATCTATGGTTCGAGGGGGTTCAAATTTACAATAATCTCCCAAATAATATAAAAAATTTAGAATGAAACATTATGTTTAAAACGACCGCCAGAATATACTCAATGTACCTATACCAAGGGTTAGTTCATAAAGAATGCCGCAAGGCATTAAACTCGCCTTTTGTAACCCTTTTATACAATGGTGTACAATAAAGTATATTTTCATTAATTTCGTTTCATTTCAATTTACTTCCAGAATAAATTAGAACTTGTCAATGTTTTAGAACTGTTTACCTACTTGTCTTCAGTTCTATGTGTCTGTATGTCTGTCCGTCTGTCTTCAGAATATTTATAAGATTACCCAGCCTTGTCTATTATACCTACAATAATTTTATTTCACTAATAGTTTAAATTTTCTATTTTATACTTATACTTTTTTATGTAAACCAGCATGGGTGTCTGTGCCGAGAGACCAATGGTGCAGTCGACAGAGCCAAAATGACCTCTCCTCGCGAAACCACGCTCAGTTAGGTGCCATGCCAGATTTGCGGACTGTTGCTAGGCTGTCTAGCCCGTTATTACGACGCTTGAAGACACCCAGGTTAAAGGATTCAGGAAATACACTCGCTGGAAGACAGTTCCACACTCTAGCGGTGCGACAAAGAAACGATTTAGAGAACCGATGGGTTCTCAAAAGCCCAATGTCAACAACAAAAGGGTGCTGAGTCTCTCTGCGACGAGTCATGCGGAGATAGGACGGGTGGCAGGGAATGAGGGATGCTAGTTCCACAGAGCAGCACCGTTACTTATTTGTAACCGCAAAAATGTGTAAATATACCAATCTCTATTAAGCGAATGGTATAACGTTCTTTGAGATGAATAAATATTCTTTAAACCGAAACACTTATAGAGAACTTGGATGGGTGACCGTTCGATGAGGCTGACTGTTGTTCGGATTGTACGTAAAACTGTACGCCCCATCCCTTCTTACCTTACCGATTGGTACCACCGCACCGAAGGAATGGCGCTGCTGGTTGAGTGATATAAATAAAGGAAAAACACTGAAAGCCATCTCAGCGGTAGCCGCCCCGCGCCGCCCCGCCCCGCCCCCGGCGCGGTCGTGCTGTTCTCTACATGTGCCGACGTACTAAAATCTTTACGACTTTTCAAGCCGCTTCAGAAATTTCAGGCGCACAAAGTCGCATTTCTCCAGCAATGATTTAGGATTCTGAAGCCAGTCATGTTTTTATTTTAATGGAAACTGACACGGTTGACTAGATCCCCTACAACATCGGTGATGTCGGTCCATAACACCGGGTGAACTTGGTGCCACGTCAGCCTTCCCTTTGGTCGTGCCGGCTACACTCAACTGGACGGAAAACACGAACTATTTACATAGCCGTTTCGACCGACCTTTCATTCAGTGTGGTGGTATCAACCCGGGCGGGTTAAACCCTACCACCGAGTAATACTCGTATAAGAAGGGAGTCATATCCATTAGTCGCCTCCATAACTCTTAAACCGATCATCCGAATTCGACGGAACTTAGTACAAGCATATTTAACTATACGTGACACAGAATAGGCTAAATAAAATTCAATTTCAGTTACGCTAAGATGTGGCTCTCATACAAACCGAATTGTTTCGCGCGCCGAAATAAACGCGTGCGGTAGCGGGCTTACTTACTTTCTTCCTATTAAATACGAATTTCACCCGAGAATAAAATCTTTGGTCTGTATAAAATCTAAGGAGAATGTGTGAGGCCATCTTCGTGGCATATCAGTGATAATAATATTTATTTATTTATGCAATAGAAATTTATTTGTATAGTATATGGGTATAGGAGATTTCCTGCCCTCGCCACAGCTGGGCTGGGGAGGAATATTTCAGTATCATCTTTTTTTGGCAAATACAAATCAGTGCTTCTTGCTGAATAATGTTGTATGCGTGCTCGTACATAGTATGTGTATGTGTGTATGTGTGTATGTACCATTTCAACTTTACACATCGTTATAGGTAACCTAATTCAATTTATTTGCATAATTTCGTTACGCTGGAAGTCCGTAATTTGTGTGTCGGAGCGTTCAAAAGATACAATTTACATATCATTATATCATTACGAAGACCGATTCTGATTTTCAAAATTCGGCGCAAAGTAAAATTGAAAGTAATTGAAGAAATATTTCGACATTTTAGCGATTTTTATTTAGATAAAATTTGTAAGACTTTTGCTGGAAATATTTTTACAACTGTACGTAAATACTTGCTCATAAGTACATACCTACAAATTGTATTAGAATCACCATAGATCTGCGAAAGGATTTTAGACGCAGCATTCGCAGAGACGAAGGTTTTCAATCAGTGCGTTCTGCCAGTAATGACGTACGGAGCGGAAACGTGGACCCTGACGATGGGCCTGGTCCACAAATTTAAAGTCGCTCAGCGAGCTATGGAAAGAGCAATGCTCGGCATTTCTTTTACCGATAAAATCCGTAACGACGTGATACGTCAAAGAACTAAGGTAGTCGACATTGCTAAGAAAATAAGCACGCTGAAGTGGCAGTGGACTGGGCACATCTGTCGCAGACCCGACAACCGATGGGGTAGACGGGTGCTCGAATGGAGGCCACGTACAAGCAAACGTAGCGTGGGACGCCCCCCGGCTAGGTGGACAGATGACCTAAAAAAGATAGCCGGGAGTGGATGGATGAGAGGAGCGGAAGAGCGCGTGTGGTGGCGTGCCTTGGGAGAGGCCTATGTCCAGCAGTGGACCGATACAGGCTGATGATGATGATGATGATGTTCGCAGAGTGTATGTGCGCGCGACGACAACACTGAACTCCGATCTTTCTCCGATTTTTTTTTTATAGAATGCGCGACATATCGCGCCAAGCCACCCATAGGTGACGCCCCTGGACATTCGGTCGTATGCGGGGGTTGCGAATGCCATGTCTTTTATTTTTATTTTATTTTATTTATTTTATTTTCGAGTTTGGAAAAACAAACAGGCATTTACGTCTAGAACAATATGGTGATAGAAAATAACGTTGACTATGTAAAGACCCAGCAACGTTTCTCACGTTTTAACATAATTAAATTAAATCAAATCGGAATCAAATTAAATTAAATCGAATCAAAATATATTACATTAAGCCAAATCAAATGAAATCAAGTTAAATTAAATTAGATTAACAATGCAAATCAGATCAAATTAAATATACGCTAATTCAAATTAAATTAAAATCAAATTAAATTAAAATCAAATTAAATTAAATTCAAATTAAATAAAATTAAATAAAATAACAATGCAAATATACAAATAATAACAAATAATAACTTTACGTGTATCATTCCAGCGACACGCTACAGAATTGATTCCTTTATAATAATTGTGACAGTCCGCTTATAGCTATGCAGGCTGAGGTAGTGTATGTCTAGTGAGCTGAAGTATTTATTAAAATTGATACATACCCTATGGATAGGTGCGCGTTTACCTGCATTTGTATGTGATAGTCCAACACTAAACACATCATTGGACCTGGTGTTCATAGTAGGTATTCGAAAACCAATTTCCCGAGTAAGTGCTGGACAGTCAAAATAATTGTTGCAAATTTTATATAGGTTGACCGCATCAAGCAAATCTCTCCTCTGACTTAATCTCAGGATAGAATATCTGCTAAGCAGTTCCGTATATGCCAGCTTCTCGCGAAAACATCTACGGTGCATAATGTAATAGAATTTACTTTGCATTTTCTCTATAGATTTTACATATTTGTCATAAAAAGGGTTCCATACTGACGTGGCATATTCGAGTTGCGATCGAATAAGGGTATTGTAAAGGTAGATATAAGTCTGGGTACTCCTGAAGTTCACTGCTGTACGCAAAACAAAACCCATCATGCGATAAGCATTATTTGTGATGCTTTCAATATGTTGATCAAGATGAAGCTTACTGTCCAGTAAGACGCCTAGATCACGAATCGTGGACACACATTGAAGTTTGTGTCCGCCAATTGAATAGTCAAATTGGACAGTTCGCCTTTTCTTCGTGAATGTAATTGTTTTACATTTATCGATGCTTAGTTTTAGTTTATTATCCACAGTGTATCTATAGAACTCATCGAGGTCACGCTGGAAATCACTACAATCCTCCAGTTTGCGTATAATTCTATAGATCTTGATGTCATCTGCATATATCAAGAAATGACAGTTTTTAAAGCAACGAGAGACATCATTTATAAATAGTATGAACAGAAAGGGACCCAGGATGGATCCTTGTGGGACTCCCGACGTGACCCGCACACACTCAGACTCATATCCATTCACAACAACCCTCTGTGTCCTATTAGAGATGTATGATGCAAACCACCTAAGTAAGCTTCCTTTAATTCCATTATATGCAATTTTGTCCAGCAAAATTTTATGGTCTACTTTATCAAAGGCTTTACGAAAGTCAGTATATACAGCATCGATTTGCTCTTGACGGTCAACGTTTGAAAATAAATAATTAGAATAGATTAAGAGATTACTTGCGGTTGACCGTTTTTTAACAAATCCATGCTGTTGCTCAAGCAAATAACTATGAAGAATAGGATAAATCTCATTATGAACTAATCTTTCGAAGAGCTTCGATAATGCTGGTAGAATTGATATGGGACGATAGTTTTCGATATCAGATTTAGAGCCAATTTTGTGCACAGGCGTTATGTTCGCAATTTTCCAAATTGATGGGAATATTCCTTCAGAGAGACACTTATTGTAAACAATATATAACGGGCAGCAGATAGTATCTGCGGTTTGCACAAGGAAAATGGTGGAATTTGGTCATTTCCGGCACCTTTATTGGTATCTAGACATTTAATTTGTTTTAATATTCTATCCGGTGACAAATAAAGTGAGTCTATGTTAATTGAGTTATAGTCTGTATCAAGTGGCGGCACCCAACTATTTAGATCCAATGCTGAGGGTTCAAAGGTTGATTTAAAATATGCAGAAAACATGTTGCAAATGTCAACGGGGTTATTTGTTATGCAATCCTTAAATTTCATCGACGCAGGATATCCACCTCCACCACGACGACTGGATACATACGTCCAGAAATGTTTGATATTTGTTTTTATATTACCTTCAACTCGTTTCAAGTACTCAGTATAGCACTCAGCTGATGCCTTCTTAAACTGACCGCGTAATACAGAAAATACTTCATAGTCAGATGGATTATTATATGTTTTCCATTTTTTCCATGCTTTTGATTTTCTACAATACAGATGTTTTAATTCAGGACTGAACCACGATGCATAATTAGTAGATTTATTTGAAAGATTCTGCGGTACATGGCACTTAATAATTTGATGAATCTTGTCGTAGAATAGCTGAACCGCATCTTCAGCGACGAGGTGATTTAATGTGTCAATCCATTTTATTTGCGAGATGGCGTGGTTAATTTCAGTATAGTTCGCTTTCCTGAAATTAAATCGCGAGAGCAAGCGTCTCGTGAGAGGAACATTAGTTTGCACTTCTAACGCAAAAAGTAATGGCGGGTGGTGAGCATCAATACGAGAAAGTGGGTCAGCAATAGGTAACATCCTGCACTGTTCATCGGACAGTACAAGATCAAGGATTCTGTTATCCGTATTTCTATGTCGATTATATTGATAGACAGATAGAAAGGAGATAGCCTCAGTCAACGCCCTAGCCCTCGCGGATAAGTGAGAGGACGATTCGTCTATAAGACACATATCGTCACAATTTGTCCATTTCAGTTCAGGTAGATTATAATCTCCTACAATACACATGCAACAATCAGTGAGGTCAGTATGAGCAAACTGTAAAGCATCAAGGTGCGCGGAGTAGGCATCAGACGGATACGCCGGTGGTAGGTATGTCGCGCTCAGCAGTAGTCGTCGCGATCGGGCAGCAGTGGCGGTGGTGGGGACTGAGGCGCGAGCGGCTCTAGCAGGAAACCGCGAGCCGCATAATTCAATGAGCACACACACATTATCGATACCAGGGACTGTCGGCAATAGGAATCTGACCGCCTGTAATTCACGCTTCACCGCGATGAGCACTCCTCCGCCGTCCTTCTTACCTGATCCTTGTGCACTTCTATCCCTGTCTTGCCTGAAAACATCGAAGCGATCTGTCTGGATAAATTCCGCGTTAATGATATCTTGGGTAAGCCAACTCTCTGTAAGAATAATCACGTCATAATCTGAGTTTAAAATGTTCATATAGAGAGTACTCAACTTAGTACGTAACCCACCACAATTTTGGTAATATATTATTAAGTTACGATCACTCATACAATAAAACATTTCTAAAGTCAGAGAATATGTAATATTTGTTGACGAAATTACAAGAATGTGAATTAGGTATGCAGCGCACAGGTGCCATATAGAATGTGTGTAAGTGTAATAAGTATGTATGTATGTGTTGAGTGTGATCGTTACTACTCTCAGCCTGCATGGCGATAGATACTGAATAATATGAAGTTAGGATGTCGCTAAAACGAATTAGTGAAAAAATAATCATAACAGATTGTCGTTGTATTACGATAATAGTAGCATGCAATTTGATAGAATACACGCGGCTACCGATTATTTCAAACAGGTAAATTGAATGACATTTAATGTGATCAGAATCACAGTATATTATAGGCTTACGCATTTTACAGTAGGTCAATTTCAGAGTAATATTTATGTTTATAACGCATTTACATATTGTATAATAACTTAGTTTTAGAATTAATTTTATAACCACGGCGGTAGTATAATAATAACAAATTAAAAATGAAATTTTTAATATTTGTGAGATTAATTGAAAAAGATATAATATGAGACAATTAGGCACTGTAAAGTAATGAAAATTTACAAAATTAATATAATAAGTGAGCAGAATGTTAAGCGATTTTTGAAAGGTCGGCATCACGCTTGACGTATAGTACTGTAGACAGGTCCTCACGTCGGGCGAATATGCTTCCGTTTTTGACCCAGCAGTGCTTCCAACCGACCTGGCGACATTTTGCTCTGGCCTCTCGAAAAAGAAGCTTGTTGGCTTGGGTCAGGTGCTCGTTAATGTAGACTCGGCGAGCAGATCCGGAGACATTAATTTGTTCTGTGGTGAAGCCCCTAGCTTGCCGCGCTGCGGACACAACGTTATCGCGGAGCGTGCGAGTTGACAGCTTAACGATAATGTTTTTAGGACGACTCTCTGACTGGCCTCCCTGCTGTACGTTGCGATGCGGCACTCTGTTGACAGCCACAATCTGCTCAACTGGAATCGGCGTTTTCAGTACCTGTCCGATTTCCTGAATTATCTTAACCAGATTTTCACTTCTTCGCTCACTAAGATTCTGGATTTCCAGGTTACAGCCTCGTGCTTGCTGGTCTGCTATCTCAAGTCGCTGGGTGAGGGCGTCGTACTCACTGCGTCGCTCAGCACGTTCCTCCTCAAGTTTCTGCTCCAATCTTTTAATATCACTTGGAAGCTCAGAGTAATGAGCTTCGAGGGCGTCCATTCTCTCTCCTAACTGCTGCACTATCCTTGTGTTGTCCGCCAGCTCAGAACTAAAACGGCTCAAGGCTTCTTCCATTTTGTTTGACAGTTTTTTTGACAGTTCATCCATCTTCTGATCGATGCGGAGGAGAATGGCTTCTAGGTCGGTACTGGTACACATTTTCTCTTTTTTTTTTTTTTTTTTTTTTTTTTTTTTTTTTTTTTTTATTGCTACCGAACTGGGTGGCTCTGTCCGAGGTCGCAACCTCAGGCGCAGCCAATTTCACCCCCGAGGAGGTGCCAGTCCGGCTTGGAGGTGGACTAATGTTGCTGGGGAAAGGCTATTAACCCGCGATTTGAAGATCTGTGGATTGTAGGAGTGGGGGAAGATATTTCCTGGGAGCCCGTTCCACACCTTTGCAGTGCGGCACAAGAACGATTTAGAGAATCGTGCAGTTCGAAGAACTCTTCTGTCGACTACAAACGGGTGTTCCGCGAGAGTATGGCGGGTTTGGCGAAGGCGAACAGGAGGAGGAGGGATAAGGGAAGCAAGTTCGTCAGAGCAGCGGCCATAGTAGTACCGATAAAACAGGCTCAATGACCCAACGATACGTCTGTGCTTTAGAGGTTGAAGGTCCTTTGTGAGTACGGAGTCACCAATGAGGCGAATGGCTCGTCGCTGAATAGAATCCAAGGCTGAAAGAAGGTACTCAGGGGAACCCTCCCAAAGATGACTGCAATATTCCATCACCGGTCTTACTTGTGCTTTGTAGAGTGTAAGCAGTTGGACCGGCGTGAAAAATCGCCGACAGCGGTAAAGGACTCCTAATTTTCGAGACGCTAGTTTCGCCTTGGACTCTATGAACGATCGAAACCCAACGTCCCTGGACACCTCCATACCCAGGACGCCCAGACTACCATCGTTGGGGACTTGGCTGCCCTGAAAAGTGGCTTGGAGAGGAAACGGATCAGCCTTAGTAGAGAAGGCACAAGCTTGCGTCTTGGCTACGTTGAAGTTGACCAAGTTCTTCTTCCCCCAAGAGGATACTTTTTCGAGAACCTGGTCAACCCGAGCAACAGTTTCGCGTCTCGCGTTTGCTGCTGAGGCCTCTCTACCCTTCCAGTCCTTGATGAACCCTTCGTGCACCGTGCTGTCGTCCGCGTAACAGTGTATTTCGCCGAGCGAGAGCATGTCGTTGATGAACAATAAAAACAGCGTAGGCGACAGCACGGATCCTTGTGGAACACCAGCATTGATTGAGTAGTCGGCCGAGCAGGCACCATCTAGGGTGACAAATATCGACCGGCCACTCAAAAAGCTGGAGATCCAGGTGCACAGTTTTGTAGGGACACCGTAGGCCGGAAGCTTGCTTAAGAGTCCCCGGTGCCAGACGCGATCGAATGCTTTGGATATGTCCAGAGCGACCGCCAGCGATTCCCCAAAACCATCGAGCCTTTCAGCCCATAAATGCGTGACGTACGCTAGAAGATCTCCAGTCGACCTTTGCTTGCGAAAGCCGTATTGTTTGTCGTCGAGGAGTTTAGAGTCTTCTAGGTACGTCAGGAGCGCTGAGTTGACAATACGCTCCATAACCTTACTCAAAAGTGAGGTTATCGCAATAGGGCGATAGTTCGATGGGTTCGCTGGGTCCCCCTTCTTGGGGACCGGCTGGACCGAAGCTCTCTTCCAGCAAGAAGGCATTGATCCGGAGGAATAGGAGCGTTTGAATAGGCGGGTGAGGACTGGCGCCAATTCCAGAGCACAATTTTTCAAGACGATCGCCGGGACGCCGTCAGGCCCACTACTCTTCGAAATATCCAACTCACGTAGTGTTTTATGGACGACTCTGGGGTGGAACCTAATATTTGCCATCATACGCCCGCAATGGGGTAATGAAGGGGGGTTGGCGCCCAGGTCGTCCATGTTTGAGTTGGATGCGAAAAGGCGTGCAAAGATATTCGCCTTTTCTTTCGCGAGTATAGCGAGCGAGCCATCCGGACGTTCCAGCGGAGGTGTAGCAGGACGGCAGAAATTCCGACCGATGGATTTGGCGAGAGACCAGAAGGCGCGGCTACCCGAAGGGCTACGTGCAAGTTTCGCGCCAATTCCACGGTCGTGCCTGAACTTGGCCAAGTTTTGCGTTCGTTTGCAGGACCTAGCAACGACGTTGAGCTCTCGTCTGTTCTCGACAGACCTATTCTGCAGCCATTTCCTATAAGCCTTGTTCTTAGTGTCAATAGCCAGTCTGCATTGACAATCAAACCAAGGCCTATGGCGGCCGCCGGTGGGAACGGTGGAGGTAGGTATGAAGAAATTCATACCCTGTGCGATCACATCGACGACCGATTGGGCACACAGGGATGGGTCTGGAGAAGAGAAGCAAACGTCGTGCCAAGGGTAGGCTCCCAGGAAGGAACGGAAGTCATCCCATTGTGCTGACCGGTAGTGCCAAACTGTTCGCGTACTACATTCACGTGCTTCCGCGAAGTGTACAGTTGGCACAGTTGAGCGTACAAGGCAATGGTCGGAGTTTCCGAGGGGAGCTTCGACCCTCACCTTGTAACCATTTGGCTCGGTAGTCAGCACAAGGTCCAACAAACTAGGTCTATGGGCAGGGTTATCAGGTATCCGAGTGGTTCCGGATACCAACTGCGTCAACCCGTGCGCAATGGCCAAGTTGTAAGCCTCCCTGCCGGCATGGTCAGTGATGGGGGAGCCCAACCAGTCCTGGTGTTTAGCATTGAAGTCACCCAGCATCACTAACTCCGCCGTAGGGAACTCGCAAAGCAGTTTGTCTGCCGTACTGCTGAGATGCTCAGTTGGACATCCGGCTGCAGTACTGAGTGGGACGCTCCACCCGAAGTCTTGACCGGAGTATTCGTGTTATCCTGGCGCGGGCTGTTTACAACGCAGGAAGGACACTTCCATAGGTTATTAGTCGAGCGGGTTCTGGTGACTATGGAACCTACGTCAAGTTAAACGCAGTCCCTGTGGTAGGACTTGCCACATTTAGTGCATGTTAGGTACTCCTCCTTCGCATATGTAGAACGACCGTTACAGCCATGACAAGCTGGCATCTTCAGGTTTTACAAATCGGCGATGATAGATGGGCGATAGTATATAGTTGTGTGTTTGTGGGAGATTTATTTATTTAACTGAGTTTTGTATGAACACTGTGGGTAGTTTTTTGTTTACATTCACAGCTGCATCAAAACAGATTTTATAAAGATGTTTATCCCTATTTAGTGTATTTATTTTGCAGAGATAACACTTTTCCTGTAGTTTTAAATCACGAGCTTTCTATTGGTAACACTTTTAGAGCAATGTAATAACTTATAACAATTTTCAATGATAATTTATATGAGAACAAGTGCATTCGATTTTATGCAGGTAGAATGTCGGCCTGACATGTGCCCATTCACGCCCCTCTTCAAGGACCCGAGACTTTACTTGGAGGGAAATATATGAGCAGGGAGAGCGTACCAGAGTACCGGTTCTGTAGAGGAAATATCTGCAGAATCTATTATTGGTACGCATCCGCGGGTAAGTCCAGCGTATACGAATGCAATCCCTGCCCAGTGTTTCTGGGCAGGGAACAAACTTATGATCGGCTCTTCTTCGTGGGTGTAATCGAAGCGGATAGAACAAATTGTGACAAGTTCGAGTGCAGTCTAACTGCCATATGAATAAATCAATAAACAATAGAATACAGATTATTCAGGGAGAGAGCGAAACGTTGCTCGCTTCAGTCAGACACAATAACCGCACATTATTCGGACGTTTGGTCGCGCGCGCGGGGTCACCGCTCGCGCCCGACATCGGGCGGGCGGCGCCTCCGCCGCCGCTACGCCGCCGCGGCCGCGCTCCCGTGCGCCCACCCCTAATGATGCACACAGGCTGCGCTGCACTTTTTACCTTATAAAATATCTCACGCAGCTGATTCAGATATTTATTTCGCCATAAAGAACACACATATTTCATTGTGGTAGGTAAAGGAAGGGGCGCCTGTTCCTGGCTGGTTGTGTGAGTGTGGGCAAGAGGGCCCTGGAGCCCTTATAACCTGCTTGTGTTGCGGAGTCGGGTGAGCGCTCCAACTCCTCGATCGGCGGTGCCCGCGCAGCTGTGGTGTCCAGGCCTGGACGTTAATTGTTCTTATTTTTTTATTTTTTTTTGTTATATCGGCCATAATAACACATTTCGGTGAAAATTTCAACGGACTGCCTATTACGGTTCAAGACATACAGCCCTCGGACAGACGGACGGACGGACAGACAGACAGACAGACAGACAGACGGCATAGTCTTAGTAACAGGATCCCGTATTAGATACGGAACCCTAAAAATGACTATAAATTATTGAAGAATGAAAACTATGGTTTCGATCTCATAACTGGACTGATTAAAATAGATTTCATCTATATTTAGAATAATTTTAATATAGGTATAACATATATAATATAGTTATTACTTTACTCTTCTATTATACACTTTAAAGAAAACTTAAAAGGAATAGGTAAAAAGATACAAATAATAAATAATACATACATATAAACATTAACATTTATATACACAAATACAAATGACACAGTTACAATTGTACACAGTACAAAATATACTTGGAGAGTCTATACGAAAGACCCTGCTTCCCATAACACAGGGAATCCTAGCTTGGGAAGCAGGGCTCCAGGAAAAAATACGGCCCACTATAATATGTAAATATAATACTAGGTACTAACTACTAACACTACTAACCTCTATTTTGGTTTTAATTAATGATAAGAAAATTGTACCTATGTTCCTACTTTTGGCTGTATAATGTGTATATTTTGGTAATAAATAAATTTCGAATTTGAATTTGAAGTAGATCTTCATAGAATAAAGTATTTCCACGACTGGTATAGATGATATTATTGCTGTCTTGCAATACGTCTTCGTGCTTTATAGCGCCGTCGTGCCTACTAAACTAAATGCTTCTGTCTCACTGAATCTAACGATGTTACAATGCGCACGCGGTTTCTAGGGTTCCGTCTTTATCTCGTTTAAACTCAAGTGAGCATCTCGCAATTTCTTGTTGTTTCAACGACTGGCGCTTAATGACTTCTTCAGCTAAAATTAAGGGAAATGAATCAAGTTGTGATTATTAACGATTCAGCGGACCATTAGTTCATTAGAGGCGACGCGACGCAGGGGCGGGGGCGTGAGGTCAGTCGCATCCACGGAGAAGATAGTAAGAGAGGAGATGGTTTAAGACGCAGCAGTAACAAAAATAGTTTTTCCCGACTGATGTCTGATTATGGTACGAGTAACCTCGTTTTAATTTCTGCGGCCCTGGTACTTTTACAAGCCGACGCTTGGGCCGATTGTGCCTCTCTATCGCTTGTTACGCGCTCTCGCTTGCACACACAGGCTCAGATGGAACGTGACGTGATATTCGTGCGTGCAGTCGGTGTTCATCAATTTATAAGACGTTATCACGTCAAAAAAGTCGTGCCTCCCCGCAACTCCCCGGCTGCTATATGCGAAGAGATTTTTTAAATATGTTTTACTAGAAATTATAACTAACAACCACTCCTCTCTCCTTATATCCTCTGTGGTCGAGTCTGCTCTGTGTTGCTTTATTTGTAAAGTCTTACTGGGGGCTGTCTGTGTGCTTTCTCGCAAATGTTTTTCTAAAAATAAAATGAGGGAACCCTAAGTGCCTTGCTCTCGTAATGCTCGCAGCTCTTATAAAGAACATTCCACAAATATAATATTTCTTATCATTTCTCTACAATTTCACATGTTGCTGGCGATCAGTTCGAAAGAAATAAAGAAAGAAGATATTTTACACAGAAAGCGCATATGTTAATAAAAACTTCAGTAGGTATTCAATCAGTACCAAAAACATTTTATAAAACCTTCCTGTCTTTTTGAAATTCTTTTACACGCCCGACTACATCACTTTCTACTGCCCCAGATAATCTTTCCTTGTTATTTCCATCATTTTTCGTAGACGGGTTTAAAAAAAACCGGCCAAGTGCGAGGCGAACTCGCGCACCGAGGTTTCCGCACCACAAAAAAAAAGTTTCGCAGAAAAACTCGTGCACCGAGGGTTCCGTATCGCCATGTCATGGTTAGCTCCACTCACGCCATCTATGGCGTGTTATGAAATGCTTCATATTAGTTAAAATTCATGATTCGTTAAAATGCTTCATAGTCTATTCGGTAGATGGCGCGCGCGCATACAACTTTTTGGTTTCTTCTATGGGAACCCCCATGAATTTTTGACTTTTTCTTGTTTTTATTATTTTGTTGTTATATCGGCCATAATAACACAAATTCTGTGAAAATTTCAACGGGCTACCTATTACGGTTCAAGAGATACAGCCTTCGGACAGACAGACATTGCGTCTATCTAGTTTGGTACAGTCTTTGTCAGCAAGATGGGTAATTCTACAGGAAAATATAGTTCACAAAATGACAGAAGCAATCCCAAAGTGGACAAGATAAAAACATCTGACGCAAGAAATCGGAGAAACTCCTGTTTATGACAGCAGTTGGGAGAGGACACGGACATATATTTTCGGGAGGAAACAATTTTCTTTTTTGTAAGTTCAGTTCTTGTTTAATTTAATGTAACTTTAGATCTAATAACAAATTTACTTAGAACCTAATTAAATAAAATTAAACTTCAATTATAACTAATTAAAAACGAAAGACTTAAAAACCGGCCAAGTGCGAGTTGAGCACGCGCACCGAGGGTTCCGTAACGTAAACACTAATATTTGTGTTATGTATTTACCAAAAACATTTTGTTTTCTTTCATTCAGTTCGGGATTCTAAGCGCGAGCTCGACTCACATTGATCCGGTTTTTACTATAGAGTTTATCTTTAAGACGAGACGGAAGTTAACTTTATCCAAAAAAATCGTCTTTCGGCATTTATTTTTTCTAGCCCCTAAACCTTATCCGATTTTTACAATTTTCTTGTCTTAAGGACAGTTCAATCTACGTTCGTGTCATTTTTTTGTTTAAATGAAATATACCTACAACACCGGAGTTTAAAAATTTGTATTTTGACCGAAAACAATTTAATCTTTTTTTGATGTCATAAAGCTCATTAAGCTTTATTGAGTCATCACTTCACTTTATATATTTAAAATAATAAAAAGACAGGAATGTAGATTCAACTTTCCTTATTACAACAAAAAAAGAATGTTAAAAATGTGCGCCCGCGCCCCGCGCGCGCCCGATTAGAGCATTACAACATTACACTATATTAATAATTTTCAAAATTTATAACCTACTTCTTTTACTAATTATGTTTGTTATAAATCGTAGAATAGCCTCCTTAAAGGAACTACACCAGTCCTGTAGAGAGAGATGTTTAGATATAGAATATTATTATACCAGGTGTTTCGTTAGTCATGTCATTAACTTCGGGAGGGTTACATACACACTCAAATAAACACTTTACGTAAGAAAAAATCATGTGTTTATAGGAGCATCTTTTCTCCCAACAAAAAATAAAATCAAATAAGTAGCTGTAAAAATCAATCATAGTGACCTTGTGACTTACTTACAACAAACAGCTGTTCTGCGTTTGAACATAGTACGGTCATTGACCCCGTACAATGCAAGTTACCTACTGTTACACACAGGTTAATGTTTGGGTAGGAAACATGTTTTGTTAAATTTCTCGAAAAGTAATACTATAAACATATAATTTTTTTTTGCGTAACATGTTTATTTGAGTGTGTATGTAACCCTCCTAAAGTTAATGACATGAGTAACAAAACACCTTATATATAAATTGTTATGGTGACACGGAGTGACCGCCTACCCACTCGCTATGCCATCTGCGTGTGATCAATGTGCGTACTTAACACATTTTTTTAAACCAAGAAGTGTAGTTCTTTTCAAAAAGCCACTCAGCACCTCCTGAGGACGCGCGCTCAATTTGCATGAAAGCTTTGAAAAAAAAACTTTTAACGGATTTCCATCGATTGAAAAGATAAAGGAATACTCGCAATTAACTTGGGCGGGCGGGCGGAGCGCGGCGGCGTGGGGCGGGTGCGGGGGGAGGGGCGGGGAGTGGCGGGGGGTCGTAGGGGCAAGAAGGAGCACTCACCGCTATCCAAGCTAAGTCCTGGCTGCCCCGACTTAGTGGTCCCCTTAGTACACTTCGAACTAATACAACTTGTTCCGACTAAGCCAAACGGGATTTCCCACTTTCTAGGACTTAACCGAGCTATGAAAAATATTACGTCACGGTGTATCGCGGCATTCGGGATAGTAATTGGATATTAGAGTAATTGGTGCTGTCCTGCAAGAACTAGAATATCTATAGAGACAAGAGAACTATCAATCAGCAAGTTAGGCATGAAAAGTCAGCCTCGGTAGCTCAGTGGTGCGGTCGGTCGACTGTTGTTAAGCACACCTGGGCGCGGTCAGTACTTGGATGGGTAACCACTCGTCCGTTGGAGGCTGACCGTGGTTCAGATTTCACGTAAACTGTAGGTCCATTCCCTTCTTACCTTACTAGGTGTTGGGTTTATCTCGCCCGGGTTAATACACCGCACTGAATGAAACGTCGGTCAAAACGGCTATGTAAATAGTTCGCAGTTCAGTGTAGCCGACATGAAATAAAGGGAAGCAGTGAAATGGTACCTAGGTCACCAAGGTGTCATGGGCTGACATCACGGATGTTGTAGGTGATGTAGCCAACCGTGTCAGTTTAAAAAAATAATAATAATAATTAGCTACTGCACGACTGAAAGGACGAAATATTATTTTAGAGTTCCGTACCGTAAGCGACCCTATTACTAAGCATAAGCCGTCCGTCCGTCCGTCCGTCCGTCTGTTCTACCTTTAGATGGCCGTATCTGTTGAAGCGTAATAGGTAGCCGGTTGAAATTTTCACAGAATAATGTCCTATTATGGCAGATAACCATAGCTAGGTAACCTACACTTGGGTATCTCAAAAATTCCGCCAGTTCTATTAAAATGCGACAAAGAACTGGAAAACAAACGCCGCCCGCCGCTTGTGGGCGGGCGGCCGAGTGGTCTGGGCCATACCAGTATAGCCAGCAATCCAGGGAAGTCTCCGGTATGGCACCTACCTTCTCGGAGGTGATATTGGCTAGTCAGAGCATGTGCTTTGGCCCCTCTGACTCAGTCATCCATACCGGATATACATAAAAAACTATAATATTTACTAGTTTTTCCCCGCGGTTTCGCTCGCGTGAAATTCGTATTTAAAAAAAGAAGAAAATAAGTAAGCCCGCTACCGTACCTTTATTTCGGTGGGCGAAACAATTCTGTTTGTATGAGAGCCACATCTTAGCATAACCGGAACTGAATGTTATTTAGCCTTTCCTGATTCCCGTATAATCAAAAGTTTCATCGAATTCGGTTGATCGGTTTAAGAGTTATAGAGGAACACACATACATACAGAAAAGATTTCTAAAAATCGTAAATTTAGTTTTTAATATCATACATAGAGTCTACAGAAGCAGTATCTCATAAAACAAAGTTACTAAATCCATGATCATCCCTTATAGATTTATTCAAGAACATTAAATTTATTATTAGTATTGATAGTTCATCATATTATATACAGTCTTATATAGAGCTCTAAAATGTTCATCGCATATTTCATGAACTGTTTGAAACTTGTAAAAAGCGAGGATACCACGAAATGCAACCCGGCCGCCGCTCTCCCGCCACCCCCGCCTCCGCGCCCTCGGAGGCAGCCGGAGTATTTGGAGCATGAAAATGTGTCTACCCCGCCCGCCCCTCGCCCCGCCCAGCCAGATGCATTCGGGAATTATTCCTACACGTCCCGTCTCGCTCGCGTCGTGTCAAGTGGCGCCGCCGTGTCGTTGCGCGCGGGTGCGGCGCGGCGCGTTGTTGGCTCTTCATGTCTTCAGTAGCGCGATTATATAGCGCGGCTTCGCTCGCGTGAAATTCGTATTTAAAAAGAAGAAAGTGAGAAAGAAGGAATAGAATAGAATAGAATAGAATAGACAAGAATAGAATAGAAAAGAATAGAATAGAATAGAATAGAATAGAATAGAATAGAATAGAATATAATAGAATAGAATAGAATAGAATAGAATAGAATAGAATAGAATAGAATAGAATAGAATAGAATAGAATAGACAAGAATAGAATAGAATAGAAAAGAATAGAATAGAATAGAATAGAATAGAATAGAATAGAATAGAATAGAATAGACAAGAATAGAATAGAATAGAAAAGAATAGAATAGAATAGAATAGAATAGAATAGAATAGAATAGAATAGAATAGAATAGAATAGAATAGAATAGAATAGAATAGAATAGAATAGAATAGAATAGAATAGAATAGAATAGAATAGAATAGAATAGAATAGAATAGAATAGAATAGAATAGAATAGAATAGAATAGAATAGAATAGAATAGAATAGAATAGAATAGAATAGAATAGAATAGAATAGAATAGAATAGAATAGAATAGAATAGAATAGAATAGAATAGAATAGAATAGAATAGAATAGAATAGAATAGAATAGAATAGAATAGAATAGAATAGAATAGAATAGAATAGAATAGAATAGAATAGAATAGAATAGAATAGAATAGAATAGAATAGAATAGAATAGAATAGAATAGAATAGAATAGAATAGAATAGAATAGAATAGAATAGAATAGAATAGAATAGAATAGAAATCCTTTATTGCACACAAAAACACAGAGATACACAAGACAGAAGATAACATACAGAAGAAGAATGGAAGCTAACAATAATTCACACAAAAACAACAGAACAGTAGCGCTACAGAAGGCCGAGCTGCGTTCCTGCGTTACCTTTATTTCTGCGCGTGGAACAATTCGGTTTGTATGGGAGCAACATCTTAGCGTAACTGGAACTGAATTTTATTTAGCCTATCCTGTGTCACGTCACGTATAGTTAAATGTGCCTGTACAAAGTTTCATCGAATTCAGATAATCGGTTTAAAAGTTAAGTTAGAGGAACATATTATACATACAGAAAACATTAAAAAAAATCGGTAATTTAGTTTTAGTATCATACATAGAGTCTACAAGCGCAGTGTCTCACTGTATTAATTGCAGTGTAAAGAGTAGTTCTTGCGGCTCACTATATGCTTTATATACCATTACGCTAAATAGCACTAGGGCCGAGCAGTATCAAAGAAAGTATAGTATGAACGGAATTTAGTGTCGAATGGTAGCGCCTTATGGAGAGGGGAGAGAAGGGCGAAGGGGAGGTGTTAGGAGGGGAGGAGGCGAGAGAGGGAGGGAGAGAGAGAATATAAGAGAAGCGATAGTTTATTATCGTATTATTTTGCGTTTAAATCGGATTTGCTATTGAAACCGAGCCTACTGCGAGCGAAGCCGCAAGCAAAAGCTAGTAAACAATTTTGTTATTTAACTTTTATTTAAAGCTTTAAAAAAAACCGCATGAAAATCGGTTCACTTTTTAAGATAATAATTTTTTTTATTACTTAATTACTTGATTACTTGATTACAAACATAGCTAAGAACCATCTCGATTAAACAAGCTTCCTACTGAAAAAAACCGCATACAAATCGGTACATCCGTTTGGGAGCTACGATGCCACAGACAGATACACACACACACACCCTCACACACTCACACACACACCCTCGCCAAACTTATAACACCCCTACGTTTTTTTCGTCGGGGTTAAAAACACACAGCGCTGCTCGAACACATTTTTACATTTTAAGCGTCTACTTGAAATAAAGTGGTTTTATGCGATTAGACTCGCAGATGTAAATAAGAAGAGGATGGATGTCGGAATTGACGGATACATTCGGCGAGGCTTTTCATTTCGCTAACAGCCCGGTAAATCAAAAGGTGAGCGGGCGTAATGCGTGTTGCCTTTTATCTTCCTCGGCGCTGTAGCTCGCGTCCCCGCGGAGTACTATTACGTTTTATTGGTGCAAATTCTCTTCGGTCGGTCGCTCGCGTCTCTCGAGTGTGTTGTGTGTTGTGCGGCGCGCAAGGCGGTGGCGGCACGCGTAAAGGGGTCCCGTCGGAGATGTACGAGTCTGCGGAGAGTGGAGGCCGCGGAGCATAATGTAGAGAGAGGAATAGGTTTAAGCCACAGAACAACGATCGGGCTACAGACGACTGGCGACCCATGTTTTAACCCCCGACGCAAAAAAAGGGGTGTTATAAGTTTAACGTGTGTGTGTGTGTATGTGTGTTTGGGTGAGAAGGTTTGTTATAAGTTTAACGTGTGTCTGTCTGGTATCGTAGTTCCCAAACGGATGGACCAATTTAGGTGCGGTTTTTTTGTATTAGAAAGCTGGTTTAATCGGGATGGTTCAGCTATGTTTTTAATCAAGTAATTAAGTAATCAATCAATTAATTATCTTAAAAAGTGGACCGATTTGCATGCGGTTTTTTTTTAAACTTGATATATTTTTTGACTTTTTAAGGGTCGGGGTTTTTAAAATTTTAAATTTAACTTTTTACAACCTGACATACCCGTAATAGCACCCGCTCACACCTTGGTGAACTAGGTACCACGTCGGTGCTTCCCTTTGATCGTTCCGGCTACTCGAACTATTTTCACGTTTAGTTAAATTATACTTATATAGCTAGCAACAGCTCGGCGCCAGGTTCGAGCATATTACGCGGCGCGCCTACAAATATAGTCCTCGTCACTTTTTGAGGGCCTCATAATGTAAGTATTTGCTTCTGACGCAGACGACAACGGCTCAATCGACGAATCGAACGCGAGATGAATAAGAAAAAAAAATATGAAAACCGTCTTCAAAAATGTATGAAATAAAAAAATAAAAATCGAACCCTAGAGTTGAAGGCGGTCGGGTAGTTTTGCTTGCTTTAGCACCACCGCCTTCAACTCTAGGGTTCGATTTTTATTTTTTTATTTCATACATTTTTGAAGGCGGTTTCTATATTTTTTTAAATAGTTTTTTATTTCACAGTTTTTTTAGTAATTTTTATTTGCTATTAATGTACTCGGCGGAATCGCTCGGCCTTCGGCCTCGCGATTCCGCCTCGCTTTCCAATCCGATCTTGACCGAAAAAAATGGGACCACCTTGGAGCTAGACTGAACCGAACACAAAAAATCATCGAAATCGGTTCACAATTGGGGAAGATATTGCTGAACATACATAAAAAAAATACATACAGCCGAACATAGAACCTCCTCCTTTTTTGAAGTCGGTTAAAAATATTTAAAGATGTTTCCTTGCAGTCGTCGACCTCGCCTCCCCTTCCGACTGTTCCGCCGAGATGTCTCGACTGTTGTTATTAAAATGTAAATGACGATGTCGTCTGGGGCGCGCCGCTAATCAGACGCGGGCGCCTGTATGGTCCGCGCCACCGCTCCGGACCGTTGAACCATAGTAAGAGGAGACGAGTAGGTTAACTGGAGGCCGTTTTTAAAATAATTACCTACGCTGCGCCGAGCCACCAGGGCTGTCACAACTCACAACACTAACACAATTGACAGGTAGTGAGCCCATCATGGTGGAAATGCAATTCCAGAGAGAAAGAGAGAGAGAGAGAGAGAGAGAGAGAGAGAAGTAGTCAATCGTGACAGTTTCCAAAGTTAAAAAAAAACAAGAAAGTACAACAACTCAAAATAAGAGTACGGGGCGGCCATCACTGACTACAAGCGAGGAAAGTGAAAATGTAAGTAGTGGTGTGTGTAAGGACAGCGTGCGCTGGCGCGCGCTTGTGTGAGTGCGAAATCGGCGCGCTTGTATGAAGATGGTTAACTTGTCTGTTTAAACTATGGCTGAACCACGGTTTGAAGTCTACGGGAAATGTTTGCTCACCGTCCCGTGAACAGCGCGCCCCCTCCGCCGCCGCCGCCCCGGGCCGGCACGCATCGCGCGCGCGGGAAAGAAGCACACATCATCCGACATCTTTTAAATTCTATGCATGAATATGAGGAGCGTCAGAACACGCAATATTTATGCCTATTTTTGATGAAATTATAATATTTATGCATAAACGCAAGAACATCTTTGTTGTATAATGGGACGCGTGCGCCAAGTGCGACAAGGTCACGTGAACCGTTTTTTTAATGGAACATGACATGGACAGACTTGATGAATTAGACGCTATGTTCGTGCTTCCCTTTGGTTGTACAGACTACATAGAACTGGACGGAAAACGCCAACTAATCACATAGCCGCTTGGAGCGAATTTTCATTCGAGGTTCAGCTTGTGTTTGCGAGCAGCGTAACGTCGCTGTTGCTGTTACCAAATCGCGATTCACTAAAGTCCCGTAAAATCCTCCTTAAAATATCTCTCTCCCCTCTAAAATATCTTTGTGGGATACTTTGCAAAACGTCGCGTTCGGTTTTGTACTATATCTGAGTTCTTGCAAAACAACACTTTTTCTGCTTACCACGATTTGTTGGAATATAATAGAATATAATATTGTTTATTTCCTCATTAACATTAAAATATAGAACATGTGACAACATAGAGCTAGAAATGGAGCCAGATCAGCTCAAGTGCTACAGCTCCCTCGCAATGAGAGCACTGCAGCGATGGTCTTCACAATTAAAAATAATATCAGCTATCAAAATCACACGAACATATGACAGACACCAAACGAGAAGAAAAGAAAGAAACTTTTTCTAGTTAAAAGATGGACAAAAAATACAGCGTCTGTGGTATGTGTTTATTGTCCGGCTGACCTACCGCCGGCTCGGCGAGTGCACTCCTCTTGTCTTTTTATTGCAAAATCGTTAGCTATGAGCAACTCTTGCCGCTTCCATTACGGGGTGTTAGAGCAAGTTACGGCGGTCCCGCGCGTGTCTCCCGCCCATCACGGATGTAGGAGTAACGGATCGGACTTGTGTGAACGCAACAATTGAGACGTACAACTACACAGTCAGTCAGCGTTTAAGCGTCCACTGCTGGACAGGCGCCTCTCCAATTTTCCTCCAGTCCTCCCGGCCTTCAGCGGTACGGAACCACTGCTTTCCGCCGACGTACTTGATGTCGTCGTCCCACCAGGCGGGTGGTCTTCCAACACTCCGTTTTCCTGTCCACGGCCGCCAGTGTAGGACACGGTTACTCCAACGGTCGTCATCTCTTCGGCTGACGTGCCCAGCCCGCTGCCACTTGAGCTTAGTCACCGGCGGTACAACAACACGTTTTACTATAATACCACGTTTTCTGCATCGTAAAGGATTACTTACTTTAGAAAGAATGCGGCATGGTGTTAAACCCATCTTTTTTTTATTGCTTCCGAACTGGGTGGCTGTACCCGAGGTCGAAGCCTCAGGTGCAGCCAATTTCACCCCCGAAGAGGTGCCAGTCCGGCTTGAAGGCGGACTAATGTCGCTGGGGAAAGGCTAACCCGCGATTTTAAGATCCATGGATTGTTGGAAGCTCGTTCTACACGTTTGCGTTGTCTGTGTGTTCTATGTGTTTATGGTGTAGATCAAAGTGTATTTAGATTGTTTTTTAATTTTTTTCCCATCAAATACATAATTGTCCTGTATGCATATCAGAATTCAGCGATAACTAAGGGAGAGAAAAAATTTACGTATGTAATTGTTTAAAAAAAAAATTCAATTTAAATTCACTGAAAAATCGGAACCTTTATATGATTACTTGTTATCCGTGCGTCCGTTCGTCTGTCTGTCCGTCTGTCAAGACCCTTTTTCACAGGAACGGGTAGAGAGAATAAGTGAAATTAATGTCAAATACGACCATTTATGTCAAATAATTTGATACTTTCAATGATGAACGGAAAGTACCATTTCCGTTCATCTAGAATGATGAAATTTGGGAAGAAGCTAGGTCTCACAGCAAAAATAAAATAAAATGCGTTTCCAATTTTTTTTTTTTTGTTCTATCGCAAACGGTAATACATACGAGTGTCAGATTTGGTGTGATTATAGTGCAAACACAAAGTAAAACCATAAAAATAAATATCTGCAAATCGCGTGGTGGTACGGAACCCTCGGTGCGCGAGTCCAACACGTACGTGGCCGCTTTGCGAATTAGACGCCACAAAAAATATGATGATGGTGATTTTGATGGGGTACGGAAACCTAAAAACGTAAAAACTGTAAGACGAATAAGAACAAATTGTAATAACCATTTTTATAGCTTATGGAGCGAAGGAATCGCGTGGTGATAATATTATGAGGTCGATCTGTGACACTCTGTATATTACCTATATTCAATCAACTTTCTCTGTACGAAGACGCGTCTTGTCCTGTGACTTACACAGCAATGTCCGGGAGGTTAGTGACGCAGGTGGCAATAAGTCGTCGGTCGGACGCTCGTTACGGGGCCTGCCCTTTTTTTACCGGTAGATTTTTCAAAAAGCCTCGAGCGATTGAATTGGTTTGATTAAATTGTATTAATAAAAAATTTACTTATTTATTCATATTTTTTTATATTTATATTTTAATTGTTATTTGTTTTTACTTTTTATTTTGTACGCAAAGTGAAAAATTTATTGTAGGTTGACTTTTGTATGAAAAGAGTCACCTTAGTTTAAAATGCTATCTTTTTTTTTTTTTTTTTTTTTTATGGAAACTGACACGGTTGGCTACATGACCTACAACGTCCGTGATGTCAGCCCATAACACCGGGTGAACTAGGTGCCATGTCAGTGCTTCCCCCTTTGATCGTGCCGGCTACACTGAACTGGTCGGAAAACACAAACTATTTACATAGCCGTTTAGACCGACGTTTCATTCAGTGCGGTGGTACCAACCCGGGCGGGTTAAACCCTACCACCAAGTAAGATTAGGAGGGAAGGGACCTACAGTTTTATATATATGTATATGTATCTAGATTGTTTGAGTCACATGCCCTGGAGAATGCCTCAGTGAAAGGTCCACGGACGCCTACATCCATTATAATTTTTTTTTTGACGTGATGACGTCTCGTCTTATAAATTGATGAACACCGGCTGCACGCACGAAGAAGTGTAACGTTCCATCTAAACCTGTGTGTGCAAGCGAGAGCGCGATAGAGACCTGTGTGTGGAAGCGAGAGCGCGATAGAGAGGCATATACAATAGTAGGAAATACAAAATATATTTCTCCGTCTTTTGCGAGCCTCGAACCCGCGGTCCCTGCCACCATCACTGACCAGACGTGTTATCCACGCGGGCTATCGACCGTCTACTTATCGCTGCAAATTTTCTCAACAGTATGTGAATTTCATGGAGCGACATCTAGCGTCCACATCTAGCGTCAATATTAAATTAAATACTTCAGCCAGCGGTATACTTGATTTAGCAGTTAGGTAATTGTTGCAACGTTGAACATGTAGATGGCGTTATGTAGGTTTTTTAAATATAAATTAAACAAAAATTAATAGTCGTTATTTTCTCATATTTTTGATTAGTTATTATCATATCTTTATCATGTACTTAAATTAATTTTACATGGTAAATATCCGCCGGAACTGATTTACTTTATGACATCATCACGTAAAACTATCGTCCGTAAACCAACTTTACAGACAACCAATTTTTTTATTGCAAGCTCGACATATGGCGCCGAGGCACCAATGCGGTGTCTAACGGCGCCCATGTATTCGGGGGTTGCGAATGCCATGCCGGTCTGACAGGTACCCATACACGCCCCTCTTGAAGGACCCGAGACTGTACTTGGGGGGGAAATATATGAGCAGGGGAGAGCGTTCCAGAGTTTACAGGTTCTGTAAAGGAAAGATCTGCAGAATCGATTGGTACGCATGCGCGGTAAGTCTAGCGTATAGAGATGCAATCCTTGCCCAGCGCGTGGTGCGGAGGTGGAAAGGGGACGGCGGGATCGCGTTGAACAGCTCCTCCGAGCACTCCCCGTGGAATAAGCGATAGAACACACTTATGGAGCCGACATCCCTACGGTGTTGCAGTCGTTTTAGATCGCGGGATAAATAAAAAAATATTGATGTATTTATGTATGTACAACAAAATAAAACAATCATGTAAGCTTCACAGGCGAGTAATTCAGGCGAGCGAGAGTAGGTGGACCTCATCGCTGACTTCATAGATCCTATCGAGTGGGCGTTACACAGCCAACCCTCCATTCACTGCTCCGCATTATGTGATCACATCGCTCGCGTGACGTTCCACTGACTATCTAGACAGCTTCATTCCCGAATTCGTACCAATTCAACGACAACACTCTGCCATGCAAGCGAAACAATTAAAAGATCTTAATCTTAGATTTTAAAAAATTTAAGTTGATCCATAATTATAATCTATTCCCTCCCAAGTACAGCCTGGGTTTTTTCAAAGGGGCGTGAAAAGTCTCCTGCCTGTCAGGCCGGCATGGCATTCGCAATCCCCGTGCATCACATAATGTCCATGGCCATCATCATCCTACTTGTAGGTGAAACGATGCCACATGTGGCGCTATCCATAGAAAAATGTAGCTTGAAAAACGGAGCCACTAAATGAAGGCATAATTCAGTAGTATGCCTTCATTCGGTCTCAGTCGCTCGATGACAGCGCCAGTCGCGTGACGTGATACGATGCGCAAGTGTGCTCAGTAAAAAAATGCAACTTAAACGATAGGAGTGCAAAAAACTGCAATCCGGTATGTAGGTGGCCGAGTCAGAAGGGCCAGAGCACAGCTCCGACCTAGCAATGTCACCTCTGAGACGGTGCATAGCGTAGATTTCTCTTTGATTGCTGTGCTGGCTATACTGGTCCCCTTGTACCAGACGTCAAGCTGCTCTTTATTTTTAAGAGCACTTTGACGTCTGGTTACAACGGGAACCAGACGTCTGAAGAAGCCCGTGACGTAGCGGGCGAAACGTCGACTTATGTAAGTCTCCCATACCTACTGTTAATCTGTAAACATTTAAAATGAGTATAATTAATAACAGAGTAAACTTAAAAACATTATTGAAGGGCTATCCAACATGTTATGCATACACACACGTTCAAAGGTATTCTAGCAGTCGGGACTACGGCGAGCGATAGACGTTTACACAGTGAGAGGCAAGGGGTTCCCGCACAAGTGGAGATGATTAATCATTTCTCCTCGGCCGGTTCTTCTCCTTCATTAAGCAACAAGTTTAATTAAAGAGTGAGGCGACCAAATTTACCGCGGGGGGGGGGGGGGGGGGGGGCCCGCGCCGCCCCCGCAGCGCCGCCGCCCGTCGACTCTTTATGGGCTCCGAAACTTTCCCACTAAACCTCACTTTGGGCGGGGCGTGTCGCACGCGGAAGATACCGAGCCGTTCACTAATGATTTAATATCCGGAGGCTGAATACACCCTCAGACCCTTTTCCTTTCTGGGAAAAACCTGATTGGCCTCCGTCTTCAGCTTATATTATGCTCGAGCTTTTCCGATAGAAAGAACCGTAATTGTTCCGAACGCTTATGATGATTGTTATTATGGTATTGGCTGTTCCGGCGGCTTCGCTTCGCGCGAAAATATGCCGCCACTCTTGCGACTCCATGTGATTTCATTTCAATGAGTAAGTAGTTCATTATTTAATTTTTTTTTATGGAAACTGACACTGTTGACAACATCACCTACAACATCCGTGATGTCAGCCCATAACACCGGGTGAACTAGGTGCCATATCAGTGCTTTCCTTCATTCCATGTTGGCTACACTGAACTAGACGGAAAACAATAACTATTTATATAGGCGTTTCGACCGACGACGTTTCGTTCAGTCCGGTGGTATCAACCCGGCCGGGATAAACGTAGTAAGGTAAGAAGGAAAGGGGCCTACAGTTTAACGTGGAATCCGAACCACGGTCAGCCTCCAACGGTCAAGCGGTCACCCATCCAAGTACTGACCGCGCTCAGGGTTGCTTAATAACAGTCGACCGACCGCACCACTGAGCTACCGAGGCTGAGTCCTAAGCTAATATACTTACCTGACGGCATAATTAGTTAACTCTTGACTAGGTACCATTAGTACCTCAATTTTATTAACCCATTGACAACTTGATACTTCAAGTATTTTAGTATTTATATTAAAAAAATATTTCCTTGGCATTTACACTACATTGTAGGTAGTATGTTTACATAATTAAGTTGATACAAATTACGTACCAAAATTTGACAAAGGCTCTTTGTATCTGATACGCTTAATTACGTTGTTGTAGTCAGAACTCTCATTAAAATTGTTAATCTTGCTCTCAAGCTGTGTTTTCAATAGACTGTACTCAATGTTATTATGTGGCTTGTCACTAAAGTACTAATATGTATGAAAAAAAAATACCCTACGAAGTTTCTTGTCGGTTCTTCTTCGTGGGCGTAACCGAACCGGATAGAATAAATTGTGACAAGTTGGAGTGCAGTCTTAATTTAAACAATAAATAAAAAACAATAGAGCGCGAAGGCAGACTGATTTTCCATTCGGTTTCCTTCATTACTCACTCAACTTAGCCAACAGTGCAAGTTTCATCAAAATCGGTTCAGGAGTTTTCAAGATATGAACTGTTAAGTTTGTACCAATCACTGAAAAACACGTCGTCGGTTCGGTTTAACGCCCAATTCTACGCAGAACTTGTTATGTGATATAATTAAAAAGAGTAAAATAAAAAACCGTTTTAAAAAACATTGCACCGACTTAAAAAAACAACTAGAACTTAAAAGTCTTAAACACCTGAAAATTTATAGATGGACCCATTTTGTGCTTTTGTACCGCCTTCAACTCAAGGGTCCGAATATGAATCAAAATATTATTTAACACTTTTAAGTTCTAGTTGTTTTTTGAAGTCGGTGCAATGTTTTATAAAACAGTTTTTTTTATTGTTCCTTACCATAAAAGGTAAAAAAACGGAACTCTTATAAGATCACTCCCATACATGTCCGTCCGTCTGTCACTGTCAATGGTTTGACTGACAGTCAAACCATTGCTATAGTTTTTATTTAGGCGTTCCGTTATTTTCGAAAATACTAATAATTTGGTAAACACAACACACATAATATATTGTGTGGTGATACGGAACAACAAATATATTTTACGGTTCCGTATATATATTTTTGTCCATTGACGATTTTGTCTCCTAATGACAGCACACACATACCAATCACAAATCATCAAGATGTCAAATTAATGGCGGGAACGGAAAATCTTCTGTCTCTCCGTAACTATTCGTCTGCGGCAAAAAAGTATTTCACTAAAATTCATCTTTCAACTCGGCCTACAGCTTACTAGCAATTAGGTAGCAAACATCCTCTCTTCAAAGTGTAATGTTATAACGAGGTTTAGACCCCGATATAATTTCTACAAAGATAGATTTTGAGTAGAAAGTCAATAAATTTATACGTTTAGCCTACACCAACGGATTTGAATTGATCATTAAATTACGTCAGTATGGGGCGCGGGCTATTTCGTCCGAGGAAGCCGACGTGTACGGCACGTTTTAACTGTTCTGAAGCCACCATAATTATCTCACCCTTCCGCCCGTGTTCACCGCTCACGGTCACGCGACGTGCCTATGAAATTTGTAACGTTTTCGCATCGTGAGCCAGGCCTCCGTTTCGGGAACATAATAAATCAACACAAAGAAAAGCTGTCGCTATATTTTACGGCCGTGCACCGAGCGGCTCGGATGAAGCCTCGCTGCCATGATTTGTTGATCCTATGGGAAGCTGTGAGCTACGGTCGCCAGACAATGAATTGTACGCAAATATCTTATAACTTCACCAGTTTCATCGATTTTTAACCCCCGACGAAAAAGACGGAGGAGTGTTATAAGTTTGACGTGTGTGTGTGTGAGGGTGTGTGTGTGTGTCTGTCTGTGGCATCGTAGCTCCCGAACGGATAGACCGATTTGGATGCGGTTTTTTTTATGAGGAAACTCGTTTAATCGGGATGGTTCTTAGCTATGAATGATATATGGCGTTGTCATGGGTTAGAATTTTTCGAATGATATTTAGGCCGGGTGAATATGTTCTGATGATTCCCAGGTTCTTGGATCTATTTCTTTGTCATTCAGCCCCTTAATTAACACCTTAGTTTTGCATATCGCTATAACGACTTAGATATTATTTAACTTAGCAAAATCTATATGAAATGTTGTGTCAGTAGACATGCGGCGGCAGAGGTGCGGTACTTAGTGCCCCGAGTTTGCATTGTTTGTTCCTCCGTCAAACTATCGGATAATACACAAGCCATTAAGTTGTATTGAAAACTTTGATTAATCCTGTATAGGTCACTTAGTTTCCTCAAGGTCTTGAATATGTATGAGAGCTTTCCTCAAAGACGAGAGCTGCCGGCCGGCGGCGGCGGGCCGAGGGCGGAGCGCGGGAGGCGACGTCACTGTACACACTCTAACTAAGCTGTGGAACTCACACAGTCACTTACATGAGCAAACTGTTTGTGCAACATGTGCGGCGTCCATGCGATATGCATTTTCACGATCAAACAGTGTCGCTACCCCCCCTCTCCTCCCGCCCCTTCCGTCCCTACACGTAAGATTACCTGTGCAAATCCGTCGCAATCATAACAAGTGTGTGCAAGTGCAAAATCTTTTGCATAACCTAACTAACGTGCATGCTTGCTTGTGCACAATTAGTTTTACCAAATAAGCGTTTAGCCAGCTATTCGAGCAGTATACCGTTTTGCAGTCGTACACCACGTACACATATGACTTGACGTAACAATGACTTGACTGACAGCGAGTTTGACATATGTCATCGAACCCGCTTGTTTGCGCAAATAAGAATTTGTGCAAGCAAGATTGAGCGTGTAGCCAAACCGTTGGGGTACCTACTCACTCATGTCCCTAAAATTAGACCCGATATCGGGGAATTTGTGGTGTAAAATCATCCCGATTTCGCTATACACGTAGTAGGTTTCATGCCGATCGCATATCGCCCCGGAATCATTATTTAAATAATAATGATTACTGCGTCGATGGAGTAACCCCGTCCTACACAAGTGGGACGACGACATCAAGTACGTCGCGGAAAGCAGTGGTTCCGTATTCGCGTAAGGCCGGGAGGACTGGAGGAAAATTGGAGAGGCGTAAATCCAGCAGTGGACGCTTACACGCTGACTGACTGACTTACTGCGTCTACACACACGGCGGTTAGGGCGCTACCCACACACACTGTCCCCGATATTGCCTGTAAATTAGTGACATATGAGTGTGTTAGATATAGTGACGTCATTGACATGCTGGGCACGGTCGGAGCGAGCCAGCAATATATTCGTATTTGAACGTCTTTCAGCTTAAAACGTACTTGTTGTTTTCCTCAATAATCTATCAGTGAATAGAATATGTTCGGCCTCCACAGTCAACACGTTCGCTGAATATATTGTAACCATGTTCGGGCTGTAGATGTATAGGATAGACATCCTTACCTATCAATACTAATAACCAATCTGTTTGTTTCGGGATGGTCATGGAGTAAGTTACAATGTTTATGAGATATTGCGTTTGTAGACTCTGTGTATGATACTAAAAAAAATTGACGATTTTTAAAAATATTTTCTGCGTATGTATGTTCCTCCGTAACTCTTAAACCGACCGGTTACGCTAAGATGTGGCTCTCATACAAACCGAATTGTTCCGCGCGCCGACATAAACGCGTGCGGTAGCGAGTTTACTTACTATCTTCTTTTTAACCGACTTCAAAAAAGGAGGAGGTTCTATGTTCGGCTGTATGTATTTTTTTTTATGTATGTTCAGCAATATCTTCCCCAATTGTGAACCGATTTCGATGATTCTTTTTGTGTTCGGTTCAGTCTAGCTCCAAGGTGGTCCCATTTTTTTTTTTGGTCAAGATCGGATTGGAAAGCGAGGCGGAATCTCGAGGCCGAAGGCCGAGCGATTCCGCCGAGTACATTAAAGCAAATAAAAATTACTAAAAAAACTGTGAAATAAAAAACTATTTAAAAAAATATAAAAACCGCCTTCAAAAATGTATGAAATAAAAAAATAAAAATCGAACCCTAGAGTTGAAGGCGGTGGTGCTAAAGCAAGCAAAAATAACCGACCGCCTTCAACTCTAGGGTTCGATTTTAATTTTTTTATTTCATACATTTTTGAAGGCGGTTTTTATATTTTTTAAATAGTTTTTTTTTTAATACGAATTTCACGCAGGCAAAAGCTAGTAAACAATACAAATTATATTTCATAAGTGTCTGTGTGTACTGGCCATAATTTTATTTAAGAGTCTGGCTACTGTTTTCTCGCTAACTATAATTTTGACAATACACTTCGTATCTTTACATTTTTAACATAACACATTACATTTCTTTGTAATAAACTTATATACAATTTTTTTTACTTAATATATATTTAAGTATCAAAATTGACGATGGCACTCTACACCAGAGATAGGTAATGTAAATAGGCAGAGTGGTCAGATTCTTCAGTATTCACATTTATGCTGTAAATAATGATGTTCTTGTGAGCGGTAGTATAGTTAAAATTATTTGTATGTGACTAATAATAAGGTACTAACAAAACATTGTGACTTGCGAAGTTTGTTTGTCAGCTCTTGTTCGCATTGAATTTAGAATAGGCGGAATTTTAAGATTTCACCTCCAAATATGCCCTGGCGGTGAAAGATTCGCTGTACTTGTTTATACAGCCTGTATATGTGTACCTATAGCTGTATTCCTTGTACAGAACGGAACTTTTGTAAAGTTTTAAAATAATAAGACAACAAGGCTGGCAGTAATTTAGAAGATAATTAATTAACAACTTACTCAACTTATAATGGCTCTATGTAAAGCTCTCCAGTAGTCAGTTAGGTAACAACTTTAGAAATAATCGTCCGCGTTATATAAATGAATCTTTTTTCTTTTTATGGTTCCGTGTCCGGTACGGGACCCAATTACTAAGCCTACGCCGTCTGTCGGTCTTTCTGTCCGTCCGTCTGTCTGTCCGTATCTGGTATCTCTCCGAAGGCTGGTATCTCTTTAACCGTAATAGGTAGCCCGTTGAAATTTTCAAAGAATATGTATTATTATGGCCGATATAACAACAAATAATAAAAAAGTTAAATTACAAATTTAAAAAACCCCCGACTCTTAAAAAGTCAAAAATAATTTCCGTTTACTTACTTAAAGGAGTCGGTAGACCGCTAAGTAAATTCCCGCGCAACTTTTGAGTCTTTATATTTAATTTACTTAGCGGTCCCCCGACTCCTTTAAGTAAGTAAACGGAAATTATTTTTGACTTTTTAAGAGTCGGGGGTTTTTTAAATTTGTAATTTAACTTTTATTTCAAGCTTTTTAAAAAAAACCGCATGCAAATCGGTCCACTTTTGAAGATAATAATTTTTTTTATTACTTAATTACTTAATTACTTGATTACAAACATAGCTAAGAACCATCCCGATTAAACAGGCTTCCTAATAAAAAAAACCGCATCCAAATCGGTCCATCCGTTTGGGAGCTACGATGCCACAGACAGACACACACACACACACACACACACACACACACACACACGTCAAACTTATAACACCCCTCCGTTTTTTTCGTCGGGGGTTAAAAATCACGGGGCTCCCATAGAAGAAACCAAAAAAGTGCGCCATCTACCGAATAGATTATGAAGCATCTTAACTAATCATGACATTTAACTAATATGAAGCATTTCATAACACGCCATCTAGATGGCGTGAGTGGCGCTAGCCATGACATGGCGATACGGGACCCTCGGTGTGCGAGTTCGACTCGCACTTGGCCGGTTTTTTTTAACCCTCGCCGCAAACGGAGGGGTGTTATAAGTCTAACCTGTGTGTTCATGTGTGTATGGGTGCATGTATATGTGTATGTGTGTATGGGTGTGTCTGTCTGTGGCAACGTAGCTCCAAAACGGATGGACCTATTTGGATGCGGATATTTTATTTTTATTAGAAAGCTGGTTTAATCGAGATGGTTCTTAGCTATAGTAATCAGATAATTAATTATCTTAAAAAGTGGACGGATTTTTTTAAAAGATGAAATAAAAGTTAAATTATAAATTTAAAAAAAAAACCCCGCCCCTTAAAAAGTGAAAAATAATTTCCGTTCACTAACTTAAAGGAGTCGGGGGACCGCTAAGTAAATAAAATATAAACACTCAGAGCTGCGCGGGAATTCGGAGACTTCTTTTCTTTTTTGTACAAAAGCACACCTGAAAATTGATAGATGAACCCCTTTTGTGCTTTTGTACCGCCTTCAACTCAAGGGTCCGAATATGAATCAAAATATTATTTAACACTTTTCAGTTCTAGTTGTTTTTTGAAGGCTGTGTAATGTTTTTTAGATCGCTCACTCTACTGGACTATGGGAGAACACAGCTTGTCTATTCTTGTGACACAGCTGAGGCTGCTATGCGGCCATCTCACATCCAGTACTGTGGTACGTAACCCAGTGCTACAATTTGAGCCTACCACCTGGTAAGGGGAAAACTAAGTTGACACCGGTGCGCGGGAAAAGGCACTAACCGATTGGGTCGCTCTATGTAGGATATTAATTTGGCTATGCCAGGCCGGTTTGAACCGAATTACCTATACACCACGTTTCGAGTTAAAAATAATGACGAAATTCAAAATTGTGCTGTCACATTTCCTACTAAACTTGCGCTATTGTTGTGAACAAATGTAGGTAATTAGGTATTATTTTGGTTGAAATTTTTGTCATGCTGCTACTAATATTTTGCTAAACGTGGTGGTCGGTGTTGTGCTGTAATTCGCCAGAGCACATTCAGCACAGCACAGATTGCTCTGCTTATCCCGATTGTTAGGTTGTTAAATTAAATGTTTAAAGGTCGTACCTACTAGATAATATACTGTTACATGTAAGTCGGTCGGTACATAATGAATGGAGGAATTTCTGCACTATAATGTACTTTCGTCGTAGTTTCTTCCTCTACGAGACTGATGGACATTTGCACATATATTGTTCGCCTACGCACTAAAGACGTTCAGCCAGCCGTAATCCTCGAGATAGGCTCCTACGCGGGCACATTCACCTATAATAAATACTAGTTTGGTACAGTAAATAGGAGAGGCGGGCGGGCGGGTTCGCGGAGCCTACCGCGCTGTTAGGCTGCGAGTACACGTGGACAGTTCCGTCGCGGTATCGGCTCACCTTCAGTGATTACTTAGCGCAAAAATAGCTGAAGCCGAATTTGAGAACTAGACGCATTCCAAATCCAAATAGTTTATTGTGTAAAAATAAGATATACTTCTGACCTAAGACTATACTAATAGGTATTATGTATCTTATGAAGTACTCGCTTTTGCTCGCGGCTTCGCTCGCGTGAAACTCGTATTTTAAAAGAAGAATTTAAGTAATTAAGTAAGAAAGAAGGCCGAGCTGTGTGCCTGCGTTACCTTTATTTCGGCGCGCGGAACAATTCGGTTTGTATGAGAACGACATCTTGGCGTAACCGGAACTGAATTTTATTTACTCCATGCTGTGTCACGTTATAGTTAAATGTGCCTGTACTAAGTTTCATCGAATTCGGATGATCGGTTTAAGAGTTATGGAGGAACATACATACATACAGAAAATATTTCTAAAAATCATCAATTTAGTTTTAGTATCATACATAGAGCCTACAAACGCAGTATCTCATAAAATAAGTAACTTACCCCATGACCATTCCTTACATATTTAAATTTGGTATTGATGCCTATCGATGATCTATAACAGAAGACGGAAACCAACACTAGACTTTCGTCTGTATTTCCTAGCTCCGGATCTCTAGTAGTATTACCTGATGCGTTGAGAAGCCAGTTGAACCGACTGAGACGGATCACGAGAAATTGCTAGTAAGTAGCGATCTTCGTAGCGATGAATTGCCAATAGTGGATGGCCCGCCGGTTCCGGAGGCAACGAAGCGGCGGGTGGTCAACGCAGTCATGACGTCCTACTCTTTATGTCAAGGTCCGAGGTTCGAATCCGATTCATGTCGACTGGTGACAGCTTTTTTCTGATTTTGAAACATTTATTATCACCGTTCGGAACCGGTGCACAACATGTCGCGCTTTCTATAAACGAAAACAAAAAACCGGCCAAGTGCGAGTCGAATTCGCGCACCGAGGCGAGGGTTCTGTATCGCCATGTCATGGCTAGCGCCACTCACTGCTACTATGGCGTGTTATGAAATGCGTCATATTAATTATATATCATGATTAGTTAAAATGCTTCGGATCATGAACGGTGTTGGAACCGGCGCGGCGGCCCGGCTACCATGTAGTGCCAGCTTTATGTTCCCACACACGCTGAGAGCCTTCAACTCGGCAGATTAGTCTGAAGCCGGCTTCCATACGCCCACAATGTTCCAGGTTCTCGCGGCTCACATCTCTGTTCCGATTCTACGCCGTATGAAGAATATGTGCTTCTCCACATCTTTGGGATGTTAAGAATGCCACATTATTTGTGTTCCTTTTTATGGGGTGTGTACCTACAATAAAGTTATTATTTGATTTGATTTGAAAAATGAACTAAAATATTCTCATCAATATTCCACATAATACACATTCATTTCGCCATACAGAACACACAATATTAACAATATTTTAGTGAGACGTAGGTTCATTGTGGTTGGTCATACATAATATTGAACCGATGGTCGGTCTTCTTCTTGAATAAATAAAACTACTTTGGACGATCATGCAGTCGATGTAATCGAATTCCAACAAATTAGTGTTCACATCTTAGATTATCAATTGGTCTCCGCGCGCGAGACCTATCCATAATCTAAGAAGATAATATTATACAGAAGAACATATTTTTCAGTTAAAAATTATTTAACTAATAAATACTACTACCCGTAACTATACTACCTACATAAATGGTTGCATAACTGATGTAAAATAATATGTTTTATTTTATTATTTTTGTTCGGATAAATGCTCGGTGGATTAATACGATTGCCGTATATATTTTTTAGTTTTATGTCACACTCATGTAAACTCATATTACTATTTTCTTCTGTAAGTAATTACGCTTTCAAGGTGATGTGAGGCTGCGTCTGACTCGAATTTCTAGAAGTATACCGCCAATATTGCTTACCTGACCTGACAGATTCAGTATGTAAAACTTCATAATCTATCAGCGCAGATCGATAGCTTTTTGAAAACACGATATGATTAACTTTGCTCGATAGAAAAAAATCATGAACATGCATTCAGAGGCATGAATTTAGTTATAAAAACGTATTTAAGGCAACGTAGCCAAATCAAGTCTTTGGAAAAAATATATTTTATTAGTTGAATTAATTAATTAATTAATACGGGGCCGTTACGTATTATCTCCAAATTTTCGTTCTTATTGCACCTTCATGATGTCGCATAATTTTTGCGAACAGTCAACTTGCACGGTTCCACATTGAACCTTATGCTATCTTATGCTATGCTTATGCTGTGAACGTTATCGCGTTTACGAATGGCGGCTCAAGCCAGAGACCCAGGTTCGAATCCTGGTCGGGATGTATTTTGTCCTATGATTTTCGATTTTCATTTTTCTAATTAAAAATATGTTAAAAATTGCCTAATGCTGTCATGCTGTCATATGGATTACATAGCAGATTTTACATAGTTTTGTCTGAAAATAAAAATAGCCAGGTATTACATTAAAATTTATAGATAAACGTCATACATAGGTACTGTCTCTACTTGAAGGTGCTTGCTGGGCTTGACAGACTATGGAAGTAGCTCTTAAGGCGAAACCAGTTGGACACCACACTGTCTTACGGCATGAAATTTTTTTTAAGTATACAGGGCGTTTTGTGATCATAGGTCATAAAGCAAACAAGGTACTCCTGAGCCTATTTGGAGCGAAAAAGTTACATGACATTTTGTTCTACAATGAACTTTTTTTTCCATACTGAACTAAATAAAGACACTCCATTTACGAAATGCTCGCGTGTGAATAGACCGATGAACATGTGCGGGCGTCGACAATGCACAGAGCGTAGCGGCAACGTCACACGAGCGGCAACGTTGCTGTGTGCATTGTCGACGCCCGCTTATGTAGCGAGCGTCGGGTCGGTCGCACTACCGTAGTATTTTGCGCGCGAAAACTAACTCCTTAATTAAGGCGTATGTGACAAAACTTTACTGGGACTTCTAGACTTCAAATTAGTGAAGGAATCTCTGGTTTGCTTTATGACCTATGGTCATAAAACATCCTGTATATCTTACACCGCAACGACCTCGAGTTTCACTGGCCGTGCTTCCGATGGGCGGCGCGCGAGGGGAACTTGTGCGGCCCACGAAGACACCACGCACGCACTCGCCTTGTATTGCGTGCAAGAAGGGAATGACTACGGAACCCTATACTGCGTGCGTTACTGCGTGTAAACAACGTTCGCACTTAACAGGGTTTATTCTGTTTCAGGTATCTACGCATAAAGAGCCAGCCAACAATAGCACCGCGTCAGCTCGGGTCAGTATTGTTTCCTGCCTGAATAGACTCGGAAGGGAAGAACGTGCATTGATGAAAAGAAAAGAAAAGAAAAGAAAAATCGGATATTGTATCAATATAAGGGATTTTTACATACAATACATGTCAGTCAGTCAGTCAGTCACAGAGGCGGCGCAAGGCGTGGGCGACGACACGTGGGCGACCGCCCACGGCCTCGCGGCCCGAGTGGCCTCGCGCCTAAAAAGTTCATGCAGCTTTGATTCATGAAAAATATTCAGCTAGATCTATTAAAGGAGACGCGAGTAAACATGTTCAGACTTAATCAAAGGCAAACTAAAACTTACTATAAACCCTTACTATAAAGATGGGAAAGCAGGATAAAGGCAGTGAATATTGTAACAATACAGTGGCTGTATTATTGCGATTTGATGATGTTGTTGAATGTATTGAGTATTGGTAAAATTGAGAGGGCCTCGAAATATCTTGCCCACATCAAATTAAGTTCATGCCCCGCCACTGGTCAGTCAGTCAGCGTGTAAGCGACCGCTGCTGGACATACGCTTCCGTAAAAATCATGTGACACCACGTGTCATGATCCTTGAACCCACGTGTATGAATGAATTAACGTTTATTTCTATCCATTTCAGATTACAATTAACAATAGAGGAAACCAGTGAAAATCCTTCACTAATATTGGCGTAATATTGAAGTGTACATACGAATTCAAAAGTTTGTAACTGTTAGCCAACAACAAAGACTTCACGTGGATATTCAGATAGAGAGTCGGCAGCGCCCCAATAATTTCTAACAATTGCCGAATAAGTGTGACTGGAAAATGAGCCGTTGATAGGTTTCGCAGTTCGAAATTCAAAAGTTGTGGCGATACATGTGAGTGATGTTGGTCGACAATCGACAAGTATGAACAGAGAGCGATCTCGAGTTTCGCAAAAGTGAGAGAAGGCAATATTCTTTGGCTTCCGTTGTGTTTGTGGCGCGGCATGTGACTCGCCCGCGCCATAGTAAAAGGAGACGAGTAGGTTAACTGGAGGCCGTTTTTAAAATAATTACCTACGCTGCGCCGAGCCACCAGGGCTGTCACAACTCACAACACTAACGCAATTGACAGGTAGTGAGCCCATCATGGTGGAAATGCAATTCCAGAGAGAAAGAGAGAGAGAGAGAGAGAGAGAGAAAGAGAGAGAGATATATATAGAGAGAGAGAGAAAGAGAGAGAGAAAGAAAGAGAGAGAGAAAGAGAAAGAGAGAGAGAAACATAGAGAGAAAGAAAGATATAAAGAAAGAGAGATAAAGAAAGAGAGAGAGAGAGAGAGAGAGGGAGGGAGAGGGAGAGAGAGAAAGAAAGAGAGAGAGTGAAAGAGAAAGAGAGAGCGCGGGGCGGCCATCACTGACTACAAGCGAGGGAAGTGAGAATGTAAGTAGTGGTTGGTACGGACAGCGTGCGCTGGCGCGCGCTTGTGTGAGTGTGAAATCGGCGCGCATGTAGAAGATGGTTAACTAGTATGTTTACACTATACCCGCGCCTACTGCTCCGCGCTGTATGGCGGCGGCGAGAAAGGCCAGGACCAGAATAAATAGGGAGTTTATCTGGCGGCAGGGGATAACGCGTTGAGCCTTATTGCGATTTATTCTTTATTTTGCTTTCCGCTTCGCGCCGACTGAAGGGCGGACGATTCCGGCAGACGTCTATCCCGGAATCACTTTCAGCGCCAAACAAACGTTAGATTATGTACCTACATGGGGGTTTTTCGAGCTGAAAGGTAAACAAGAATAAGTCTTTATTGCTCCAGAAAAATTGTTCACAAAGAAAACACAGTACATAGTTATAGTCATATGAGGTGCAAAGGCCGACTTATCTCTTAGGGAGATTTCTTTCAGTTAAACTGTCAGTGGTGTTGATTTCGTTAAAATTAAATAAATAAATAAATAAACCTTTGACGTGTATAAAGTATGATATACATTGGCTGTTCCGAAAATTGTTAGCCACAGAATAAATAATTTTTTTTTTTCCTGAAACTATTTTGATTTGACGGCTAATTTAAATACAAATCTCCTTGATGAAAATTATTGGCCACCTATGTGTAGTTCTTTTTTAAAATATTTTTAACGGTTATCCGTCACTCACATTTTATTTGCAACAATGGACGTTTCGCGAGAAGCTTTTCGTGTTATGATTTTCTATGCTTATAAACTAGGGTTAACCTTGTATATAGGTTAACCTATTTTTATTTATTTATTTATTTATTTTTTAATGAACAAGCAGCTCTAGCTGATGTGTTCATATATCAGTCTTTTTTTTTTATAATGAATGAGTGTTTTATTTTTTTTTTTTTTTTAGTTTTCGTACTTGGGCACTGTAGCTATTTGTTTGTTGATGTACTTTTTATGTATTTATCTAATCGGTTTTTGAACGTGTTTGTGTTTGGGGAGTCAATCACATCCTGTGGGAGTTTATTCCAGGCGTTCACCACTCGATTTGTTATGAAGTGCTTTCGGATGTTTGTGTTAGAAGCTGTCTGGTTAAGTTTTTTGCTGTGACCACGAAGGTGATAGTTCTGGTTCAGGTCAAACATTTCAATTAAGTCTGGGCAATCATACTTTGAGGTGAGTATTTTCTAGACTTCAATGAGGTCTCCTCTGTCGCGGCGTTCTTCCAATGTGGTCAGTTCAAGTATTTTTAATCTTTCTTCGTAGCTCAAGCTTTTTAGCTCGTAGGGAATTTTGGTTAATCTTCTTTGAACTTGTTCCAATTGGTGAATGTCTTTAACAAAGTATGGTTGCCATACTTGCTACTCCTATATACTTACCACGTATATAGGAGTAGCAAGAATGTGAGAATTTGTAATAAGCAAACATTAAACATTTTCCCCCCTAGTACAGTCTCGGGTCCTTCAAGAGGGGCGTGAATAGGCACCTGTCAGGCCGGCATGGCATTCGCAACCCCCGCATACGACAGAATGTCCATGGGCATCGTTATACAACTTATGGGTGGTCCGGTGCCATATGTCGCGCTTTCAATAGAAAAAAAATAAAAAAATTATCGTATACATTAAGATATACATATGTTTCTTTATGGAAACTAGCACGGTTGGCCACATCACCTACTACATCCGTGATGTCAGCCCATAACACCGGGATATTTTTGTATATAATCTATACATTAACCCTTAGTTACTTACATTCATCTAGAAAGAATATTGTTTACCTAAACGCAACTCGGTCTTTGGCCTTGCGTTTAGATAGAGTGTTTTCATTTTACGAAGGCACGAGGGGTATGAGGTAAGAAGTGGTGTGAAACCGCGCGGAGCTCAGTAGGGAACGAACTCGGTGCCGAAGGTTTATCGTCTTCCTGAACGCAGCTCGGCCTTCGGCCTTCGGCCTCGCCCTTAGGTACTTACTTTCTTCTTTCGCAAGTGAAGCCGCGGGCAACAGCTAGTATACAATAAAATGACCATGGAGAAATGTCAGATCTTTAAAAAATTAAATTACGATTTATAATCAACATTATGATTCGAATCAAAATCAGAAAAAGAGTATAGTAAATAAAATTTACAACATTGGGACATTGAATAATAAATATTATTAATAAACAATTTATTATTAAAAACTTTACCACGTAATCGTAGATCCTTGACAAAATTCAGTACAAAAATAATTGTGTTAATAAAGCCTACCCAGATTGATTTCACTGAAGCGCCATGCTCGATCACGCGGGCCACGCGACGCTACGTCACGTTGATGGCATGGTACGCCACGCCACGTCACGCGGCTAGCGTGACTGTGCGTGACACGCGATGCAACACCGCGCGACGCGACGTGATGGCGTAGCGTCCAAAGACCGTACCAAACTATTGTACGCGCGCGAGCATATGCGCCGCTTCCATTTCCCCCTTTACTTCTGGCCGCGCAGCGCATGTGCTCGCGCGCCGATAATAGATAGACGCGGTGCTTGATAAGCATTTTCTCAACTTCATGCTCCAAAACTGCGGCATCCCCTCTCCCTTGGTTGCAATACCGACCGACAATCCTCGTAGAGCGGAGAAAGACGGCGAGAAAACTGTTTGTCTCTTTTTAACACATTAGGGCCTTATGCATCGCTTCTTACCGCTCGCTTGTGTGCGCTAGCACAGATTACTTAATAGTTACTTCGTAACACATAAATTTCTCCATAGAAAAACTTCCATACCTACGGGATTAATAGCCTACTGTTTTACGACACCATTCGCTGCGTGCGAAAATGTACTTAAACGATATCGAGCGTGAGGTTATTATTGCTTTGCGGCCGCGTGGCCTTGACGCAAACTCGGTGACGCTAGGGTCTAGGGCTGCTACTTTCGATAAAAATATCAATTCATTATTACACAATCTTTAATATTATAAAGAGGAAATATGTGTGAATGTTTGTTCGCGAGCTACAACACACATTTAAAAATGTTTTTTTACTGTTAGGTAGATACCTATGTATTTTTTTGTTTAACATATAGGCTACTTACTAGCTTTTGCCCGCGGCTTCGCCCTCGTTAAAATATATTAGAGGAAGGAATTAGTTTCGCCCGAAATACTTCAGGTAATCATTCCTACTACCCCTGTAATGTTATTATTGTTACCTGTACCCATACTTATCTAACTGATTTTATTCGGTATAGATTAAAAATACATCTGCTAAGCCAGTATTAACAGAAGCCATGTCAACATGAATTACGAAATAGGTACGTCGTCATTCCGAAGCAGTAGCGTGAGTGCTGCGCGCGGCTGTCGGCAGTCCACTGAATTATGGGTCGCCGGCCGGCGGCGGTGGGCGGAAGGTAATTTGCGCGCGCAAGTACATAGAGTGCAAGTGGCCTGGCGCTAGAATAGAATACAATAGAATAGAATTTTATTCAGATGTACACATACATTATATTACAAACACATTAACAGAGATGGAGCTACAAAATACAAAAGAAAGGGCGTAGGCGCAGCATATGGCCACTCGAGTGTCTCAACTCAAGGGCCGCTGTTTTTAAGCCTAGCCTATATTAATACTAAAATTAAATTAAATCTAAGGAATTTTATACAACATTAACAAAAATACACATTTACATAATTTTTCAATTTTACACAAGATGAACTTACAATCTACAAGACAATTAATTTACAAGATTAATAAACCCTATTACAATCCACGAGCCATTCAATTTCGAGAGCTGGCTTCAGCGAATCCCGTGTGGGAAGAGCTAGGCGCCACCACATGGTTTTAGATAGCGCTAGGCCAATCATATTCCTTTATAAGCTCATTATCCCTTTTGGCGGAGCAAGCGCAGAGTCTCAGCACCGCGTCTATCTAGTTGGTGCGGTCTTTGCCTGTTAGCACCAGCTCTGTCAGCCTCGGTAGCTCAGTGGTGCGGTCAGTCTTTCGACTGTTGTTAAGCAACCCTGAGCGCGGTCAGTACTTGGATGGATGACCGCTCGACCGTTGGAGAATGATCTTGGTTCATATTCCACGTAAAACTGTAGGTCGCTTCCCTTCTTACTTTACTAGGTCGTAGGGTTTTTCCCGCCCAGGTTGGTACCATCGCACTGACTGAAACGTCGGTCGAAACGACTTTGTCAATAGTTCGTGTTTTCCGTACAGTTCAGTGTAGTCGATATTAAATGAAGTTAAGCACTGAAATGACACCTAGTTCACCCGATGTTATGGGCTGACATCACGGATGTTGTAGGTGATGTAGACAACTGTGTCAGTTTCCATAAAAAAAAAACAAATCGTAGTCCCATATTATTCGCTGCGAGTTGCGAGTTCATAGGTCCCCATGTCGACTGCAACGAACGATTTTTATCGACCGTCTGAACGGATTTGAACGCGATTTTGGTCGCGCTGTGTAAATCCCGAATAATCGCATGAAGATTACAAGCGGCGGCGGTGGCGGCACTATGCCCTTACAGTTGATATCGCCCACGCACTACTCAGTATTCAGTTCAGTATTCATGTTTATGCTGTAAATATTAATGCTCTTGTGAGCGGTAGTATGGGTTAATTATTTATAAGTTACTATAATATAATACTTATATATAAGGTACTAACAAAACATTGTGACTTGCGAATTTTGTTTGTCAGTTCATCTTCGCATTTGAATTTAGAACTGGCGGAATTTTCGACATATCCAAGCGTAGCTTACCTACCTATGGATGAAATTATACAATAAACAATAAACTACGCCGCCGCCCGAGGCCTTGTTTTGCTAATATTGGCCCGGCTCCAATTCCACGCATTGGCCAGATTAGCTGAACATATTAGTTAAATCTCTCGATTAGTCAGAAATGTGTGCGTACCAATTCCGTAAGCATATCATTATACGAGTACTAGTGTGTTTGCAACCTAACATTACGCCAGATTTTGAAGATGTGTGTTGTTCGTGTTCATGTTTTCGTGTTACGTAAAACCTGTGGCAAAACACCCTAGCGCCGTTTGTATTACGCGGTCACTACATTAAATACGCTAATTCAGTTTCTACCTCTTATTTTTGTAACCCTAAAGAGCTCAGCCTTTTCACTTAGCTTCTTAGTGAGTGAGGTTCCCGCGTGTGTATCGGCACCCCGGCCACTCGCATCGTGTTACACTGTCCACTACCTCCCACTACACTCTACCGCGGATTAGAGATATTCTAGATATTATGTCTAGATATAGCCGCTCCTCTGACAGTAAATTCAACGGAGGCTTCTTTAGAGAGCGACTTCGCTTCATCCAACCGCGTGTTGCACTCCACCTTCTTCAATACTGCATCGACATTCCCAGTTTCACTGACTTTTGCGGTCTAGCACATTGTGGCGAGAAATTCAATGCCTATTAGGATTAGACCATCAGATCAAACTGTCGGTTTCTGTAATTAATTACAAACATTAATATTGAAGGAGATGGTTGGATGCAGGCATCCCTTCTTATTTTGTCTTGCGGGTATCGGTTTCCGCTGCACGTCAGATGTCGCGATTCCAGCTTTCTTCGGATCCGCTCACACCAGAAAACCTAAAACAAACTTTTTTTTATACCTGGATTAGCAATTATGTAGGTTCCCTATGTATACATATAAGGTTACTTCTATGTATCCTTATTTACTACCATAAATATATCCTATGTTTATTTAATACTAGCTTTTCCCCGCGGCTTCGCTCGCGTGTAATTCGTATTTAAATATAAAAAAGTAAGTATGCCCACTACCGCGTACCTTTATTTCGGCGCGCAGAACAATTCGGTTTTTATGAGAGCTACATTTTAGCGTAACCAGAATTTAATTTTATTTAGCCTATCCTGTGTCCCGTGTAGGTAAATGTGCTTGTACGAAGTTTCATCGAATTCAGATGATCGGTTTAAGAGTTATGGTGGAACATACATACATATAGAAATGATTTCTAAAAATCGTAAATATAGTTTTAGTATCATACAGAGAGTCTACAAACCCAATATATCAAAAAACAAAGCAACTTACTCTTAGGCTATTATACATATTATGTGCCCGGCGCGGCGGCGTCTTGCTTACTCAATTTTATTGTTTTGTTAGTATTAAATTCAGTCATTCTTCTACTCTGTTTGTTACCCTTATAAGTGCTCATAATTAAGTCAGGTTGACTGGCAGCGATTACCTTAGGTAATAAGTCCGCCTTTTGCAATTTTGCATTGGAAAGGAATAAAGTATATTCTATTCATTTCTATTTATTTGTGGATTTTAATTTATTATTTTGTAATTTATAAGTATTTAAGTGTTTATGAACTAGCTTAGCATGTACCTACTTATATGTATCCTTCCTTCCTTCCTTCCTTCCTTCCTTACCTATAATAAAATCCAACGTCTGCTTTCTGTCTGAGTGTCTGAGTGTATGTCTGTCTGTCCGCTTATAACTCGAGAACCACTGAACCGATTTTAATAAAACAAAATTCTACGGATAGCTTGATTCTTCCCATCAACTATAGGCTAAATGGCTTATGAGGTTAGCAATGAAGTGAAATATGAGAGCGGGCGGAGCCGCGGGCACAGCTTGTTATTAATATAATTAGGTATATGTCTTTTTTTATGTAATCCGGTATGGGTGGCTGAGTCAGAGGGGCCAAAGCGCATGCTCTGATTAGCCAATATCACCTCCGAGAAGGTAGGTGCCATAACGGAGACTTCCCTGGATTGCTGGCTAAACTGGACTAGAGAACACAGCCTATATGCTGCTATGCGGCCATCTTACATCCAGTACGGTGGTACCAACCAACCCAGTCGGCTACAATTTGAGGCTACCATCTAAAGGGCGAGGGATCTACGTACATACAATACAAAGTACGCACGGAGCAGACTCGTAGAGGGCGGAATAATTCTCAGATAGCGTCTCGACTCTGCGCGAGATTATAAGTTAGTATTAGCAAAGAAGTGGGATGATGATTATGGCGAAAATTCAATTAAACAAAACGATCGACCGCCTGCGAGCGAAAGTCGCACCTCCTCATTCGATCGAAGGTAACTTTTCCTCAAACACTTGTCTGTTGCTTACTCTCTTAGGATCTTATTTGCCCTTGAGGATTAGAGGTCGCGATTAGTAAAGCGACGCAGAATTTGCGTCTCGTAAGATGTGATCATCGTCGCTGCGGTCGAGTACTTTTTTTTATGTAATCCGATATGGGTGGCTGAGTCGGAGGGGCCAAAGCACATGCTCCGACCAGTCAATATCACCCCCGAGAAGGTACGTGCCATACCGATGACTTACTCCTACAATCCATCCGTCATCCGTCTTGTTGGTGACCCGAAACTTACAGATGGTCTGGAGTCTCTGAGTCACAGACGATTTGTAGGTTCGCTTAGTCTGTTTTACAGATACTATCACGGACGCTGCTCTGTCGAACTACATCCCTTTTTTTTATGTAAACCAGCATGGGTGGCTGTGCCGAGGGACCAATGGTGCAGTCGACAGAGCCAAAATCACCTCTCCTCGCGAAACCACGCTCAGTTAGGTGCCATGCCAGCAGATTTGCGGAATGTTGCTAGGCTGTCTAGCCCGTTAATACGACGCTTGAAGACACCCAGGTTAAAGGATTCAGGAAATACACTCGCCTTATTCCCTGCCACCCGTCCTACCTATCTCCGCATGACTCGTCACCCTTTTGTTGTTAACATTGGGCTTTCGAGAACCCATCGGTTCTCTAAATCGTTTCTTTGTCGCACCACTAGGGTGTGGAACTGTGTTCCGGCGAGTGTGTTTCCCGAATCCTTTAACCTGGGTGTCTTCAAACGGCATATTAAAAGGCTAGACAGCCTAGCAACAGTCCGCAAATCTGCTGACATGGCACTTAACTGAGCGTGGTTTCGCGAGGACGGGTGATTTTGGCTATGTCGACTGCACCGTTGGTCTCTTAGCACAGCCACCCATGTTGGTTTACATAAAAAAAATATACAGGGTTAATGGCCACCTGTAAGGCTCTTTACACCTGATTCACTTAATTAATAAGTCTTTGTAGTCAGAACTCTCAGCAAAATTGTTAATCTTGCTCTCAAGCAGTGTTTTAGATAGACTATGGGCGGTGTTATTATGTGGCCAGTCACTAAATACTTGTAAAAATATGTTTAAAAAAATACCCTGCGAAGTTTCTTGTCGGTTCTTCTTCGTGGGTGTACACGAACCGAATAGAACCAATTGTGACAAGTTCGAGCGCAGTCTAACTGCCATAATGAATGATCAATAAACAATAACAATAACAATAAGTCAAGCTGGCACCTTCTCGGGGGTGAAACTGGCTGCGCCTTAGGCTCCGATCTCGAGCACAGGCACCCAGTTCGGAGACAATTTTTTTTTTGCAAGCTTTTCCAGTACTTATACGGAAGGCGCGCTGTGTGCGCTGTCTGACAGCTCAGCGGTCGGTATTACCGTCACACCGCCGCTGCTCTCTCACCGGATAAGAATACAACAATGTTATAATTATGCTAATTGTGCAATAAAGCTGAGATTATGGTAATATTATGTTAATATCATATTATGCTAATCCAAACCTAATGGATGTGATGGATAAGAAAACTGAAAAGTAATCCAGGTTTAGCCAAAAATATCTAAAGAACCTGAACGTGATGAATATTGTGCCAAGTGAACACGATCGAAACTTGTCGCCTTTTCATTTTTCAATTTTTGTTATTTGTTGTTATATCCGCCATTATAACACATATTCGTAAATTTCAACCGGCTAACTATTACAGTTCCAAAGATACAGCCATAGGACGGTCCGCCCTTTCTAACTCACTGTATTTGTTGAGAATCGGAGAGTCCACACCACAGGTCCACACTCACTTATTTCAGCAGGGGCGGTTTAATAAAATGAATTGTGTACCGTCTGGTGCCGGTACTTTAAAAGAATAGCCCCACTGCATCTCTCCCCGTGTATGTCGTATAAGGCGACTAAGGGATACGACTCCCTTCTTATGTTCCTAGGTGGTAGGGTTTATCCCGCCCGGATTGGTACCACCGCACTGAATGAAAGGTCGGTCGAAACCGCTATGTAAATAGTTTGTGTTTTCCGTCCAGTTCAGTGTATCCGGCACGACCGAAGGGAAGCACAGACGTGACACCAAGTTCACCCGGTGTTATGGGCTGACATCACGGATGTTATATGTGATGTAGCCAACTGTGTCAGTTTCCATAAAAAAACAAAAAACAAAAAAAATTTTGACATCTTCTCTATCTACGAGTATATCTCTACTCTCTACTTCTTATGAAAGGGAACGTCTGTCTGCAGATATATGTATGGTTTGAGGTAAAATCCGGAACCACTGAACAAATTTTGATGCAGTTTGCACCAGTGTAAAGAGTAGTTCTTGCAGCTCACTATAGGCTATATGCCATCACGCTAAGTAGCAATAGGGCGGAGCAGTATCAAATAAAGTATAGTATGAACGCAATTTATTGTCGAATGGTAGCGCCTTATGGAGAGGGGAGAGAAGGGCGGAGGGGAGGGGGTAGGAGGGAGGCGTGAGAGTGAAAGAGGGGGGGGGGGTGGTGAAGGGAGGGAGAGAGAGAGAGAGAGAGAAGCGATTGTTTATTATCATATTTACGTTTAAATCTGATTTGCTATTGAAACCGAGTCTACCGCGAGCGAAGCCACGGGCAAAAGCTAGTTGCAAATAAAACAATGCGAGTGACGCTCTAGTCCGTCAACGATTTCCGCAAGTAATGGAAATGTATATTCGGTGGTGAAGACACGCGCGCGCTTCCCCGCGTGCGGGGGCGCGGCGGCGGGAGGCTGCGAGATAGATAAAGCTTATTTATAGGGCGGATTACTGAGATAATATGCGGCTATCTAGAGCCCGCTTCCGCTGGCTGCGATCTCTTTATCTTCGCGCGACGAGTGGGCTAGCGCTTCGGCCATCGCGACGCAAGTCCGCTGGTAGCGCAGCCTTCGGGTCTCCGTCGCCGTTCAGCAGACGTTGAGCGGCGGGTGGCCGAGTGGTTTGGGCATCGGCTTCTCATGCGAGAGGTCCGCGGTTCGAGTCCGGTCGGCGTGGTGTACCAATGAGTTTTTTCTGACGAAAAAATTTACACCTACTGCTTCACCGTTCGGAACCGGTGTAAAACTGTAGGTCCCTTCCCTTGCCCCTTACTAGGTGGTAGGCTCAAATTGTAGCCGACTGGGTTGGTACCACCGTACTGGATGTAAGATGGCCGCATAGCAGCCTCGGTTGTGTTCTCCTCTAGTCCAGTATAGCCAGCAATCCAAGGAAGTCTCCGGTATGGCACCTACCTTCTCGGAGGTGATATTGGCTGGTCGGGGCATGTGCTTTGGCCTCTCCGACTCAGCCACCCATACCGGATTACATAAAAAAAGTCATCATCAACCTAACTCCTTCGAACGCCTTTAGACCTCATCATTATTATGTTCCAAAAGAGTCAGTTTGATATTATATGTGCTTCGACGGAGGGTCCGTTGAAGTACAACAGTCACTCCTTTCGTGGTTAAATTATTATCATCAATCAATACTAATAATATCTGTAAGGGAAAGTAAGTTACTTTGTTTATGAGATACTGCGTTTGTAGACTCTATGTATGATACTGAAACTATTGTAATGTAGTAGTACTATTGTAAACTAGTGTATTTATAAAACTGACAATTTTTAGAAATATTTTCTGTATGTATGTATGTTCCTCCATAACTGTTAAACTGATCATCCGAATTAAACTTAGTACACGTATATTTAACTATACGTGACACTGGATAGGCTATTTACGCGTGACTCAGGTTACTCTAAGATGTGGCTCTCATACAAACCGAATGGTTCCGCGCGCCGAAATAAAGGTAACGCGGGAACGCGGCTCGACCTTCTTTCTTACTTACTTACTTCTTTTTAAATACGAATTTCACGCGAGCGAAGCCGCGGGAAAAAGCTAGTCTAATATAAGTAATTAGGTCTGAAACACATCGAACAGCATCTCTCAGAGTTCACGTGATATCTCGACGTTGAAATAAATATTGACTTAACTGTAGTTATTCCATTGTAGAACATTATATACCTTTGCAGCTCCGTAGAGACATAATGTTCACTAACTGTGTTCTATCGACCTGTTCGAAACGATTCCGACCTGACCGTTTCCCCATATAGGTCCACGCGTAGCAGACAGGGAGTGCATCCCTATACTGTAGAGCTGCCTAAAGTGCGGACTAAGCGCTCCAGTATTTCTTTTAACTTCCGCACTGCGAAACTCTGGAATGCACTTTCTAACGATGTGTTTCCTTCAGTGTATGACTTGGATCTTTCAAGAGAAGCGTAAAAAGGCATCTGTCACGCCGGCACGGCATTCGTTCTAAACCGAATGCTTTTGGGCGTCGTCGGCTCAACAATCCACGTTGACCGCGCCAAGTATCTCGAGTATCCATAAAAAAAAATGCTATTTTTGCACTGAAATGTTCGTAAGTGCGCGCTTCCAAAAAATAATCAGCGCCAACGATACTCGAAGCGCTAAAAATAAATGTCTACTGCCACTGAAGAAATTCGCAGTCGTTTATTTATGATGGGGCACGATTCGCCGAATCCGAATAACCCAATGAATAATTCATATATAGGTTATAATAAGTTCTATTATTATTTTCTTATTATAAGAGTTTACCGCCCTAATGCATAATGAATGGTGGATCCGCTCGGGCCACTGAGTCGTATAAAAATAATGAGCTTATGTACTTCAAAGGCAGCCTTGAGAGTTGACGAAACTCAAACGTCTGTAGACCTAAGTATCAGTAGAGCGGAACATTATCTTAAGTGCCCACACACACCACGTATAGTCCGCGCGCGAGCTCCGAGGAATCGGTGGCCGTGGAAATTAATTTATTACAGAATTTGTGTAGAATTTTTATATAGATTCACATTTTGTGATCATTAACTAGGCGAGTTATATTATACTAATTTATAATGTAAAAATTATACAGGCTGTGGTAACGGCCAGTACATTCCCAGCGCAATCCTCATGTTTTTCCGAGACAAAAAAGCAAATAAAGTCTTTTCTCTAAAGTGTCTAGTTTTAGAGATAATAATTTCTGAAATTTATGTTTTCGTCAAGTGTAATTAGCCGCGCGCTGGGAGGAGGATGGTGGCGCGGGAACGGTCGGGGCACTCGTCCTTGCTCGCTCACTCACCGCGCGCCTTGCATTCCCACGCTCGTGCGGAGCATTAGATCCTCTTTACACTAAATTAGTCAATTAGTTTGTATGAAAACTGTAACTTTTTATTTAAAGGAAATTCAGAAAAAAAGTTATTTGACTTTTTGGTTACTATTGATCCCAATAATCATTTCCTAAATTTAATGTACTGACCGTTACAACAGCCTGTATAATAAATTCATTTTCACAGCCACCGATTTCTCGGAGCTCGAGCGCGGACTATTATAAGACTAAGTACATACGCGTTTGACTATATTATTTTGTGAACGCGAGGCTAATCGGAAATCGGAATCGGAAGAGAATTGTGGGCTCATTCTCTGTTTAGTCGATCAGTTATGGGACTTCGTGTGGTCGCGCGCAAGCTCTTTTTACCCGACTGCGCGAAGCACAAAGGAGGGTAATGGTTTTTTTTTCATTTTCTCTAACCTAAAAATTTGTGTTTATAGTAAGCGCGACATGTGGCTCCGAGCCACCCATAAGGTGTCTAGCGACGCCCATGGACATTCGGACGCATGCGGGGCTGCGAATGCCATGTCGGCCTGACAGGTGCCCATTCCCACCTCTCTTGAAGGACCCGAGACTGTACTTGGGGGCTTGGGGGAAATATGCAGCTTGTATTTGCGCCCTAAGGCGTACATACATTTTGTTTTGTCTTTTTAATTGATTTTTTTATGTCTAAAGTTTTCTGTGTATTTTTTGGGTTCCTTATCCGTCGTACGGCACCCTATTACTAAGCCTACGCCGCACAGTGCAGCGTCCCGAAGAAAAGTCCGGACGTTTGACATTTTATCAAATGTCCCAGAATAAAAAAAATTATTACTATCGCCCATAATACAGGATCATAGCTATAACAATGAATAGCTTTTATTTATTTCACCATACTCTAACATTTTTTAATTTAATCCGGAAAAGACCTCTGCCAGGAAATTTCAATGTATTGCATTAAATACGATGAAATGTATTATTTTCTGTCGCCTTTCTTATTTAATATTTATAACTTTTGGGTAATAATGAGTTCAAATGGTATATCATAGAATATATAAATGTAAGCATATGGCAATTTTACTAAATAACGTAATTTTTATAGACTAGTTTTAGAGAATCGATCAAATAATCTGAAGTGAAATATTTAAACATCAAGAAAGTAAAAAGTCCAAAACGGTCCAAGAAATGATTATTGCTGCGTTATAGATCAGCTATTGGACTTTAGCCAGTATGAAAATGGTAGCCATATGCAGCCATATCTTATATACTTTTTATGTTTGTTTACGATCGCGCCTAGCCGCGCCTGACACTCAAAACGGGCGCTCTTTGTTTTGGTGACACATCACATCACAGTATTGTATTTTTATGGTGTTATACTGTTCTTATAACAACATTACAATGAACACTATTACATACGTCTAATAAAATAACTTATTGGGGTCCAGTATTTTAAAATTCTAATTTACTTTGATATTAGTTTGTTAAGATCTCACAGTAGAAATTATTTTATACATCATGCACCATATCTTTATACATAGTAGGTATATAGCATAATATGTATACTTAGCCGGTACTATGGTACCTTTATTTTTTGTGGTTTAAGAGATGAAAAATAATTTAGTATAAAAGTGAAGAACTGGAACAACATTTTACTATTTTGTTTTAACACGACTACGTGGATACTGAAGCCATAGATCTACTGCAGCGAACCATTGATTTTTGCGTTTTATTACGAGACAATTCTTTACCATTAAAATAATATATAATATATTATTGACTCAAAAAGTGCTGGAAGTAATTGGAGAATCGTTTACATCCGGAGAACGAGCGACGATCAAGACTTGGCAGAATGTGCACCTGAAGTAAATAGAGTTTAGAATAGTACATAATTAATTAAGGTACCTACTTATCTTGTCTAATTTCCCATAATAAATAAAAAAAAATCAATGTTTCGCTGCAGTAGATCCATGACATATCATTATTACGAATGTATTTTCTCTAGTTTATTTTTAAACGGAGTTCCTTATTTCATTAATTTTTTCTTTACTTTTTAATAAAAAAATATTAATATGTAGATTTAATTTTAGTACTAATTTAATTTCGAAAGTTTCATTATAATTTTTTTTTATTAATTTTCTAGTTATGTTTAATTAATTTTCTAGTTAAGATTATGACTACTCTTGTTTTTAATTAAAAGTATACATATTTAAATATACTATGGATGTTATGAATTCATATATATCATCAATATCACCGTCAGCTCGGCAGCATTATCTGTCCGCGGTCACTGTAGAACATAGGCTTCTCCCTAAGCATGCGATCTTTTATGCAAACTTAATATAAATGCATAATACAAAACTGTTGTAAAACTAAATAAAAAGCATTTACATTTCTTTATTTAAATTTTTAACCTTTCCTGAATAAATAAAATAAATACCTGGAAACACAAAAAAAAATTAATCTTACACACAGCGCATATTTTGAATTTCAAATTAAAATAACTATAAATACTATTGCTGGATTTTTTTCAAATTTACTGACTTAGTAGCTAAACTATTCAAGATTATTCATGCAAAATTTCAGAGCATTATCTTGAAAAGTTTCGGAGAAATCAAGCGATGTCCGCAAAATCGTATTTTGGTGCACTGTGCGCCGTCTGTCTCTCTGTCTGTGCGTCTGTCCGAGGGCTGTATCTCTTGAACCGTAATAGGTAGATCATTGAAATTTTCACAGAATATGTGTTATTTTATTATGGCCGATATAACAACAAATAATAAAAAAAATTAAAAGTAATGGTAAAAACCGGCCAAGTGCGTGTCGGGCCACGCGCAGTGTAGGGTTCCGTAGTTGCGGAACCCTATCAAAATAAATCATTTGATTATTTGTATAATTTTGTAGGGGAAATAAATGAATGTTAATTTGAAAAAGTTCTTCAACAGTGAAATGATGGCTGTCGTCCGTACATTTTATAAGTTAGACGACTATTACTCGTTAACCTGTACAGCCTACTTAGCTGTGATAGTTTTCCTTTTAATTTCGATATACACGGTGTTGCAACCCCAACCGTAAAAGCCGAAAGGGGGTGATTCTGTACCTATGTGAAATAGAACAACTTTTGTTCTACGACTTTTTTAACTGAAGAAAAAAAAAATTTTTTTCGCCATACATTTTGAGAATAGGTAATTAAAATTTGTATGGAAAAAATATTTTTCTGTTTGTTTCAAAAAATTGTTTTTCTTCACAGAAGTTGTTTAGTTTCACATCCTTACCTATAATAAAATCCAACGTCTGCTTTCTGTCTGAGTGTCTGAGTGTCTGAGTGTCTGAGTGTATGTCTGTCTGTCCGCTTATAACTCGAGAACCACTGAACCGATTTTAATAAAACAAAATTCTACGTATGGCTTGATTCTTCCAATCAACTATAGGCTACTTACTATAACGCTAAATAGCTTATGAGGTTAGCAGTGAAGTCAAATATGAGAGCGGGCGGAGCCGCGGGCACAGCTTGTATAAAATAATCCCCTTATGTCAGTTGAAAATATTACGGGGGCAACTGCAACAACGTGTATATACTACTGCTGTGAATTTTTTCACATATCTAATAACAACCGTTTAGCTGGCAGGGGGGGGGGACACTTGACTCTAACAAAATTTTGCATTTAAAAGCTTAATAATTCGCAAACGGATCCCTAAATCGAAAAATGCTTTTCATAAACTCACTATTTTCGACAAGATATAAACACAATATTTTCGAAAGACGTATCCAACGACACCCCACACGATGGGGTGGACGTGAAAAAAAAATCACTTTAGGTGTAGGGGAGGTACCCTAAAAAAAATATTTCAAAATTTTTATGTTACCACTTTGTCGGCGTTATTAATATGTATGCCCATATCAACTTACAAGAACTCTAAAAAGTACGGTGTCCCCGTAAAAGAAATTAAGTGTATGCGCGCCATCTACCGAAAAGAGTATGAAGCATTTTAACTAATACATAGATGGCGTGAGTGGCGCTGACCATGACATGGCGATACGGAACCCTCAGTGCGCGAGTTCGACTCGCACTTGGCGGGTTTTTTTTGTAGAAAGTGCTATTATTTAACTATAGGTAAAACACTATAGGTAAACGTCTAAATAAAATTCAGTTCCGGTTACGCTATGGTTTGGCTCTCCTAACTGATCTCGAATTGTTCCGAGCGCCGAAATAAAGGTACGGTAGGTGGCTTACTTACTTTTTAACCGACTTCAAAAAAGGAGGAGGTTATCAATTCGATTGTTTTTTTTATGTTTGTTACCTCAGAACTTTCGACTGGGTGAACCGATTTTGAAAATTCTTTTTTTATTTGAAAGCTGGTGCTTCCCGTGTGGTCCCATTTTGGTCATGATCGGATTGGAAAGCGAGGCAGAATCGCGAGGCCGAAGGCCGAGCGATTCCGCCGAGTACATTAATAGCAAAAAATTCCAAACAAACAGTGAAATAAAAAACTATTTAAAAAAATATAAAAACCGCCTTCAAAAATGTATGAAATAAAAAAAAAATTTAACCCTTGAGTTGAAGGCGGTGATATCCTTTGTGATTTGTGTAGCCTTCTTTAGCACCGCCTTCAACTCTAGGGTTCGATGTTTTTTTATTTCATACATTTTCTAAGGCGGTTTTTATATTTTGTTCCTTTGTAAATACGAATTTCACGCGAACGAATCCGCGGGCAAAAGCTAGTACATATATATAGAGCGTACTTCGTTAAGTTTTAGACAGCATGGTGTCTTGTGTGCACCGTTTGGTTTATATAATTAAAAAACATAAAACGGACTTCCAAAAAAAAGTACAACTAAAAAACTATTTAAAACAAAAATATAAAAACCGCCTTCAAAAATGTAAGAAATAAAAACCTAAAAAACGAACCCTAGAGTTGAAGGCGGTGCTAAACAGGCTCCACAAATCACAAAGGATATCGTCCACTCATGTTTTCTTTCATGCATCATTTTTGCTTGCAGCACCGCCTTCAATTCTAGGGTTCGTTTTTTTTTTTTTTATTTCTTACATTTTTGAAGGCGGTTTTTATATTTTTATTTTAAATAGTTTTTTAGTTCTACTTTTTTTGGGAAGTCGGTTTTATGTTTTTTAAAACAGTTTTTTTTAGTAATTTTTTGCTTTTAATGTAGGTACTCGGCGGAATCGCTCGGCCTTTGGCCGAGCGATTCCGCCTCGCTTTCTAATCCGATCTTGACCCAATTAAAATTGGACCACCTCAGAGTTATCCCCTTTCAAACAAAAAAAAGAATTTTGAAAATCCGCCCAGAATTGACGGAGTAATCGCGTAACAAACATCCAAAAAAAGAAAACATACCGTCGAAATGAGAATCTCTTAGGTCTAAAGAAAATTGCTCGTGAAGACAAATGCAACGAGCCCAAACACGATGGGTTTATCATGTGTAGTTTACGAGTTCCTATGGCCACCTTCCGTCTCCATCATCAGACCAGCTCGATGGTACTCTTACCATAATATATTGAGCGCACCTGGCCGGTCGGAAAAGATTTCAAATTTAAAATATTCATGAAACAAGGGTCCGAATATATATCTATTCATGTATCACAATATCGATTCATGTATATCAATAAAATGAGAAAATTTCTAAATATTAGGTATTTAATACTTTTTAGTTAATTTTTCTTATTTTTTTTTTAATTCGGTTTTATATTTTAAAACTGATTTTATTTCATTATTTTTAGTAATATTATTAGTAATATTACATAAAAAAGAATAATCGAAATCGAATAATCGAAATCGGTTGAAGTGGTACAGAATTATTCGCCATAGTGTCAAACTGCAAATTGCTGAATAAGTCCACATCACAAAAGTTTTGCTGAAGGTAACCACACACCATAGTAATTTATCGAACTGAAAATTGCTGAAAACGACCACATCACAAGTTTTGCTGAAGGTAATCACACACCATAGTATTATGTTTATTATGTTTATGTTTTCGAAAACCGCTGAACCAATTTCGATAAAATTTAAATGGGGTCCCATCCCACCTCGGAAGTATGACCTAACAAACAAAAAAGAATTTTCTAAATCGGCCCTCAATTGACGGAGAAATCGCGTAACGAACATACAAAAAAATAAAAAATTAAAAAACATTCACTCGAATTGATAACCTCCTCCTTTTGGGAAGTCGGTTAAAAAAATTTTACGTCATAATTTTTGCTAGTCTCTACTCTAATATATTTTGACGCAATAAGCACAGTCGGGTAAAAAGCCATGCAGCATCAGAGAGGACCTACTGAAGACGTCGTCGTTAAATAACACACAGAGCACCGATCCGACAAAGCGGAAGAGGCCGCCGATCAAAGAGGTCCTTCCGCACACACGCGCCCGTTTGTCCACGATCCTGATGTTTGCGCACGCGGTGCGGGGCGGGACGGAGGCGGGGCGGGGGCGGGGTGTGTTTACTCAGCTTGTTGTACGAAGAGTTTGCTTGCTTGTACGTATTGTACTCTTTCTTCCTCCACAAAGTTCTGCTCATATCGTCAGGCCTGTGGTCAGGTGGAGATTTTTTTTTATGCAAACTGACACGGTTGGCTACATCACCTACAACATCCGCAATGTCAGCCCATAACACCGGGTGAACTTGGTGCCACGTCAGCGCTTCCCTTCGGTCGTGCCGGCTACACTGAACTGGACGGAAAACACAAACTATTTACATAGCCGTTTCGACCGACGTTTCATCCGGTCCGTTCATTCAGTCCGGTGGTACCAACCCGGGCGGGTTGAACTCTAACATCGAGTAAGGTAGGAAGGGAAGGGGCCTACAGTTTAACGTGGAATCCGAACCACGGTCAGCCTCCAACTGTCAAGCGGTCACCAGTGGCGGCTGGTGACTTCAGTGACCGGTAGTGCGCTAAGTACCTACCTAGGTACTTAAATACCAAATTTCCCAACACATTCCCGTCATGTTATTTTAAGATTGGGACTTCCGAATTTTTTAAACGTCTGCCTTTTATTATGTACTACCTAGTATGAATATTCTCAAGACACTCAATGAGTTGCAAAAAACAAGAAAAACAATCCAAACAAGTTTTTTAACTTTTTTTTAGTACGTTTATGAACACACCCATAAACCACAACACTACATGGAGCTTTCAAAAAGGAAACAGTAGTAATGTCGTTTTTGAAGCATATTTGACTTAAAAAAATATATAAAAATGAAAGCATTTGAAAAGTAGGAATTGAACCCGTGATCACCTGATCGTAAATCCTTACCTTTAACCAACGCTTAGGCAAATATCGGCACCACTTAATTCCATTATCACTTGACAGAAAGCACAAAACCTAACCATATCCCATTTTAAATATTCGCGCGCTAACGGGTATGTGACATCACATGACAGCGCGCTGACTCTAGGCAGACGGGCTCGTGCAAAACGAATCGCTCGCGACGTGTCGCACGCGCGGCTATTCACGATATAGCGTCCTTGTTTGGCGCTCGTGCGCCGCACGCAGAACTCCATTTCGGCCCATACTATTTCTATGAAGTATCTTTTGTCTCACGCGCCAGCGGTGTTTTGCCGATCCCCATGCATTCAGTATGGGAGACCCGCGTGCGTTACGCGATTCCGCACGGGGCGCGCGTTTAAACGCAAAAAAGTGCCTTGTGATCTATAAAATAAGGTCGAATTCACATTCGTATTTATTTGGAGTACGATCATTATGGTTTTAATGTAGATATGTTGTAAGATATTATTTATTTTGAGTGAAGTGAAGACTTCTCGTCGTATGGTAGTGCGGCGCACGAGCGCACTTTAGGACCAGCCGCCAGTGGCGGTCACCCATCCAAGTACTGACTGCGCCCAGCGTTGGTTAACAATCAATAGCAACAGTCGACTGTCTGCACCACTGAGCTATCGAGGCTGACCCATGAATTGTGATGTGTGAACTGTGTGTAAACATTTAAAATTACGTATATTCTATGGAAAACGCCGTACTTTGTGCTTCGAGGCGAGCGAGTGAACGCGTAGTCCCGCAGCAGTCCCGGGCTTACACACCTTACCGTCCGCCCACGCAGGTAATCCTCACACTCGAATATTTCCAAAGCCAAATTGAGCTTATCGTATCATCGTCGAGAGAATTGCGCTACGGATTTACGCGTCGCCGCCGGCCGGCCGGACGGCGCTTTGTCTCTAATTATATAGAGCAACGTCTGTCTGTCTGTCTGTAACGGGTAAACTAAGCGCATTTCATGCAATTTATCGCTGATATTATTATGGGGTGATGCGTGTGTGACAACCTTAAGCCGTATCGGCTCCTCGACTCGACCGCGCCGCGCCACCTCGCAATACATTATGTATGGCGTGGAGAGGCGTACAGATGAGACGAGAAGAAATTCGGAGGAGAGACGAGAAACGACTAGGGTTACCAGATGAAAAATTTAAAAGTCCTGACAAAAGCCTAATTTCCATAGAAAAGTCCTGACATTTTGTTGCAAACGTTTTAACTTTCAAATATTTGTTTATGCTTTCGCGCGGGGGCAGCACTCACTGGTCGAACTCCATTTGTACTCAATTTTCAAACTTCATTTGATTTCAACTCAAACGCCACCCAAAAATGGTAAAAATCTACGCCTGGTACACTTATCCCTACCAAGCTATCCCCCCTGGTAGGGATAAGTGGAAAAAAAATCCACTTATCCCTATCTATATGTAATTTAAGCTTACTTAATTTGCCTAATATTACCAAAGTTGTTGGTAAAGATGATTATGTTTCTGTTTAAGTTTATTGTGCTGTGTACTTTACTCTAATTAGTAATTACATTACCGTTTGTATAAATTTGTAATAATAAAAAAATAATAATTAAAAAATATGCTGTACTTCATTTAAAAATCGAAAAATTCTGACACTTCCAAAATCCGTCCGCAATCCTAAAGAGCCTAAAAACCCTGACACGTCAGGACAAGTCCTGACGTATGTTAACCCTACATAGACGCGACCGGCACTGCATCGCGCGATGTGATGCGCGGCGCGGTGCGGCGGCGCGGCGCGCGCGGCGCGTGCGTCCCAATATCCCTCGCGACGAGCCCGTGCCCATACGTCGTCGCCTAATGAATAATGTATACTTGAGAGACGTCGTCGTGCGTGACGTCTGATCTCATTAGATAATATTATTGAGACAATATCCTAAACTATCTTCGCAATATTTCATGAAATAATGTCATAATGTGATAAGTCCAGGTTAATCCGTTATCCGCCAACACTCCTAGACGAACCTCCTAGATATTTCACAAAGGAGTCTCCTATTGGTACTGTGAAACGAAAGATCGACCTAAGCGGCTATGTAAATAGTTCGTGTTTTCGTTCAGTGTAGCCGGCTCTTGAGCACTCTGCCTAGTACGACGGTTGGCAGAGAACACACAGGCCTTTAAAGGTAGGATAGACGAACGGATAGACTTCCTATTATGTATTATTCCGAGACTTCCTATTAGTATTATGGATCCGTACGGATACGAGATAAAATATCATAATATTTTCAGAGTTTCCGTTTTTCAGAAGAGAAAAATTAATCAATCAAAAATGTTGTGAATGGCCGTTCAAGGCAAAAGACTTATCATTAAGGTGGTTGGTTGGTTGGTGAGAGTTCCTCGGCGATGTGAAACAAATTAAAAGTTTCACCGTTCAACTGGGAGCAACCGAGAAGAAAAACTTGAAGCGACGGAGCGTAGACGCGCAGGTCAGAGGTCGCGAACCACAAACGTGGCGACCGGCTAATTGCAGGAGTCGCGAACCGACAAGCCGGAAATATTTATCGACCGATTTGTGAAACAATCTCCTAAGCACGCGCGAACCAACTTTCTGTGTCGGCCGGCGCCACGGAGGACAGAGTACAGAGGAGTTGTTGCTAACTATAATTTCTAGTAAAATTTGTATCGCCCAGTATTGTGTGCAGCGGGGGGAAGCGCTCTTGTAAAAGTCAACTGATGTAATGCCACTCTCACATACAAGAACATTATATGACGTATGCCCCTAGTTGGTGTCTACGTACCCAGTTGAGTTAGACCAACTCCTCTCAACTCTGTCCTCCGTGATCGATGCACACTGTGATAGTACGATCTCCTGAAGAGCGATTAAAATCGGTAAGGAAAGACACAAATAGGCTATATTTGGCATTCGGAAACAAGCTACACGGAATATTCCGTTTTACGGAATATTACACATCAATCAATACTAATAATAAATCTGTAAGGGATGGTCATGAAGTAAGATACTTTGTTTTATGAGATACTGCGTTTGTAGACTCTGTCTATGATACTACAACTAAATTGATGATTTTTATAAATCTGTTCTATATGTATGTTCCTCCATAACTCTTAAACCGATCATCCGAATTTGATTAAATTTAGTACAAGCCCATTTAGCTGACACAGGATAGGCTAAATAAAATTCAGTTCCGGTTACACTAAGATGTGGCTCTCATACAAACCGAATTGTTCCGCGCGCCGATATAAAGGTTCGTTAGCGGGCTCACTTACTTTCTTCTTTTTAAAAAATATCAAATGTGGCTGTTGATGGGAAGACCAAAGCAAGGTAAAGTGTATGATGAAATGTATACTAGTCGTAAGAAATTTAAAAACAAATTGCGTTGGTGCCAAAAAAATGAAGACAGAATAAAGATGGATGTTATTACCAAGCATAGATTAAATAAAGATTTTTCTAAATTTTGGAAAACTACAAGGTTGAACGGCAAAGGAGCGCTGCCCCTATCTGTAAATGGCAATGAAAATAAAAAAGATATTGCTAATGTGTTTAGGCAACACTTTCAGGTGAATGGCGCTCCGCTGCCGCCCCCGCCTCCGCCGCCCCCGTCTCCGCCGCCGCCTCTGCTGCCTGCACCGCCAGCGTCACCGCCGCCGTGTGCATGTACGGCCGCTGCGATGACGGAGGCCGACCTGGCCGTGAGGCGGGGGGGAGCCGCCCCGCCTTCCACACCCGCAGGTAGGGAGGAGGGGCGGAGTTGCCTCCGCTTCACGGCGGAGCAGGTGGCCCTGGCGGTGCGTGCCATGAAGCGAGGCAAGTCCCCGGGTCACGACGCGTTAAGTCTCGAGCACTTGCTTCACGCCGGACCAGAATTGGCATATATACTCGCTCACCTTTATAATATGTGCATAGCGCACGGATACCTACCGGACCACCTCATGAAAACGGTAGTAGTGCCTGTAGTGAAGAACAGGACCGGTGATGCATCCGCGCTGTCGAATTACCGCCCGATCTCGCTCGCGACGGTAATATCTAAAGTATTCGAAAGATTGCTCCAACCCGAACTCTGTAAATATCTCAATTTACACGATGCGCAGTTTGGTTTCCGTCCCGGTCTCTCAACGGATATGGCGATATTATCACTGAAACGTACAGTCAAGTACTATTTGGATAGAAAAACGACTGTGTACGGGTGCTTCTTGGACCTCAGCCGGGCATTTGATACAATAAATTATGACATTCTGTGGAATAAAATGAAAGCGGCTGAGGTCCCGGAGGATATCGTGGGTCTGTTCAGATTCTGGTACGGAAATCAAACCAATACAGTGCGGTGGGGTGGTGAGCTGTCCGACGAGTACCGATTGAGTTGCGGGGTGAGACAGGGGGGACTGACATCACCGGACCTGTTCAACCTCTACGTCAACGGCCTCATAGAGGAGCTCAGCAGCGCCGGTGTCGGCTGCCACCTGGGTAGCACATGCATGAATAATCTTAGCTACGCAGACGACATGGTGCTGCTGAGCCCATCTGTGAAGGGTCTGCGGAAACTGGTTGGTATCTGCGAGCGATATGCCGAGGCACACGATTTAACCTACAATGTCAAAAAGACGGAGGTCGTCATCTTCAGACACGGCGCCGGACCAGATCACGTGCCCCCTATAACTTTGCGTAATTCTCAATTGATAATCGCTACAAAGTTTAGGTATCTAGGGCACGTGATCACGGACAGGTTGAGAGATGACGAGGACATGGAGCGGCAGCGGAGAGTTATCGCTATGAAGAGCAACATGTTGGCTCGCAGGTTTGCGCAGTGCTCCGAGGAGGTCAAACTGACCCTGTTTAGGGCGTACTGTCAGCCGTTCTACACCGGACACTTGTGGTGCAGCTACACGCAGCGAGCGTTCAACTCGCTGCGTGTGCAGTATAACAATGCTCTGCGTTGCATGTTGGGACTGCCGTGGCGGTGTAGCGCGTCTGGCATGTTCGCCGAGAGCGGGTTGGATGACTTCTTTGGTGTGCTGCGCAAACAGAAGGCTGCGTTCCTTTGTCGAATAGCGGAAACGGAAAACGCTATAGTACGTAGTTGTCTATCAGAGATATATTATAAAGATTTTATTAATATTTAATTATTATTGTAATTTTTTTATTTTTATTTTATTGATTTTTTAATGCCTTAATTGTTGTTGTAATGTTTTAATGTTAGTTTTAAGATTTTATTACTTGACTATAGTATTATGTTGTACTTACTGTACTTATTTTGTAAAATGTGGGACTAGTGCCTGAAATAAACGTTATATTATTATTATTAAATACGAATTACACGCTAGCGATGCCGCGGGAAAAAGCCAGTGAAATAATAAATTAACAATAATACGGTCTTTAAAATACAATGCACGTCAATTGTATTGCGTTTTTACCTCTTCGAGGAGGTATTAAATAAGTGCGTAGCTATCACTTACAATATTCGCGCGAATGCATTCTCGCGTAAAGTTCTTTTCTATCTCGTTCTCTCTACCTTCATTTCCCCCGCTCGCTCTCTTCCTCTCGCGCTTCTGTTTCGCGTGAGTTCGCTTTTCGCCAGTGACTCACTGCCCAGGAAGTATTTCATCCGACTTTAGAAACAGGGAGTAGGGCAGCCGACCGACCGCCCTTGTGCGCGCCCGCTCGACCGCGACAGGTCACACGGCGGACGGACGGACGGACGGGCGAGCGGTGCGCGGCGGATAGTGGCAAGCGGAGTAATTGAATAGATTCCTCGCGGTCTATCCCCCTGGATCCATTATCTCGAGGCCGCGAACACCAACCTCTGAGCACAGGGACGCAAGAAAGCGTCTTTGCAATATTTTTAGCGAATGAGCCGAAAATAATGGATTTGCAGAATGAAACGGAGTCGCGGAGGGAGCGACCCGAGCGGCGGCGGCGGCGCGTCTTCTTTTTTTTTTTGAAGTGAAAACTTCTTTAGCGGCGCTTGGCACTTTTTTAGGTGGGTAAAAAATGTTAAACTCGCGTCATCGCGTCAGCGTCAGATTTTTTTTTTTATTTAAAATGTAACCTTAAGCCATTGCATTAACGGTTAAATTACGAGTGGCTCGGGATCAATTCTGTTCGTCTCTCAGTGACAGTGGGAATCCGATATTCGTTTGGTCGTTTATGTGATTTCGTGGCTCAATGGTAAGAATGTAGGATTTGTATTTTTTGCCCATGGGTTCGAATCCCTCAAGATTTTTCTTTTTTAAGCAATGTTACGGTGTTGAAATTATTTTAGGGTGTTTTGTTTTTTTTATAACCACCTAAGAATTATTTTCGGAAATACAAAAAGTTTTCACTTCTGCCGGCACTCTCGGAGTGCAACTGTGTTTTTTTTTTATGGAAACCGACACGGTCTGTCCGTCCGTCCTCTCTGTCCGTCACGAGCTCTCAAGATTCAGTGCAAACCACAGACCCGCAGGCCTTTTTGGGGGGGGGTCATGGCCCCCTAGCGCCCCCCCCCCCCCCCCCCCCCCCTTTTCCGCCCTTGGAACACACTCGCCGGCAGATAATTCCATAGCCTAGCGGGTTGTTTGATTGCGACGCGTTCCAGTTGACAGCCCGCCAACTGCACTGCAAGCGACGGGGGAGGGGTGATGTTCCGCACAAGCCGCCGCCTCCGCCGCCGCGGTCGCAAGCCGCAGCTGACGCAGCAGTAAAGTTTACGACCCGAAGCCGCCGGCTCTCGTGTCCGAGCCGGGCACGTCTCTCTCGATAGATTCTCGCGACTATGTTGCACTTTAAGCTTCCAGTCTCTACTCCAACTGGGCTAGTAGACTGAGATTATTTTACTTTGTTTTTATCGAATAGACGTTTACATAGGCCATAACCAGCACCAGCATCAGACCGTGGTTCACCGTAGTTCGGATTCCACGTAAAACTGTAGGTCCCTTCCCTTCTTACCTTACTAGGTGGTAGGGTTCAACCCGCCCGGGTTGGTACCACCTCACTGAATGAAACGTCGGTCGGAACGGCTATGTAAATAGGTCGTGTTTTCCGTCCAGTTCAGTGTAGTCGACATGAAATGAAGGAAAACATTGATATGCCACCTAGTTCACCCGGTGTTATGGGCTGACATGACGGATGTTGTAGGTGATGTAGCCAACCGTGTCAGTTTTCACGAAAAAAGGCACGAGTAAAACTGATCGGCCCGGATTATAGGACTAACGTCTAAGGCCGACAAGAGCCCGTACGCCTGAGAATCGTTGTGCTGGTTGGAGAAAAAAATTACAATCCAAGATGGCGGCGGAAGGGGCAATTTAAGCAATGCGCAAATTCAGAGTTGAGGTCTCCGTGGTAGACCCTTTCGAATAAGCATTAAAATAAAAAAAAAATTGCAAAATATATTCACCTACTGGCTTTTGCCCGCGGCTTGCCTGAAATTCGTATTTAATTAAAAAGAAGTAAGTAAGTAAGAAAAAAGGTCGAGCTGCGTTCCTGCGTTACCTTTATTTCAACGCGCGGAACAATTCGGTTTGTATGAGAGCCACATCTTAGCGTAACCGGAACTGAATTTTATTTAGCCTATCCTGTGTTAAATGTTCTTGTACTAAGTTTCATCAAATTCAGATGATCGGTTTAAGAGTTATGGAGGAACATATAGTCAATTTAGTTTTAGTGTCATACATAGAGTCTACAAACGCAACATCTCATTAAACAAAGTAACTTACTCCATGAGCATCCCTTACAGATTTATTATTAGTATTGATGACGCAGTCGTAACAGCGAACTAAGATCTATATATTATGCGCTGTAGAAGAATACGCTGACGACGCTCGCTGGACTGGCAACTGGCCCAGCCTCTATCGGATACTTTGCTCACTACGTACACCAGCAAGTTTCGATTCCGGTCGAGACATGAACCTGTAGAGAGGGTGAGGGCGGCACGGGGCCGCACTTGCATTAATAAGCGCTGATTACATTGAAATAGCGAAAGATTTTATATAAAATCTAATATCGAACGGCTGTTCCGCTACATCAATCACGTTGGACGCTCTGGTTGAAACTAACAGAACTTGATCTCTGTCCCTCTGTCCGTCCCGTTTACAGTTCAAGATTCTGATTAGATTATCGCTGGACATTGCGATCGGTCGACTGTCGTTTGCGCTAGTTCATGATCATAAGTACACCTGTGCGAGGTCAGAATTTTGATGGGCGACCGTTCAACCGTTGGTGGCTGTCCGTGGTTCGGATTACCCGAACATTTCTCGGATTCTCCGACGGACGCAATGAAAGGCCGGTGGAAACGGCTATGTGAATAGTTCGTGTTTTCCATCCAGTTCAGTGTAGCCGGCACGACCAAAACGAAGCACTGACATGGCACTGATGGCAGTGATCTACACTAAGGTATTATGAGTTGACATCAAGAATGTTGCAGATGATATATACAACTGTGTCAGTTTCCATTAAAATATATAGGTATTATATATTTTATTTTTATTTTATTTTATTTTATTGGGAAAACATACAGTCATCGTAAAAAGGAGTAAGTAATAACATTAATTACACAGAGACCAGTAAAGTTTTCTACATAAAGTTATCCGTATTAAGTGCGTTCATGATTAATAAATTAACCTAAAAGAAAGAAAACATCAAAAACTAACTAATACCAACACACGAAAATAAACCAATTATTACTTGTCTATTGCTGGTTTGCTGCTACCTCAGCCCGCGCTTCCGCACATCGCGCCTCACGCCACACCCGCTGACGCCTAGCTCAGTAGCGTTAGTATCGCTGTCGCGTAGCCAAAGAATATAATACCGCGTAGCCACGCCCGTATTATATGTGTAATTGAGCTACCTACCCCTCGCGCGTGTACGAATTTTGTTTTTTTTTTGTGTTATTTGTTTTATTACTAACATTTGTTGTGTTCAAATACGAATAAAAAAAGGAATAGTAATATGACTATGGCGTGTGCGTTACCTTCACTAGTCATGTCACTTAATTACGTAGAATTATTATTACATGGTAGTACATATTAATTCTATGCCTGAAATACGAAGTAACGACAGTTCAGTTTAACACCTGGTTGCGGGAGCATTCGTCTATCCGACTTTTTTGTCGACGGTACCGATAGCTGTTACGTCATAACCGTCAGCGGTGGCATACTGGAACCAGACGAATAATACTTAACCATAGGAGATACATTGATAAGAAGTACATACCTACCATGTACCTAGCAAGAAAACCAACCCAACCTACCCTCACACAATTCTCATCTGCCCGCTTTAACACCTGTTTCATCAGTTACTGTTTCGATCGCTGACCTTTTGAGATGGCTGAGTGATACATGAAATATATCAAGACAGGAGAAGAAGTTATCATAAGTAGCACAACTCCGGTTAGTAAAAGAATTTTTACTATAATTGGTACTCACTTTGGCGATATGAAAGGTGTTAAGACATCTCGTTGCCTTAGTAGGGCAACGAAAACTTAACTGACATAGCAAATAAGGAGAATCTATGTAATGATGGATCAACTTGTATATGAAAGTAATATCCTTGATCTGCCTTCTTTTCTCGAGAGACATTATTTCAAATGTGTTATCGTCGCTCTCACTTCCCCGACGAGTTCTATAGCCAACATATTTTAAAAACTTTTTTTGAATTTTTTCTATTTCAGTTATATAGACTGCATACTGCGGGTTCCATACTATGGAGGCATATTCAATAATAGGTCTGACAAACGAGGAGTATAGGGTTATGAAAGTGGAGACATTTTTGAATACATTGCAAGTCCTAAATATAAAACCGAGTAATTTATATGCTTTCAATGTTATTGTATCAATATGTGATTTAAAAATTAATTTACTTTCAAGCAGAACTCCAAGGTCTCTGACTTCGGTAACTCTATTGATTAATCTATTAAAGAGATTATAATTGAAGTGAACGGTATTTTGCTTACGAGAGAAGGAAATGGTAGCGCATTTGTCAACATTTAAATGGAGGTAATTGTTTTTACAATAAGTTACCAAGTTATTCAAATCTTTTTGCAAATCATGACAATCAAGAAGTGATTTTATTACCTTAATAATCTTTTTGTCATCCGCGTATAGTAATAAAATTGAGTTTTTGACAAAATTTGTTACGTCATTAATGAAGATGTTAAACATCAATATACATATTTATTAGGTTTCCGTATCCCGTACGGAAGCCTATTACTAAGCCTCCGCCGTCCGTCCGTCCGTCTGTCCGAGGGCTGTATCGCTTGAACCGTAATAGGAAACCCGTTGAAATTTTCACAGAATATGTGTTACTATGGCGGATATAACAAATAATAAAAAAAAAGATAATGTTAAAAATTAAGGGGGGCTCCCATACAACAAACGTCCAAAAAATCGATTAGTCACACTACTGAATAATAGATGGCGCCACAGGCTTTTATACATTGCATTGTTGAAAGACAAAAGATAGGCGGATAATAGCGGATAGATACGGAAACCTCCGTGCGCGAGTAAAACTTGCACTTAACAGATTTTTCGAAGAATTTATTATCTCCGTGGTATTTGACGATAAAACGTCGATCGCTGGTGTGTGTGACGTAGAGCTGTGTGGAGCTAGCGCTGAGGTGCCAGAGAAGCGAAGTACGCAGCAAACCTCCTCTCACTTGTGTCATGATTCGTATAAGTTTTAAGTTTAATATTTAATTTCCGGGAGTACTGTAGTAACAAAAAGGCACAGAATAGAAAAGAGTACTCCGTACAGAAGCTGCTCTGTACAAACACTCACAAAGAAATAGCTACTCTGCGACGACGCGATAAAGTACAAATTGACTCGCACAGAGCTGCATGCCTAAACACGATAACTGCCTACATTTCGCTTCTCTTTCTGTCGTGTAACTCTATCTCGAAAGCGCGTCGTTCAGCGCGTCTAAGGGCTGTGTCTTTGTGCTGTCTTATTGTGAGGAATAAAATGAAGATGATACCTACCAACTTTTATCGTTCTAGCTACCAACGATACGATATTTAGGTACGGCAAATTCATGCGAACAAATTCATGCATGCGTTAGCGTCACAATTAGTTTCTCACATCGAAGCGTGCATTGCGTGCAACCTTCCAGTGATAGTTTTGTTTGATCAATAAATTTAATGATCAATGATCATTGATCATCTACAATTTACCTATTATCCTTATACAAATTAGGCCATACATACCACGCTGTTCGGCGTCATCTAACTAATGTTATTGGCAATATGATATTATTTTTAAATCTATGACCTCCTACTAATATGAATAAATAAATTACTAGAAATAAATCAAAATGCTACTAAACAAAACACTTACCTTTCTTCGTCTCTCGGCAATGAAAAAAAAGACAAGTTTTCATTTGTCTTTTGACTTTTGCACCCGTCCACTGCACAATAATTACGTGATTTCGACATTTTCTAAATTCGAAAGCGCCACGCGCCCGGTCTGGCTGGATAGCAGCAGCCCACTGTTAATTGTAGATTAGTCGGTACGCCAAGCGGTAGGCATGTAACTCGCGACCTTGAGCGAGTGACGAAGGCCTGAAAAAGGCAACACTCATGGTCGCTCCTAATTGGTTGGTTTGAATTTGTGAAGTGTAACGAACACCAATAAGAAGAGAGGAGGCAGAAGTGGGGAGCGAGTAGTGGAGAGGAGCGGGAAGAGAGGGCAGATGGCGGCTGGCTGGCTGGCAGGCGGTCGTGTGGACGGACCGACGAGGAAGACGATAGTGTACTAGATATTGTTTGCAGAATTGAGTAACCGAGACAAGTGAATAAATATGTAATACGCTACATTGGAGTTTATATTCATGACACATGTATCTCAGGCTCCGGTCGCCACAAACTCGCGAACGGTTTCTGTGTACCTATGCACATCACAACAGAAGCCTTCGAACAAAAGCTCTTCAGGTTGACCAATATTCTTGCAACGACTTCTTTTTTTTTTATGGAAACTGCCACGGTTGGCTACATCACCTACAACATCCGTGATGTCAGCCCATAACACCGGTTGAACTAGGTGCCACTTCAGTGCTTCCCTTCGATCGTGCCGGCTACACTGAACTGAACAGAAAACACAAACTATTTACATAGCCGTTTCGGCCGACCTTTCATTCAGTGCGGTGGTACCAACCCGGGCGGGTTGAACCCTACCACCTAGGAATATAAGAAGGGAGTCATTTTCCTTACCTATCTGCGAGTACATGCAGCTCACGTTATCTCTTGGCTCTAAATAACACAAAGAGTTATCAAAATGTCAACTAACCCGCCAGCTAATTAGAGATCTCTACTCGTGCAGACAGCAGCGCAACAAACGCGGCGGCGCGGCGGCGGTGTTCTAACACAACACAACAACAAGCGAGGTGCCTACTGTAGTGTGTGTAGTGTAGGTATTCCGACATTATTTCACCCTTTCACCGAATAAGCTGCGCATCACTCTCGCAGCTCAAAAATAACAAGGGAAATATAACGCGGCCGGCCCGCCCGCCTGCGCCCGCCCCACGCAGCCGCGCCGCGCCAGCCAGCCCGTCAGCTAGATAGGGTTACCACATTTACTTTACTTAATCACGGACAAATAAGTAAATTCCCGCAGCAGCTCTGAGTTTTTATAGTTTATTTACTTAGCGGTCCCTCGACTCCTTTAAGTAAGTTTTTTTTTTATGGATACTGACACGGTTGGCCACATCACCTACAACGTCCGTGATGTCAGTGCTTCCCCCTTTGATCGTGCCGGCTACACTGAACTGGTCGGAAAACACAAACTATTTACATAACCGTTTCAACCGACGTTTCATTCAGTGCGGTGGTACCAACCCGGGCGGGTTAAACCCTACCACCAAGTAAGATTAGGAGGGAAGGGACCTACAGTTTTACGAGTAATCCGAACCTCGGCAGCCTCCAACGGTCAGCGGTCACCCATCCAAGAACTGACCGCACCCAGCGTTGCTTAACACTCAATAGCGACAGTTGACTGTCTGCACCACTGAGCTATCAAGGCTGACAAGATGTAAATGGAATAAGTAAATGGAAATTATTTTTGACTTTTTAAGAGTCGGGGGTTTTTTAAATTTGTAATTTAACTTTTATTTCAAGCTTTTTAAAAAAACCGCATGCAAATCTGTCCACTTTTTAAGATAATTATTTTTTTTATTACTTAATTGCTTGATTACTTAATTACAAACATAGCTAAGAACCATCCCGATTAAACAAGCTTCCTAATAAAAAAACCGCATCCAAATCGGTTCACGAGTATATTCTGAACTTAGGACCTATTTTAGTCATCGAAATAAATTACTAGTGATGCCGTATGAAGAAAGTTTCAAAGAAATCAAATCGCAATAACTGAGGTTTGTGGTAAGGAAGCGGGGTGGTGCGGCGCGGTGCGAGCGGGAGAGGGGAAGCGGAGTTTCAGGCTGATGGATGACACGTGCGGGCTGCTCCTGTAGCCATCGAACTAAATACTAGAAGCAGCAAAGCACGATGAACCTTGTTACCTGCCGGTAAACAAAATGTGCGTGCCTTCACATGCAATTGCCATCATGAATGAAATAAAATGAAATTTTATTGTACAACAAAAACAAGTGAATTAGACATAGAACCTGATATTTGCTTACATACGTAGTTATATAACAAAGAAATTTTTGACTTATAAAATTATTAAACAAATTACGTAAACAGAAAGAATTAGACAAGAAAAAACAATATTACTTAAATAATATTTTATGTTTATATGTTAGTACTAAGCACGTACTCGCTTTATATATATATTTTTATTAGAAAAATGCAAAGCGAAAAACATTGGAAAAAAGGCCAAAGACCCAGGTTCGAATCCTGGCCGGGATGTATTTTTTCCAATGTCTTTCGCTTTGCATTTTTCTAATAAAAAATATAAAATTACTTAAAATACATTCTACACTGTAAAATCAATACAATAAACTATTATTAGGCTGATTTCCTCGTCTAACTGTTTGCAAACACTGCCCCCTAAACTAGTCCGAAGACTGTATTATAGGTGGCAGTACTTCCACAGGAAACATACTGGGCGGTTAAAAAGTAAATATGAAAATCAAAATGAAAAGAAAAAAATTGGTTGTCTGTAAAGTCGGTTTACGGACGATAGTATTACGTGATAACGTCATAAATTTCTGAGCCAGAGAGATAAATGTGTACAAGCCGACGCTTGGGCCGATTGTGCCTCTCTATCGCACGCACTCTCGCTTGCACACACAGGCTCAGATGGAACGTGACACTTTTTCGTGCGTGCAGCCGGTGTTCATCAATTTATAAGACGTGACGTTATCACGTCAAAAAGAACAATAAACAAACTAAAGATACAACATAACTATTCAAAATATATCTATGAGTGAGCGAGCGTGTGTGAGAGAGTGTGGTGTGTTCATTGTGATTTGTGTATGTGTTGTGTGCGTAAGCGAGAGGGTGTGTTGAGGGTGAGTTGTGTGTGTTCATTTGTGTGATTTTATAAGATGCGTTTGCTTAAAAACTCTTCATAAAACTTCTTACTCTTTCAAGCGATCAGTCATTGTGAAATCAGCTTGTAAGCTTCTTTGGTCGATGTTTTTTTCGGAAGTGATGTATGAGAAGGCTCATCTCGTACTATAGGGCAGTGCCTGTAGCGACGTCGTCGGTGCATCGCGATTGACTATTTTGACTAACACAGTTACGGCTGAATGGCTTCAACTCGGTGGAACATTGCGCGTTTATCCAACATTGACGGCGAAGGTGGTGTCGCGGATATAGCTATTAGTCATCAATCACAAACAGCCGTGGCTTAGATATTATTAGGGTTCCGTATCAGGTACGGGACCATATTACTAAGCGTACGCCGTCTGTCTGTCTGTCTGTCTGTCTGTCTGTCTGTCTGTCCGGCCGTCCGTCTGTCTGTCTGTCCGTCCGTCCGTCTGTCTGTCCGAGGGCTGTATCTCTTGAACCGTAATAGGTAGCCCGTTGAAATTTTCACAAAAAATGTGTTATTATGGCCGATATAACAACAAATAATAAAAATAGGAAAAAGTAAAAAATTCACGGGGGTTCCCGAAGAAACTAAAAAAGTATGCGCGCACGCCATCTACCGAATAGATTATGAAGCATGACATTAACTAATATGAAGCATTTGATAACACGCCATCTAGATAGCGTGAGTAGCGCTAGCCATGACATGGCGATACGGAACCCTCGGTGCGCGAGTTCGACTCGCACTTGGCCGGTTTTTTTAGGTTTCTGTATCTCGTAAGGAAGCCTATTACTAAGCCTATGCCGTCTGTCTGTCTGTCTGTCCGTCCGTCCGTCTGTCTGTCCGTCCGTCCGTCTGTCCGAGGGCTGTATATCTTGAACCGTAATAGGTAGCCCGTTGAAATTTTCACAGAATATGTGTTATTTTATTATGGAGGATATAACAACATAAACATAAAAAATAGAAAAAGTTAAAAATTAAAGAGGGGTTCCCATACAAGAAACGCGTTTTTTTTCAATGTTTTTTTTTGTGGTACCTTGGTGCGCGTGTCCGACTCGCACTTGGCCGTTTTTTATTAGATTTAACCACACAGAATAATTCTGTACATACTAAAGTACAAATGTTAAAATATGTGTAACATGGATTGAACTATTTGTACTTCAGGCTAAACACAACATGACTAAACTAAAATACTAAGTAAGCTGAAATTAAAACTAAATAGGTAATAAAAATAAAATAGATATGGCTTCAAATAAAAACATACACATCGCTCTATATGCTTACACATAATATGTTATAGTCACGACTCACGACCGCACGACCGGTACGGAATCTGGGTGTTTTTTTGTTGTGACCCGGGTCCCTGGCGCAGAATTTTATTCCCATACTAGCTTTTGCCCGCGGCTTCGCTCGCGTGAAATTCGTATTTAAAAAGAAGAAATTATAAGTAAGCCCGCTATCGTACCATTATTTCGGCGCTCGGAACAATTCGGTTTGTATGAGAGCCAAATCTTAGCGTAACCGGAAGTGAATTTTATTTAGCCTGTCCTGTGTCACGTGCAGGTAAATGTGTTTGTACGAAGTTTCATCGAATTCAGATGATTGGTTTAAAAGTTATGGAGGAACATACATACATACATACAGAAATGATTTCAAAAAATCGTAAATTTAGTTTTAGTATCGTACACAGAGCCTACAAACCCAATATCTCATAAAACAAAGCAACTTACTCCATGACCATATACCTTACAGATTTATTATTAGTATTGATGATGATGATTGTCCGTCTTATTCCCGGGCGGCTGGTAACTGTACCGTGCGCCCCGACCGACGCTCGAGCGCTACGCGACGCCACGACGACGCACCAGTTTCGTGGAAATATTGGCGCTGATGAAGATTGATGGAAGCGATCACACCGCTACGCCTTTCCCACCTACACCGAGATTGAAAACCTGGAATAATTCCAAAAAAACGAACTGTTCTCATCGCTCTGCACTGCAGTGAAGCGCGATTGTATTCGTCTTCAGACATTATGTGTGCTCTACTCATGCTCACCTATATACCCTACGTCGCAGTTACGATATTAATTATAATATCGACGTGAAGCCGAATTAATATTATGCAGCAAATTTTTTACATATTATAATGGTCAGCCTCGATAGCTCAGTGGTGCAGACAGTGGACTGGTCAGTATTTGGACGGATGACCGCTCGACCGTTAGAGGCTGACCGTGGTTCGGATTCCACGTAAAACTGTCGGTCCCTTCCCTTCTTACCTTACTAGGTGGTAGGGTTCATCCCGCCCGGGTTGGTACCACCGCACTGAATGAAAGATCGGTCGAAACGGCTATCTAAATAGTTCGTGTTTTCCGCCCAGTTCAGTGTAGCCGACATGAAATGAAGGAAAGAACTGACATGGCACCTAGTTCACCCGGTGTTATGGGCTGACATCACGGATGTTGTAGGTGATGTAGCTAACCGTGTCAGTTTCTATAAAAATAAAAAAACATATTGATATCTCGGTACTTAAAGTGGTTCTGTGACGTTTACACTTCCAATTGCGCAAAAGTTTGTAATACCTACTGCCGCTCTGGAAAACTGGAAAGATGTTCTCATTCTAGATAGGTTACCGAGATATCTCGCTTCAGGCTCACCGAGCTTACGAAATAAAACCACCACTGTCCTTACCCCGTGTCCCTCCACTCCCTCCCACACCCGCGCCTCCCCACCCCACCCCACCCTACTCCACGCGGCGGTGCGGCGTCGCGGAAACCCACGGAGGATAGAGTACAGGAAAAGTTAACCTGTGTGAAAAACTATTTTGAACATGTGGTATTTTTATTTCATATATTAAGTGCACACGCGCAAGACAAACTTCATATTGCTTGCTTCCCTTATCCCTCCTCCTCCTGTTCGCCTTCGCCAAACCCGCCATACTCTCGCGGAACACACTTTGTAGTCGACAGAAGAGTTCTTCGAACTGCACGATTCTCTAATCATTCTTGTGCCGCACCGCAAAGGTGTCAAACGGGCTCCCGGGGAATATCTTTCCCCACACCTACAAGCCACGGATCTTCAAATCGGGGGTTAATAGCCTTTCCCCAGCGACATTAGTCTGCCTTCAAGCCGGACTGGCACCTCCTCGGCGGTGAAATTGGCTGCGCCTGAGGCTTCGACGTCGGGCACAGCCACAGAGCATGATTTCCCTGAGCGCGATTTCCCTACAACGCCGTTGAAGCCTGTGGGCGTGGCCTATGACTTACATATGTTTGTTGTGCGTGTGCATTTGTTTTTTGCGTGTGCCTAACTTGCTGCTCTTTGTGTGGTGTCGATACTAACACACACACACACATACGAAGCGCTAGCAGCTCTGCGTACGATTATTGGGTTTCAAATATGATCGCTTAGGGCGTCTCTAGGAGGGGGCGCGCGCGGTATTCGATGCTCTGTGGGCAAAGCCAACCAGTTCGGAAGCAATAAAAAAAATACTGCAAGACAAAGTCAGCTCGGACGTCCAATAGCGTCCGTGTGTTGTATTGGCTCGTTCCGAACTCCTAAGTCCCGCACGCACACCTCCCTGCAAGAACCCCCGCCGCGTCGGCTGTGATTGCTTCACGCCGCACTCCTATGCAGCCCGTTCCCGCTGCGCTTTTTAGGGTTCCGTATGCGTCGTACAAGACTACGCCGTTTTTCTGTCCGTCCGTCCGTCTGTCTGTCCGAGGGCTGTATCTCTTGAACCGTAATAGGTAGCCCGTTGAAATTTTCACAGAATATGTATTATTATGGCGGATATAACAACAAATAATAAAAATAAGAAAAAATAAAAAAATAGGGGGTCCCCATATAAGAAGCTAAGAATTGTACGCGCGCCATCTACCGAAAATAGTGTGAAGCATTTTAACTAATCATGAATTTTAAGTAATATGAAGCACTTCATAAAACACGCCATAGATGGCGTAAGTGGCGCTGACCATGACATGGCGATACGGAACCCTCAGTGCGCGAGTTTGACTCGCACTTGGCCGGTTTTTAATGTAAGCCATCGTGGGTGGCTGTACCGAGGGCCCAATGGTACAGTCGACAGAACCAAAAACACCTGTCCTCGCGAAACCACGCTCAGTTAGGTTTGGTTAGGTTAGGTTAGGTTAGGTTAGGTTAGGTTAGGTTAGGTTGATATGACATTTAAAGACACCCAGGTTATGGCATGACCAGGACATGAAATGAAGGGAAGCACTGACATGGCACCTAGTTCACCCGGTGTTATGGGCTGACATCACGGATTTTGTAGGTGATGTAGCCAACCGTGTCAGTTTCCATAAAAATAAAAAAAGGTTGAATTCGTGAAATCGGAACACAGTTCCACGCCCTAGCGGTAGCCCTGGGGTCTGTGGGAAAAAGTCATCAAAGTGGGCGTTGCAATGCATTAGTCTCGTGTCTCTTCCACGGATCACGAAGTCATGCACACACAAACACACACGCGCAGGGCACGTATTTTACAAAAAAATATAGATGGTAACGTCTGCTCTGTGCTTCCTTCTCCGTGCGGAAACCCAATTCAATATTCAAACATTAACTCAGAAAGGATGTTTCTGTTTTACGACGCCGTCAAATTTCCCCAGGACGAATAATTCCATTTGCCCGAAATGCCACTACCTATGTACATACCTGCTCCTGTTGCTACTCCCACCGCATTCATTCTTTTTTATAATGTAATCCGGTACGGGTGGCTGAGTCAGAGGGGTCAGAGCACATGCTCCGACTATGTTGATTTTTTTTTTTAATAATTATGACGAAACTGAATGCAGTGTATTGTCTATGGATGATGAATAAAGAATAATCAAGAATGTGTTTTCTTTTTCAACTTAAAATATAATTCTTATGTTTACTTATTCAAATTAAAATAGCCAATGTCTTCACAATTTACGCTTTTTTTTGTTTTTTTTTTTTTGTTATCGTTATTGATTGTCTTTAGGGGAAAGAAAATCCATAAATTTAACATTCTCGATGACAAAACTAGGTAGTTGTGTTAGTAGGAACAGTTTTCGGGATAGCACAACTAGTTGTGCTTCTTAGTTAGTCCATTGAGAACCCCCCTCCCTAGAAGGTAGGTGCCGTACTGGAATCTTCCCTTTGGATAGCTGGCTATACTAGACTAAAGGGCAACACAACGGATTTAACATCCAGTTCGGTGGTACCAACCCAGTCGGCTACAATTGAGTCTACCATCCAGTAAGGGGCAAGGGAAGGGACCAACAGTTTTACACCGGTTCCGAACGGTGAAACAGCAGGCATAGGAATGCACGTAATTTTTTTTGTCAGAAAAAACGTCATTGATGCACGCCGCCGGATTCGTACCTCGGTCTTCTCGCAAGAAAACCCGACGCCCAGACCACCTGGTCACCCGCCGCTGAAAGCCTGCTCCTGTTGCTTCTCTCACCGCATTCATGCATCTGTGTCTATTGAAATTAGGGTTGTAACGAATATCCGTATTCGCATTCGAAATTCCGATTATTCGGTTCATTTTTAATCCTTATCCTTCCTTATCCTTACCTATAATAAAATCCAACGTCTGCTTTCTGTCTGAGTGTCTGAGTGTCTGAGTGTCTGAGTGTCTGTCTGTCCGCTTATAACTCGAGAACCACTGAACCGATTTTAATAAAACAAAATTCTACGGATAGCTTGATTCTTCCCATCAACTATAGGGTACTTGCTATCACGCTAAATGGCTTATGAGGTTAGCAGTGAAGTGAAATATGAGAGCGGGCGGAGCCGCGGGCACAGCTTGTATAATATACAAGCTGTGCCCGCGGCTCCGCCCGCTCTCATATTTCACTTCACTATTAACCTCATAAGCTATTTAGCGTGATAGTAAGTAGCCTATAGTTGATGGGAAGAATCAAGCTATCCGTAGAATTTTGTTTTATTAAAATCGGTTCAGTGGTTCTCGAGTTATAAGCGGACAGACAGACACTCAGACATACAGAAAGCAGACGTTGGATTTTATTATAGGTAAGGAAGGAAGGAAAATCCGTATTCGTATTCGGTTGTAGGATACCGACTATTTATCGAATATTTTACCTCGCGTGTTTTACTAATGAAAGAGTGAGGCGCAACAATATTGCTAGGTGTGGCGTATACGCGCAATGGGCGCGTAGTGTGTGCGATGGGGTTAAGCTGTTATTCCTTATGTATAATTTGCCACTCCAAGAGTTTGATTATTAAATAAAATTATAAATCTTTTGTAACGCACTAATTTCGTAAATTGTTTTTGTCAAAATGCAGTGTTAAGTAATCAAAAAAATATAAAAACCGCCTTCAAAAATATATGAAATAAAAACCTAAAAAAAAAAACGAACCCTAGAGTTGAAGGCGGTGCTAAAAAGACTACACAAATCACAAAGGATATTATCATCCACTCATGTTTTCTTTCATGCATCATTTTTGCTTGCTTTAGCACCGCCTTCAACTCTAGGGTTCGTTTTTTTTTAGGTTTTTATTTCATATATTTTTGAAGGCGGTTTTTATATTTTTATTTTAAATAGTTTTTTAGTTTTACTTTTTTTAGGAAGTCGGTTTTATGTTTTTTAAAACTTTTTTTTTATTTCACAGTTTTTTTTAGTAATTTTTTTCTATTAGTGTACTCGGCGGAATCGCTCGGCCTTCGGCCTCGCGATTCCGCCTCGCTTTCCAATCCGATCTTGACCCAATTAAAATAGGACCACGTCAGCTTCGATAGCTCAGTGGTGCAGACTGTCAACTGTCGCTATTGAATGTTAAGCAACGCTGGGTGCGGTCAGTACTTGGATGGGTGACCGCTGACCGTTGGAGGCTGACCGAGGTTCGGATTCCTCGTAAAACTGTAGGTCCCTTCCCTCCTAATCTTACTTGGTGGTAGGGTTTAACCTGCCCGGGTTGGTACCACCGCACTGAACGGTCGAAACGGCTATGTAAATAGTTTGTGTTTTCCGACCAGTTCAGTGTAGTCAGCATGATCAAAGGGGGAAGCACTGACATGGCACTTAGTTTACCCGGTGTTATGGGCTGACATCACGGACGTTGTAGGTGATGTTGCAGAACTTAGTAGAATGGACAGACATAAACGTGTTCCGGAACCCTACTTTTATTATAAAATAACCGTCGGAGGGCCTTGGTTAGAAAATTGTAAAATTTAGTAGAACGGACAGACATACATTTGTTACGGAACCCTACATTCATTTTGAAATAAATGTTAAATTTTGTAGAACGGACAGACATGCATTTGTTACGGAACCCTACATTCATCTTGCAGAACTTAGTAGAATGGACAGACATAAACGTGTTACCGAACCCTACTTAACAGTTGCACTCCGGGAGTGCCGGCAGATCCCGTGCCACTCTAACTTAACCCTTAATGCAATGACTTAAGGTTTCATTTTAAAAATGACGCTGACGCGATGTCGCGAGTTATACATTTTTTACCCACCTAAAAAAGTGCCAAGCGCCGCTAAAGAAGTTTTCACTTCAAAAACCTCAGGGTTATCCCCTTTTAAATAAAAAAAAAAGAATTTTCAAAATCGGCCCACAATTGACGGAGTAATCGCGTAACAAACATCCAAAAAAAGAAAACATACCGTCGAATTGAGAATCTCTTAGGTCTAAAGTAAATTTCTCATGAAGACAAATGCAACGAGCCCAAACACGATGGGTTTATCATGTGTAGTTTAGGAGTTCCTATGGCCACCTTCTGTCTCCATCATCAGACCAGCTCGATGGTACTCGGTACAGTAGGTACCGGTCAGGTACCATAATAAATTAAGCGCCGGTCGGAAAAGATAAAAAATTTCAAATTTAGAATATTCATGAAACAAGGGTCCGAATATGTATCATTAATAGGTATATCGATTCATGTATTTCAACAGGACAGAGACAATTTCAAAATATTAGGTATTTAATACTTTTTTTTTGTTTTTTGGAAATCGGTTTAATATTTTTTAAAACAGTTTTTATTTCATTCTTTTTAGTAATATTACATAAAAAAGAATAATCGAAATCGAATAATCGAAATCGATTGAAGTGGTACAGAATTATTCGCCATGTGTCAGACTGCAAATTGCTGAATAAGTCCACATCACAAAAGTTTTGCTGAAGGTAACCACACACCATACTAATTTATCAAACTGAAAATTGCCGAAAACGACCACATCACAAGTTTTGCTGAAGGTAACCACACACCATAGTATTATGCTGATTTTTCGAAAACCACTGAACCAATTTCGATAAAATTGAAATGGGACCACCTCGGAAGTATGACCTAACTAACAAAAAAAGAATTTTCTAAATCGGCCCTCAATTGACGGAGAAATCGCGTAACAAACATACAAAAAAAAAATTTAAAAAAACATACAGACGAATTGAGAACCTCCTCCTTTTTTGGAAGTCGGTTAAAAACAGAGAAAAACATTAAAACAAGTCCGCATGCATTTAATTTAAGGACTCAATGTAGGTAGATCAATATTTATAATAGAAAATTTAAGAATTTTTTTTTTCATTTGGATATAAAATTTTACAATATTCGTATTCGTATTCGCGAATATCATTTTGGAATATTCGTATTCGCGAATGTGGAAGGCATTCGTTCAACACTAATTGAAATATCTACACGGCGCGCCCCGCCCGCCGCCGCCCGCCCCCGCTCGCCGCCTCCGCCCCGCCTGCACGCGCGCTCCCCTCCCGGGTGTGTGCAGTCAGTCGCACCGTTGTCGGATGCACTGAACTGGCAAATTCAAAAGTAAACCGTCTAATTTAGAGATCGACGTAGCTCAGAATGCTTGTGGACCGGGGCGCTGCTACACCAGATCAAATCTAATCTAAGGGATATGACACCCTTCTTATATTACTAGGTGGTAGGGTTTAACCCGCCCGGTTTGGTGCCACCGCACTGAATGAAAGGTCGGTCGAAACGGCTATGTAAATAGTTTGTGTTTCTCGTCCAGTTCAGTGTAGCCGGCGCGACCGAAGAGCCAACCGTGTCAGTTTCCATAAAAAAAAACAATTCAAATCAAAATCGCATAAGGGCTATTATAAAATTATCTCTCTGAATCCACTTTTCATTATGTAGGGAATGATTTAATACGAAATAGAATCAAAATAAATTGAAACTAGTCAGACAGAATTAACTGTGAACAGAATGCAATTTCAACATTTAGTTCCTCTGCGCCGACCAAACGCATTCGCATCCGTACGCATACGCATTAATATGCTTCCGTACGCATACGCAACCCTAAAAAACTAAAAGGAAACAATTAAGGGGGTCCCCATACAAGAAACGTGTTTTTTTCAAAATTTTGTTTTGTTTTTGCTCTATTGTAAAAACGGCAATACACACAAGGGTCAAACTTGGTGTGATTATATAGTGCATTATCTAAAGTAAAACCAACAAATGATAACGTGGTCGCTTACGTGGTGGTACGGAACCCTCGGTGCGCGAGTCCGACTCGCACATGGCCGGTTTTATTTGACCTCTGCCATAATGGTGCAGAAATACCCTCAAATGGCTCGAAAGAGCTTGTAACAAAACCATATAAAGTGTCAACGATCGCCCGCCGCCGCGGCCGCCGCGCGCCTCCTAAACAAACATCGTTGAGTTCGCCGCGTAAATTTTTACTCGCGTGGGAAAACATTTCTGACATCGAAAAACAAAGAAGACGAAAATGGATTAAGGATGTGACGCCCTGCAACACCGCACCACCACTCGGCGAGAGCTCGCCAGTCCCTCGCCCCCCGCGCGCTGTCGTGCCACTCCACGGACGAGATAGGTAGAGAGTAGTCGGTGTGCAAACTGGGTAAGCGTTCTCCAACTTGGAAATCATAATGGACCCACTAGTGGAACTATGTGTTCATGTGTGAGTCCCCAACGAAAGTGAGGACAAAAGTATTCAAATAATCCTAATAGTTCCACTCACATGTCAAGCAGTTGAGACATAAGTACCTTGGAAATCCTACTGAACCCACTGCAAGCAAGCAGTGGAACCAAGCGTCCGAAAGGGAAGTAGACGGGGCATTGTACACAGCGCACGTGGAGTTAAATGGTGCATTATTAGTGGACTACGATGTTTAGCCTCCCCCCGCAACTCCCCGCACCGGTGACATATGTCTAGCAACATATCCTCTCTACCTGTCTTCTCCGTATACCATAGTATATTCTTTGGCAGAGCTTAGTCCAGCATAGATACGCAGTTGAATCTAGTTGTGAAGTGAACACAGAAGGATGTCGTCATATCTACCTGTCTTCTCCGTGTACCATAGTCTATCATTTAATGACATGCCATCACACATCACACCGCGGCTAACTAGGTGCCATGTCAGTGCTTTCCCCTTTGGTCGTGCTTTCGTGCTGACTACAACGAACGACGGTAAACACGAACTATTTTCATAGCGACTTCGACCAACCTTCATTCAGTGCGGTGGTACTAATCTGGCCACTATCGATTTTCTAAAATCTGATTACACCGGCGGCGACGGTGTACGCCGGACGACAAACGCGCCCTTATCTAGAGCATAAATAACACAGCGGTTCTAACATAGCCCTTATCTACCCGTTATCTAGTACTTACGCACTACCGTAGTTTCCGCCTGATCGGCTTTGCTCCCGCTGAGTCGTCCTCCACGAGCCACCGAGCCCCACCTCCCAGTACACCCCCAACCACCACCCCCTCCCCCTCGGTCCCCGTTGCGCCACGCCGTACGTACTGGTAGCTAGCTCGACATCTATTCAGATGCTTATCCCAGTGATTATACTCTTCAACTACCGTAATGGTGATTGCCCGGAGGTGGGCCACGTCGCCCCACACCGCCATCCCACGCGTCACGTCCCCCACGCCACGCTACGCCACGCCACGTAAGGCGAACATGCCTCTCCATTTCCGAACCTAACTCTAACCTAGAATCCCTTATGTAAGAGCCCTGAGCATATTCAATAGAAATTCGAGTAGTTAGCTCTTGTTTGTTCGAACTGGCTTTATCCAAGCTGGTAGATTATTTGTGGTACCTATTCGTTTTAAAAGCTGTTTCAGCGACAATAAATAGATTTAAGAGTTTTTGTTTATTTTTATTATGTTGTGTTTGTGTACATATGTCTAAAATTGCATGTTCGCCATATATTACATTACATAAAATACTAGATAAGATCACCACGGTCCATGCAAGCTTTTTGGACCTGAGTCGTGCATTTGATACACTCAACTAGGAAATTATGCGGGAAAAAATTAAAACGACTGGAGTCTCGAAAGACACCACATGTCTCTTCAAATACTGGTACGGAAACCAAGCGAATGCAGTGCGAGGGGAAGATGCTCTGATGTCCGATATACAACGGGGGTGCGGGGTGAGACAGGGGACATCGATGTCTCCGAGCCTGTACTGTGTACAATCAAGTGATCGGACTCATAGAGAAGCTCAACAGCACCGTTGTCGCACGCTCCTAGGCGCAGTTTGTTGTGAATAATTTAAGTTACGCAGAAGACTTGGTGCTGCTGTGCTTCTCTGTGAAGGGCCTGAGGAAGCTGTTAGATATCTGTGGGCGACTGAAGACAGACTTTTAATGTTAAAAAACTGTGTTTGATTATGTTCCGGTACGGCAGTGGCCCCGAAAAGATTCCACTAGTAATTTTGCACGCTTATGCTCTTAAAACTGTTACAAAGTTCAAGTATCACGGCCACATTATAACAGCTGAGAAACTGAAGGACAACGGGTGCACGGAGCGCCAGCGAAGAGTAATTGGCGTGAAGAGCAACATGCTGGCCAGGAAGTTCGCCCGGTGCTCGAAGGAAGTCAAGATGACACTACAACACTCAGGCGCTCTACAGGGGCTGGAGGCTATACAGTCTACGCTCGACACCGGTCACTACACTTGGTGCAATTGCAATATAACATTGTCACCCTCGATAGCTCAGTGGTGCAGACAGTCGACTGTCGCTATTGATGGTTAAGCAACGCTGGGCGCGGTCAGTACTTGGATGGGTGACCGCTCGACCGTTGGAGGCTGACCGTGGTTCGGATTCCAAGTTAAACTGTAGGTCCCTTCCCTCCTTACCTTACTAGGTGGTAGGGTTCAGCCCGGCCGGGTTTGTACCACCGCACTGAACAAAATGTCGGTCGAAACGGCAATGCAAATAGTTCGTGTTTTCCGTCCAGTTCAGTGTAGCCGACATGAAATGAAGGGAAGCACTGACATGACACCTAGTTCACCCGGTGTTATGGGCTGACATCACGGATGTTGTAGGTGATGTAGCCAAACGTGTCAGTTTCCATAAAAAGAAAAATTAAGAGCAACATGCTCGCCAGGAAGTCAAGATGACACTACAACACTCAGGCGCTCTACAGGGGCTGGAGGCTCTACCCTCGACACCAGCAACAACAATGCCCTGCGGTGCGCACTAGCTCTGCCGTGGCGGCGCCGCCGCGCCGGCGCGCGCGGTGTAGCGCGTTGGGAATGTTCGCCGAGAACAGGATCGATGACTTCTTTGGAGTACTGTTTGAATTTATATTGTTATCTATTTATGTACGAACTGTTGGTTTTGTTAAGAATAAAGATATCAACACTGCGCAAGGAGAAGGTAGCATTTCTTGATCGCGTCATAACCAGCCTTTGTCAGCCTCGTCAGCTCAGTGGTGCGGTCGGTCGACTGTTGTTAAGCAACGTTGAACGCGGTCAGTACTTGGTTGGATAGGTGACCGCTCGACCGTTGGAGGCTGACAGTGGTTCGGATTCTACTTAAACTGTAGGTCCCTTCCCTTCTAACCATACTAGGTGGTATGGTTTACCCCGCCCGGGTTGGTACCACCGCACTAAATGAAAGGTCGGTCGAAACGGTTATGTAAATAGTTCGTATTTTCCGTCCAGTTTGTGTAGCCGACATGAAATGAAGGGAAGCACCCACTGGCTTATTTGGAAAATATACCTCTACCCAGCGCTCGTGACGTCACTGGCCCCGCTAGCATCGGGTATATTTTCAAACACAGAAATTGATAATTAAGCCCTTTAAAATGTACCTTCACCCAACATTTGTGACGTCACTGATCGCGCTGACGTCGGGTATACTTTCAATCAAATGCAGGACTTCGCGCGCACGCACTTTAAAATATACCAGACTTATACGACGACCCGATATAAACGACATGCGCCGCCTCAACATTAGGTTAGGGTTAATATATAGAATTAATATATAGGGTTATTATATTAACCCTGGTTATTTTTTTTTTACCACCAAAACATCACTCATACCACTTATCGTGTTGGGATCGGGTATACATTAAAGGAAGCCAAACGGAGTTTCATTACTTGAAAGTATAGCCGAGAAAAGTGCTGAGCTCGGGTATATTTTCAAGTGACAAACTTGCTTTGCTACTCCTTGAATGTATACCCGAGCTCAGCACTATGGAGCGCTGGGTAAAGGTATATTTTCCAAATTAGCCACGCACTGACATGGCACCTAGTTCACCCTGTGTTATGGGCTGACATCGCGGATGTTGTAGGTGATGTAGCCAACCGTGTCAGTTTCTATAAAAAATAAAATAAATAAATTACCAGCAAGTAAAATGTTATTGTTGAAAATGTTAGCATGTACGTATCATTCATCACAAATCATTATGAATTCTTTTAAGTATTGTTTTAAATAGTTTTGAAAATTAATATACATTTTGTCTGTAATTAATGTGTAATAATTTATGTTATTTCCTTTATTCCTTCTCGTATTTTACTTTTAAATTTGCTAAATGTAACTATATTATAAATGTAAATAAATAAATAAAAAAAAATTACAATTTATTTATTTTATTTCATTGTCATGCAAATTTTTACAATTTTCTGAACTTTTCCATCTACATTTTCCTGAAAATAAATGACGATTTTATTTGATTTGATAAATGTGAATTGATATCGATGGTTATCGTAATTGTAAGTTTCCAGCAAGTTCTCTTTATTCAGGTCGTCGATTCCAATCGTAGAAGTTCAGTGACGGCGCAGGCAGCGTCAATATTGACAGCGCCTAGGTGGGTGGGTACATACAAATATTTGAAGAGTAAATCCTTTCTGTGCTGCGTACAACGCTTACCAAATCTGTTGAACCGGTATTCTCTGGTGTTGACACTATCTTCACGGTGGCGTATGTGCGTCTCCGAATTGTGATATTTCGTTAATAAACATTGTGAATCCTAAAAAAAAAGGTAAAATAAGAAATTCAAGCTTTCTCTGAGTCTTTCCGTAATCGGAGTGTTACGCATCGTTTATATTTCATCGAAAACTGATCTGTATGTGAAACCGAACAGCTGTAAACTTTTTTTTATTTTATAGAAAGCGCGACATGTTTCGCCGAGCTACCCGTGAGGTGTCTAACGACGCCCATGGACATTCGGTCGTATACGGGGGTTATACGAATGCCATGCCGGCCTGACAAGTGCCTATTCACGCCCCTCTCGAAGGACCCGAGACTGTACTTGGGGGGAAATATATGGGCTAGGGGAACACACTCACCGGTACAACATTCCATATTGCCGCCGTAGCACGTAGGCACGTTTTTGAAAAGCGATGGGTTCTGAGAAGGTGGGTATCTACGACATATGACGTTTCCAGCGAGTATGGCGCATGTGCAGTGCATAGGGGCAGAAGGGATGAGGGAAGCCATTTCCTCAGAGCAGCGGCCGTGGTGATAGCTTGCCAGACAAGTAAGAGTGACAAGGTTCCAGTGCCACCAGATTTTTTTTTATGGACACTGACACGATTGGCTACATCACCTGCAACATCTGTGATGTCAGCCCATAACACAGGTGCCATGTCAGTGTGTCCCTTCATTTCATGTCGGCTACACTGAACTGGACGGAGAACACGAACTATTTACATAGCCGTTTCGACCCACGTTTCGTGACGTGACGGAATCCCATTAGAGATTTGAAATTATTTTTTCGGACTTAATTCCGTTGTCTAAAAGGGTGTGCTTCCAGCTGTGGAGGGAGTATTTCGACTTGAGGTCGTTGGACAAGGGGATCTGGTATAAGACGATACAAAGCGACCCTCCCAGGGTCCCCTGGTTTGACGGCGTCGAGTTGAAAAGAGAATGCCTGGTTGTTGCCTTTCGGCTGCGCTCCGGACACGTTCCGCTCAACAAGTTTGCACATCTAATGAAGAAATTACCATCACCAAACTGTGACGTGTGTGGAAACCCTGAGGATGTGTATCACTTGCTGGTGGAGTGTGTGAGGGGTTCAGTCGAGAGACAACAACTGGGTATCACCGGCTACAATGTTGGAAGCTACACCACTATATTAGCGGAGCCAGCCAGCCTCCAACAAGGCCATAATTATATAGGTTTGCGCAGTACTTATTAAAAAAAAGACGTTTATAAATATATAAAATAGAGGTATACTTGTAATTTATGTGTTTTCCAATGGGGCTGACATGGTCACTGTGTGCACCAAAGCCCCTATAAAATAAAGATTAAAAAAAACGGTGGTATCAAGCCGGACGGGATAAACCCTACCACCTAGTAAGGTAAGAAGGTGTAGAGCTGTGAGGTAAAAGGTGAAGCGGTGTCGTGTCCTCTGGCTCCACGTGTAGCTGCAGCTGATGTTGTTGTATGGGCTAGTGCCCCGGTTGTTCTGCCAAGCGATCTGTATTTATGCGAGGCGTATTTGATATTTCAGCAATGTGTTATGTGCCGTATGGAATTCTTAATTAGCCGTTATTTGCCACCTGTTGGTGTGCTAGTGAATCTTTCTGTTTCTTCGTCGCGAAGCGATGTAGGTTATTATCGATCTTTATTATTCAGTTGTGGGATAGGTGTCGCTATCACCACAAAGGGAAGGGATCTATAGTTTCAATCTGAACCACGGTCAGCCTCCAACCGTCGAGCGGTCACCCATCCAAGTACTGACCGCGCTCAGGGTTGCTTAACAACAGTGGGCCGATCGCACCACTGAGCTACCGAGGCTGACACTTATAATAGTTTAAATCTACGCCGATGTCCGCCCGCGCTGAACGAAACAATTAGCAGTTATTGCGGCGAAGATGTCTGTCTCCCCGTCACTCACCGCCGCCGCCGCCGCCTCACCGATAATTTGAGAATATTCAGTGCTTGCTGAAGGGAAATTTGTTTGGATGAAAAATGTTCACTCATTTTCCCGGAGGCCGAAAGCTAATCTTCAGCGCTCGAGAGAGACCCTATTTATTTCCACGCGGGCGAACTTTTATAAAAGCTTTGTTCCAGAGTTTGTTCGCCGCTGTTTCCGCTTTCTAGATTGTCCCTTACTAGGTGGTAGGCTCAAATTGTAGCCGACTGGGTTGGACCACCGTACTGGATGTTAAATGGCCGCACTGCAGCCTCGGTTGTGTTCTCCTCTAGTCCAGTACAGCAATGCAGGAAGTCTCCGGTATGGCACCTACCTTCTCGGAGGTGGTATTGGCTTGTCGGAGCATGTGCTTTAGCCCCTCCGACTCAGCCGCTCATACTGGATTACATAAAAAAAAATGAACTCTACTCGAGTTCTAGATACTGTAATAGACAAGAAACGTAATTATGCAAAATAAAGAGATTTTTTTTAAATCAAATTCGGCAAAATTCCTACCGACCTACTTAGTAATCCATAAAGCGGTAAATAAGATTATTTTTTTATTTATTTTATTTTTAGGGCTTTAAACAATGATTTGTTAATATCAGCCCCATAATACTCATCTTCCCCATCACTTAGGGCCCAGAGTCCCTAATGGTACGTTGACACGATGCGAGGTTTTACGCACGAGAAGCATGCCGCCTTCTCGAACGAGAAAACTCGCATTCGTGAAGCGTTCGTGGAACTGTTTACACTATTCCACATCTCGTTCGAGCTCGTCTGTGTTTCTCTGTTTTGACAGTTGCAAAAATGGAGTCTGTAGACGAAGGTTTGGCGTGTATTGGTACAATTTTAGCGTTTATTATAACACGGCGTTTGATAAGAAACAAAATAAAGAAGAAAAAAAAAACAAATATACGGAGTCAAGCTAAATAAAACCGTTTAAAACATCTTTTTTTTTTATACAAACTGACACGGTTGGCTACATCACCTATAACATCCGTGATGTCAGCCCATAATACATTGGTGAACTAGGTGCCATGTCAGTGCTTCTCTTCGGTCGTGTCGGCTACACTGAACTGGACGGAAAATACAAACTATTTACATAGACCTACAACATCCGTGATGTCAGCCCATAACACATTGGTGAACTAGGTGCCATGACAGTGCTTCCCTTCGGTCGTGTCGGCTACACTGAACTGGACGGAAAATACAAACTATTTACATAGACCTACAACATCCGTAATGTCAGCCCATAACACATTGGTGAACTAGGTGCCATGTCAGTGTTTCCCTTCGGTCGTGTCGGCTACACTGAACTGGACGAAAAATACAAACTATTTACATAGACCTACAACATCCGTGATGTCAGCCCATAACACATTGATAAACTAGGTGCCATGTCAGGGCTTCCCTTCGTTCGTGTCGGCTACACTGAACTGGATGGAAAATACAAACTATTTACATAGACCTACAACATCCGTGATGTCAGCTCATAACACATTGGTGAACTAGGTGCCATGTCAGTGCTTCCCTTCGGTCGTGTCGGCTACACTGAACTGGCCGGAAAATACAAACTCTTTACATAGGTAGCCGTTTCGACTGACCTTTCATTCAGTGCGGTGGTACCAACCCGGGCGGGTTAAACCCTACCACCTAGTAATATAAGAAGGGAGTCATCTGAGATCTATGTGGATAAGGAAATGGATAAGTATATTATATAAAGATAACTCAATCATTTGCACATCAGTCCACTTTGTCATGGTGCCGTAAACAACCAAAAACCACTAAGAAAACTTTTTTGCACCAACAAACTTCGTGCGAGACGCTCCTCTCGAACGCCAACTAATAAACATGCATGAACTCGTTCGCGCGCGAACGACGCTGCGTTCGTGCACGCATGCGAGCTTGCGAGAACTGTCTACACGGTGCGTGAATGCGTTCGAGAAGCATTTCTCGTGCGTGAACTCGCATCGTGTCAACCAGGCATAAGGGATAGAGAACGCTCCACGAAGTTCAACACAAATATTAAATCCCTCTCACTTGGGCTCGCCAACCAGTTTATGTATGCAAAAAAACAAATTGAGTCTGTCCACCCTAAGTGACGTCTGTAATTCCGTCCGTAATTCCTCGTTCTGACCACATTCCATCAGCAAATTAATGGTACATGTCATCCTCCTTGTTACACCGATCACAATTTGGAGAATCTCTCTTTTTCTTCAGGAATTTAAATTTATTCAATGGAATGTGGCCAGAACGAAGTCTTAGAGCTAGAAATAAGTATTGAAATCAATATTAACAACATTTCCTCTTTCGTTCAGTGGGAAATCCTGTTTTTTAGGGTTCCGTATCCGGTACGGGACCCTATTACTAAGCCTGCGCCGTCTGTCTGTCTGTCTGCCCGTCCGTCCGTCTGTCTGTCCGTCCGTCCGTCTGTCTGTCCGTCCGTCCGTCCATCCGTCTGTCTGTCCGAGGGCTGTATCTCTTGATCCCGTTGAAATTTTCACAAAAAATGTGTTATTATGGCCGACAAATAATAAAAATAAGAAAACGTTAAAAATTTACGGGTGTTCCCATAGAAGAAACCAAAAAGTGTATGCGCACGCGCCATCTACCGAATAGATTATGAAGCATATTAACTAATCATGACATTTCATATGAAGCAATTCATAACACGCCATCTAGATGGCGTGAGTGGCGCTAGCAGTGACATGGCGATACGGAACCCTCGGTGCGCGAGTTCGACTCGCACTTGGCAGGTTTTTTTAAAGCCTGCTTGGCCTAGGCTCCTAAGGTGCAGTTTCACCTCACTTAGCGTATTAATTCAATTTAAAACTGTCCCGTTACAGTAGATACCGTTACAGTCCGGGCGGACAGCCCCGCTCAGCTGCGACCGGCGGCCGGCGCCCAAGTAAGGGCGCTGGTAGGGCAGCGTGGGGCGGACGTCACTTCACACATATATCCTAATAAAACTTGCCGGGGACAACTTCAAAGGGCGGCGACAAGACCCGCCCCCCGCCCCCCGCGCGCCCTCCACACCGCCCCGCCCCGAGGCTATCGCACACACTCTGTTTGTTTACTTCAGAACCAAGGGACAATGCCTTCCTCGCAGGCTTTGCGGTTCAAAGTGCGGAGGTGACGCTGACTGGTCGGAGCATGGACTTTGGCCCCTCTGACTGAGACATCCGTAGCAAATTACTAGATATAAAAAAATCGGTTCTAGTAGCTTTACTCACGCACGGAGGTTTCCGTAGATCCACTATAAATCATATCATACCTAAAGAGTTTGAAACTCTTTGATCATACCTGTAAAAAACCATATCAGTTTATCTTTTGTCTTTCTGCCATGCAAATTACCTGTGGCGCCATCTATTATTTCGTAGCGTGAATATGCACTAATTGATTCTTTGCAAGTTTCTCGTATGGGGACCCCGTTATTTTGTTTACTTTTTTATTTGCTTATTATTTGTTGGCATATCTGCCATATGACACATATTCTGTGAAAATTTCAACCGACTGTTACGGTTCAAAAGATACGGAACCCTAAAAAAGCTTGTAATACAAGACAAATTCAGCACACTTACCACAGAATCAGAACAGGTAGAACGCCACGCACATAGAAATAGTTTCTCCGCGGTAGGTTGATGCACGAGCTGAACTCGTAATAGCTAGCCGGTTGAAATTTTCACAGAATATGTGTTATTATGGCGGTTATGCCAACAAATAATAAACAAATAAAAAAGTAAACAAAATAAGGGGTCCCCATACAAGAAACTTGCAAAGAACCAATTAGTATGTATTCACGCTACGAAATAATATATGGCACCACAGGTAGTTTGAATCGCAAATAGACAAAAGATACACAAAAGATATGGTTTTTTGACAGGTATCGTAAAGCGGATCAACCCTCCGTGCGTGAGTAAAACTCACGCTTGGCACATTTTTTTTTGTACCTACTGTGCGCGAGATTAAATTTTGCCATTATGTTTACTGTTAGTGAAATTTTATTTGTGAATCTAAGAAGGAGGGACTCTGTCGACAGTGTCTACACGCACAAGCTACGCTCCAAGTGTCCGCGCCGCGCCGCCGCCGCCCCCGCCACCGCGTGACCCGCGACTCTGATAAACTTGCTTGTTGACACACGCCCTGCCGGCATGCTTGTGGTCGGCACCGGCGGCGCGGCACGGCGGCGCGGCGGCGCCTACTATACACTGGCTAGCTAGGCTCACACGCGCCCGCGGCTCACATCCAAACTTACTCCAATAAGCCCGTACTGTGGCATCTTGAGTAAAGAATCGTGATACTTCTAAAGTCGTAAAGCACTAAACACAGTGGCACTAAAGCACTCGAGAACGCTGTTGTTTTGAGAAATTTTGGCCAGTGTCATGTATAGTGACGATTCAGGATCAGGTGCGATATTTTAAAAAATCGCCAAAGAATATAATAAATTAAAAAAAAATACTTTCACAAACTGCCGTAGCAGAGTTTGGAAATATGGAAGCGAGGGACGTCTGCGGTTTACTGCTTTGTTTGAGGCTGCTTTCAGAGTCATCCGGCATCAACCAGCCCGCGCGGACCGCCCGAATGTATCCTTTCATAGTCATCCAGACATCTCCGCGCGGGTCCCGCCTCGTGATGCGGGGCTGTGCGTGCGCGGGCGGCTCGGTGCTCAGTCTCACTGTGGCGCGGGTTGCGTGTGCGTCATGGTACAGTCAAATGGATGCCCGCAGATCGGTCCGCACAACACTGAATGAACATAATGATGATGAATGATGTTGATTTTATTAGTGTTTGTTAGGTTTCTTTTTCTATATACATATTATATTTTTTTCTTAGTTTAAATAATTGTATTGTCTTTAACTCAGTTTGTGTTCTATTAAATAGAACACAAAAAACTAATAAAAAAAAACAAATACAAATTTTGTATTTGTTTTGTTTTTATCCTTTTAGTTTTGTGTTGAAGAATTAGTTGTTGTTGTTTTATTTTTATTTAAATCTTTGTTTCTGTAGTTCACTTTTATGTATTAGTTTATATTATCGTACTATGCTTGCTGTGCACCAGACATTGGGGTGCACATAATTACTATGTACCATTTGTGTCATGAATCTTCTATGCTTAATGCGCTGTAGTTGTTTGATATAAATAAATAAATAAATAAAATAAACATTGCTCGCCCGGATGACTCTGAAACCAGCCTGACAGCGGCGACGGCGCGGGGCGGCGCGGGGGGAGGGAGGGGACGGACGAGTCTCGTGCGCTATTGGTTCGTCGAATAATTGGCAAAGATTTATTCTATTTATATTCCTTTTCCCATTTGACCAGGTTTATTTGGCATTTTAAGAGCCTCTAACTAAATACACCGCGGCTGGGTTCGGTGCCGGGAGGCTTACGCCTAGCAGCGAGCGACTGCCGCGGCGACTACTTCACAAATGCTGGAATCTGCCCGTCAGCCTCGGTAGAAGTCCTGACAAAGAATAATGTTGAACAAAATTATTTTCTTTCTGATATCACTATGCGCGCACACCACAGATTACTAGTGAACACACACACACGCACACACTTTCACACATATGCTCTACCTGTGGTGCTAAGTACCAACTTAACTTGTTAACCACGACGGATGATAAGCAAATTCGATTGAACTGGGACAGCCTGTACATTTATTGAGCTATGTGCACTACATCGACCATCTCGACGAATTCGAAAAATCATCATTTGTCCGAACGATGGACCTTGTTTCCCATAGCACAGGGAATCCTAAAATGGGAAACAGGGCACCACTAGAAATTACGTACAATTATAAGCAATAGTAATTAACTCTAGTTTAAGTTGTTCCTATCCTATGCATTGTATGTGAAAACTCTTTATTTATACAATAAACGATTTCTTTCTTTCTTGTCACGACGTTCTTCTTAATGCGTGAGACAGAGCTGCGTAGCTATAGCTATTTTTGCGATAATCGCTAACAAATAATAGGCAGGCAGATTCAGCCGCGGTTGTAACTAAACACATTACGATCTCGTTAACTCGTTATGGTGTGTTAGCTGTACATACCGACGTGAATTGTGTTTATGTAAACAATAGTTTATCCGCGCGCGTGTAGCGCGGAATGCGCGCACGTCAATGATAAATGAGGCGCGGCGTCTGATTGGCTGTAATTATGACATAAGCGAACATAACGTCGCGCCGCCGAGTCGTGTCGTGCTAACGTGCTAACGACTGTATTAGCGGCGACGACGTTCCGCACTCGCGTCGCATCGCTAATGTTAATGATTCCCGAGTGCGAAGCTCGTAGTGCAAATATTCATCATCATCATCAGCCTGTATCGGTCCACTGCTGGACATGGCCTCTCCCAAGGCACGCCACCACACGTCAGTGTTTTCCTTCATTTCATGTCGGCTACACTGAACTGGATGGAAAACACGAACTATTTACATAGCCGTTTCGGCCGACCTTTCATTCAGTGCGGTGGTACCAACCCGGGCGGGTTAAACCCTACCACCTAGAAAGGTAAGAAGGGAAGGGGCCTACAGTCCGAACCATGGTCCAGACCGCGCTCAGGTATGCTTAGCGACAGTCGACCCACCGCACCACTGAGCTATCGAGACTGACAATAGTTACATTAATTAAATTGTTCTGAATTCTTAGGTCAGGTTACAAGTTTGGATCAGGCCGGGTTGGGGTGCGACGCGTGACGCTAGGGGAGGGGGAAGGTGTGGAGGCTCGGCGGCGGCGTGACAGCACATCCGCTCAGGTGGAGATGAATGCATATCTCAGCCCAGGAGCACTCTCGTATTCCACGCGGAGTGTGAAACATTTACCTCTCCTAAACCGGATGCCGCTCTAAAAACCACTTTTTGTCGCGTGTCGCCTCTCCCACCGTCAAATAAATAGATTCCAACAAAAATGCCTCACCCCGCCTGGTGGTGGTGTGAGGCATTTTTGTTGGATTTCGTCCAGCAGACTGTATTGCGACATCAGAACTGTATAAACTGGCTTACTTCAGAATGTAATTTCTTCTAGTTTAACTTTCACACGCCTACGCCTTCGCAGGGAAGCACCAAAACCTCTCATTCCACTTATGAGTGTTTCCTCACCGCGGGTTTCAAGTTTCTATCGAGTCTAAAGCACGTATGCCCAGTGTCCGCGTGGTATCAGATGACAATCAGTACAAATTGGTTTTTCAAATTATTGGAAAACTACAGACCTTAAAAAGGCCCTTCAAAATCAATAGTTCAAGTGTCGGGTGGTCGAGTGGTCTGGGCATCGGCTTCTCGTGCGAGAGGTCCGAGGTTCGAATCCGGTCGGCGTGTTCCAATGAGTTTCTTCAGACAAAAAAATTTACTTGCATACCTACACCTTCTGCTTCACCATTCGGAAACGTTGTAAAACTGTAGGTCCCTTCCCTTGCCCCTTACTAGGTGGTAGGCTCACATTATAGCCGGCTGGGTTGGTGCCGCCGTACTGAATGTAAGATGGCCGCATAGCAACCACGGTTGTGCTCTCCTCTAGTCCAGTACAGCCAGCAATCCAGGGAAGTCTCCGGTATGGCACCTACCTTCTCGGAGGTGATATTGGCTGGTCGGAGCATGTGCTTTGGCCGCTCCGTCTCTGCCACCCATACCGGATTACATATAAACCAAAATTTTATTGTTCGGAGCGTTTCTCTATCGGCGCCGCTTAGCGGCTATTGACTGCTGCCGCTCCCACACACACCCGCGCACGCACCCACTCCACTCGAACATTATTCATAAAAACCTATTCAGTTGCGACAAGATTCATGGGCGCATTAAGCCGAATGTACGTTTCGGCATATGTCGCGCGCGCACACAGAACATTAACAGCGAGTAGAAGGGCCGCGATACTTGTGTTCTATGAAGAAGACGACTAGTAACCAGTCACAAACGAGCAGTGTGACATGGAGGACGAAAATTCTTCTATCTCACACTGATGTGACAAAATGGTCTTGTGTCAAAGTGGTCTTTAGTCTACACCCGACGATTAGTATGGCGGGCATTTTTATTTTATTTATTTATTTTAACTTAGACATTACAACATATTAAATATTATAGTTGTTGTCTCTTAAATTGAAAATGGTTTTTTTTCTTCTTCATGCTTTTATGTTCTGTGGCGCGCTCATATCGTGCCCGCCGCGCCCTCGCAGCACCCTCTATCCTCGAGGCCAGCTCCGCGGAACCCTTCCTCCTTCCTCCTTCCTCCTTCCTACGCGGGCTATAAAGATAACTGCGCAGTTTAATACCACACTAAATTAGCTTATTTCCCTTATCACGCGAGCTGCTTGCAGTCCACGGCGGCGCGGCGGCGCGGCGAGCGGAAGATTTGCTCTGAGCTTGGCGCTCCAATTGAAATACTCGTACCTTACTGCGGGGCATGGATCAATAAGGCTTATTGATCCATGCTGCAGGGACGCGAAGGCTCTACTCAACGATCTCGTAGGCCCTCGCGATAGACTCACAGATACTCGAGTGTATAATACAGAGAATAATAGTTTTAAGGGTTTCGTATCCGGTACGGGACCCTATTACTAAGTCTACGCCGTCTGTCTGTCTGTCTGTCTGTCTGTCTGCCCGTCCGTCCGTCCGTCCGTCCGTCCGTCTGTCCGAGGGCTGTATCTCTTGAACCGTAATAGGTAGCCCGTTACAATTTTCACAGAATTTGTGTTATGGCCGATATAAAAACAAATAATAAAAATAAGAAAAAGTAAAACATTCACGGGGTTCCCATAGAAGAAACCTAAAAAGTGTATGCGTGCGCGCCATCTACCGAATAGAGCGTGAAGCATTTTAACTAATCATGACATTTAACTAATATAAAGCATTTCATTACACGCCATAGATGGCGTGAGTGGCGCTAACCATGACATGGCGTTAAGGAACCCTCGGTGCGCGAGTTCGACTCGCACTTGGCCGCTTTCTAATTTCTTGTTTATTGCGGTAAACTTAGAATTCTCCTGGTACTTTTCACTGTCTTGCGGAGGACGGACGACGATGCGGACGTCGCGCACGATCGTTCCGTAAATGTAAAATATTTACTGAAATGGCCCTATGGTATAAAGATAGGGCAAACAAGCACTAGGATGACGTCGTGTGATCTGTCGACATGTCCCGACATGCCCCGACGTGTGCGGCGGCAGCGAAACTTCAAAAGCGTTTGAACAAGTTGTTCGGCGACTTTTTGTCCGCCTCATCGCGGTTTAGGTTTAGGTTTTTATTATCATCATTCGTAGGCAAAACATTTTGCACTTGAATTCGTTATCTTTCGAATGGCAACAACAGTGTGAAACGTAACAATAATGAAAAACAATTAAAAACTATGAAAAACAATGACAAGGGCTGTACAGAACCAGATAAAAACTATTTAAAAAATATAAAAACCGCCTTCAAAAATGTATGAAATAAAAAAACGAACCCTAGAGTTGTAGGCGGTGCTAAAGAAGGCTACACAAGTCACAAAGGATATCATACACTCATGTTTTCTTTCATGCATCATTGTTGCTTACTTTAGCACCGCCTTCAACTCTAGGGTTCGATTTTTTTTTTATTTCATACATTTTTGAAGGCGGTTTTTATATTTGTTTAAATAGTTTTTTATTTCACAGTTTTTTTTTAGTTTTTTTTTGCTATTAATGTACTCGGCGGAATCGCTTTCCAATCCGATCTTGACCAAATTGAAATGGCACCACACGGGAAGCACCAGCTTTCAAATAAAAAAAGAATCATTAAAATCGGTTCACCCTAGTCGAAAGTTCTGAGGTAACAAAGATAAAAAAAAATACAGTCGAATTGAGAACCTCCTCCTTTTTTGAAGTCGGTTGAAAGGTGTAACGGCGCACCCGCTCGAGTCGTCACACGGAGCAATATTATTATTAGATTGTGTCGGCAGTAGAGCCGCCCCCTCTCCAACCAAACTGAGCGCAATTAACAATAATTGAATTTTATGAAAGCAATATTTCCATTTGGCTTTATTTATCTTCGTTTGAAACTCACCTCTCAATGAATGGCCACATTTTTTTTTTGTAATCTCGCATTTAACAGACATAAAATTTATAACGGTGGGGAAATTAGGATTTGGATATTGTTTTATAATATATATTTAGTAATTAATATTTATTCATACAAGTATAGCTTTTATTTAACTAGCATGCATATAAATAAGCATTCTTACTCGTATATACATTTAATATGCATTATGTAATTTAGTTATATTAATTAATTATTTTAGTCGTCTCTCTCCTCTTCTTCAATTCTCACACTCAACTCTTTTTGACCGACTTCCCAAAAGGAGGAGGTTTCGAGTATATGTTTTTTTTTTATTAATTGTTTTATATGTTTGTTGCGCGATTACTCCGTCAATTGTGGGCTGATTTTGAAAATTCTTTTTTTTATTTGGTAGGTCATACTTCAGAGGTGGTTCCATTTAAATTTTATCGAAATTGATTCAGCGGTTTTTGAAAAATCAACAAAATACTATGGTGTGTGGTTACCTTCAGCACAACTTGTGGTGTGGTCTTTTTCAGCAATTTTTAACCGACTTCAAAAAAAGGAGGACGATATTTTTTTAATAGTTTTTTTATATGGAAATTTTATTTTCCATTCTTTACGTGAACGACGGCGACGGTCGAAATGATAGCGTAGGTGATATTCACTAAGCCTCATGATGCGCCCGCCGCCGTGGAGAGAAGAGGGATCGCGAGCTTGCTAGATCACTAGAGCGACGTGTGGACTGTGGTGGCTGGGTGACGCGTGTCGTGTCGCGCGTGTTGCGTGTCACGTGTGGCGCCACACTCGGCACAAGGTTTATTAATGTGCGCGAGAAGTGGAGTCACGGCTCGGCTCGTTAATCACTTCACTACACTTCACCGCACCGCACTCACTCTCCCTCTCTCTCTCTCTCTCTCTCTCACTCGCTCTACAGCCTGTAGGTACCACGGAGTGAAGAGTACAGAGGAGTTGGTATAATTTCTTGTTGTTATAATTTTGGCGGCGGGTGGCCGAGTGGTTTGGGCATAGGCTTCTCATGCGAGAGGTCCTCGGTTCGAATCCGGTCGGCGTGTACCAATGAGTTTTTTCTGACGAAAAAATGTACGTGCATACCTACACCTGCTGCTTCACCGTTCGGAACCGGTGTAAAACTGTAGGTCCCTTCCCTTGCCCCTTACTAGGTGGTAGGCTCAAATTGTAGCCGACTGGGTTGGTACCACCGTACTGGATGTAAGATGGCCGCATAGCAGCCTCGGTTGTGTTCTCCTCTAGTCCATTATAGCCAGCAATCCAGGGAAATCTCCGGTATGGCACCTACCTTCTCGGAGGTGATATTGGCTGGTCAGAGCATGCGCTTTGGCCCCTCCGGCTCAGCCACCCATATCGGATTACATAAAAAAAAAGCCTCAGGTGCACTCCGGGAGTGCCGGCAGAAGTGAAAACACATAACATACATAACACATGTAACATAGCTTAAAAAAAAAAAAGTTTAAGTTTAAAGTTTATTTATAAAGGTTTAAAAAAAAAAATAATGAAAAAAAAAATATAAAAAAAAAAAAAAAAAAAAACACATGTAACATAGCTTAAAAAAAAAAAAGTTTAAGTTTAAAGTTTATTTATAAAGGTTTAAAAAAAAAATAATAAAAAAAAAATATAAAAAAAAATTTTTGAAAAAAAAAAGAAAAAAAATATATAAAAAAAATTATGAAAAAAAAATAATAATAAAAAAAAATTTATGTAAAATTTAGTAGAACGGACAGACATGCATTTGTTACGGAACCCTACATTCATTTTGCAGAACTTAGTAGAATGGACAGACATAAACGTGTTACGAAACGAAACCCTACAACCGAAACCGGGAGTGCCGGCAGATCCCGTGCCAATCGTAACTTAACCCTTATTGCAATGACTTAAGGTTACATTTTAAATAAAATGTCGCTGTCGCGGTGTTACGAACAGAATTGATCCCGTGCCACTGTAACTTAACCCTTAATGCAATGACTTAAGGTTACATTTCGCTTTTCGAGACTGACGAGGACGCGATGACGCGAGTTTAAATTTTTTTACCCAAGCGCCGCGCCGCTAAAGAAGTTTTCACTTCAAAAATTCTAGTAAAATGTCACCAGTGCGAGGAGTAGAGGGTAGAGGGGCGATCGGGCAAGCATTATCAGCCTTAGTAGCTCAGTGGCACAATCGATTGACTATCGGTCGTGATCTTAAGCACTCCTGGACGCAGTCAGAACTGGGATTAGTGACCGTTCGACCATCGGGCTGTCCGTGGTTCGGATTCCACAATCGTAACAAAAGCCAACACAAATAGACTTCTTCTGTTTTCCGAAGCATTATAAGAGCTGTCAACAGATCAAGTGACGCTTTCGGACTCCGAATTTAAAATTGTAATCATGTACTTGATATCTCAAATATACATTTGTGACACCTGTCCGCGTTTTACTGTGTCATCTGGCTGAGAAGTATAATTAGAGAAGAAATGGCCGACTAGCGGGACAATATGTAGCTACGAACATGAATAAGTGGCGTCACCGCACCGTAGACCCTCTACGAACTAGCTACGAATACGAATAAGCGACGTCACCGCACCGTAGACCCTCTACGAACTTGCTAGGAATACGAATAAGCGGAGTCACTGCATCGTAGACACTCTATGATGTAGCTACGAATACGAATAAGCGACGTCACCGCACCGTAGACCCTCTACCAACTTGCTAGGAATACGAATAAGCGGAGTCACCGCATCGTATAGACACTCTATGATGTAGCTACGAATACAAATAAGCGACGTCACCCCGCACCGTAGACCCTCTACCAACTTGCTAGGAATACGAATAAGCGGAGTCACCGCATCGTATAGACACTCTATGATGTAGCTACGAATACGAATAAGCGACGTCACCCCGCACCGTAGACCCTCTACCAACTTGCTAGGAATACGAATAAGCGGAGTCACCGCATCGTATAGACACTCTATGATGTAGCTACGAATACGAATAAGCGACGTCACCCCGCACCGTAGACCCTCTACCAACTTGCTAGGAATACGAATAAGCGGAGTCACCGCATCGTATAGACACTCTATGATGTAGCTACGAATACAAATAAGCGACGTCACCCCGCACCGTAGACCCTCTACCAACTTGCTAGGAATACGAATAAGCGGAGTCACCGCATCGTATAGACACTCTATGATGTAGCTACGAATACAAATAAGCGACGTCACCCCGCACCGTAGACCCTCTACGAACTTGCTAGGAATACGAATAAGCGGAGTCACCGCATCGTATAGACACTCTATGATGTAGCTACGAATACAAATAAGCGACGTCACCCCGCACCGTAGACCCTCTACGAACTTGCTAGGAATACGAATAAGCGGAGTCACTGCATCGTAGACACTCTATGATGTAGCTACGAATACGAATAAGCGACGTCACCGCACCGTAGACCCTCTACCAACTTGCTAGGAATACGAATAAGCGGAGTCACTGCATCGTATAGACACTCTATGATGTAGCTACGAATACAAATAAGCGACGTCACCCCGCACCGTAGACCCTCTACGAACTTGCTAGGAATACGAATAAGCGGAGTCACTGCATCGTAGACACTCTATGATGTAGCTACGAATACGAATAAGCGACGTCACCGCACCGTAGACCCTCTACCAACTTGCTAGGAATAAGAATAAGCGGAGTCACCGCATCGTATAGACACTCTATGATGTAGCTACGAATACAAATAAGCGACGTCACCCCGCACCGTAGACCCTCTACCAACTTGCTAGGAATACGAATAAGCGGAGTCACTGCATCGTAGACACTCTATGATGTAGCTACGAATACGAATAAGCGACGTCACCGCACCGTAGACCCTCTACCAACTTGCTAGGAATACGAATAAGCGGAGTCACCGCATCGTATAGACACTCTATGATGTAGCTACGAATACAAATAAGCGACGTCACCCCGCACCGTAGACCCTCTACCAACTTGCTAGGAATACGAATAAGCGGAGTCACCGCATCGTATAGACACTCTATGATGTAGCTACGAATACGAATAAGCGACGTCACCGCACCGTAGACCCTCTACCAACTTGCTAGGAATACGAATAAGCGGAGTCACCGCATCGTATAGACACTCTATGATGTAGCTACGAATACAAATAAGCGACGTCACCCCGCAGCGTAGAACCTCTACGAACTTGCTAGGAATACGAATAAGCGGAGTCACTGCATCGTAGACACTCTATGATGTAGCTACGAATACGAATAAGCGACGTCACCGCACCGTAGACCCTCTACCAACTTGCTAGGAATACGAATAAGCGGAGTCACCGCATCGTATAGACACTCTATGATGTAGCTACGAATACAAATAAGCGACGTCACCCCGCACCGTAGACCCTCTACGAACTTGCTAGGAATACGAATAAGCGGAGTCACTGCATCGTAGACACTCTATGATGTAGCTACGAATACGAATAAGCGACGTCACCGCACCGTAGACCCTCTACCAACTTGCTAGGAATACGAATAAGCGGAGTCACCGCATCGTATAGACACTCTATGATGTAGCTACGAATACAAATAAGCGACGTCACCCCGCACCGTAGACCCTCTACGAACTTGCTAGGAATACGAATAAGCGGAGTCACCTCATCGTATAGACACTCTATGATGTAGCTACGAATACAAATAAGCGACGTCACCCCGCACCGTAGACCCTCTACGAACTTGCTAGGAATACGAATAAGCGGAGTCACTGCATCGTAGACACTCTATGATGTAGCTACGAATACGAATAAGCGACGTCACCGCACCGTAGACCCTCTACCAACTTGCTAGGAATACGAATAAGCGGAGTCACCGCATCGTATAGACACTCTATGATGTAGCTACGAATACAAATAAGCGACGTCACCCCGCACCGTAGACCCTCTACGAACTTGCTAGGAATACGAATAAGCGGAGTCACTGCATCGTAGACACTCTATGATGTAGCTACGAATACGAATAAGCGACGTCACCGCACCGTAGACCCTCTACCAACTTGCTAGGAATACGAATAAGCGGAGTCACCGCATCGTATAGACACTCTATGATGTAGCTACGAATACAAATAAGCGACGTCACCCCGCACCGTAGACCCTCTACGAACTTGCAAGGAATACGAATAAGCGGAGTCACCGCATCGTATAGACACTCTATGATGTAGCTACGAATACAAATAAGCGACGTCACCCCGCACCGTAGACCCTCTACGAACTTGCTAGGAATACGAATAAGCGGAGTCACCGCATCGTAGACACTCTATGAGGTAGCTATGAATACGAATAAGCGATGTCACCGCAGCGTAGACCCTCTACGAACTTGCTAGGAATACGAATAAGCGGAGTCACCGCATCGTAGACACTCTACGATGTAGCTACGAATACGAATAAGCAGCGTCACCGCATCGTAGACCCGCTACGAACTAGCTACCAATACGTATAATCGACGTAACATAAAAATGACATGTTACACCACACCGTAGACTCTCTACGAACTAGCTACGAATACGAATTAAATCGGAGTCACCGCACCGTAGACCCTCTAGGAATTAGCTACGAATACGAATAAGCGTCGTCGCGGCAGCGTAGACACTCTACGATGTAGATACGAATACGCATAATAGGGTTCAAGGATAGCGGTCGCTACTGAAAATCAGTTTTACCTCTCGTATCTCCGGCAAAGCGTTAGTCTGTACCCTATTCACGAGATTACGATTACTACGCTACGCACGCTACGCCGTGTTCTCCGCATCATTTTGTATGAAGAAACGAAGTTCGCAAATCTATCACTAGAGGCGCTGCTCCGTTTCTCCATACAAAATGATGCGGAGAACACGGCGTAGCGTGCGTAGCGTAGTAATCGTAATCTCGTGATTAGGGTACTGGGTGTACAGAGGCGCAACGCGGCCGCCGCCGTCCTGAGAACTGTTCTGAGAACGAGGTCCCTTGAGGAAATTTAAAAGTTAGTTTTAATTTTAGATATAAGTTTTATTCATAATTTAGTAAGATTAATATTATTGTGTTTTTATTTTTTTGCTTATCCATACATAGAAAGAGTGAAAGAAAAGAGGAAGTGGCTGATTTTATTTTCAAACAATCTTTATTTTATTTCAGATCCAAAGATGTCGTGGTGAAAATGCGGATAACTGCTTCTGTCAGTGAGTAAATTTACGTTTATTGCTTTACTAGCTGATGTCCGAGGCTTCGCTCGCTTGAAATTCGTATTTGTCAGCCTCGATAGCTCAGTGGTGCAGACAATTGAATGTCGCTATTGATTGTTAAGCAACGCTGGGGCGGTCAGTACTTGGATGACCGCTCGACCGTTAGAGGCTGACCGTGTGGTTTGGATTTCACGTAAAACACTCTAGGTCCCTTTCCTCCTTACCTTACTAGGTGGTAGGATTCAACCCGCCCAAGTTGGTACCACCGCACTGAATGAAAGGAGGTCATAAGACCTTTTCATGGTATTAACTTCATCAAATAATATTTTTTCTAGAATAAGGATACCTCGTAAAATTCAATAAATTTTATTTCGTGCTGATATAATTATCAACAAAAAAGTTACAAGGGTTTAAAGCTGTGATTTCGTTAATTTTCAAAAACAAAGAAAAAAAATCGTATCTCAATACCACCACGCCGCGCGCCGCCGCGGTGCGGCACGCAATTCGTATGAATAATTTTGTGCTGCGCCGCTCCACTACAGTACAGTGCCGCGTGATGCGGTTTTAACTTTATTGAATAAATGTTTTTTGGTTTTTTAATTTATTTTATTTGCGAAAAAAATATTTTGGCAGGTTCCTTGAAGAATTGCTACAAGGTTACAAATAAATTCAATACTTTAATATTCAATGCTAAATCCTAAAATATAATCACTGAGATTGAAATTATGTTTATCTATTAGGTACATATAATAAAATCGTAGACTTACCGTGTCTGTACATTAACTATTTTTGAAAAACAATAACTGGGGCACGGAAGGAATAAGTAATAGAACGTAAAAAAACTATTTTAGAAATTTTTGTCTGTTTGTCGGTTTGTTGGTTTGTTTGTTCGTTTGTGCGCGCATCACGCAAAAACCACTCATTGGATTCAAAATGTAATTACTTAAAAATATGAAGCTTTATTCCGAGTAACATTTAGAGTTTATCTCGGAGTTTATTTCATCAAAATCAACCCACAGAATCGAAAGATATAAATTTTTTAAGTTTAGTTAGAAAATATCTTATAGCAACACGCCACCGCGCCACCGCTCCGCAGCGACGCAGCCCCGCCGCGCGCCGCGTCGCGGCTCGCGGCGTCGCGCGGAACTTTTGTTTAGTGTCATGGAAAAGAAACACGGCTGTAGGTAGACTGGTGAGGTTTAAAAACTTCGTGTGTGCAGTTTTTATCTGTTTTTATAATTTATATTATTTAATAAAAAAAACACATATTTTATGATATTTCGACAAATTTGTCGTCTTCAGATAAAATTGTTTGTATATTTAATAAGTCGACTAATGAATGACAGATGGCGCTGTTATATGGTAATTAGATTTATGAGTTCTTTTATCGTTTCATTTCATTTTTAGGGTTCCGTATCCGGTACGGGACCCTATTACTAAGCCTACGCCGTCTGTCTGTCTGTCTGTCTGTCCGTCCGTCCGTCCGTCTGTCTGTCTGTCCGAGAGCTGTATCTTTTGAACCGTAATAGGTAGCCCGTTGAAATGGTCACAGAAAAATAAGAAAACCGGCCAAGTGCGAGTCGAACTCGCGCACCGAGGGTTCCGTATAGATCAAGTCCACGGGGACGTAGTCGCGGGCACAGCTAGTGATATAATATAATTGACTTAAAAAAGCCTTTAGGTTATTTCTATGATAATATTAGATACAAAACTATGCTCCGTTTTTTTTTTTGACGTGATAACGTGACGTCTTATAAATTGATGAACACCGGCTACACGCACGAAAAAGTGTCACGTTCCATCTGAACCTGTGTGTGCAAGCGAGAGGGCGTAGCGATAGAGAGGCATATAACAAGAGTAGGAAATACAAAATATATTTGTCCGTCTTTTGCGAGCCTCGAACCCGCGGTCCCTGCCACCAATATTGTGTAACCGACCAAACGTCTTAACCACCCCGCTAAATCGATCATGTACTAGCGAAGCGAATTCGGTCAACAGTAGGTGAAGATTTCATGGCGTTGAGTCTTTTGGAGCGACATCTAGTGGCACGTGGAGATCCGTTGTCTCTGCCTACCCCACCGGGAAACAGGCGTGACGCTATGTATGTATGTATGTATCTAGCGTCAATAGTAAATGAAATATTTCAGCGGTAGTTTACTTGATTCGCAGTTAGGTAGATGTTGCAACGTTGTAGTATGCGCTTTGATATGTAGATGTATATGTAGGATTATTGATAAAGTAGGATTTAATTATGTGTTATGTAGAAATTTATAAATTTAAAGTTTATATTGATAATTAATATTATTAGTTTTTAAAGTACTCACATTTGCGATTTAAGAATTAAACTTCTAAGCACGATAAAGTATTATAAACTGATTTTGTATCTGACTTCGCACTTTATATTATTTTGCTAATCGTTTTTATTTTAGTTCGTATTACTTTTAAATAACACTTTCACTTACTGTTCTAATAACAGGCATTATGTTTATCACGTTTATTTTCACTTTTATAGACGTTTTGTAATGAATTTTTTCATTTATTCGACTGCTTATTAATTTGACTGACTGACTGTCTGACGTAGATTCAGTCCGAAGTCGCATTACCTCAATTTCTTCTGCCCTGGTACTTTAGAACCGTTCCCAGTAGTCTTACCACTTTATGACGTTATCACGTAAAACTATCGTCCGTAAACCAACTTTACAGACAAGCAATTTTTGTTTTTGAAGACGGAGTAAAGTGACATTTGAATGATGCGTAGAGGGTTGCACGCTTCACACAACTAGTAATTGCAGTCGATAAAAATACTATCCACTTTTATCGAGTGAATAATCTTTAGTGCGCAAAAAAAAGGAAAAAATAAGATAATTTTGTAATATATTGGGGCAAAGTGCAGTTTACAATACATAGTAGCAAAACTTAGGAAGTAGGATTTATGATTCTGAAAATATAGCAATAGGTATCGATCACAATTAATTATGTACTCGATCATAGTCAATCTGCATTGATAATATGAACGAAAGATCATTCGAACACAATTAATAACACAGCCGGAGTCGGAGTCAGCTACATTTTCAAGAAGTTTTGCTGACTCCGACTCCGGCTGTGTTATTAATTGTGTTCGAATGATCTTTCGTTCATATTATCAAAGCAGATTGACTATGATCGAGTACATAAATAATTATGATCGATACCTAATGCTATATTTTCAGAATCATAAATCCGACTTCCTAAGTTTTGCTACTATGTATTGTAAACTGCACTTTGCCCCAATATATTACAAAATTATCTTATTTTTTCCTTTTTTTTCGTAGTCGGGTTTTTTGTTTTTAATAATAGTTTTTATTTCACACTTTTTAGGACATACATTAATAATATTACTGTTTTGTTTAAAATTTATAAATTTTGTTTTTAAATGAAATACTGTCATGTCAGCCTCGGTAGCTCATTAGTGCGGTCGGGTCGGTCAACTGTTGTTAAACAGTGCTGAGCGCGGTCAGTACTTGGATGAGTGACCGCTCGACCGTTGGAGGCTGACTGTGGTTCGGATTCCACGTTAAACTGTAGGTCCCTTCCCTTCTTACCTTAGTAGGTGGTAGGGTTTATCCCGGCCGGGTTGGTACCACCGCACTGAGCGAAACGTAGGTCGAAACTGCTATGTCAATAGTTCGTGTTTTCCGTCCAGCTCAGTGTAGCCGACATGAAATGAAGGGAAGCACTGACATGGCACCTAGTTCCAACCGGTGTTATCACCTAACATCACGGATACTGTAGGTGATGTAGCTAAACCGTGTCAGCGTTTTCCATAAAAAAAAGTACTGAATTTGTGCCAGTACAAAATCTCGGAACAGACTTGAAATTTGAATAGTAGGGATATACAGCGACATCTGCTGGCTGTAAAATTAATTATTTCCAGGATTTTTTTTTTTTTTAAAGTTGTCAATTTTGTTACCTGTCATGTTTGATTAGTTGATTACAGAATGTAAACACTCTTATTAATTAATATAAAGTTCGGATTGGTAGTTTATTAACCATTCACATAATATACACATTACTTATGATTTGTTTTATGTTTAAATGTAATTTAAACATAAAACAAATCAATTACATTTTATAGAATAAATGACCGACCCTTGCGTTAATTATTTAGAATCAATTTCGTTATGAATTCTTGTATGCCTTCCAATGCCTTCATCCATCTTCTGTTCAAGAGAATTGAACTTATATCTCTCGAATACAACGTTTTTAATCGGCATAAAGATATTTATCAAATTGTTGTAATACTTCTTCCATTGACTTATAATTCTGCGACTTCTTCATATCGATCAAGAGCTGATGTGAATTGTGTCAACAAATCCTTCAGGCTTCTCAATGCGTGAGAACGCTACCTTCTCCGAATCGCTCTTTCTGTGACCCGTTATAATCATGACTTCTCACTCATGATGGTTGTCATAGTAACCCCCCGACACAGATTACTGTCCCAGAGTTGACAGACTAAGATGGTTTGCCCAACAGAACCACAGACCACCTAACCGGACCTCCATACTTTTTGGACAGGCAATCAAACTCTAGATGTCGCCATCCACAATGAAAACTAAGAAGTGTGCCCCCCCCCCCCCCCCCCCCCCCCCCCCCTGCATCCAGTTGACGTACAAGTGGTTAAATTCTCTTTGCCAGTTGATTGACGTTTGCATGTAAACAAATGGCCGTCCCGTCTTCCCTTCTATGTACGTGATTATTTTTTGCTGATTTTCACAAATTCGTTATTAAGATTGAGTATTAACCTATCCTATGTCAATTCTGTGATGTTCTAGAACATTTTGGTATATCTTTCATTGAGAATCGACGCTTCGTTCACGCGCTACGCTCTTTCTAACTCTCATACATACATACATACATACAAACATTCAGGCTAAACACATTACCCTCCTGTTGGCTTCGCCGTAGTCGGGTAAAAAAAAACTTCATTACGTATTATTCATCAAATTTATAAAACATTTTCAAAAATAAATGTAGCACTTTTACAAGTTAAAAAGAACTCAAGTGTAATATAAATAAGAACATCAACAAATCCAAATGTATGAAACTGAATGAACTGGTTCGAAGCGGAGCTGTGTTGCTGTGTGGCAGTGCTGCGCTGCAACAACTTCATTTTGCCAGCGAACCTCTCCCTCAGGCTTATTGTGGTGTTGATTACTTCCGCGTAATCATAGAGCAGTGTCAGCACGGCCGCGTGGCCGCTCGCCGGCACGTCGGGGCAGCGCCACGCTCCCGTCGACACGACGGCGATCTGCGCGCCGCGGAACACGACCGCCCCGCCCGACTCGCTCCAACTGATTCCGCTCGACTTACCGCCTACTCCCACCGCGCAGGCGCACCGGTCGGACGACGCGCGCGCGCACGCCTTCAGGCGCACATCGACCGCCAGCAGTAACTCTGCGTCTGCACAGACACACATTCTTGTTATTCATGTTTTGATTTATTTGTAATAAAAAAAAATATAAAAACCGCCTTCAATCTACCGGTCGGTTTTTTTTTTTTTTTTTTTATGGAACCTGACACGGTTGGCTACATCACCTACAACATCCGTGATGTCAGCCCATAACACAGAGTGAACTAAGTGCCATGTCAGTGCTTCCCTTCATTTCATGTCGGCTACACTAAACTGGACGGAAAACACGAACCATTTACATAGCCGTTTCGACCGACGTGTCGTTCAGTGCGGTGGTACCAACCCGGCCGGGATAAACCCTACCACCTAGTAAGGTAAGAAGGAAAGGGACCTACAGTTTAACGTGGAATCCGAACCACGGTCAGCCTCCAACGGTCGAGCGGTCACCCATCCAATCACTGACCGCGCTCAGCTTTGCTTAATAACAGTTGACTAACCAACCGCGCCACTGAGCTACCGAGGCTGACGAATTTTCTTATCCCTTAGTCGACTTTTACGACATGCGACGGGGAGAGATGCAGTGGGGCTATTCTTTTTAAGTACCGACCCCACACGGTACGAGTACGGTACGGTTATTTTTGCTTGCTTTAGCACCGCCTTCAACTCTAGGGTTACATTTTTTTTACAGTTTTTTTAAGAATTTTTTTTTCTATTTTAATGTACTCGCTCTATTTTTTGCTATTTTAATGAATCGCTCGGCCTTCGGCCTCGCGATTCCGCCTCGCTTTCCAATCTGATCTTGACCAAATTAAAATACGACCACACGGGAAGCACCAGCTTTCAAATAAAAAAAGAATCATCAAAATCGGTTCACCCAGTCGAAAGTTATTAGGGGACAAACATAAAAACAAAAAACAAACAAAAAATACAGTCGAATTGAGAACCTCCTCCTTTTTTTGAAGTCGGTTAAAAACTTAAAAACCGGTTTCGCGTAAATTCTTACGCGAAAAATTCTAAAACCAATACAGGAACCGGTCATACTGTAATGTTAAAACACTTACCTACTAAATTCACTGGACAAGTAAAATTTAATTAAACACCAAAAAAGTGCATTGCAGTAGTTAATTGATTAATAGGGGGAAAAAATCAACATATACAAAACAAAACAATAAACTCTAGGTTATGAAGGTAATGAAACATAACTATACATTATGAAAATTTAACAAAAAAAAAACAATTTAAAAAAATATAAAAACCGCCTCCGAAAAAGTATAAAATTTAAAAAAAATCGAACCCTAGAGTTAAAGGCGGTGCTAAAGAAGGCTACACAAATCACAAAGGATATCATCCACTCATATTTTCTTTCATGCATCATTTTTGCTTGCTTTCCAATCCGATCTTGACTAAATTGAAATGGAACCACATGGGAAGCACCAGCTTTCAAATAAAAAAAGAATCATCAAAATCGGTTCCCCCCAGTCGAAAGTTCTTAAGTAGCAAATATAAAAAAAAAATACAGTCGAATTGAGAACGTCCTCCTTTTTTTTAAGTCGGTTAAAAATGAATGATTTTGCTCGGAAATATATATATAGACGCAATATTGCAAGTGGGTTGCATGCAACGTGCAAACGTGCGTACCGGAAGTGGTCGCGAGAGCAGCAAAAGAGTCGTTCGCGGCGGCTGCCTGCGTGGCGGCCGACAGCGGGAGGCGGCCGAACCCGTACACGCGCGCCGCCTGGTCGCGCAGCACGTGCGGCGGGTACAGCGACATCTCGTCCGTCGAGCGCAGCGGCGACGACCCGGGCGCGGCACCGAGCGGCACCATCGCGTCCCGCGTGCGCAGCAGCCCCACGTCGTTCCTCGGCGGCATCTCCGCGCCGCCGGCGTCCGCGTTCACGTGGGCGTCCACGTACCTGCGCACGCCACACATATCGACTCGCGCATTCACTGCAACATGCCGCGGTAATAGTCTACTAGTTTCGCGTCGTAAGTTAAACATCTAGGGTTATAACTCCGAGCAGTAAGTGACAGATACGTCGTACCGGTTCCGTACGCCGTACGGAAGCCTATTACTAAGCCTACGCCGTCTGTCTGTCTGTCTGTCTGTCTGTTTGTCCGTCCGTCCGTCCGTCTGTCCGAGGGCTGTATCTCTTGAACCGTAATAGGTAGACCGTTGAAATATTCACAGAATATGTGTTATTATGGCGGATATAACAATAAATAATATAAAAAAAGACAGTTTTTTTATGGATACTGACACGGTTGGCTACAACACCTACAACATCCGTGATGTCAGCCCATAACACCGGGTGAACTAGGTGCCACGTAAGTGCTACCCTTCGGTCGTGCCGGCTACACTGAACTGGACGGAAAACACAAACTAGTATTTACATAGCCGTTTCGACCGACCTTTCATTCAGTGCGGTGGTACCAACCCTACCACCTAGTAATATAAGAAGGGAGTCATATCCCTTAGTCGCCTTTTACGAAATACACGGGGAGAGATGCAGTAGGGCTATTCTTTTAAAGTACCGGCCCCACACGGTACAAATGAACACGGTTCTAATGCATATCGCTCACTTGGGATGTCCGTAATGGTAGAGGACGCGGGCTCTGTGGCCGCCGCGTGCGAGGTTGGCCGTGTTGTACAGGATGTGCGTGGATGGACCACACCACTGAGCTACCGAGGAGGCTGACAGTTGTAATGCAGATCGCTCACTTGGGATGTCCGTAATGGTAGAGGACGCGGGCTCTGTGTCCGCCGCGCGCGAGGTTGGCCGTGTTGTACAGGTGTGCGTGGATGGACCGCACCACTGAGCTACCGAGGAGGCTGACAGTTGTAATGCAGATCGCTCACTTGGGATGTCCGTAGTGGTAGAGGACGCGCGCTCTGTGTCCGCCGCGTTCGAGGTTGGCCGTGTTGTACAGGATGTGCGTGGACGGACCGCACCACTGAGCTACCGAGGAGGCTGACAGTTGTAATGCAGATCGCTCACTTGGGATGTCCGTAGTGGTAGAGGAAGCGCGCTCTGTGTCCGCTGCGCGCGAGGTTGGCCGTGTTGTACAGGATGTGCGTGGACGGACCGCACCACTGAGCTACCAAGGAGGCTGACAGTTGTAATGCAGATCGCTCACTTGGGATGTCCGTAATGGTAGAGGACGCGGGCTCTGTGTCCGCCGCGTGCGAAGTTGGCCGTGTTGTACAGGATGTGCGTGGACGGACCGCACCACTGAGCTACCGAGGAGGCTGACAGTTGTAATGCAGATCGCTCACTTGGGATGTCCGTAGTGGTAGAGGAAGCGCGCTCTGTGTCCGCTGCGCGCGAGGTTGGCCGTGTTGTACAGGATGTGCGTGGACGGACCGCACCACTGAGCTACCGAGGAGGCTGACAGTTGTAATGCAGATCGCTCACTTGGGATGTCCGTAATGGTAGAGGACGCGGGCTCTGTGTCCGCCGCGTGCGAGGTTGGCCGTGTTGTACAGGATGTGCGTGGACGGACCGCACCACTGAGCTACCGAGGAGGCTGACAGTTGTAATGCAGATCGCTCACTTGGGATGTCCGTAATGGTAAAGGACGCGGGCTCTGTGTCCGCCGCGCGCGAGGTTGGCCGTGTTGTACAGGATGTGCGTGGACGGACCGCACCACTGAGCTACCGAGGAGGCTGACAGTTGTAATGCAGATCGCTCACTTGGGATGTCCGTAGTGGTAGAGGACGCGCGCTCTGTGTCCGCCGCGTGCGAGGTTGGCCGTGTTGTACAGGATGTGCGTGGACGGACCGCACCACTGAGCTACCGAGGAGGCTGACAGTTGTAATGCAGATCGCTCACTTGGGATGTCCGTAGTGGTAGAGGACGCGCGCTCTGTGTCCGCCGCGCGCGAGGTTGGCCGTGTTGTACAGGATGTGCGTGGACGGACAGCACCACTGAGCTACCGAGGAGGCTGACAGTTGTAATGCAGATCGCTCACTTGGATGTCCGTAGTGGTAGAGGACGCGGGCTCTGTGTCCGCCGCGCGCGAGGTTGGCCGTGTTGTACAGGATGTGCGTGGACGGACCGCACCACTGAGCTACCGAGGAGGCTGACAGTTGTAATGCAGATCGCTCACTTGGGATGTCCGTAGTGGTAGAGGACGCGGGCTCTTTGTCCACCGCGCGCGAGGTTGGCCGTGTTGTACAGGATGTGGGTGGAGGGGCGGTCGGCGGGCAGGCAGCGCGCGGCGGTGAGCGCCCAGTGCGGCTGCAGGATGCTGCACGAGCAGATGAGAGCGCCGCGCTCGTCCAGAGCCGCGCACGCGTACTGGTACTCCTACATACATATGTGTACATTCAAAGAGTTTGTATTACGTTATACATAACATAAACATGACGCGACGTTAACAATTTGACACAAACTAACAGTACTAGTACTTATGCCTGCGGCTTCGCTCGCGTGAAATTCCTATTTAAAAAGAAGTAAGTAAGAAGGCAGAGCTGCGTTCCTGAGTTACCTTTATTTCGGCGCGCGGAACATTTCAGTTTGCATGGAAGCCACATATTAGCGTAACCGGAACTGATTTTTATTGCTATATAGATTAGGCTATATATTGAATATACAGGTTGTATCGGGATAGGTTTGAGAAACTTCAGGAATAGAAAGTACTCATTATTAGAAGAAAAAAATCCTTATCACTCAAATCGAAATTCCGTTTTTTTTTTTTTGTCATACTAAAGTTGGAAATTGTAATAAAAACTCGATGGACAGTGAGACTGGAGAGTGCAGTGAATTAATTCAGTCCTCTTTTTCTTTTGAGGTCATTGAACTTTTAGCTACAAGCAGTTCAAATGTACTAGTTATTTATGCAACCTACCCATTTTTATTCATGAGTTAGAATGTATTGTTTATTTAATAAAGGCGGACGTTAACCATCCACCAAATCGTGAAGAATAGATTTTCACAAAAAAAAAATTGGTTGTCCGTAAAGGCGGTTTACGGACGATAGTTTTACGTGATGACGTGTTGAATCGTAGTACATAGAGCAAAGATCAGTAATTTTATATTTCCAGTAGAAAGATTAATCATCTTGTGACTGGCCATCAATAAACTTCTGTTGTCTGATCTTGACAGTTTTACTTCTTAAGACGTTTCCATGGTAACTTTGACTATACCGATTGTGCCTCTCTATCGCTTGTTACGCGCTCTCGCTTGCACACACAGGCTCAGATGGAACGTGACACTTTTTCGTGTATGCAGCCGGTGTTCATCAATTTATAAGACGTGACGTCATCACGTCAAAAGTACTGTAAAATGATTGAATCTGGGAAAAAGTTTCTGAGCTTTTCGTCTTCAAATATGTGCCCCTTTCGAACCCTGAAATTTCGAAAACCTATCCTGATACACCCTGTATAGGCTATCCTGTGTCTCGTATAGGTAAATGTGCTTGTGCAAAGTTTCATAGAATTCGGATGATCGGTTTATGAGTTAACGAGGAACATAAATACACCGTGGTCCAAAATAACGTTGACAAAATTTAAAAGATCATATTTCAAAAATGGAATGCTTTGCATTCCATTTTATTTTTGTCTATCGTTTTTTCATTCGTTGGCGCCATTTTAATATTGTTTGTTGGCTAAAAAGTGTTAAAATATATTTATTACGCTATGTCAGAGCAGCGTGGAGCCATAATTTCATTGTATGAACGTGGAAAGCGACAGTGTGAGATAGTGAACATTCTTGGTGTTAGTCGTCAGCTAGTTTCTTTGGCAATTAAACGCTATGTTGAGCTCGGCAACATCGGAGACCGTCCTGGGAGAGAACGTAAGCGCACTGTTCGAACTTCTAGGAACCAACACATTATCAAACAAAGATTAGTCCGGAATCCACAGAAAAAGTTGAGAAAAATGTCGCGAGACTTGGGGATAAGTCGCTCCACCGTGCAGCGTATAGTGAAATATGATCTCCATTTGGTACCATACAAACTCAGAAAAGCGCAATTGCTTACAGATAAAGACAAAAAAGTTCGCCTTGAGAGATGTCGTTCGCTTAAACAACGCTCCGCTGCTTCGAATTGGAAAAATATCGTATTCTCTGACGAAAAATTGTTTTCGATAGAACAAGCCCATAATCACCAAAATGACAGGATCTGGTCTTCCACTCGTTCTGGAGCTGCTGCAGTTATTCCACGTCGCCAAAACGCGAAAACAGTTATGGTTTGGGGTGCAATTTGCGCCACTGGCAAAACTCCCCTCGTTTTTGTAGAAAAAGGTATCAAAATTAATCAAGAAAATTATCGACGAGACATCCTTGAATCTGTGGTTCTTTCTTGGAGTCAACAGCACTTTAGTAACCATCCATGGATATTCCAACAAGACTCTGCTCCAGCTCACAGGGCCTTACGTGTTCAACAGTGGTGCAAAATCAATTTCCCTGATTTCATCAGCTCAAAAGAATGGCCACCCTACTCGCCTGATCTGAATCCCATGGATTACAGTTTATGGCCAATGTTAGAGGCAAGGACCTGTACTACACCTCATAGAACTGTTGATGACCTGAAGGCTTCTCTTACACGCGAGTGGGACAAAATATCTGTTGAGGAGGTGCGGAAAATTGTGGAAAATTTTACCAAGCGTTTGACTCTTTGTATTCGCGCTTAAGGAGGTTATTTTGAAGACAAATAGGAATTCTTGTATAAAATAAGTTGTATTTTTATAATTTATAAATTCATTTAATTTAAGTTTAAAGGTAATAAAATTATTTCAAAAATCACTTGTCAACGTTATTTTGGGCCACCCTGTACATACATACAGAAAAGATTTCTAAAAATCTTCAATTTAGTTTTAGTTTCATACATACATAGAGTCTACAAACTCGTATCTCATAAAACAAACTAACTTACTCCATGACCATCCCTTACAGATTTATTATTAGTATTGAAATTGATGATTGATTTATAATGATACTAAATTAATTAATTAATTAATAAAAGTGGAAAAATTGTAAATGAATTTAAATGCAAAGTAGTGCACCTCCAACCAGACCGGTCTCGCTAGCACCATGTGTCCCTCCTGGTCTACGTAGCGCTCCATGTGCTGGTCTGCGGCGCTCTCTACCAGCGGCACCGGCGGCGGCGCGACGCTCGCCACCGACAGCACGGCAGCTAAACTGATGCCACGATTCAAGTAGACTCTACACGCTGCTGGGAGCATATTATTGTTTATGCGACGAAATGTTACAAATTGCCAACAATACTTATTTTATTTATGTATCTGTGATATCCTCTTTGGTGACATCTGTGCTGATCTATACCAAAGATCTGCGCACAGACTAGTGCCACACAAAGAGAAGGAGTTGAGGTGCGTTCTAGCGAGTTACATGTGACATCTTGAAACCTAAAATTGCACTGTTATGGTGGGGCCACACTAACGTAACGCCTGACGCCTTATTTATTGCAATAATTATAGCATTAAACCGCGCCCAAATAAAGTATGGCTACACTAGCGTTTGATGGCAAATGGCATTGTTTATTGCATTTCCAAGATTTCATTTTGCAGTAACTCCAAGAACTCCAAAACTTTTTCGTTTGACCAATCTGCACCGGCAGCCGGCATCTTTCTTGTTGACACAACAAACAGCTGATGAAATAGTGTGGCCAATACAGACAACGCGTTAATTAACGCGTTAAATCCCTTTGTAATGGCACATTATTAATGTCCGAACAAACCGCCACCGGAGCTATCGCCTAACGTGACGCCAAACCTAACGCTATATAAAATGCCGTTGAAAGAATTACCGCCACACTAGTGGCCACACTAGCGTGACGCTTTGAACAACACTTTAATTAATGGCGTAAATCGTTAGTATGGCCCCAGCATTAGCGCTTAGTTAAACCATTTGTCAGCCTCGGTGGCTCAGTGGTGCGGTCTGTCGACTGTCTGCCGGATCATAAGCACACCTGGGCGCGGTCAGTGTGATGGATAGGTGACCACTCGACCGTTGAAGGCTGACCATGGTTCGGATTTCACGTAAAACTGTAGGTCCCTTCACTTCTTACCTTACTAGGTGCTAGGGTTTAACCCGCCCGGGTTTTTACCACCGCACTGAATGAAACGTGTCGGTTGAAACGGCTATGTAGTTCGTGTTTTCAGTTCAGTTCAGTGTAGCCGGCACGACCAAAGGGAAGGCTGGAATGAATGGCACCTAGTAGTTCACCAAGGTGGGTGTTACGGGCTGACATCACGGATGTAGTAGGTGATGTAGACAAGCGTCAGTTTCCATAAAAAAAAATCGGGGTGTGGCTGTGTCGTGGACACGGCCGTGTGTTTTACGTGAATACGTGTACGTATTCTTTGATCCTTTACCTATCGAGTGGTGTAATTAAATTTTGGATGTAGATGATAGATATGAAGCTAAAACACCAAACTGTATCCCTCGATTTTGTTATCATCAGTTTTCTAGATTGGCTCCCACTATGGATGCAAATTTAAAGACGTATCCACGTCAAAACGTGTGCACGGACGTTTTGAAAATATGCAATCCCGCATCCCCACTATGCCGCTCGGCAAAGCGGAACAAATGAAGAGGTGCCGCGCGGGCCCGTGTGCAGCTACGCGGCACACGGGCCCGCGCGGCCCGCCGCCGATTCGAAACCGACCGAGACAGGTCCGGATCATTCGGCACGGTGCCGACCACCGAGCGTGCCGGCCGACGCGGTAACACTAGTGTGGACGAGTTTTTTTTATTTTTATTGAAAGCTCGAAGGACCACATGGACATTCGGTCGTATGCGGGGGTTGCGAATGCCATGCCGGCCTGACAGGTGCCCATTCACGCCCCTCTTGAAGGATCCGAGACTGTACTTGGGGGGGAATATATGAGCAGGGAGAGCGTTCCAGAGTTTACTGGTTCTGTAGAGGAAAGATCTGATCTGGAAAGTCGCGTGGCTTTGCACTTGCCTGTCCGCCGTGTTACTGTTTTCGCCGCGTTTTGCGATGTTTGATTGTACTTAAAATAACCAATAATGCAGCGGTAGCGACGAGAAAGTCGTTTTCTTCCAAAGAGGAATTATGTACGCTAGTACATAATACATCTTTGTCTTCTTCACACATTTTCACCTCGCAGTCTGCACAGTCCTGGATTTCCCATTGGGCCGTAGGTATAGGCCGCGGCCTAGGGGCGGCAGACTTCAGGGGGCGGCAGATTTCCAAAGGCGCTATGGAATATTACAAGTAACACTTGCGCTTTGGTATAGTGTAAGCCGTCAAGTTCTTGCGCGATTTATGGACGCAATACTCAAGCAAGTCACTTGTGGATAGAGTTTTCGATCATTTGGGTAAAGTTTTTAAGTCCCCATTGCGACTTAGTAATATCTACTCCTATTCTATAGCATAGATGTTTTGCGCGGGCGGGCGGCGAAAGTCAAGTGGCCTATACTTAAGAACAGTACAAGTCCGGCACTGAGTCTGCACGCCGCCGCCGGCACGTCTCCACAGGTACTGTGTGGAGACGTGCATCGGTTTCGGCTTTACCGAGCGGCTTTGCCGGCCGCTAATGCCGCTCGGCATAGTGGGGATGCGGCTATGACGACGACAACGTCGACGTGTCGGTTGTCTGTATCGGCCATGTGGACAAACGCACTTACTCTGTCCATACGACGCGACGTCTGCAACCGAGCTCTCTATGTATGTAAGTATATATTCTAGGTACTAGGTACAAGAGGCGAGCTTAATGCCGTGAGGGCACATGTGGGGTGCGTGTGTACGCTCAGACCACGGACCAGAGAAAGATTTGTATTCTATTTCCAAGCCGTTCGAGATCCAATAAGGCTCTTACTTGCAAAGCAACTAGTACTCCCTAAGTGTGTTATATACTTATTACGTTTAACTCGTTCCCGCCGTCCCCATTCCTCCTTGCACTACTTGCACTGGGCAGGGATTGCTACACGCTGGACTTACCCCGGATGCGTAACAATCGGTTCTGCAGATCTTTCCTCTACAAAACGGGTATTCTTTAGAACGCACTCCCTGCCCAAATATTTTCCCCCTATTACAGTCTCGGGTCCTTCAAGAGTGGCGTGAATGAGCACCTTTCAGACCAGCATGGCATTCACAACCCCGCATAAGATCGAATGCACATGGGCGTCGTTAGACACCTTATGGGCGGCTCGGCGCCACATAGCTTTCGCACAGAGCTGTCAATAAAAAAAACAAGAATAAAGTAAAGAATATATTTTAATATTACATTATAGGTATTTAATTTTATTATTTCATCATTTATGCATAACTAAATAAAATTTTAACTTAAATGTACAGTTCCCTCAAAACTTAAATGCCGCTCGACCTACCAGCACTGTCAACGAATTTTAGGTCATCCATCACCCGCAGATGATAGGGTAGATAATTCACTGGACATGCGCGAACCCAAGATGCGAGTGACATTAAAGCATAGAAAATGTACGAATTATAACCTAAAATTCGTTGACTTCGCAGCAGGTAAATCGAGCGGCATTAAAGTTTTGAGAGAACTGTACACGTAGGCAAACTGGGTCAGAACTCCGAAGTGGCGCTGAGCTTACACAATACGACAGACGTAGAGACAGCAACACATCTACACACGGACACGGACAGACACACACAGACAGATACACACAGTCACAGACAGCAACATCCTCCCGGTCTAGCTTACACAATGCGACAGACGTAGAGGAGACAGCAACACATCTACACACAGACACGGACAGACACACACAGACAGATACACACACAGAGAGATACACACAGTCACAGACAGCAACATCCTCCCGGTCTAGCTTACACAATGCGACAGACGTAGAGGAGACAGCAACACATCTACACACACAGACAGATACACACAGTCACAGACAGCAACATCCTCCCGGTCTAGCTTACACAATGCGACAGACGTAGAGGAGACAGCAACACATCTACACACGGACATGGACAAACACACACAGCAGATACACACAGTCACAGACAGCAACATCCTCCCGGTCTAGCTTACACAATGCGACAGACGTAGAGGAGACAGCAACACAGCGAGCACGCTGGCGCCGCCCGCCAGCTTGCCGCGCGCACAGACTGCATGCTCCGCTCCACGCGGCCGCCGCCGCGTACCGTGGCGAGGATCTCCTCCCGGTAGTGGTGCAGCGGAGTGAACACGGCGGACGCCGTGAGCGGCGGCGTCACGCGGCAGCTGCGCGCGGCCATTGACAGCACCGCGTACACAGCGTGGCGCACCCACACCGGCCCGCCGGAGTCCCCGCCGCACAGCGCACGCGGCGCGCGCTCCGCCGACCCGCCGCACGACACCCGCTCCCAGCCCGCGCGCATGCACCCCGTCAACAACAAGCCCACCGAGAAGCTCCTGCTTCCATTGCGAACGTACACGGTCACTCGCTCGCCGGCCCTCACTTTCGGATTGTGCAGCCACGCCGGAGCGACGACGGTCCGCAGATCTCTCTCCGTCCTCACGAGCCCTATGTCGTTTCTCAGTTTGATGACGCCGCGCTCGGGGTCGTTCTCGGAGCTCGCGTCGCTGTGCACAAAGCATTGTGCCACTCGAGCGAGGGCGCTGGCGGTGCGCGCGTGCGTGGGAGTGTGCCGCTGGAGGCAGTGCGCGGCGGTGACGAGCCAGCGCGAGGTGATCGCAACGGCGGAGCAGCGCGCCACGCCGTCCGCTCCGACCAGCGCCGCGAGCGAGCCGCGCGCCACCCCCTCATCTCCCACTCTCGAGGCAGAGGCGGCCGCTAATAATATTGCACACACCTGGAGCCATGTTTTGTCGTCCATTGTTTTCAAAGAGAATATAACCACTGATTGTTTTGTAGCTGAAGACCGCAGATTATAAATGCCAGGCCCGTTTTATTTTTTATGCCAATCTTCTTTTTTTTGCTCATTTCTTCTTTGCACCAGTATATTACAGTATATCACAGCGAATCACCAAATTGTTCGCAAGAGTAGCCTTAGTGCGGCGGCGCGCGGCAGGATACGGAGGCAAATACAGGTAAAAAAAAACTATATTTTTAAACGGTTTTTTTAGGTTTAGTTTATAAGTTATTTTAGTTTAGTTTTATCATATTTCTTAATTTTAGTTTAATTTTATTGTATTAGGTTATTTTGATTAATTTAATTAAAATTGGATATAGCATTTAAAAAAATATAAAAACCGCCTTCAAAAGTGTATGAAATAAAAAAATAAAAATCGAACCCTATAGAGTTGAAGGCGGTCGGTTATTTTTGCTTGCTTTAGCACCACCGCATTCAACTCTAGGGTTCGATTTTTATTTTTTTATTTCATACATTTTTGAAGGCGGTTTTTATATTTTTTTAATAGATTTTTATTTCACAGTTTTTTTAGTAATTTTTATTTGCTATTAATGTACTCGGCGGAATCGCTTGGCCTTCGGCCTCGCGATTCCGCCTCGCTTTCCAATCCGATCTTGACCAAAAAAAAATGGGACCACCTTGGAGCTAGACTGAACCGAACACAAAAATAATCATCGAAATCGGTTCACAATTGGGGAAGATATTGCTGAACATACATTAAAAAAAATACATACAGCCGAACATAGAACCTCCTCCTTTTTTGAAGTCGGTTAAAAATCGGACGATTTCCTGGTGCAGTTCACTAAAACTCTTATCACATAGAGAAGTCCTAAGATAAAGAATAATCTAGAAGTCGACGATCGGCCGGCAGACAATGTTTTTTTTTCAGATTTTACCATAATGGGCGAGTTTTTTCAACCCTCTCGTCTCTCGCAGTCGGACGGAAGGAGACGGATTTATTTACGATCTCCCCGAGGTCGCGCCCGCAGCTTCGCCATTTTATTATCATGATATAGTAATAAGTTACCTACAGACCGCACCCGCCCCGCCTCCACAGCCGGGAGGAAAAATCTCTGGCGGATTGATTAGGGTAACTACAAGGTCGGAAAGTTTTCATAAATCGACTATGCTACTCCGTCGTACCATATACGACCTTAGATTAAGGTACATTGGATAGATAGAAAATGTGTTATTGCTCCAAGAAGCATTCTATAGTAACAATCAATCACATTAGTGATTAGAACATTTACATAAGGTGCGAAGGCGAGGAGGTTGGAATGGAGAGGCAAGAGACGGGACTAACCAATTCTAACGAGCGCCAACTAACTAACTAGCTAGGCACCAAGCGGAAAACTTTTACGATACTTTAGAATTATAAGCTAGACATATTAGTATTAATTGACGATGATAACATATTTAATTGTTGTTAATAAAGGTTTTAATTTAACGGCTGTGTGGCGCGAAGTTTCGGGCCAATCGTTTGGGCCATCGTCACGAGCAATTAACTCGCGCGACGGTTGACAGACAGTTACATAGTTTGTAAATTATATTTTAAATAAAATATGTACCTACAAATAAATGTGTTGACAATTTGACTCAGAGTCAGAGTACACTCGTAGTACGTATGGGCGGTCTCCGCACTGCACGTAGCGAGACGACACGCGTTCCACGCATCATGTCAGAGAGTTACTGCGCTGTGCGGATCGTCTGCGGCGGCGCGGCGAAATATTTTTGAAGTGAAAACTTCTTTAGCGGCGCTAAAAATAAAAAAAAAATAAAAAATAAAAAAATAAAAATAAATAATAAATTTTTTGACGTGATAACGTCTTATAAATTGATGAACATCGGCAGCACGCACGAAAGCGTGTCACGTTGATATTCAAAGTTGGACCATGGAAACGTCCCCGGCCCAAGCGGCAGTGTTGCCAAACGTACGGTAATTGCCGTATCGTACGGTAATCGAGGCTAGAAATCGACAAATGTACGGCGTACGGCAGTGAAAGGGGTGCCGTACGAAGAAATACCGTAATTCTTATAGCTGTGTTTCTTTATGACGTTATCACGTAAAACTATCGTCCGTAAACCGACTTTACAGACAACCAATTTTTTTTATTATTTAAAATGTAACCTTAAGTCATTGCATTAAGGGTTAAGTTACGAGTGGCTCGGGATCAATTCTGTTCGTCTCTCAGTGACAGTAAAGCCGAAAGCGAATCAAGGGAATCCGATATTCCTTTGGCCGTTTATGTGATTTCGTGGCTCAATGGTAAGAGTCTAGGATTTGTATTTTTTGACCATGGGTTCGAATCCCTCAATTTTGTTTTTGTTTTTTTGAAGTGAAAACTTCTTTAGCGGCGCTTGGCACTTTTTTATATGGGGAAAAAATCTTATGTTCGCGTCAGCGCCAGCGCGTCAGATAACAATCTATAGTTGCTATGACAACCGCGTCATATAACAATCTATAGTTGCTATGACAACGCTCAATACATGACATCTCAAAGTTCTGCAAAATGAATGTAGGGTTCCGTAATAAATGCACGTCTGTCCGTTCTACTAACATTTATTTCAAAATGAATGTAGGGTTCCGTAACAAATGCATGTCTGTCCGTTCTACTAAATTTTACAATTTTCAACCAAGGTCCTGCGACGGTTATCTATACATATAATAAAATCGTAGAGGTAAGAAAGTCTGTACATTGAATGTATTCGCAAAAAAACTAACCAGGGTGGCTTAAAATGAGATACTGAACATGTTAGAACAATTTTTAAAATTTTTGTTTGTTTGTTTGTTTGTTTGTTTGTCTGTACGCGCATCACGCAAAAACCACTGAACGGAATTAGACGAAACTTTGTATAGTGGCAGTTTATATGCCGGGTTAACATAATACGTAAAAAAAAATAACAAAAATAAAAAAAAATTAACAATTATAAACATTATTGCGCGTTTAAAATCACGTAGTCCAAAGTACATAATTATATCTTGAGAACTGGCAGCAAATACAATTTGAATAAAATATTCATTCGAAATTTAAAAATAAGTAGATACAACGAAAATGACAGTTCTTCTTTTTTATAACTTGAACACAATAGTCTATACATATCTATTCTTTCTCATTGTTCTTTCTATACATATCATAAAATCGTAAATGCAAAAATGTCTATTTGTACGCGCATCTCGCAAAAACCACTGAACGGAATTTGACGAAACTTTTTATAGTGACAGTGTATATCCCGGATTAACGTAATAATTAAAAAAATATAATAAAAATCACGTAATCCAAAGTACAGGTAAAAAAAAATTTTAAATGTCATGTTGACAACGGAGAACTGTCATCTCGACGTGAGCTGGCCGGTGACAAATTGTTTGATAATGATAAATAAAAATAATAATTGAAAGTCGAAGTTATGTCGCTGTCATTGGTGCAATAAAATTTATATATCTGTTGCCCGCGGATTCGCTCGCGTGAAATTCGTATTTAAAAAAAAAAGTAAGTAACTAAAGGCGGGCCCGAAGGCGGATCTGCGCTCACGTAAACGATATTCTTTCTCGATGAAAGTAACTAAGGGCGAGGCGGAAGGCGGAGCTGAGTTCAGGAAGAAGAAAAACATTCTTAAAGAAAGTAAGTAACTAAGGGCGAGGCCGAAGGCCGAGCTCTATTCTGGAAGACCATAAACCTTCTCGAAGAAAGTAAGTAACTATGGGCGAGGCCGCAGGCCGAGCTGCGTTCAGGAAGAAGCTAAACCATCTTAAAGAAAGTAAGTAACTAAGGCGAGGCCGAAGGCCGAGCTACGTTCGGATAATTGAAAAACCATCTCGAAGAAAGCAAGTAACTAAGGGCGAGGCCGAAGGCCGAGCTGCGTTCAGGAAGAAGCTAAACCATCTTGAAGAAAGTAAGCAACTAAGGCGAGGCCGAAGGCCGAGCTACGTTCTGACAAATGATAAACCATCTCGAAGAAAGCAAGTAACTAAGGGCGAGGCCGAAGGCCGAGCTGCGTTCAGGAAGAAGCTAAACCATCTCGAATAAAGTTAATTAATATTAAGATTGAGTTAATTTAATTTAAATTTTATTATAAAGTCCACGTTTCTAACGGAAAATATACCGTGCATCCTAGAACCTCGCGGTTATTCCCGGCTGGATGGCAAGAGGCCCGATGCTATCACCTTAGTGCCATGGACTAAGGGTAGTTCTTTGATGTGGAACGCCACTTTTGTTCTCACATTGGCTCCAAGTCACGTTAGGACATCTTCAAGAGCGGCTGGCGCGGCCGAGGCTGGGGCGGAGAGCCTCAAACGCAGCAAATATAGAAATATAATTCAAGATTTCGAATTTGTTGCGTTTGCGGTTGAAACCCTCGGTCCGTGGAGCAGTGAAGCCAAAAGAGGCTTGAGCTGGTTAACGCAACTGGTGTCCCGCCATCAAGGGCTTATGTACTTCATTCAAAGAGTAAGCCTTGCCATCCAGCGGGGTAATGCCGCAAGTGCTCTAAGAACATTTGAAAATGCCCGTTTTGATAGTTATTTTAATTTTTTTTTAGGTAGGTTTAATTCTTTAGTTATTAATATTACTTTTTTATTTTTATGAAATAAATAGATTGAGTAAACGATATTATATTCTATCGAAGAAAGGAAGTCTTTAAGGGCGAGGCCCGAAGGCGGAAGAGGGTTTACCTGAACGCAGCTCGGCCTTCGGCCTCGCACTTAGTTCCTTCCTTTCTTCCAGAAGGTTTATCGTCTTCCTGAACGCAGCTCGGCCTTCGGCCTCGCCCTTACTTACTTCCTTTATTTGAGAAAGGTTTATCGTTTACCTGAAAGCAGCTCGGCCTTCGGCCTCGCCCTTAGTTAGTTACTTTCTTTAAGAAGGTTTATCGATTACCTGAACGCAGCTCGGCCTTCGGCCTCGCCCTTAGTTGCTTACTTTCTTCAAGATGGTTTAGCTTCTCCAAAGAAGAATGTAAGTATTCTTCTTTGGAATACGAATTTCACGCGAGCGGAGCCGCGGGCTCAGCTAGTTTTATAATAAAAGTAGGGTTTCGTAACACGTTTATGTTTGTCCATTCTACTAAGTTCTGCAAAATGAAGGTAGGGTTCCGTAACAAATGCATGTCTGTCCGTTCTACTAAATTTAACATTAATTTGTTTTTTTTTTTTATTATTTTTTTTTTTTTTTATATATTTTTTTTATTAAATTTTTTTTTTTTTATATAATTTTTTTTTTTATTTTTTTTTATACCTGAATATTTTCGGAAATACAAAAAGTTTTCATTTCTGTCGGCACTCCCGGAGTGCACCTGAGGCTTTTTTTTTCTTTTGTTTTCTTTTTTAAGCAATGTTACGGTGTTTAAATTTTTTTAGGGTGCTTAGTTTTTTTTATAACCACCTAAGAATTATTTTCGGAAATATAAAAAGTTTTCACTTCTGCCGGCACTCCCGGAGTGCAACTGGGGCTTTTTTTGTATGAGATATTAGGTGAAGCGCACCGCGCGGCAAGCAAATTGATAATTATTACCGCGTCGCCGCGCCGCCGCCGCCGCGCCGCCGCCGCCGCGCCGCCGCCGCCGCGCCGCCGCCGCCGCGCCGCCGCCGCCGCGCTCGTACTCCGCCGTAGTGCGTTCTTCGCAGCTTGACGCATGTCGACAACCTGCTTGCGTTCAATGTCGTGAAACTTTTGTGAAAGTAACGACTCTACGTCATCGCGCGGCGCGGCGCGTGCGTGGGGCGGGCGGCGCACGGCCGGCTAGGCGCTACCGCAAGCGCTGACACGTGTCGCGGCCGATAAAACGAGCTTGCTCGAGTGATTTGATTGAGAGCGCTTAGCGGTTTATGAACGCTGGATATTGGATAACGACGCCGGGTATCACTCCGCCCGCGCGCCTCTCCCGCTCGATATAATGTAATAATTCACTTTTATGTCCGAATGTGGCGTCTCCGTTCTATTATGATGACTTGTGTTTTCGAAAGATGAGACTGGCTTCCAGACTTCCAGCTATGCTTCCAGCGCCGCCGGCACACGCTCTCTAGGCTAGGCAAGCGGGAATCTTTTTAACCGACATCAAAAAAATTACTAAAAAAACTGTTTAAAAAAATATAAAAACCGCATTCAAAAATGTGTGAAATAAAAAAAATCAAACCCTAGAGTTGAAGGCGGTCGGTTATTTTTGCTTAGCACCGCTTTCAACTCTAGGGTTAGATTTTTTTTTATTTCATACGTTTTTGAAGGCGGTTTTAATCTTTTTTTAAATAGTTTTTGACCCCCTAAAACGGCTGTTTTAAGCGGTTTTTTGCGATTTTCTCGAAAAGTCTTAAATTTTTTTTTCACCATCTTGTAGCCGCAGTTGTACTAAATATTCACGTAGCTTTACTCACGACACCAGGGCGAATTCGCACTCTCGCTGGAAATCGGGGACTATACTGAAGCGATAAAAAAGACATTTTCAATGTCAAAAACACTTAATTACATTTTGGCTTATAATATGTTAAGCTTATAATTAAGACAAAACATTTTTTTAGTAACAATGTTTTGTATTGTGGTTAGTTACCTAGCTCTTTACTACTCTTACTCTAGCTCTATGTCCAGCAGTGGACGCTTACACGCTGACCGACCGACTGACTGACTGACTGACCTAGCTCTTTCGTGTATTGTGCAAAGAATTACTAAAAAAACTCTGAAATAAAAAACTATTTAAAAAAATATAAAAACCGCCTTCAAAAATGAATGAAATAAAAAAAAAACGAACCCTAGAGTTGAAGGCGGTGCTAAAGCAAGCAAAAATAACCGACCGCCTTCAACTCCAGGGTTCGATTTTTTTTTATTTCATACATTTTTTTTATGGAAACTGACACGGTTGGCTATATCACCTACAACATCCGTGATGTCAGCCCATAACACCGGGTGAACTTGGTGCCACGTCAGTGCTTCCCTTCGATCGTGCCGGCTACACTGAACTGGACGGAAAACACAAACTATTTACATAGCCGTTTCGACCGACCTTTCATTCAGTGCGGTGGTACCAACCCGGGCGGGATAAACCCTACCACCTAGTAATATAAGAAGGGAGTCATATCTCTTAGTCGCCTTTTACGACATCCATGGGGAGAGATGCAGTGGGGCTATTCATTTAAAGTACCGGCCCCACACGGCTGTTCCTGGCTCCCTCGCACCCGCCACTTTGGCGCTCTCTTTTTAACACCTGACGAAAAAAGAGGTGTGTTATATATAAGTGTATTAACCCCCGACGAAAAAAGGGGGGTGTTATAAGTTTAACGTAGTATGTGTGTATGGCTGTGTCTGTCTGTGGCATCGTAGCTCCCAAACGGATGGACCGATTTGGGTTCGGTTTTTTTTTATTAGAAAGCTGATTTAATCGGGATGGTTATTAGCTATGTTTGCAATCAAGTGATTAAGTAATCAAAACATTTATTATCTTAAAAAGTAGACCGATTTGCATGCGGTTTTTTTTTAAAAAGCTTGAAATGAAATTTAAATTACCAATTTAAAAAACCCCCGACCCTTTAAAAATCAAATAATTTACTTAATTAAAGGAGTCGGGGGACCGCTAAGTGAATAAATTATAATTTGAAGTTATACTTTTTTACGCACGTTATGAAATAATTTGAACTTTATGAAAATGGGGAGTATAAATTCAGAAAACAACGTCACATCACCGTCATCGTCACCGCATACACACACACACGTTTGTTTGTGTGTACATTATAGTGCGGTGATGCCTTTGAGGGGGTCGAGGGGTCGAGGGCGGCGGAGGGAGGGGGAGAGAGGTGCAGCCAAAGAAGTTAACTTCTGACGCGCATATATAAATACACGCACCGATTTTAGAAATTCGGTATAACTGGCTGAGCCAGAGAGGTCAAAGCCCATGCTCCGACATATTATGTCACCTTCGAGAAAGTAATACCTGAGACTTCTTTTGGAACCACAGAACCACAGCCGCGGCTGCTATGTGGCCATCTTGCGTCCAGTGCGGTGGAATTAACCCAGTCGGCTACGATTTGAGCCTTCTATTTAGTAAGGGCCAAAGGGGATGGATCTACAGTTTTACACCGGTTTTGAACGGTGAAACAGAAGGTGTAGGTAAGCAGGCACATTTTGAGATAAAAATAAACGCATCGGTGCGCTTACTACAAACCAAACCTTCGTCTACAGGCTCCATTTTTGCCACTGACAAATGGAGATACACAGACGAGCTCGAACGAGATGTGGAATAGTGTAAACTCTTCGAGGAACGCTTCACGAAAGCGAGTTTACTCGTTCGAGAAAGCGGCATGCTCCTCGTGCGTAAACTCGCATCGTGTCAACCAGCCAAAGGCCAACAGAGCCGAGAGGAGATGCAGTTGCGCCAAGTTAAATGTGACGGACGCGGAGCCGAGCGAGCTTCGCAATCGCGGGGTCGCATCGCTCCGCCCACGAGAAGCTCAAGCAATCAATACTAATAATAAATCTGTAAGGGATGGTCATGGAGTAAGTTACTTTGTTTTATGAGATATTGCGATTGTAGACTCTATGTATGATACTAAAACTAAATTGACGATTTTTAGAAATCTTTTCTGTGTGTATGTATGTATGTTCCTCCATAACTCTTAAACCGATCATCCGAATTTGATGAAACTTAGTACAAGCACATATAACTATACGGGACACAGGAAAGGCTAAATAAAATTTTGTTCCACTTACGATATGATGTGGCTCTCATACAAACCGAATTGTTCCGCGTGCCGAAATAAAGGTACGGTAGCAGGCTTACTTACTTTCTTCTTTTTAATACGGATTTCACGCGAGCGAAGCCGCGGGCAAAAGCTAGTATAATAATATAATAAGGCCACTAGCAAGAGTGGTGCGCGCGCCAAAAAGCTTGTGTAGTGCGGTCACGTCCTGTGTGCGGCGCCACTGTGCACCCCCTCCCCCGCCCCGCCCCCCGCCGAGAGCCGAAACAATGGTGCCCGCTCCCGCCCACCGCCGCGGCCCCCGCCCCCGCCGCCGCCGCTGACCCACATACTTACTCAGGAAATAATTGAAAAAGTTATTCGTTAAAATTGGTGACTCAGCGACTTATCAGGTGGAGGAATATTGCTGTAATAAGATGAGGAAGAGCTCGCAAATCATTTTACAAGTTTGCGAGTGATCATTTAAAGTTTAACCTACCTACGACACGAGTCTGAAATGTGAAAATAATAAAAAAACGGCCATGTGCGAGTTGCACTCGCGCACCGTGGTTTCCGTATCGGCATGTCATGCCTAGCGCCACTCACGCCATCTAGATGGCGTGTTATGAAATGCTTCATATTAGTTAAATGTCATGATTAGTTAAAATGCTTCATAATCTATTCGGTAGTTGACGCGCGCGCATACACTTTTTGGTTTCTTCTATGGGAACCCCCGTGAATTTTTACTTTTTCTTATTTTTATTATTTGTTGTTATATCGGCCATAATAAGTAATAATAACACGTATGTATTCTGTGAAAATTTCAACGGGCTACCTTTTTTTTTATGGAAATTGACACGGTTGGCTACATCACTTACAACCTACACGGTTCAAGATGTACTGCCCTCGGACAGACAGACAGTCGGACAGACAGACGGCGTAGGCTTAGTAATAGGGTCCCGTACGTACAGGATACGGAACCCTAAAAAAATACGTCTAATACTGCAGTAATATACCTATAAATAAATACGCTTGTACACACATACTACAGCAAAAGTGTCGTGACGACGACGGTCGAATTCTTACACTTTTTTCGGCCTAGCTCTCATCCGCCAAGTGTTGTAGTGTATCGCGCGATAAGGAACTTCGTTCCAATTTATTATTTTTTTATTTCGATTTTCATTTTACCACGCTACGCCCACAGTCTTGCACTACCCTTTCACATTCGGGCTGTTCTATTTGTAAGCGGCGCGGCGGCGACGGAGGCCACTCGGGCGGCTCGGCGCCGCGGCGGGTCACGGTGCGGTGGTGGCCGACCGAAATAAAACGGTTACAATGGAGGCACTCATTGCCTCTTCGCCCCGCCACGCGCCCGTGGCGCGGCGGAACTGGCTTATTGAATTCCTCGGTCGTCCTGGAGTCGTCAACCACACATACACACCCTCTCCCTCGCATACACACGCACACAACCGTCGCACGTGTCAATTAATAAAGATTTTTCAATTAAAACAAGTACCTAAGGGTAGCTATGCGGAGACATCTAGGGCGCTAGACGAACACAATAAGTGGAGTGAAAACTTCTTTAGCGGCGCTTGCCACTTTTTTAGGTGGGTAAAAAATGTTAGACTCGCGACAGATCTCGAAAAGCGACAGATTTATTTTTATTCTTTAAAATGCAACTTTAAGTCATTGCATTAAGGGTTAAGTTACGATGGCTCGGGATCAATTCTGTTCGTCTCTCAGTAACAGTAACGCCGAAAGCGAATCAAGGGAATCCGATATTCGTTTGGTCGTTTATGTGATTTCTTGGCTCAATGGTGAGAGTGTAGGATTTGTATTTTTTGACCATGGGTTCGAATCCCTAAAATTTTTCTTTTGTTTTCTTTTTTCGTTTGTTTTCTTTTTTAGGCAATGTTACGGTGTTTTATTTTTTTAGGGTGTTTAGTTTTTTTTATAGCCACCTAAGAATTATTTTCGGAAATACAAAAAGTTTTCACTTCTGCCGGCACTCCCGGAGTGCACCTGAGGTTTTTTTTTATGTAATCCGCTATGGATTGCTGAGTCAGAGAGGCCAAAGCACATACTTCGATCAACCAATATCACTTCCGTCCGAGAAGGTAGGTGCCATATCGGAGACTACCTTTTGGATTGATGGCTATACTGGACGAGAGGAGAACACAGCCGAGGCTGCTATGTGGCTATCTTACATCCAGTACGGTGGTACCAACCTAGTCGGCTACAATTTAAGCCTACCTAGTAAGGGGCAAGGGAAGGGACCTACAGTTCTACACCGGTTCCGAACGGTGAAGCAGCCAGTAGGTATGTACGTAAATTTACTCATCAGAAAAAACTCATTGGTACACGCCGACCGGATTCGAACCTCAGACCTCTCGCAAGAAGAGACTCGATACCCCTAGGCCACCCGCCGCGAAAGTTGAGTACCGTAGACTCATAGAATATTGGACTATACTATACAGTGTGTTTCAGGATAGGGTTTCGCAACTTCAGGGTTCGAAAGGGGTCCATATTTGAAGACGAAAAGCTCTGAAACATTTTCCCAGAATCGGTCATTTTATAGTACTTTTTGGTGAAAATCGTTTCATTCAGCTTTGATGGACGGTTAACGTCCGCCTTTATTAAATAAAAATCAAAACCGCCTTAAAAAATGTATGAAATAAAAAAAATGGAACCCTAGAGTTGAAGGCGGTCGGTTATTTTTGCTTGCTTCACCGCCTTCAACTCTAGGGTTCGATTTTTTTTTATTTCAAATAAAAAAAGAATTTTCAAAATCGGTTCACGCAGGCGAAAGTTCTGAGGTAACAAACATAAAAAAAAACAGTCGAATTCAGAACCTCCTCCTTTTTTTGGAAGTCGGTTAAAAAGGAGGAGGTTCTCAATTCGTTTGTGTTTTTTTTTTGGATACGGTTGAAAATTCATTGTCACTTGCGAGATTGATGGGTGTCGGTCGGTGCGGTGCAATTCGGTGCTGGGGAGGGGGGGGGGGGGGGGCGTGAGGCGCGATCTGTTGGCGTCGTAAACAGCCGTCGGATTGTTTGTTTGTGGTGGGTGAGTCGTAAACTTTAATGTTAGCGGCCGGCCTTTCGCGTGCGCCGCGCCGCGCCGCTCGCTACTCACCCACCAGTCACCGCTAGTCACTGCTAGTCTCACTCTCACTCTCACTCGTCGCCACCCCCTCCCCCGCACCAGCACCCTATGCACGCACATACACAGGCTAAGATCCACTCATTTTTAACCAACTTCAAAAAAGGAGGAGGTTCTCAATTTGACTTAATTTTTTTTTTAATGGTTTTTTATGTTTGTTACCTCAGAACTTTCGACTGGGTGAACCGATTTTGAAAATTCTATTTTTTATTTGAAAGCTAGTGCTCCCGTGTGGTCCCATTTTAATTTGGTCAAAATCGGATTGGAAAACGAGGCCGAGCGATTCCGCCGAGTACATTAATAGCAAAAAATTACTAAAAAAAACTGTGAAATAAAAAACTATTAAAAAAATATAAAAACCGCCTTCAAAAATGTATGAAATAAAAGAAATCGAATCCTAGAGTTGAAGGCGGTGCTATAGCAAGCAAAAATTTTGCATGGAAGAAAACATAAGTGGATTATATCCTTTGTGATTTGTGTACCCTTCTTTAGCACCGCCTTCAATTCTAGGGTTCGATTTTTTTTTATTTCATAAATTTTTGAAGGCGGTTTTTATAAATGTCAAATTTAGATCCCGGGAGTCGGTACGGTCAAGCGGTCCAGCGTCTAGTCTTGTATAATAGAGGTCAGTGTATTTTCCGTTCCATTTCACGTACTGCGAGGGAAATAAATTAAATTCACGAAATCCAAATGAATTCCAGTCGCGGCCTCGGGCGAAACGCATCGCCCACACTTTCCCAATCACACAACCAATCTGTATGTACCTAGACTTACCGAGTATCCATAGAAATGGTCAGTCGCCTAATAAGCTGGTGTAATTGGATCAGAGCGGCGGCGTCGGCTGAGGCGGTTGACATCGATCGACCTTACAGATGGAAAATGGCTAGATATTCGATCAAACTTCTGCCGAGTTGGTCATCATAATGCAGGGGAGGTCGAAATCTTTGAGCGCTCCCATTGGCTGCAGATCGCTACGTGCACATTGCTGCGAGTTGATTGCTAAGAATGTTGGCGACGTCGCGCGTGTTCTCAACTTCTCATACAGAGCGTTGTTGACGCTACATCTAGCCTTTCTTTCTATCATCTGTGATCGACACAATAGGAGGAGGGCAAAGAAAATCAATTAAACTGAATCCGTTCAAATTACCCGCTCGCATCCGGTGCGCTCCTCCCTTCCCGGTGAAATCTCGAGCTAACTGTACAGAGAAACTGATTTAAAGAATAAAATTATTTGAGAAATTTATAAGGCGTTTTGAAAAGGTTGGCCCAATTAAAATCCAAATCCAAAATAATGTATTATGAAGAAGGATAATTAATAACAATTTCATTTCCTTGAGTCTAAGAGTTCGTCCTTTTAATCTACACCCCATCCCCCTCGCCGCCCGTCCCCCCCCCCCCGCCCCCCCCCCCCCGCCCTTCCTATTGAAATTTGGTCTCACACACACATACACACCCTCACCCTCTCTCACACTCCCTGGCACACTTACACCTATTTCTTTTTTTATGTAATTAATTTCATATATAATGTTTTTTATATTAGGTACTAGCTGAGCCCGCGGCTCCGCTCGCGTGAAATTCGTATTCCAAAGAAGAATACTTACATTCTTCTTTGGAGAAGCTAAACCATCTTGAAGAAAGTAAGCAACTAAGAGCGAGGCCGAAGGCCGAGCTGCGTTCAGGTAATCGATAAACCTTCTTAAAGAAAGTAACTAACTAGGGGCGAGGCCGAAGGCCGAGCTGCTTTCAGGTAAACGATAAACCTTTCTCAAATAAAGGAAGTAATTAAGGGCGAGGCCGAAGGCCGAGCTGCGTTCAGGAAGACGATAAACCTTCTGGAAGAAAGGAAGGAACTAAGTGCGAGGCCGAAGGCCGAGCTGCGTTCAGGTAAACCCTCTTCCGCCTTCGGGCCTCGCCCTTAAAGACTTCCTTTCTTCGATAGAATATAATATCGTTTACTCAATCTATTTATTTCATAAAAATAAAAAAGTAATATTAATAACTAAAGAATTAAACCTACCTAACAAACATTAAAATAACTATCAAAACGGGCATTTTCAAATGTTCTTAGAGCACTTGCGGCATTACCCCGCTGGATGGCAAGGCTTACTCTTTGAATGAAGTACATAAGCCCTTGATGGCGGGACACCAGTTGCGTTAACCAGCTCAAGCCTCTTTTGGCTTCACTGCTCCACGGACCGAGGGTTTCAACCGCAAACGCAACAAATTCGAAATCTTGAATTATATTTCTATATTTGCTGCGTTTGAGGCTCTCCGCCCCAGCCTCGGCCGCGCCAGCCGCTCTTGAAGATGTCCTAACGTGACTTGGAGCCAATGTGAGAACAAAAGTGGCGTTCCACATCAAAGAACTACCCTTAGTCCATGGCACTAAGGTGATAGCATCGGGCCTCTTGCCATCCAGCCGGGAATAACCGCGAGGTTCTAGGATGCACGGTATATTTTCCGTTAGAAACGTGGACTTTATAATAAAATTTAAATTAAATTAACTCAATCTTAATATTAATTAACTTTATTCGAGATGGTTTAGCTTCTTCCTGAACGCAGCTCGGCCTTCGGCCTCGCCCTTAGTTACTTGCTTTCTCCGAGATGGTTTATCATTTGTCAGAACGTAGCTCGGCCTTCGGCCTCGCCTTAGTTGCTTACTTTCTTCAAGATGGTTTAGCTTCTTCCTGAACGCAGCTCGGCCTTCGGCCTCGCCCTTAGTTACTTGCTTTCTTCGAGATGGTTTTTCAATTATCCGAACGTAGCTCGGCCTTCGGCCTCGCCTTAGTTACTTACTTTCTTTAAGATGGTTTAGCTTCTTCCTGAACGCAGCTCGGCCTGCGGCCTCGCCCATAGTTACTTACTTTCTTCGAGAAGGTTTATGGTCTTCCAGAATAGAGCTCGGCCTTCGGCCTCGCCCTTAGTTACTTACTTTCTTTAAGAATGTTTTTCTTCTTCCTGAACTCAGCTCCGCCTTCCGCCTCGCCCTTAGTTACTTTCATCGAGAAAGAATATCGTTTACGTGAGCGCAGATCCGCCTTCGGGCCCGCCTTTAGTTACTTACTTTTTTTTTTAAATACGAATTTCACGCGAGCGACGCCGCGGGCAACAGATATATAAATTTTATTGCACCAATGACAGCGACATAACTTCGACTTTCAATTATTATTTTTATTTATCATTATCAAACAATTTGTCACCGGCCAGCTCACGTCGAGATGACAGTTCTCCGTTGTCAACATGACATTTAAAATTTTTTTTACCTGTACTTTGGATTACGTGATTTTTATTATATTTTTTTAATTATTACGTTAATCCGGGATATACACTGTCACTATAAAAAGTTTCGTCAAATTCCGTTCAGTGGTTTTTGCGAGATGCGCGTACAAATAGACATTTTTGCATTTACGATTTTATGATATGTATAGAAAGAACAATGAGAAAGAATAGATATGTATAGACTATTGTGTTCAAGTTATAAAAAAGAAGAACTGTCATTTTCGTTGTATCTACTTATTTTTAAATTTCGAATGAATATTTTATTCAAATTGTATTTGCTGCCAGTTCTCAAGATATAATTATGTACTTTGGACTACGTGATTTTAAACGCGCAATAATGTTTATAATTGTTAATTTTTTTTTATTTTTGTTATTTTTTTTTACGTATTATGTTAACCCGGCATATAAACTGCCACTATACAAAGTTTCGTCTAATTCCGTTCAGTGGTTTTTGCGTGATGCGCGTACAGACAAACAAACAAACAAACAAAAATTTTAAAAATTGTTCTAACATGTTCAGTATCTCATTTTAAGCCACCCTGGTTAGTTTTTTTGCGAATACATTCAATGTACAGACTTTCTTACCTCTACGATTTTATTATATGTATAGATATTTTATAAGTATACAAGCTGTGCCCGCGGCTCCGCCCGCTCTCATATTTCACTTCACTGCTAACCTCATAAGCCATTTAGCGTGATAGTAAGTAGCCTATAGTTGATGGGAAGAATTAAGCTATCCGTACAATTTTGTTTAATTAAAATCGGTTTAGTGGTTCTCGAGTTATAAGCGGACAGATAGACACTCAGACAGACAGAAAGCAGACGTTGGATTTTATTATAGGTAAGGAAGGAATAAGGAAAGGAAGGAAGAAAGGAAGTTAGTGTGTACGACTCGCCCGGCAGTTGTTCGATCGCTAGAGCTGTCTGTTGATAGCGAGGCAGCGAGGGTGAGCGCCGAGCGGCCGCACTCGCCCGCCGCCGCCCGCCGGCTCATACATTTATTGAACAGCACTCAAGCTGAAGAGTGTGGGCTGGTACTAGGCACATCCGCGTCGGCCGGTCGGGGTCGAGAGAGCGCTGCGACCCCGCACGCGCCCGCGACCCCCGCGACCCCCTGCCTACTGAGTGGGCGAACCTTGTCGTCGGAGCAACGATATCCCGCCGTGCAGTGAAATACCTATTTCAACTGAAATACAATTATTAAAAATATGTTTATATTTTTACTTAGATGTAGTACTTTATGTACTTATGTACTTTATGTAACGTGTTTACGTCCAAGGCTTGATGTGGTCGTCCCACCTGGGGGGTGGTCTTCCCACACTCCGTTTTCCTGTCCACGGCCGCCAGTGTAGGACACGGTTACTCCAACGGTCATCGTCTCTTCGGCTAACGTGCCCAGCCCACTGCCACTTGAGCTTAGCCACCCGGTGTCCAATTCGACTACTTTGGTGCGTCGGCGGATTGCCTTTTTACGCACCATATCACGTAGCGATATTCCCAGCATGGCTCGCTCCATTGCTCGCTGGGCAATTTTCAACCTTTGGACAACAGCGACCGTCAGAGTCCACGTTTCACACCCGTACGTCATAACATAACCGGGAGGACACACTGGTCATATATATGGGTCTTTAAATTTTGCGGAAGGTCAGACCTCAGGACGAATTTCAGCTTTCCAAAGGCAGCCTACCAAGCCGCAGAATTTGACCGAGGTATACGTACTCTTCAACCTGTTCCATCACTTCTCCGCTAATAACAATTTGTCCTCCCGTTTGGCTATAAAAATTCTTGTATAATAAGATGATTGTATAATAATTAATAATAGGAGATGGTGATTCTCCGGTAAGGCAGAGGATGCCGACACCTTTGCGCGCTTTCATTGGCTGTAGATATCGACATGGGATCGCCGATTAACCGCAAGCGCGGTTTTTAACCGACTTCCAAAAAAGGAGGAGGTTCTCAATTCGTCTGTATGTTTTTTTTTTTTTTTATTTTTTTTTTTTTTTTTTTTTTTTATTTTTTTTTTTTTTTTTGTATGTTTGTAACACGATTTCTCCGTCAATTGAGGGCCGATTTAGAAAATTCTTTTTTTGTTAGTTAGGTCATACTTCCGAGGTGGTCCCATTTCAATTTTATCGAAATTGGTTCAGTGGTTTTCGAAAAATCAGCATAATACTATGGTGTGTTGTTACCTTCAGCAAAACATTTGTGATGTGGACTTATTCAGCAATTTGCAGTCTGACACATATGGCGAATAATTCTGTACCACTTCAATCGATTTCGATTATTCGATTTCGATTATTCTTATTTATGTAATATTACTAAAAAGAATGAAATAAAAACTGTTTTAAAAAAAGTTTTAAAAAACATAAAACCGACTTCCTAAAAAAAGAAAAACTAAAAAACTATTTAAAATAAAAATATAAAAACCGCCTTCAAAAATATATGAAATAAAAATCTAAAAAAATACGAACCCTAGAGTTGAAGGCGGTGCTAAAAAGGCTACACAAATCACAAAGGATATTATCATCCACTCTTGCATGTTTTCTTTCATGCATCATTTTTGCTTGCTTTAGCACCGCCTTCAACTCTAGGGTTCGTTTTTTTTTAGGTTTTTATTTCATATATTTTTGAAGGCGGTTTGTATATTTTTATTTTAAATAGTTTTTTAGTTTTTCTTTTTTTAGGAAGTCGGTTTTATGTTTTTTAAAACTTTTTTTTTATTTCACAGTTTTTTTTAGTAATTTTTGCTATTAATGTACTCGGCGGAATCGCTCGGCCTTCGGCCTCGCGATTCCGCCTCGCTTTCCAATGCGATCTTGACCCAATTAAAATAGGACCACGTCAGCTTCGATAGCTCAGTGGTGCAGACAGTCAACTGTCGCTATTGAATGTTAAGCAACGCTGGGTGCGGTCAGTACTTGGATGGGTGACCGCTGACCGTTGGAGGCTGACTGAGGTTCGGATTCCTCGTAAAACTGTAGGTCCCTTCCCTCCTAATCTTACTTGGTGGTAGGGTTTAACCTGACCGGGTTGGTACCACCGCACTGAATTAAACGTCGGTCGAAACGGCTATGTAAATAGTTTGTGTTTTCCGACCAGTTCAGTGTAGTCAGCACGATCAAAGGGGGAAGTACTGACATGGCACTTAGTTTACCCGGTGTTATGGGCTGACATCACGGACGTTGTAGGTGATGTTGCAGAACTTAGTAGAATGGACAGACATAAACGTGTTACGGAACCCTACTTTTATTATAAAATAACCGTCGGAGGATCTTGGTTGAAAATTGTGAAATTTAGTAGAACGGACAGACATACATTTGTTACGGAACCCTACTTTTATTATAAAATAACCGTCGGAGGGCCTTGGTTGAAAATTGTAAAATTTAGTAGAACGGACAGACATACATTTGTTACGGAACCCTACATTCATTTTGAAATAAATGTTAAATTTTGTAGAACGGACAGATATGCATTTGTTACGGAACCCTACATTCATCTTGCAGAACTTAGTAGAATGGACAGACATAAACGTGTTACGGAACCCTACTTTTATTATAAAATAACCGTCGGAGAACCTTGGTTGAAAATTGTAAAATTTAGTAGAACGGATAGACATGCATTTGTTACGGAACCCTACATTCATTTTGAAATAAATGTTTAATTTAGTAGAACAGACAGACATGCATTTGTTACGGAACCCTACATGCATTTTGCAGAACTTAGTAGTATGGACAGACATAAACGTGTTACCGAACCCTACTTAACAGTTGCACTCCGGGAGTGCCGGCAGATCCCGTGCCACTCTAACTTAACCCTTAATGCAATGACTTAAGGTTTCATTTTAAAAATGACGCTGACGCGATGTCGCCAGTTATACATTTTTTACCCACCTAAAAAAGTGCCAAGCGCCGCTAAAGAAGTTTTCACTTCAAAAACCTCAGGGTTATCCCCTTTCAAATAAAAAAAAAAAAGAATTTTCAAAATCGGCCCACAATTGACGGAGTAATCGCGTAACAAACATCCAAAAAAAGAAAACATACCGTCGAATTGAGAATCTCTTAGGTCTAAAGTAAATTTCTCGTGAAGACAAATGCAACGAGCCCAAACACGATGGGTTTATCATGTGTAGTTTAGGAGTTCCTATGGCCACCTTCTGTCTCCATCATCAGACCAGCTCGATGGTACTCGGTACAGTAGGTACCGGTCAGGTACCATAATAAATTAAGCGCACCTGGCTGGTCGGAAAAGATAAAAAATTTCAAATTTAGAATATTCATGAAACAACGGTCCGAATATGTATCACTAGTAAATATCGATTCATGTATTTCAACAGGACAGAGAAAATTTCTAAATATTAGGTATTTAATACTTTTTAGTTCTTTTTTTTTTTGTTTTTTTGAAATCGGTTTAATATTTTTTAAAACAGTTTTTATTTCATTCTTTTTATTAATATTACATAAAAAAGAATAATCGAAATCGAATAATCGAAATCGATTGAAGTGGTACAGAATTATTCGCCATATGTGTCAGACTGCAAATTGCTGAATAAGTCCACATCACAAAAGTTTTGCTGAAGGTAACCACACACCATACTAATTTATCAAACTGAAAATTGCCGAATACGACCACATCACAAGTTTTGCTGAAGGTAACCACACACTATAGTATTATGCTGATTTTTCGAAAACCACTCAACCAATTTCGATAAAATTGAAATGGGACCACCTCGGAAGTATGACCTAACTAACAAAAAAAGAATTTTCTAAATCGGCCCTCAATTGACGGAGAAATCGCGTAACAAACATACAAAAAAAAAAAAATAAAAAAAAATTAAAAAAAAAACATACAGACGAATTGAGAACCTCCTCCTTTTTTGGAAGTCGGTTAAAAAATAATAAACCGATTTCCAAAAAACAAAAAAAAAAAAAACTAAAAAGTATTAAATACCTAATATTTTGAAATTTTCTCTGTCCTGTTGAAATACATGAATCGATATACTAGTGATACATATTCGGACCCTTGTTTCATGAATATTCTAAATTTGAAATTTTTTTATCTTTTCCGACCGGCGCTTAATTTATTATGGTACCTGGCCAGTACCTACTGTACCGAGTACCATCGAGCTGGTTTGATGATGGAGACAGAAGGTGGCCATAGGAACTCCTAAACTACACATGATAAACCCATCGTGTTTGGGCTCGTTGCATTTGTCTTCACGAGAAATTTACTTTAGACCTAAAAGATTCTCAATTCGACGGTATGTTTTCTTTTTTTGGATGTTTGTTACGCGATTACTCCGTCAATTGTGGGCCGATTTTGAAAATTCTTTTTTTTTTATTTGAAAGGGGATAACCCTGAGGTTTTTGAAGTGAAAACTTCTTTAGCGGCTCTTGGCACTTTTTTAGGTGGGTAAAAATGTATAACTCGCGACATCGCGTCAGCGTCATTTTTAAAATGAAACCTTAAGTCATTGCGTTAAGGGTTAAGTTAGAGTGGCACGGGATCTGCCGGCACTCCCGGAGTGCAACTGTTAAGTAGGGTTCCTTAACACGTTTATGTCTGTCCATTCTACTAAGTTCTGCAAAATGAATGTAGGGTTCCGTAACATATGCATGTCTATCCGTTCTACTAAATTTTACAATTTTCAACCAAGGTCCTCCGACGGTTATTTTATAATAAAAGTAGGCTTCCGTAACACGTTTATGTCTGTCCATTCTACTAAGTTCTGCAACATCACCTACAACGTCCGTGATGTCAGCCCATAACACCAGTGCCACGTCAGTGCTTCCCCCTTTGATCGTGCTGACTACACTGAACTGGTCGGAAAACACAAACTATTTACATAGCCGTTTCGACCGACGTTTAATTCAGTGCGGTGGTACCAACCCGGGAAGGTTAAACCCTACCACCAAGTAAGATTACGAGGGAAGGGACTTACAGTTTTACGAGGAATCCGAACCTTGGTCAGCCTCCAACGGTCAGCGGTCACCCATCTAAGTACTGACCGCACCCAGCGTTGCTTAAAATTCAATAGCGACAGTTGACTGTCTGCACCACTGAGCTATCGAAGCTGACGTGGTCCTGTTTTAATTGGGTCAAGATCGGATTGGAAAGCGAGGCGGAATCGCGAGGCCGAAGGCCGAGCGATTCCGCCGAGTACATTAATAGCAAAAAATTACTAAAAAAAACTGTGAAATAAAAAAAAAGTTTTAAAAAACATAAAACCGACTTCCTAAAAAAAAGTAAAACTAAAAAACTATTTAAAATAAAAATATAAAAACCGCCTTCAAAAATATATGAAATAAAAACCTAAAAAAAAAAACGAACCCTAGAGTTGAAGGCGGTGCTAAAGCAAGCAAAAATGATGCATGAAAGAAAACATGAGCGGATGATAATATCCTTTGTGATTTGTGTAGCCTTTTTAGCACCGCCTTCAACTCTAGGGTTCGTTTTTTTTTTAGGTTTTTATTTCATATATTTTTGAAGGCGGTTTTTATATTTTTATTTTAAATAGTTTTTTAGTTTTACTTTTTTTTAGGAAGTCGGTTTTATGTTTTTTAAAACTTTTTTGATTGGTAGCAATTTTGACGGGACTGTGTTTCCATACGGCACTCTTTTGATAACATCTAGCCATCATTCTCTGATCTGTGAGTGGGATGAATGAGTGGGCCGTCATGCTATCATCACATATACCTAGATTCTGCACTCACCGCGGACGCTTTCAAACTTGAAATGGAACCGTCTCGTGCCCACACAGGCGCAGAGCTTCTGTAATGAATTTCCGTAAGACTTATATTATTTGTGCGGATAAAACAGAGCACTAAGGGCAAATTGTTTTGAAATCGCTTATTCTAAACTTGAAGCTCGTGAATTTATAAGTGAGCATTAAAGTGCGGCTATTGTTCCGCCACTGTGGCGGTGGCAGCCGCCAATCCTCCCGCATAAAATAGTCATAACATTAAATGAGAGGGCGGCGGACAATCTATTAGAGAAATAATTGGTATTAAATTCCGTGAATAAATAAAGTGGCGGCACTGAACCGGCTGCGCCCGGCGGCGGCGGTGCGGTGGCCTCCTAACATCTCGATCGAAAGATCTGTCTTACTACGCAGCACGCTCTAGAGCTGTCTTACTACGCAGCACGCTCTAGAGCTGTTTTACTACGCAGCACGCTCTAGAGCTGTTTTACTAAGCAGTACGCTCTATAGCTGTCTTACTACGCAGCACGCTCTAGAGCTGTCTTACTACGCAGCACGCTCTAGAGCTGTCTGCTAGTCAGTACGCTCTAGAGCTGTCTACTAGTCAGTACGCTCTATAGCTGTTTTACTAAGCAGTACGCTCTATAGCTGTCTTACTACGCAGCACGCTCTAGAGCTGTCTTACTACGCAGCACGCTCTAGAGCTGTCTACTAGTCAGTAAGCTCTATAGCTGTTTTACTAAGCAGTACGCTCTATAGCTGTCTTACTACGCAGCACGCTCTAGAGCTGTCTTACTACGCAGCACGCTCTAGAGCTGTCTACTAGTCAGTACGCTCTATAGCTGTTTTACTAAGCAGTACGCTCTATAGCTGTCTTACTACGCAGCACGCTCTAGAGCTGTCTTACTACGCAGCACGCGCTAGAGCTGTCTACTAGTCAGTACGCTCTATAGCTGTTTTACTAAGCAGTACGCTCGATAGCTGTCTTACTACGCAGCACGCTCTAGAGCTGTCTTACTACGCAGCACGCTCTAGAGCTGTCTACTAGTCAGTACGCTCTATAGCTGTTTTACTAAGCAGTACGCTCTATAGCTGTCTTACTACGCAGCACGCTCTAGAGCTGTCTTACTACGCAGCACGCTCTAGAGCTGTCTACTAGTCAGTACGCTCTATAGCTGTTTTACTAAGCAGTACGCTCTATAGCTGTCTTACTACGCAGCACGCTCTAGAGCTGTCTTACTACGCAGCACGCGCTAGAGCTGTCTACTAGTCAGTACGCTCTATAGCTGTTTTACTAAGCAGTACGCTCTATAGCTGTCTTACTACGCAGCACGCTCTAGAGCTGTCTTACTACGCAGCACGCTCTAGAGCTGTCTACTAGTCAGTACGCTCTATAGCTGTTTTACTAAGCAGTACGCTCTATAGCTGTCTTACTAGGCAGCACGCTCTAGAGCTGTCTTACTACGCAGCACGCTCTAGAGCTGTCTACTAGTCAGTACGCTCTATAGCTGTTTTACTAAGCAGTACGCTCTATAGCTGTCTTACTACGCAGCACGCTCTAGAGCTGTCTTACTACGCAGCACGCTCTAGAGCTGTCTACTAGTCAGTACGCTCTATAGCTGTTTTACTAAGCAGTACGCTCTATAGCTGTCTTACTACGCAGCACGCTCTAGAGCTGTCTTACTACGCAGCACGCTCTAGAGCTGTCTACTAGTCAGTACGCTCTATAGCTGTTTTACTAAGCAGTACGCTCTATAGCTGTCTTACTAGGCAGCACGCTCTAGAGCTGTCTTACTACGCAGCACGCTCTAGAGCTGTCTACTAGTCAGTACGCTCTATAGCTGTTTTACTAAGCAGTACGCTCTATAGCTGTCTTACTACGCAGCACGCTCTAGAGCTGTCTGCTAGTCAGTACGCTCTATAGCTGTTTTACTACGCAGCACGCTCTAGAGCTGTCTGCTAGTCAGTACGCTCTAGAGCTGTCTACTAGTCAGTACGCTCTATAGCTGTTTTACTAAGCAGTACGCTCTATAGCTGTCTTACTACGCAGCACGCTCTAGAGCTGTCTTACTACGCAGCACGCTCTAGAGCTGTCTACTAGTCAGTACGCTCTATAGCTGTTTTACTAAGCAGTACGCTCTATAGCTGTCTTACTACGCAGCACGCTCTAGAGCTGTCTTACTACGCAGCACGCTCTAGAGCTGTCTACTAGTCAGTACGCTCTATAGCTGTTTTACTAAGCAGTACGCTCTATAGCTGTCTTACTACGCAGCACGCTCTAGAGCTGTCTTACTACGCAGCACGCGCTAGAGCTGTCTACTAGTCAGTACGCTCTATAGCTGTTTTACTAAGCAGTACGCTCTATAGCTGTCTTACTACGCAGCACGCTCTAGAGCTGTCTTACTACGCAGCACGCTCTAGAGCTGTCTACTAGTCAGTACGCTCTATAGCTGTTTTACTAAGCAGTACGCTCTATAGCTGTCTTACTAGGCAGCACGCTCTAGAGCTGTCTTACTACGCAGCACGCTCTAGAGCTGTCTACTAGTCAGTACGCTCTATAGCTGTTTTACTAAGCAGTACGCTCTATAGCTGTCTTACTACGCAGCACGCTCTAGAGCTGTCTGCTAGTCAGTACGCTCTATAGCTGTTTTACTAAGCAGTACGCTCTAGAGCTACCTTACTAAGCAGCACGCTCTATAGCTGTCTTACTAAGCAGTACGCTCTATAGCTGTCTTACTACGCAGCACGCTTTAGAGCTGTCTTACTAAGCAGCACGCTCTAGAGCTGTCTTACTAAGCAGCACGCCCGTCTTATAAAGCAGTTAGCTCTCAATTTTGATTAGACTAGTTGTGCCCGCGGCTCCGCTCGCGGGAAAGTCGCTAAAACGCAATGTAAATAGATTAAATTATTTTTCGAGTAAATCAAATGAAAGCTAACCGAATTGGTAGATTTCCACTTGTCAGCTCATATGAATAATGGCATTATGGTACATAGTTAGCCTCAAACCTGGTGGAGATATGTCATATTACATAGTCATAAACCGCAAGCGAATAGGTTGAGCCGTTCTTGAGTTATATATAAACTAACAAACACGCACAATGAGACGGCGAAAGTTGAATCGCACCAAAACATAAATGTGAAAAAATTGCCAAGTTCGCAACAAAAAAAAATTGGTTGTCTGTAAAGTCGGTTTACGGACGATAGTTTTACGTAATAACGTCATAAAGAAACACAGCTATAAGAATTACCGTATTTTTTTGTACGGCACCCCTATCGCTGCCGTACGCCGTACAAATTATTTTCAATGCTAAGTGTAATTACAATAAAAGTGAAATTAATAAATTAAAAGGAAACGGTAGGAAATTATGGAGTAAAGTCAATGACTTTTTAGGCAAAAAAAAATTATGTGGATGAAACAATAAATAAATATTTTAAAACAGGAACAAATACAGATAGCGACATTGCCAACGGCTTTTCCAAACATTTTAATGCAGTCGTCCCAAAATACCCACCTTGCAACGTTAAGCTTTTAACACGCAATGAAAAGAAATGATTGCGATAGGTCAATAAGGTTCAGGAAGGCGAAAGCGGAAGATATTTTAAAAATAATCAACGAATTAAATGAAAATAAATCACCAGGGTATGATGAAATTCGAGCTAGCGATATAAAATTGATAAAATCACAAATGGCACCTACAATAGCGAAAATGATTAACCTTAGTGTTATGCGGGGATTTATGCCAGAAAAGACTAAAATTTCAATTATACGCTCTATATACAAAGGAGGAGTTCATAGGGAACATGAAAATTATAGACCCATAGCAATTCTTTCAGTGGTTGATAAAATCTACGAACGGTTCATCAATAATCAAATTAAAGGGTTTTTAGAAGACAACAGGATATTAACTGACAATCAATATGGCTTCAGAAGTAATCGCAGTACAACTCAGCTATTATCTAAACTTACTGACGAAGTAAATGAAAAACTTAATAAAAAGGAGCACGTGGTCATGCTCTTTATTGACTTCTCGAAAGCATTCGATACCTTGCAACACAATTTATTGCTGCAAGAAATGGACAGATGTGGAATAAGAGGTCCTATATTGAAGTGGCTCAATAATTACTTAGTAGGGAGGAAAATGACGGTTAAATTTAGAGAAACGTTCAGTGACATGCAAGATATAAAGGTCGGGACAATACAAGGATCGATACTCGGTCCTACCACATTTCTAACCTATGTTAACAGGATGGAGCTGGCGGTGCAACTCTGCTTACTACTTCAATTTGCAGACGACGACGCGGCTATAGTAGCCGCTCATAAAGAAATTCAAGTGGCAGAGTCGCACATCCAGCAAGACTTTGATAGGATATTTATGTTCTCGCATGACATGGGTTTAAAAATAAATGCAAAAAAAACTAAAATAGTACACATTCACTCCTCACACATTAGCTCGGCACATACACTCAAAATTAAATCTCACGCACACAAATGTCTACACAATAAACCAAATAGGTGCGACTGTCCTATTATTGAAGTGGCAGAAAAACAAGTGTACATAGGGTTACGCATTGACACACGGTTCAACTGGATGAACCAGATAGAACATGTCTGTCAAAAACTAAGGTTGATCCTAGTCAAAATGTATGAGTTAAAAAATAAACTGCCTTTTCCGGTTCTCTTAACAGTGTATCAAGCCTTAGCAGAATCAATAATTCAATATGGAATACGCTCATATGGTAGAACATTACATACATAGAAAAAATTAGGAGATTGCAGCTTAGAATATTAAAATAAATTGTACCACATAAAATAAGAAAATCATATAAAGACAATCATATAATTATGAATGTATAAAATCTGGCCATTTACATCACGGATAGTACTGTATAAATAATAGACGGCGACAAGACTGCTTTTGCGGATAAGCCTGGTAGGCTTCGCAGAACATAAAATTGTAAAATATCGAAGTATGTATAAATAAATAAATGAAAAAAAATTGTCGATTTCTAGCTTCGATTACCGTACGATACGGCAATTACCGTACGTTTGGCAACACTGCCGCTTGGGCCGATTGTGCCTCTCTATCGCTTGTTACGCGCTCTCGCTTGCACACACAGATGGAACGTGACACTTTTTCGTGCGTGCAGCCGGTGTTCATCAATTTATAAGATGTTATCACGTCAAAAACCTTGCAAGATAAGCACTCGGATAACGGCTTCGCTAATAAAAGAAGTGAGATCTAACTGGATACCAAGTTCTTTCGAAGTTCCTTAAACCATAGCTCCTGTTATGCATAACGTTCTTCGGTTGCTTTATAAGAAAATTTGTTATGTTCTTTGCTACACTACACAATAGTGCGTCTTGGCAAGTTCTTATCCACCTACTTTAATCTTTGAGTTTGAGAACAATTTAGTGAAGTATTTCATTGACAAAGAACTAGTTCAATTAGATTTTGAATAAGATAAAACTTGTAAAAAAGATTTGGTAATTAGAAGAGGGTCTTCCTAGACACATAAAATTTCAAGTGTGTAGGTCAAATAGATTTTAAGTTATGGGGGGGTCGAAAGTGGCGCGAGATGGTTCGTGTAATATAACTAGAATAAAACCCTCGGCCGGTGTGTCGCCTTTTTGCTTCGCGAACTTGGCTGACACACTGCCGTGTGTCTAGACTCTAGACGAGCGCAGAGCAGCGGTGACGGGACCCTCGGCACGTGAACATGGTTCACTTGACAGATTTCTTGTTACCCGCCACTTGTAAAGGTAGAATTCCGTGACGATGAAATTGTACTGGAAAATATATCCATGGACTATTTGATACATATTCCTTTATTTGTTTTTTTAGGGTTCCGTACCTCAAAGAAGGAAAATACGGAACCCTTATAGGATCACTTTGTTGTCCGTCTGGCTGGCTGGGTGTCTGTCTGTCAAGACCCTTTTTCTCAGGAACGGGTAGAGGTATAAAGTTTAAATTAATATCAAATACTAAGGTCTACGTTTCCTCGGAGGTGTAAAAAAGTTAAGCTTCTAGGTCAACGCAATCACTAGATACGCCCATTTAAGTCACATATTTTGCTACCGGCAAACCAAATCAAAACCTATAGAGTACTTCCCTTTAACCTAGAATAATGAAATTTCGTAGGAAGTAAGGTCTCACAGCACAAGTAAAGGAAAAAATCGAAAAGTGTAAATTTATGGTTATGTGACATAAAAAAAAAATTATTATTTGTTTTGTATGTCAAGGTCCCTTTTTCTCAGGAATGGATCTAGATAACAAATTGAAATTAATACGAAATACTAGATCAATCAAAAGATGCGGTCATCTATGTCAGATTTCATACTCGCAAACTCACTCAAATCAAATCAAAACCTATAGGGTATTTCCTGTTAACATAGAATCATAAAATTTGGTAAGAAGCAAGATCGTACAGCACAAGTAAAGGAAAAAATCCGAAAATTGTAAAATTGTAGTTATTGACATTTAAAAAAATATTGCTTTTGCAAGGACTCTTTTTCTCAGGAACGGATCAAGATATCAAATTGAAATTAATACGAAATACTAAGATCTACGATCTCTTTACGATGTATAAAATGCAAGCTTCTAAATCAATGCAATCAATAGATACGGCCATCTATCTCAGATTTCATATTCGCAAACTCACTCCAATCAAATCAAAACCTATAGGGTATTTCCCGCCAACCTAGAATCATAAAATTTGGTAAGAAGTAAAATCTTACAGCACACGTAAAGGAAAAAATCCTAAAATTTTAATGATATTAAAAAAATTGCTTGTTTTGTGTGTCAAGATCCCTTTTCTCAGTAATGAGTCAAGATATCAAATTGAAATTAATATGAAATACTAACGTCTGCGATCCCTTCGAGCTATAGAAAATGAAAGCTTCTAAATCAATATAATCAAAAGATACGGCTATTTATGGCAAATTTTAATATTTGCAAACCACAGAGCATCAAATACCTACCGCCCGCGCCCCCTACTAGAGGCGCCCAAAGCGATGATATTTGAAACCCAACAACCGTACGCTGAGCTGCTAGCGCTTCGTATGTGTGTGTGTGTGCTAGTATCGACACTACACACAAAGAGGAGCAAGTTAGGCACACGCACAAAACAAATGCACACGCACAACACACATGTAAGTCATAGGCCACGCCCACAGGCTTCAACGCCGTTGTAGAGAAATCGCGCTCACGGCGCCTCTGGTAGGGGCGGGCGCGCGCATTTCATGCTCTGTGTTGCAAACTCACTCAAATGAAATCAAATCCTATAGGGTACTTACCGTAGACCTAGAGTAATGAAATTAGGCAAGAAGCAAGGTCTCACATCACAAGTAAAGAAAAAATTAAAAAATAAAATTGTAGATATGTCGTTAAATATGCTCATATAAGAAATATATTTTTGTATATTTCTACTCCACGAATGCCGCACAGTCAAACCATTGCTGTAGTGTTTATTTAGGCGGTTCGTGATTTTCCAAAACAATTGTTTTTGTACATACATAATACAAATATATTGAGCGATGCTGATGATACGGAACCCTCGGTGCGCGAGTCCAACTCGCACTTGCCGACTTTTTTTCTTAAAACTAAATGAGTTTGAAATTTTGTAAATGTGTGTTTAATTAAAACGCCTACACTTTTTATTACGCGCCCGTCTGTGTAGGTTTATATGTAGCTTTATTTCGGAAAAGGTTTACAAATGAAGGCTTTATTAGAACAGGTGTGTATCGTATGAAACAGTCTCATTTCCATGAGATGAAATGAGAAGCCATCGAGAGTAGGCGTCCCGAGCGGACAAAGGATATAATACTGTTCACCTTACTAAACTCCGAGCTAAACTCTAATATTATGACTACATACATCGTTTGTTGTACCGTGTGGGGGCGGTATTTAAAAAGAATAGCCCCACTGCGTCTCTCTCCGTACATGTCGTAAAAGGCGACTAAGAGATAATGATAAAGTGCCGTGGTAAAGGGCGACAGGGTAGCCACCTCTCGCCTTGGCGCGGTCCTTCCACCGAGTCATGCAGCAGGTGGCTCTTCGTGCCTTACTTGCTGCTGTATAGTTATCTTGTCCTGCTACACGTGGTGCTCGGTGTTGTGCTGTAATTTACAAGAGTGCTTGCGGCACAACACCAATTACTCTGCTTAACTCGATTGTCGGGATACAGCGTGTGGTATGTTATGTTACATCGTTCAGGCCGTGAGATTTATGTCATGTCGATCGTCGGCCACTCATAGGTGGAGTGTGGACAGTCTTTTTGGCTGCACGGACAGACTGCCGACGGACGGCACATCGCGTGAAACCCTCATCGAGGTTATTTTAAGAAATTCGGTATCAGTTGCTGAGTCAGAGGGATCAGATTACACGTTGCGTTGCGACTGACCAATATAAACGTGACAGGACGGGACACGCAGCGCAAGACGGACTAGACGGGACGGGACGTGGGGGCGACGACGTGTAGCCTGAGGGTTGACGGCTCACCTACCTCAGCTCTCGCCAAAACGAACAGTGGCCGAAAATCAGAAAGCAGAAGACGTCGTAACCGAAAAGAGCAGCGGCAAAAGATGGGTGGCTGCCTGCGCCCCCACGACGCAGGGCGAGACATGGTGGACCACAGCTAGATGACCAGGTGAGGCGAGACGACAGACTGACGCATGAAGACGCCGGGGCGATTCGGGACGCGAGGACCGGGGCGGCAAGTCGCTGTTTGTGACGTTGTCTCCCATCTTGGAGCAGACTGGCGGACGCAAGACTTAGATGGGGACAATCTTCGGAGTCGGTGCACTCCAAGGGGGGCTCGAACGCCTTTATGAGTCCCTCCAAGGGGGGGGCTGGACCGCACTCAATGCGCGTCACCGGGACCAAATCGGTGGTATCCCGGCAGCGGGCCTCCCTGCGCGCAACGACCTTCAAATGATTGTTCCATGATGAAGTGGTGACACAGTGCGGGTGCTGTGGCCGCAAGGCTGGTGCACTCCGGTCAGTGGCGAGTGAATATTGACCAATGTAAACTCCGAGCTGGTGCCACACCGGAGACTTCCCTCTGTATTGCTAGCTATACCGGACTAGAGGAGAATACAGCCGGGACTGCTATGCGACCAATTTCGCGCAGTGCGGTGGTATCAACCAACCAAGTTTTGAGCGTAAGGAGCAAGGGAAGGAACTTACAGTTTTACGCTGGTTCAGTACGGTGGAGCAGCAGGGTTAGGTTAGGTTAGGTTACATTTTTTTATGAAAACGGACACGGTTAATACCTACAGCATCCGTGATGTCAGCCCATAACACCGGGTGAACTAGGCGCCATGTCAGTGATTCCCTTCATTTCATGTCGGCTACACTGAATTGGACGGAAAGACGAACTATTTACATAGCCGATAGGTCGAAACGACCGACGTTTCACTCAGTGCGGTGGTACCAACCCGGCCGAGATAAACCCTACCACCTAGTAAGGTAAGAAGGGAAGTGACCTACAGATTAACGTGGAATCCGAACCACGGTCAGCCTCCAAACGCGGTCCAGCGGTCACCCATCCTAGTACCTGACCACTGAGCTACCGAGGCTGACATACATTTTATAATCAGAAAAAAAAAACCGTTTTAATAAACATTAAACCGACTTTAAAAAAACAAATAAAATATTTTGATTCATATTCGGACCCTTGAGCATCAGTTTCCATAAAAAAAAGGCAACTTAGTAACGAGAAACTTCCCGGCATAACAATTACTCTGCCAGAGCGGTGCTAAGATCTGTCGTAGGTAATCTTTTGAAATGTCTCCACTAAACTTAATCACGTGCCCATTATCCAAATTTAATTAATCATTTAAATTCAATTAGAGGGGTCGGGGCGTCTTCCATTTTCCGCGTTTAATACGAGGTCAGGGAGGCGTACTCATCTCACAGCCCGTAACACCTCGGTGAACTAGGTGCCATGTCAGTGCTTCCCTTTGCTTGTGCCGGCCACACTGAACTGGAAGGAAAACACGAACAATTTACATAGCCTCTTCGACCAACCTTTCATTCAGCGCGGTGGTAACAATCCGGGCGAGTTAAACCCTACTACCGTGTAAGGTAAGAGCCTACAGTTTTATGTGGAATCCGAACCACGGTCAGCCTCATCGATCGAACGGTCACCCATCCAAAGTCTGACCACGCCCAGATGTGCCGACAATGGACCGATCGTATCGCACCACTGAGCTACCGAGGTTGACAAATATTGTTATGTTGGTACGAGTATATTGAAAAATATTGTGCAACGAAAGATATTCCGTTTCCGTTATAGGCCGATATGAATAGATAAAAATTAAAATTCAGTCATATTCACGTACAGGTTCAGTGTGACCAGTGTCACGATGTCAGTGTGACATTATGTTGTTTTGCGTTAGGATTGCACACTTTTTCACACAATTACTCCCTTTGTTTTCCATCTATACATATAATAAAATCGTAGAGGTAAGAAAGTCTGTACATTGAATGTATTCGCAAAAAAACTAACCAGGGTGGCTTAAAATGAGATACTGAACATGTTAGAACAATTTTTAAAATTTTTGTTTGTTTGTTTGTTTGTTTGTCTGTACGCGCATCACGCAAAAACCACTGAACGGAATTAGACGAAACTTTGTATAGTGGCAGTTTATATGCCGGGTTAACATAATACGTAAAAAAAAATAACAAAAATAAAAAAAAATTAACAATTATAAACATTATTGCGCGTTTAAAATCACGTAGTCCAAAGTACATAATTATATCTTGAGAACTGGCAGCAAATACAATTTGAATAAAATATTCATTCGAAATTTAAAAATAAGTAGATACAACGAAAATGACAGTTCTTCTTTTTTATAACTTGAACACAATAGTCTATACATATCTATTCTTTCTCATTGTTCTTTCTATACATATCATAAAATCGTAAATGCAAAAATGTCTATTTGTACGCGCATCTCGCAAAAACCACTGAACGGAATTTGACGAAACTTTTTATAGTGACAGTGTATATCCCGGATTAACGTAATAATTAAAAAAATATAATAAAAATCACGTAATCCAAAGTACAGGTAAAAAAAATTTTAAATGTCATGTTGACAACGGAGAACTGTCATCTCGACGTGAGCTGGCCGGTGACAAATTGTTTGATAATGATAAATAAAAATAATAATTGAAAGTCGAAGTTATGTCGCTGTCATTGGTGCAATAAAATTTATATATCTGTTGCCCGCGGCGTCGCTCGCGTGAAATTCGTATTTAAAAAAAAAAGTAAGTAACTAAAGGCGGGCCCGAAGGCGGATCTGCGCTCACGTAAACGATATTCTTTCTCGATGAAAGTAACTAAGGGCGAGGCGGAAGGCGGAGCTGAGTTCAGGAAGAAGAAAAACATTCTTAAAGAAAGTAAGTAACTAAGGGCGAGGCCGAAGGCCGAGCTCTATTCTGGAAGACCATAAACCTTCTCGAAGAAAGTAAGTAACTATGGGCGAGGCCGCAGGCCGAGCTGCGTTCAGGAAGAAGCTAAACCATCTTAAAGAAAGTAAGTAACTAAGGCGAGGCCGAAGGCCGAGCTACGTTCGGATAATTGAAAAACCATCTCGAAGAAAGCAAGTAACTAAGGGCGAGGCCGAAGGCCGAGCTGCCTTCAGGAAGAAGCTAAACCATCTTGAAGAAAGTAAGCAACTAAGGCGAGGCCGAAGGCCGAGCTACGTTCTGACAAATGATAAACCATCTCGAAGAAAGCAAGTAACTAAGGGCGAGGCCGAAGGCCGAGCTGCGTTCAGGAAGAAGCTAAACCATCTCGAATAAAGTTAATTAATATTAAGATTGAGTTAATTTAATTTAAATTTTATTATAAAGTCCACGTTTCTAACGGAAAATATACCGTGCATCCTAGAACCTCGCGGTTATTCCCGGCTGGATGGCAAGAGGCCCGATGCTATCACCTTAGTGCCATGGACTAAGGGTAGTTCTTTGATGTGGAACGCCACTTTTGTTCTCACATTGGCTCCAAGTCACGTTAGGACATCTTCAAGAGCGGCTGGCGCGGCCGAGGCTGGGGCGGAGAGCCTCAAACGCAGCAAATATAGAAATATAATTCAAGATTTCGAATTTGTTGCGTTTGCGGTTGAAACCCTCGGTCCGTGGAGCAGTGAAGCCAAAAGAGGCTTGAGCTGGTTAACGCAACTGGTGTCCCGCCATCAAGGGCTTATGTACTTCATTCAAAGAGTAAGCCTTGCCATCCAGCGGGGTAATGCCGCAAGTGCTCTAAGAACATTTGAAAATGCCCGTTTTGATAGTTATTTTAATGTTTGTTAGGTAGGTTTAATTCTTTAGTTATTAATATTACTTTTTTATTTTTATGAAATAAATAGATTGAGTAAACGATATTATATTCTATCGAAGAAAGGAAGTCTTTAAGGGCGAGGCCCGAAGGCGGAAGAGGGTTTACCTGAACGCAGCTCGGCCTTCGGCCTCGCACTTAGTTCCTTCCTTTCTTCCAGAAGGTTTATCGTCTTCCTGAACGCAGCTCGGCCTTCGGCCTCGCCCTTAATTACTTCCTTTATTTGAGAAAGGTTTATCGTTTACCTGAAAGCAGCTCGGCCTTCGGCCTCGCCCCTAGTTAGTTACTTTCTTTAAGAAGGTTTATCGATTACCTGAACGCAGCTCGGCCTTCGGCCTCGCTCTTAGTTGCTTACTTTCTTCAAGATGGTTTAGCTTCTCCAAAGAAGAATGTAAGTATTCTTCTTTGGAATACGAATTTCACGCGAGCGGAGCCGCGGGCTCAGCTAGTACAAAATAAACATAGACAATTAAAACATCCCTCCTCCACTCTCTCTCCCCCGCGGCAAGACATCTCGATGGGCATTAATCAATATAATATATTATTGACATCCCTCCTCGTGGATCCAATTATACAATAAAGGACCGAGCTACCGAAGCTGTCGAAACATGTTGTACTTTTAAATCCGAACGGTGCCCGACTGCCCGCGGATTATTCCAAGGGTCCGCGATGCGATGACCGAGTGTAGGTAGATGACCGCACCTCACCGCACCGCACCCTTGGAGACCGCCCCGCACTGACCGAGCTCCAATCAGCAGGTCTATTCTTGTACATTCTGACAGCGGAATCAGCGCTGTTGTGGCGCTGAGAGCCACTTACCAAAGTGGCTCTCAGCGCCACATCAGCGCTGATTCCGCTGACAGAATTTACAAGAATAGACCTGCAGGGCTCGAGCGTCGCAAAAACGTCGCTTGTTATTTTATTAATTAAGAAAAACTTTTTGTCATCCCCCGATACTTCCCTTCATTTCAACTTTAGGGACATTAGCCTCGTTAACTTATATAACGAACCAAAACAATATCTATGTCCGTCCCACTCCCGCCACTGTGCCACAGAATAGATAATATAGTACTACTGTGCCGCGCGACCACGCGAGCGCCTTCCGGCCACAGCCGCCGCCGCGCCGGAGCACGGCTCGATCGATTCCGTCATACATATGAAACGAAATAGTCTAGTCAAATTTTCTGAAAATCGAAGCTTTAGAAGCAAATCATATAACTTTTTGGTAAACGGTGTTTTCTTACTAATTCGACCCTGCTGAATCCAAAAATGCCGTTTGCCCTCCCCGCCCTCCCCCCCTTCCCCCCCATTTCCCCTCCGAAGTGTCCCTAGCCGTAGTTTTTTTTATTTTACAGAAAAACGGTTACAGATAGGAGCAAATTTTCGAATAAGAACTTAATCTATATTCAATTTCCTAAACATAAGTGCTAAATTTATATCGATACGATAAGTAGTTTTTGAGATACAGCATTCGACATTCGATGAAAAAGTAAAAAAAAAAATTGTTTTTTGTATTTCTTCTCAATTTGTCGGAAAGTGACAGCAGTTATGAGAAAATTATCTAAAGACGTTTTATAGCTTATGCATTTATCTTGAAAATAACATCTAATTCATATTCATGTGAACAATGGTTCTCGAACCACAGTTTATCGCGTCGAGGTATTCCCGCGCGCATCGTACACTCCCATGGATCACCACTAGAAGCATGGAATATTACTTTTGAGCAAAAGGTCATTTCCCCCTATATTGACCCTGCTGAATCCGAATATGTCGGTTGCCTGAGCGAAGTACCGACCGGAAGTGAGATATTCAAGATGGCGGCCAATATGGTGCTGAAATTCGATATTGTCGCTGTAAAGCCCCCCTTTGACACAGGAACACGTTCAAAATGTGTAGTTGTATGGTTTTGTGCATAAGGAATTAACAAATACACGTTTAAAAACATTGCTTATGTTTATTAAAAAACTTAGAGGCAATCAAACATATTACTGTGTCTCTCCAGAATTAAAACAGGTACGTTTGCAGGGAGTACACAGTTTTAAACAAGGGACGTTTGCTTTCCTACAACCACAGTTCTTTGAGTTGCAAAGTCCTTTACAGTGGCAAACAATAACTTCTGGGCACGTCTTAGGAATGGGATCAAGCATCATAAAACGTGGAACTACTTGCTCGCCATCTATGGTCCAGCCGCAGTCTTCCAGCAATGGAAGAGATGGCTTGGGAAGGTGAGCATTCTCCCATACACATACCTGCCAATTAATAAATAGATTAAAGAACGTTTTTACAGTCTTTTATGTTTTTTATTCTGATGGTTTCAGGCCAACTTACTTGGTAGTGGCACCTTTTGATGTGAAGCCGAAGTGCATCTGTTGTAGGTGGGAGAGATTCTGGCTTTCTCACAGCTCCAAATAAAATACTGCGGGCATCATCTGCACATGAAACGCCAGGATCAACCTGTATGCAAAATTTAAGTGTTTGTTTAATTAATTAAACGAATAATTAATTTTTTTTTATTTATTGATTGCGTGAACTCAACTTGAAAACGTATGCCTAACGTACCTTATATAATTTGACGACGAACGCCTCTACATTCTTGAGAACGTCCTCACTAAGTGGACAGCATCCAAGTCCAGGATGATGCAAGTAACTTATCTGCTTGCTTTCCATGCAATCACTGGTTGTGACTCGACGTCCAAACTTGCATCCATAACGAAGATAGGCGGCTGGAAAGTTTTCTGTGGAGAAAACTGCGAGCTTCTGAGTGGACTTGGATGCTGTCCACTTAGTGAGGACGTTCTCAAGAATGTAGAGGCGTTCGTCGTCAAATTATATAAGGTACGTTAGGCATACGTTTTCAAGTTGAGTTCACGCAATAAATAAATAAAAAAAAATTAATTATTCGTTTAATTAATTAAACAAACACTTAAATTTTGCATACAGGTTGATCCTGGCGTTTCATGTGCAGATGATGCCCGCAGTATTTTATTTGGAGCTGTGAGAAAGCCAGAATCTCTCCCACCTACAACAGATGCACTTCGGCTTCACATCAAAAGGTGCCACTACCAAGTAAGTTGGCCTGAAACCATCAGAATAAAAAACATAAAAGACTGTAAAAACGTTCTTTAATCTATTTATTAATTGGCAGGTATGTGTATGGGAGAATGCTCACCTTCCCAAGCCATCTCTTCCATTTCTGGAAGACTGCGGCTGAACCATAGATGGCGAGCAAGTAGTTCCATGTTTTATGATGCTTGATCCCATTCCTAAGACGTGCCCAGAAGTTATTGTTTGCCACTGTAAAGGACTTTGCAACTCAAAGAACTGTGGTTGTAGGAAAGCAAACGTCCCTTGTTTAAAACTGTGTACTCCCTGCAAATGTACCTGTTTTAATTCTGGAGAGACACAGTAATATGTTTGATTGCCTCTAAGTTTTTTAATAAACATAAGCAATGTTTTTAAACGTGTATTTGTTAATTCCTTATGCACAAAACCATACAACTACACATTTTGAACGTGTTCCTGTGTCAAAGGGGGGCTTTACAGCGACAATATCGAATTTCAGCACCATATTGGCCGCCAACTTGAATATCTCACTTCCGGTCGGTACTTCGCTCAGGCAACCGACATATTCGGATTCAGCAGGGTCAATATAGGGGGAAATGGCCTTTTGCTCAAAAGTAATATTCCATGCTTCTAGTGGTGATCCATGAGAGTGTACGATGCGCGCGGGAATACCTCGACGCGATAAACTGTGGTTCGAGAACCATTGTTCACATGAATATGAATTAGATGTTATTTTCAAGATAAATGCATAAGCTATAAAACGTCTTTAGATAATTTTCTCATAACTGCTGTCACTTTCCTACAAATTGAGAAGAAATACAAAAAAAAATTATTTTTTTACTTTTTCATCGAATGTCGAAGGCTGTATCTCAAAAACTACTTATCGTATCGATATAAATTTAGCACATATGTTTAGGAAATTTAATATAAATTACGTTCTTCTTGGAAAATTTGCTCCTATCTGTAACCGTTTTTCTGTAAAATAAAAAAAACTACGGCTAGGGACACTTCGGAGAGGAAATGGGGGGGAAGGAGGGGAGGGGGGGAGGGCAAATGGCATTTTTGGATTCAGCAGGGTCGAATTAGTAAGAAAACACCGTTTACCAAAAAGTTATATGATTTGCTTCTAAAACTCAGAACGGAAGCCTTTTTTTTTTCATTTTGCCTAGACTAAAACTGGTTACGTGCAAAGAAAAATAATTCCTTGCTCGAAACCAGTTACGAAACTCCGGTTACGTAGGCGGCCGAAACGGAACCACTAGCTTTAATGAACTTTTTCATTATCTACTTTAGTTCTGCTTTCATCAATCGTTTCTGTATATTTATTTTCATGTGTTAAAAATCTTCGATCTCGATCACATCGATAGATGCGTAAGTTTATAGGTGGTAACCTGTAATTGGTTTAAGTTTTAATTTATATTACACCCTGTCAAAATAAATAATTTTATTATTTGTATAATTTTGAAGGGGTAATGAAGAATGTTAATTTGACAAGGTTCCTAAAGTGTGAGAAATGAGAGCAGTCGTGTGTACATATGTGAAATTTTAAAAAAGCTTTCATAACTTTATAACCGACCCAAAGATGTAAAAATGGCTCGAAAAATGGAGTAGTTTATCTCACGACACGACACGAAAGGGACGCGCGCGCCGTCCGCCCCGCCCCGCTGTCACATCCCTCATGCGAGCACAAAGCATTCACAAATTTCTCCGCCAATTTACATGCGCCGAGCGCCCGTCACCCGCCCGCTACTCGCTCAACGCTACCGCGTCCTCTGCATCCACCAGCCGGCTATGAACGCACATAGAACACGAACAGTGCAGAGCTCACAGTCCGGTTGAAATATAGCACGATCCACGCGTCCATAAATTTAATGCGATGGTATGAATCGCGGCGCCGCCACCAACTCTACCGGGAACCCTAGACACGTTCATTCGCCCTAAAACTCACTCGATTTCAACCAATCACAAGTCCTAGGTAATGCACTCGACACGGATATTCTAGGTAACCCACACAAAAATATTGAAGTGATACGCGTTGTGCTCACGTACGCAGTGTGATTCCGCCGAATAACGGAGTCGAATCGGCTGACTCAGTCGTTTTACTGTGTCGAGTGAAGTAGTCTTACATAGTTACTGCTTATGTTATGTATGCTTGATAATCACTGTTATAAACAAAGATATATTACGTACTAGATCAATCACTCGGCTAACTAACATGTTCCACCGAGTTGCGGCTCACGATCCTCAAGTCTCTTAGTCGAGCGCGAGAGACCGCAGCGCGCAGTCGTCGCCTGCCTGCTGCGATCGCGCCTCGCCTACTTTAAACTATAATACATTTATTACACATCTTCGTCGATGCGAAGGTGCGATGGCGAATCTGGAGATGAAGTGTTAGAACGAAAAGACAATATGCACACCGACGCACGCGTGCGATCGTTCTCCTTACCCCTTGCCTCTCTCCCGCACGCTTCCCACCCCGCGCGAGCCCCTCAGACCGGCCGCCAGACCGTCTCCCACACGCTTCCCGCCCCGCGCGCGTTCCCCTCTACCGCTCGACTCTGCGCTCCACCTCCCCGCTACCTTACCCCAAACCTCAGCCGCTCAAACACCGCTTCTCTGTATATTTCTTCGGAGCGCGAACTCTATATAATATTTCTTCAAAGGTTATAAACATCAAAATCAAAGTCGAGACTTTACTACCCATCCAGTCAAGCATTTATGTAACGTCGCTCCAGCCACAACGACCGCTTCGAGAGAAACATGAATCAGGATACCATAAAAACTTTACATTTGCAAAAATATATTAGGTACCTACTAACTCCGAGTGCGATACGCACCATACCGACCCATGCGACACACTTGGAATCGAGTCGCTATTTCCGCTGCACAGCGCTTTGAATTTATTGTTAAATCTTTTCTCATATAAAAGGGTGTGCGTGAAGGATGGTGGTAGCGGGTCACACCGCCGCGCCGCACCGCCTCCATAAGTACACAGAATTATGAAGTTTGGCGCACAAACATGCCAACTCGAATAGCGTGTAACTTGTCTATAGGCGGCACGCTTGGTCTCGCTCGCCTCGTCTCAGTAGTACCCACTGCACTTCCCATTGCACTATTACCGAGCCCATAATGGCGATAATGTACGCATTCGAAACGGAATTGAATGGTATAAACATAAATTATTTACAAACTGATTAGCTTTGCGTGACAACACAGCTCAATTTAATCCTAACTGGTCTTTCTCTCTCGTTCCAGATTTGCTCACCCGCACCGCCGGACATCGCCCCGCGCCGCCCCGCAATGCCCCGCTAAACTTGCGCGAACACGAGTGGGTCGCTGATTAATTTACTCCTCAGCAAAATGTTGAAAACTTTACACAATTAACGGCTTCCAAGAATTTCGGGGAGTCCTATTAAGAAAGGAGCAGGTGAGCATCCTTCCGGATACCGGGCGGAGGCGATGCAGAGGGAGGCCCACGGCAGCGTCGCGCCGCCCACCACCACGCCCGCCTCGCTCCGCTGAATCATGAACGGCAGCGGCGAGTCGTACGGCAGCGGCGAGTCGTACGGCGCCGGCGCCGACTCCCTCTACAACTACAGCTACGGCTCGAACGACACGGAGGCGGACTGCGAGTACGAGTCGGAGGTGAACGAGTTCGACAACGCGTTCCGCTTCTACATGAACGGCGTGCTCCTCAACCTGGTCGGTGCGTTCGGCGTCCTCGGCAATGTCATCTCCATGGTGATCCTGTCGCGGCCGCAGATGCGCTCCAGCATCAACTTCCTGCTGATCGGGCTCGCGAGCTGCGACACGGTGCTGATCATCACCTCGATCCTGCTGTTCGGGCTGACAGGCGTCTACCCCTACACGAAGCTGCTGCACGGCTACTACTACTACGTGTTCCCCAACATCGCGCCCGTCGTGTTCCCGCTCGCCTGCATCGCGCAGACCGTTTCCGTCTACCTCACGCTCACTATCACCGTGGAGCGCTTCGTGGCCGTGTGCCACCCGCTGCGCGCGCGCTCGCTCTGCACGTACGGACGCGCGCGCTTCTACGTGCTCGCGATAGTCGTCTTCTCCATCCTCTACAACCTGCCCAAGTTCTGGGAGACGCAGGTGGAGAGCGAGTCGCACATCGTGCACGGCGTCAACGTCACCATCTACTGTGTGCAAGCGGCGCCCTTCCGCAGCGGCCTCTACCTCAAGCTGTACATCCACTGGATGTACCTCATCTTCATGTACATCCTGCCCTTCGCGGTCCTCGCCATCCTCAACGCGCGCATCTACGAGCAGGTGCGCAAGGCGAACGCGGAGCGGCAGCGGCTCTCGCGCATCCAGCGCCGCGAGATCGGTCTCGCCACTATGCTGCTTATCGTCGTGCTCGTCTTCTTCGCGTGCAACCTGCTCGCGCTTGTCACCAACACAATCGAGTCGTTCAGCGAGGACTCGCTCACCGTGCTCAACCCGCTAGTGAGAACCTCCAACCTCCTCGTCACCATCAACAGCAGCGTCAACTTCGTCATCTACGTCATCTTCGGCGAGAAGTTCAAGCGACTCTTCCTCAAGATATTCTGCGCTCATGGCTTCCTCGCGGCGGTCGGGGGCGGTCGCGACAGCCCCGACGGCGCCACGCACGACGACTCGCTCGTCTCCAACGGCGACAGATACTCGATGCGGCTGCACCGGCAGAACACCGCCTTCAGTAAGAACGGCGGCAGCCTGCACCTCGTCAACAATGGCGTGGGCGCGGGCGGGGAGCGGCGGTCGCTGCGCGTGTCGCGCGCGCCCAGCCCCGGGCCCGTGGTGTACTATCCGCGCGCCGCGCGCCCACACCGCCCAGCCTCCTACACCACCACGCTCTCCGTAGACAGCGCCTCCACGCAGTTCTGACTCCCCTGCTAGACTGTGATGACGTGAGATAGACTGGGTCGCGCGATGCCGCGCGGGTGCGAGAGCGTATAGCCTGCCAAACTTGATTGTCGCTCGTGCGATGTTCACTCTGATGCGCATTTGATCTCAGATGGAGAAGCCTGCGTTACATTTGCATGCGCGAAGCTCTTATGGTGAACATCGCACCAGCTGCAGCAAAGTTTCGCGCAAAGTGTACCAATTGGAGCACTCAATGTGTTTACTGATGGTGGACTACTTATCGAGCGCTGACTGTCGTTCTAAGCGGTAGCTGCGACAAAGTTAGCCTTACCTAAGCGTTACCTACTCGAACCAAAGACAATGAGAGAATGCACGATAATTTATTATAACTGTAAATATTTCTAATTAGATTTTGCAGGTTTATTAATCGTGTTTATATTTTGTTGCAGTTTTGTATTCAGTTCAACGTATGTAGATGGCCTATGTGATAATGACCTACTTCTTTCACTATCCGGCATAACGATTATTGTAAATTGTTACCTACTTACGTAACATTTATGTAAATACCAGCCATTCGTACATTAAATTATGAGTAATATTGATAATCGTATAAATATAACATACCTAAGTACCTGTTACTTGCCACAAACTGTATATTTTTACCAAATTGTTAATACAAAACGAATAATTCCCATTAAAATATCGAAGAAATCTCAGACCTGTTGTAATATACGTTTATAAAGAGTAGGTACCAGCTATACATAATAAACATTGTTTTCTAAACTTGTGTCCATTCATTTCTCTACCTATGGCCTGAACATTCGCCTAGTAAGGTAAGTAGGGAAGGCGCGCCTACAGTTTTACGTGGAATCCGAACTACGGTCAGCCTACAACGGTCGAACGGTCACCCATCCAAGTTCTGACCGTGCCCAGGTGTGCTATCATCTCGAGGGACAGTCGACCGATCGCACCACTGAGTTAGCGAGACTGACGGTAACCTATACTATGTTTTCTTGTAAAGTGGAGTGGAACCATATTATTGTTTCCTCCTTACTGGGTTGTAGAGTTTCAACCGTCCGGATTAGTACCACCGCACTGAATGAAGGTCGTTCGAAACGGCTATGTAAATAGTACCAAAACATGCATAGGTTCTCGGGGCTCTCCTCGCCCGGTCGACGTCGAGCTAGGCTTGATCCACGGCTAGGGAGGTGAGAGAGCGGCGCGGCGGAGGCGCGGCGGCGCGGCGGCTGCACGGAGGCGGTGTTGCCCTATCCGCCAGGGCCGTATCTAGAATATGTAGACCCCTAGGCTGAACCTGTGGTGCGGGCCCTTTTGGGGTGAACTAAAATCGTATTTTAAGACATTAATAAAATTGTAATACTAAAAACCTGAAAAGAAACGATTCAAGTGTTTTATGAAATTGTAGAACCTTTTTTTTTTACTACAGTGTATTTAAAAGTTTTTATAATACTACTATAATAACTTACGTAACTCTACATAATAATGTAGGTAAGAAAAGAATAGAGGCATTATTACGCCATTATTAGTTATGTAGGATTTCGGCGTGTCTTATAATTATATAGGGGCCCGCACCACAGTGTTTGAATTGAAAAACCTTTTTGCCCATTTCATTTTTGTGGCTAGGCCGCAGCCTAGATAGCCTGCGCGTAAAAACGGCCCTGCTCCCCGCCGCGCCCTGCCGGACGGAGGAGGTTGATCCACTTACAAGTTGAGAACGCCTTCGGTTAATCATTTTAGACGCATCCGAGATCGAATGGAGCGTTGCGTCATTAGTTCGAGTGGATAAAAGCTCTTTAGGACGGTAAGACTTTAATCTGCGATTATACTTTGAGCCACTGCAGCGTGACCACGCGACCCTGGAGGATCTTCCTCTTCCTGTCGGTGGCGTCTGCTTGGTTGGAATGGCCGTTATCAAAATAACTCAAGTTTCGCCCAAATCATCACTGGAGTACTAATCGATCACATCGAGAGATCGCAAGAACAAGCTTTTTGAAAACAAATAGAAAACCTAAGCTTCAGTTTTAGTGAAGCTTACGTATGAAGTGACCGGGTTGGGCTGCTTTCGGAATGTTAAAATTCGCCCTGAGGTCTGACGTTCCGCAAAATCTAAATACCCATATATATGACCAGTGTGTCCTCATTATATAATGTTTTTTTTTCGGTTATGCGGTATAATTAAAGCGACTCACTTTTGTTTGTCGAAGTTTCGTCTCACACTCTGGGGACATCCTCAGGATACGCGGTACTGCGACGACCTGGAGGACACCCGACACGTCGTCCAGTCAGATATCAACTGCCGGTCGCCGCCGACGTAGATTGTAGCGATGCGGGGGTACTTCGGCCGATGCGGATAGCAAGAACAGTTCTTGGCGGGTAGGTTCGACATCTCTTGCTGGAAAAGGTCGGTGCACACGTAGCTCACTGTGTTGATGCTGGTTACCATCCGGGCCATGCTTCACCAGCAGAGGAGTCCACGACGAAGAGAGTACCATGCTGTCTTCTATGTTGAATTTTGCATATCTGGAAATTTCAATGGATTCTCGAACCAAACGTGGTACATAGTGTTTTTCGACTGATCTGATATCGTACTGGTTTGGTCGAATCGAGCATGCTCACAGATGGCTGACTTATTTAACTCGTTGTTCTTCATCGCCCTTATGTGTTCCGACCACCTTGTCTGAACACTCCGCTTCGTTCGTCCGATGTAGCACCTCCCAAAGCTACATGGTATTTTGTATACACCTGGAGCCTGCAGTGTAATCTTGGTCCTTGACTGTTCTCAACATGCCTTGGATTTTTGTGAGAGGTTTGTAGAAGGTCGTTATGCTCAAATGGTTCATCAACTTACCTATACGGTCCGTGATCCCCCGTATATATGGTAAGTAGGCGCACCGCCTTCCGACCTATACCCTCTGCCGCCCTGTTGCTGCACGTTGAAGAGACAGGCAGGCTCGTGGTTTATAGCCATTCTGGTTGCCACGCTGTCCTTACTTTGTCAAGTTCCTCCTCGATGTGATCATCATCACAGACCTTGTGTGCTCTGTTTACTAGAGAGGTACTCACTGATCGTAACTGTAGCTTTAATTATACCGCATAACCAAAAAACATTCTATAATGTGTAACACCGGTAAAAGCCTAAGCGAACTTATCAGTGTGTCCTCCCTCCCGGTTATGTATGACATATGGGTGTGACTCCGTGTGACACGTGGATCCTGACGGTCGCTGTTGTCCAAAGGTTGAAAGTTGCCCAGGGAGCAATGGAGCGAGCCATGCTGGGAATATCGCTTCGTGATATGTTGCATAACGAGGCAATCCGTTGACGCACCAAAGTGGTCGATATTGGACACCGGGTGGCTAAGCTCAAGTGGCACTGGGCTGAGCACGTCATCCGAAAAGACGACGACCGTTGGAGTAACCGTGCCCTACACTGACGGCCGTGGACAGGAATACATTTTTGAAGGCGGTTTTTATATTTTTTTAAATAGTTTTTTGCTATCTGCGTTCCATTCTTTTCACTCATACCTCAATGATTAATAATGCAGAAGATGCGAACTTGGAACGCAAAGTTTGCTTCCAGCCTTAGGATTGTGCTAAGATGTTTCTAGACTCCTCGACTCGGCTGAGTGGAGATTATTGTGAGTAGCAGGTTGTGAGTCTAGTCTGAACAAATTGTATACTAAAATACGACTTGTGTTTTTTTGCCGAGCTAACACTGAGAATTCTTAGTGTATGCGGGCCTAAGTCTCCTCCGACTTGCGACTAGTACTTAGCGAACTTTAAGCTTATCTCTTTTATTTATGACATTGGTTGACTCGAGCTCTCCCCGGAGACCACGAATCACTTCAATTGCATTTTAAACCAAATTTAACAAGCGCCGCCCGCGGCGTCTCCTCGACCGATATTCGGTATCGCAAGAATGTTCGGCGGAATGTGCAGCCCTAAGTAATTCCTATAGAAATAATTAATGTAAATCTCCATACCCGAGTGGTCTGAGTGTTGGCTACTCTGGGAGAGGTCCGAGGTTCGAATTCGCTCGGCTTTTGTCATTCTTGTTGAAGTCATTACTTGTTGGTGCACCTTTTACTTACGGATTGTTATCACTGTACTGATTAAATTTTTTTTTTGGGAAGCACAACATATGGCGCGCGCCAGACAGTGTTATGGGCTGACATCACGGACGTTGTAGGTGATGTAGCCAACCGTGTCAGTTTCAATAAAAAAAAAAACTTCGCTGAGCGCGGTGGACAATAGTACCTATTAAGTATTCTGTGGCGTTGGTCTCTTCTTAAACCTGACGTACGTATTTTTTTTTATACTAAGCGCGTCATGTGGCGCCGAGTCACCCATAAGGTGTCTAGCGACGCCCATGGACATTCGGACGCATGCGGGGGCTGCGAATGCCATGCCGGCCTGACATGTGCCCATTCACGCCTCTCTTGAAGGACCCGAGATTATACTTAGGGGGAAATATGTAGATAGAAACGGTTGTTTCAAAAGCACTAACTAACTAAGTAATCTTCGAGCATGGCTCTGGAGCCGCCGAGCCCTCGCCGGAGAAGCCTCAACGCGAAGCCTTCATCAGCGAACGCTTTAGGATGCAAAGCCGCGGTAGAGGAACTTGTGCTATTCGCGACCTTGGAGCAGGTACATACTTATTAGTTTCACGGTAGCGACAACATCGGTGCGACTTAGGGTTGCCAACTTATATTTAGAAAAAGTGACGTAATGAAATAGTGGAAAGAGGAAAATAAAATTTATTTGAATTAGTTTTGATTTCCTTTTAAATACAAGTACCTGGGTGACCGAGCTTCGCTCGGCGTCTACGCCTATCTATGGATAGACTTGAAAAAAATTACATTATCTAAATACCAAATTTCATCCAAATCGTTAGAGCTGTTTCCGAGAAACCAATTATATATATATATATATAAATATACATATATATAGGTATATATATATACAAGTTTAGCTCACTTAAAGTAATAGGATTCGTTTGTGCTTTTGCCAGAAGCAATACTGTGAGCTTTAGGAAAACGTAAAAGATGACAAATTATTATAAAATTACAAATTTCATAAGAGGTAGTACCTACCTATTTATAGAATTGACAAATTACTTAGTCAAACATTAACATATTGTTTTAATTGTTACATTTTGTCACTTTTCAAGATAGTTTTAAGCTATTATTCTCGCTTCAGTGTCTGGCCATCTTTTGGATCCCGGAAACAAATAGAACAGGAAAAAACCGGCCAAGTCCGAATCGAACTCGCGCACCGAGGGTTCCGTATCGTCATGTCATGGTCAGCACCACTCACACCATCTCATACTCTTTTCGGTAGATGGCGCGCATACACGTTTTCGTCCGATCTGGATGTTTAGTCAGCCTCGATAGCTCAGTGGTGCAGACAGTCAACTGTCGCTATTGAATGTTAAGCAACGCTGGGTGCGGTCAGTACTTGGGTGGGTGACCGCTGACCGTTGGAGGCTGACCGAGGTTCGGATTCCTCGTAAAACTGTAGGTCCCATCCCTCCTAATCTTACTTGGTGGTAGGGTTTAACCCGCCCGGGTTGGTACCACCGCACTGAATGAAACGTCGGTCGAAACGGCTATGTAAATAGTTTGTGTTCTCCGACCAGTTCAGTGTAGCCGGCACGATCAAAGGGGGAAGCACTGACATGGCACCTAGTTCACCCAGTGCTATGGGCTGACATGACGTTGTAGGTGATGTAGCCAACAGTGTCAGTTTGCATAAAAAAAAAATCATTTTTGAGATACAACTAAAACCCATTCAAAATAGTCAAAAATGTTTTTCATACAAAATGTTTCACGAACGCTAAGTGAAGTCGAGCGAGCGTAGCCGCGGCGCGGAAGGCCGAGCTGTTCGGCAGAGTGCAACAGCATTCGCGCTCGATGTCTCCGAGTTTGAGATATTTGCCCTCGGTTAGAGGTCGAACGAGGCTTAAATTTGTATAAAGTATACGTTGACAACCCTAGCGCGAGCGGAGCCGGATGTTGCATAATGCGTGCGAGCGACGAGAGAGAGCCCAACACATTCACACAACTCCGCCGCGTTAGTGAACCACCCACGAAACTGATGCGGTCCTATGTAATAAATAACTAGTTCCTACACACACCATAGAGAAAGAGAGGCCACGTGGCAGTGCTTCCACAATGAGGTTAAGTTTCCCTTTGGAGGGGTTTTAGTGTTTTTTGGCAGCGGCGACTCCTCTCAGTTGGCGAGGTTGGCGCCGCCAAACCGAATAAAATGAATGACACCATTAATACAGAAGTATCAGGCTAAAATAAATGTGAAAAAATTTCGGAGTTATATTATTTATGTCATATAATCCACGATTAATAAGATAAAACGTCAATCCCGTACCCGTTACATAATTTTAAATTTCGCGCGCGTCAAACGCGGGCGACGACGAATGACGACACATCAAGGCATTCATTGGCCGGTTGGCTACATTTTGAAGCGCCATCGTATTCCATACAAGGCGGAAGCGACCGATGTCCCCCCCCGTCCCGCGCGGACCCGCTGATCAGCCTTTCGAGTTGGCGCAGCGGGGAGTGCATTTAGTGACGCGGTAGCGAGTAGAGCGAGCTAGCGAGCGAGCTAGTGTGTGTGTGTTGCGTGTGTGGGTGTGTGCGCGCTGCGTCCACACGACGAGTATTCTTGTGCTGTGCGAAGTGCGATGCGATGCGACTAGCGAGCTAGGCTAGGTGTGTTATGTGCGCGTGTGTGTGCGCATTGGCTCGCGAGTTGATAGCTGCATATATTCCGTTATGTAGGTATGGACTTTGTATGGATGAATCCTGTGCAGTGTTGTTAAATTTAAAGTGATTTATTGGTAATTATAATGGCAAACTCCTACCGAGCTATCTACGGAGCACTCAAGGACAAGAGAGACTCAGTAATTTGGCACTCTTACATATCTGTGGAAAGGAGTTGCTAACAAAATTGAGGAAGAAAGAAGATTTTCACGATCGAGTCATCGAAAATTTCTTGTCTGTGGAACGAAGAGTGGACTTCATGTACAAATAAAATGTAACAATTCAAGCTTGTATGCCTGTCTCGTCGTCGTCGTGCCAGAGGAGACGTCGCTGTTGTCGGCTGCAACTCGACAGCTTTGACATAACCAGTAGGTACCTATCTACAGACAAATAAATCGTAAGTGAGCAAAATAAACCATTTAAACTAAATATTATAAACTATCTATATCGTAATCGTCTTTCAGTTTTTGAACTCATTGTGGTAGAAATAAATTAACGCGTAGGTACCTAAGTTATGAAATTATGAAAAAAAAAATCCTTAGCCAGAGCCAACCCAATATTCAGGACCAGGAGTCGCCGCTGTTTTTTGGGGGGATTTAGTGTGGAATTTAGACGCCAGATCTGGAGAAAAACGTAAAATCTCTGCATCAGATAAGATTATATCACTATAATAAATCGAAATTTTATTATAAATGAACTGTTGTGTAAGTTTTTTTTAAATGTTTTTAATTAAATATGTTATTTTCTGCTTTTTAATTTTGAGAGTGTGAAATTTTGCAATCGATTATAATAATTGAGAAAGGTTAAACGTTTTTAAATAGACAAAATGTGGAAATTCTGGACCACCCGCCTCCGTACGTACAGGCATGACTTGAGCCCTCATGATTTCTTCACCTTCCCAAAAAATCAAGCAAAGTCTTCGTGGTCAACGTTTCCGCACACCAGAAGAAGCGGTTCCGGTCCGGCTTGGAGGCGGACTAATTTCGCTGGGGAAAGGCTATTAACCCGCGACTTGAAGATCCGTGGATTGTAGGAGTGGGGAAAGATATTTACTGGGAGCCCGTTCCTGCGGGACAAGAACGATTTAGAGAATCGTGCAGTTCGAAGAACTCTTCTGTCTACTACAAAGGGGTGTTCCGCAAGAGTATGGCGGGTTTGGCGTAGGCGAACAGGATGAGGAGGGATAAGGGAAGCAAGTTCGTCAGAGCAACGGCCATAGTAGTACCGATAACACAGGTGTATCTTAAGAACGATATATAATTTCAAGCTTTTTTAAAAATACCGCATGAAAGTCGATCCACTTTTTAACATAATAATTTTTTTTATTACTTAATTACTTGATTACTTGATTACAAACATAGCTAAGAACCATCCCGATTAAACAAGCTTCCTAATAAAAAAAAACGCATCCAAATCGGTCCACCTCCGGTATGGCACCGACTCGGAGATGATACTGTCTGGGTGGGTGGAGCACTTGCTCTGGTCCCAGCGTTAAAATAATCAAGCTTTAAGAGTATTTTGGGGTTTCTGCTCTTTCGACATCGGCCGGAGCATGAAGGTATCGCTACCGGCTTCATCTTTTGCGAGTCCATCAAAGGCACTTGAGTGAGGAGGAGGCTCGCTAATGAGACATTTAAATAATGGGCGCCGCGCCGGGATTACGGCTACTTTCAAATGTAACTGATGTAATGGACGGACTAATGATGACGAATGATTTTGAACGTCTTGTGCGACGGGATATAGGTAGTAACAGGTGAGCGACCTGCATTTTTTAACCCCCGACGAAAAAAACGGAGGGATGTTATAAGTTTGACGTGTGTGTGTGTGTCGTTGGCATCGTAGCTCCCAAACGGATGGACCAATTTGGATGCGGTTTTTTTATTAGGAAGCTTGTTTAATCGGGATGGTTCTTAGCTATGTTTGTAATCAAGTAATTAAGTAATAAAAAAATTAATTATCTTAAAAAGTGGACCGATTTTCATGCGGTTTTTTAAAAAAAGCTTGAAATAGAAGTTAAATTACAAATTTTAAAAACCCCCGACCCTTAAAAAGTCCAAAATAATTACCGTTTACTGACTTAAAGGAGTCGGGGGACCGCTAAGTAAATAAACTATAAAAACTCAGAGCTGCGCGGGAATTTACTTAGCGGTCTCCCGACTCCTTTAAGCCAGTATAAACGGTAATTATTTTGGACATTTTAAGGGTCGGGGGTTTTTTAAATTTGTAATTTAATTTATTGTCTTACACTTACTTCAACTTAGGGAACAATGCAAGTTCAAATCAAACTCGGTTCAGTAGTTTTCATGATATGGACTGTTAAGTGTGACCAATCACCAATCTTTGATGAAGGTTAATGTGTACCAATCACTAGAATAAAAAACACGTTGTCGCCTTGTTTTAATGCCCAATTCTACGCAGAACTTATTATGTGATATAATATAACTAAAAAAAGTTAAATAAAAAACTGATTTAAAAAACATTGCGCCGACTTAAAAAAACAACTAGAACTGAAAAGTTTTAAATAATATTTGTATTCATATTCGTACTCTTGAGTTGAAGGCGGTAGAAAAGCACACCAGAAAATTGATGAATGGACCCCTTTTGTGCTTTTGTACCGCCTTCAACTCAAGGGTACCAATATGAATACAAATATTATTTAAAACTTTTCAGTTCTAATGGTTTTTTGAAGTCAGTGCAATGGTTTTTAGGGTTCCGTACCTCAAAAGAGAAAAAGCGGAACCCTTATAGGATCACTTCGTTGTCCGTCTGTCTGTCTGTCAAGACCCTTTTTCTCAGGAACGCGAAGAGGTATGAAGTTGAAATTGATACCAAGTACTAAGGTCTGCGTTCCCTTGGAGTTGTAAAAAAATCAAACTTCTAAGTCAACGCAATCACAAGATACGGCTATTTATGTCACATATTTTGCTACTGGGAAATCAAATCAAAACCTATCTTTCCTTGACCTAGAATGATAAAATTTGGTAAAAAGCAAGTTTTCATAACACACTTAAAGGTAAAAATGGGAAAATTGTTAATTTGTAATTATATCACATAAAAAAAAATTTTACTTGTTTTGTATGTCAAGACGGTTTTTATCAGGACCGGGTCAAGGTACCAAGTTCAAATTAATACAAAATACTTACGTCTACTGTGATGGAATCACACAAGGTAAAAAAGATAAATATATAGCCAATAGTAATTCAAAGCTAAATTATAGAACATTAAAACGTTTCATTAACAAAATAATTTATATTACAATTTAACTAATCACCTAATAAATTCAATCGTGACTGCACACTCCACTAAGAAATAAAATGGCGCGAACGGCCATTACAATACGACGCGCAATTAGACAAACAAGAAATATAATAACATCAGTTGGTTCGCATATAAAACACTATAGAGCGCCGAGGCGGGGAAGGTAGCATGAGGTAATCCTGACACGCGGTGAGAGGGGAACAAGACATGGGCGCGTACGAAACGGCGGAGAGGTGAGGTAAGAAGGCGCGCGTCTTGCGGGCGCGGGGTCAGAGATCGCGGTATCATCACGCCGTTTGAGCGCGGCTTGAGGTAGCGAGTCAAGGAGCGCGAGTAGTGATTATTTCGCTGCGAGTTGTTAGTATGAAAGAATGAATTATTGTCAAGACACGATCGTGACACGCTCATACTGCGGGGACACCGTACGTTTTGTTCCTATGTGTCAGAAACGTGACAAGCTCATACTAATAATTTATTTTTATTTCCATACTAAATTTGTGTCAGGACACGAATGTGACACGGCCATACTACGAGGCCGCCGTTCGATTTGTTCTTGCATGACACAACCGTGTCCAGCACATACTAATTAATCTAATTTTATCTCCATACTAAAATAGTATCAGGACACGAATGTGACACGGCCATACTACGAGGCCACCGTTCGATTTGTTCGAGCGTGTCACAACCGTGTCCAGCCCATACTAAAAATTAAATTCTATCTCCATACGAAATTTCGCTCTGTGACACGAACGTGTCACGGCCATACTACGAGGCAACCGAGCGTTTTGTTCCTGCGTGTCAAGAACGTGTCACGGCCATACTAAGAGGGCGCCGTTCGATTTGTTCCTGCGTGTCCGATTCGTGTCGAGTCCATACTAATGATTCAATTTAATCTCCATACTAAATTCGTGTCAGGACACGAATGTGACACGGCCATACTATGAGGTCGCTGGTCTATTTGTTCCTGCGTGTCTGGAATCTGGACATGACGGAGTTTATGGGAATTTGAAGTTTCGTGATCTCTGTGAAGATATCGCACAGGGTCTAAAATTATTTTAATAATTATTTATTAATGATTCAAACTAATACACTAAACATTTTATAAAGGGAAGAGTATATAAACAAAGTACCAGTTATTAAACAAAAACATAAAATAAAACAAAACAACGTTTCATTGAGTATGACGCCAACATTCAAATAAATATCCGTTGGAGCGTGCGCGCGGGGCGGAGAGAGGTATGAGGTAAACAAGACAAGGGGTGAGGTATTACCGAGCTGCGGGCGCGCGTGGGCCGCGGGGCGAGGCGGAGCGACCTGAGGTAATTTGTCAAGCGGTGCGGGAGGGGTTTTCGTTAAGCGGTGTTAGTATGAAGGAATGGTTTCGTGTCCTGACATGAATAAAACACGACGATGGTAAGGAGATTTCGATTGGTTTCTGCGTGTCCAGGTTCCGTACATGAATAGTATTATCAAACACGGAAGATGGTATCACGCATGTACAGGAATTAATATATAGACAATAAGAAAACTAACAACTTGGAACGTTAGCATTTTAAATGAAAATACTCGAAGAATATAGACGATATTAAACAAAAATATATAAATAAAACACTCCGTTATGGCGCTAAAAGTCGATTTATTAATAGAGCACATGTAATAACATCAATTAATTTATATAACAAAAGCAACAGTTCTCTGCATGCGGAGATGCACAATGGGTGCGGGGAAGTGGTGTTAAAACCCCCGAAGTAGAGGTAAATCGCATCGCTGACGAGCGAAACAGCTTTAGGTACCATGTGGAAGGTACGAAGAGGGTTTGTTTTCCCTCCAAAATCGAATTTATATCGTGTCACAAACGTGTCCAGTTCATACTAAAAACATAAAATTATCCTCCATACAAAATTACGAGTCCGGACAGAAACGTGACACGGCCATACTACGAGGCAGCCGATCGATTTGTTCCTGCGTGACACAAACGTGTCCAGCCCATACTAAAAATCGAAATTCAATCTCCATACAAAATCGCGCTCCGTGACACGAACGTGTCATGGCCATACTAGGAGGCCACCGTTCGATTTGTTCCTGCGTGTCAGGATTGTGACACGAGGAAAGATTATAAAAGGAGAGGGAGGGGAGCGTGGGGAGTTCAGTCTGTTTTGGGAGTCGAAGGAGACGGTCGTGCGTATTTAGCGAGAGCCCAGGTACGAAAGTTAGTACGGCTTCGCTCGCGTGAGTTTTCGAATAAGTTCGGGAAAGAAGTATCGCTCGGCTTCGCTCGCGTGTATTTTCGATTGGGTTTTCCTAGTGAATAATTTCACTCGGCTTCGCTCGCGTGTATTTTTGATTGGGTTTTCTTAGTAAATGAATTTGGTAAAAAACCCCGGTGATTGAAATTAGTTTAATTTCGTGAATATTAGTGTGGGAATTTCTGTAAAGCTTTCGGAGTTGCAAATGAAGGTTGAGCTGGATTTTGTAATTTTGGGGGTGATATAGGGGTTTTCAACTAGTTTTACGGAAAATATTTTGGATGTTCTTTTTGAGCCTTTTGAGTTCTGGATGAAGGTCGAGCTGGATTCTGGAATCTTGACTGGTGATGGAAGGACTTCCAAAGAACTTTTACAATGACACTATGTCCGAACTGGCCTACCATGAGGACTGGTACATTGGGAAGGTTTTCTTAGTTCATAAATGATTTTGTAAAAAACCGGTGAATAAAGTTTGTTTGTTTCGTAAATTTTAGTGTGGGAATTTCTGTAAAGCTTTCGGAGTTGCAAATGAAGGTTGAGCTGGATTTTGTAATTTTGGGGGTGATATAGGGGTTTTCAACTAGTTTTACGGAAAATATTTTGGATGTTCTTTTTGAGCCTTTTGAGTTCTGGATGAAGGTCGAGCTGGATTCTGGAATCTTGACTGGTGATGGAAGGACTTCCAAAGAACTTTTACAATGACACTATGTCCGAACTGGCCTACCATGAGGACAGGTACATTGGGAAGGTTTTATTTTATATTAAAATATAATGGACTGTGACCTGATCATAAATTTCACGTACATAAAGGAAGTCAGTGAATAGAGTTTGTTTGATTCGTGAATTTTAGTGTGGGAATTTCTGTAAAGCTTTCGGAGTTGCAAATGAAGGTTGAGCTGGATTTTGTAATTTTGGGGGTGATATAGGAATTTTCAACTAGGTTGCGAATTATATTTTGGATGTTCTTTTTGAGCCTTTTGAGTTCTGGATGAAGGTTGAGCTGGATTCTGGAATCTTGACTGGTGATGGAAGGATTTCCAAAGAACTTTTACAATGACACTATGTCCGAACTGGCCTGCCATGAGGACTAGTACATTGGGAAGGTATTTTAAAATATAGAGAAGATTAAAAGAAACAAAACCCGATCTTTAAATTCGTAAATCATACGTATATAAGAGTGTTTGAACCACGCGTAATTATTAAAAAATATGTCGAATTTAAATATGTAAAATCAGTGGTTTTACCGTATTTTGATATAAAAGTATATTTTTATTAAGTGTTAACTTCGCGATTAGATTCAGTGGCGGGTGTTGTGGTTTCGTTTGAATTTATTGTTTTACGCTATTCTATTTGTAATGGTGTTTTATTTAAGGTGATTTTAGTGAATCGTGTCAGACCGGTTAGGATAGTGGAATTCAAAGGTAAATTTTGTAATATATATGCATATGCAACATACTGGCTAGTTACGTTTTAGGACGTAGGGAGATTGCGTAAATCAGGTTTAAATATACCTGTATAGGTTATGTAGATTATGACCAGCACACCATTTTAATAAACCCTTAAGAAAATATTCCTAATTGATTTCGGTGAAAGGTGGACCCCTGACCGCATCATTTGGAATAAAACAATTTCTGTAGGTATATCAATAGATAGCCACAGAAATATAAACCATAACATATACACTATACACTCACAATTAAAAGCATACACTTATGCCTTTAGGGAGGACAAAAGAATATCTTTTGAACTCCAACATAACACTACGAGATTAAATTGGTAAATCTGTCTGAAGATGTATATTTTGTACAGATCAGAAAACGGGGACTCCTAGGGACAAATAATAAATTTGTAGCTTAAGTACAAATTTATCTGCGTTGGGAGTCACGGGGACTGGCGATGGATAAATATCGTATGGACCGAGGGTCCATACGAATTTAGTGGGGCCAGTTCCACAAACCCCTTCAAAAGGGGTCAATAAAAGTTTGTATTGTTGAAGTTCTAAAATTTAGAAGAAAATATAAAATAATAGATTTCATCTATTGAACAGCACAACAAAATTAAGCTATCAAGTAATACATTGATCATAATTTAATAATAACAATAACACAAACATCAGAACACTTTCATTTTGAATTTTGGCGGGTCTCACAAGCTCGCAAGCGAGGTACGTGAGCGCGCTGTCGAAGCGTGCACATAGAACACAGAGGGAAACCAGAAGGGTTTAATGACTATAGATGAATGAGCAATTAGTTTGGTAAGTGCTTTAATGTTGATATTAGAATTTACTAGAATAGATTTAGGAAATGAGAGTTAGTACTCTGAGTTATTACGGTACACAACGGCTTCCTGAAAAGGAAGTAATAATTGGGTCCATTTTACAGGAATTATGTGTACGAATTAGCGACACTGTTTCTGACAAACCTAGAGATCACTTGAAAGTTATACGCTGGCCATATTTCGATTCTTTATATTCTAGTTGTTCTAGAGCTAAAGAGTTGATTTTTGATAATTCTGCCTTTAATATCTAAGGAAAAACAATAGGTATAGGGTAGAGGTTATTACAGTGCTGCGCGTGACCAGCATATATAAAAAAAAATTTATGTAAAAATAAGTTCTTTTTTAGTTATAGTAGTGTTATCATAAATCCAAGGAATTCAAAGATATATATATATAAACGTTTTGTAATGGTCTGACACGAGAAATCTTATTATTTTGTGCCAAAACGTAATTTGCGAGCGAATTGTATGGTTACGATTCGTAATGTAAGTCTAGGCGTGCCCAGTCTACTGCCAGTAAACATCGGAGCAGTTTCCAGCAGATGACATCTAACTATGGTTTGGTCCATAGCAACAATGTGAGTTATTCCATTATCCGGCGAGATACAAAATAAGTGTTTCTTTTCAGAGGGAAAATGTTGTACGTAATTGTGAAATGAATTACATGACCTACGCAATTACATCGTCATAAGTATGTTATTAGCCATTTATTATAAAAAGAAATTTTAATGTCACTTGCATAATGATTATTTGTTCTATGGAAAAGTGGAACTGGAGAATTATTGATTGATGAGCGCTTGGCCAAGGCCACAGAATACTTGCGGGCGCAGGGCTACCAAATTTTTGAAAGACTAGTGTGGACTGGTTTTAAAGATGAAGCATGTTTGGGTGCATTGTGTGTTTAGAGAAATTCGTGCTAAAGGGTTTGGGAAGTTTAATCTGACTTATTTAATTATATTGTTCAAAAAAAAAAAAAAAGGGGAAATAGGAAATAATAATAATATGTGGTGCACGGAGTCGTATTATACAGATGTTGTTTATGTATGTGTCACATTATGCATTGAATTGTTTTGGAATAAAACAAACAGATACCAAAGTCCCTGTAGAGCAGCGCCGGTTGCTCTATTTGCCTGGTTTGTCGGAGGGGGAAGCGTGTGTTGTGTGTATGTATGTATGATTTCTATTACTTTGTTATTATGTGGAAATTGCAATCACGAAATTTGAAGTGAGAAGGTGGAATATTTTTGGCAACCCTACACAAGTTTGTAAATTTCGTGTTGATTAGGCCCATGAGGAGAGAACCATGGTCAAGAAAGATTGATTTATGGGTGCACGTGTTGTACTGTTTGTGTTTGATCATTAGTTTCGTTTGGCATAAGTGTACGAATGATTCTTATCTCTTTCCCACTAGTATAAAGTGTATGCAATGCAAGTAAGAGTTAGAACGAGACAGTAGACTAGAGCGCTATTTTAGACTTGCTCTTCTAGTGGGGTGTGAATGAGAGAGAGAGAGATACAATTGATATACGAGACTAACAAAAGTTGAAGAATTCAACCACGTGGCGATGCAGGTGTTCAATTTAGACAAAAAAAAAAAAAAAATGGAGAAGCGCGTGGTTTAGCTCAGATTGCTAATACAAAGATGTTTGTCTGGTTTGTGTATTTTGGTAAAAGAGTGAATGAATATTGGTATATATATAATTGTCAGAGGCAATGAAATAGCAGTGCCGAGAAAGAAAAAAAAATTTTTTTTCATGTTTAGGTAAACGAAATGAATAGTGAATGATGAGTAGGTAAATGCATGTTAGATTTTACTGTTAATTTTTTGGGTAATTTGTGTATTTTTAAATGTGTGCATAATAAACTGTGCGAGTATCATACCACAGTGGATGTTTGTATATGAAATGGTTTTATTTGATTGAGAATAAATCAATACATATTGATTTATTACTTCGTGACTTTATGTGTTGCTGTGCTATAAGACGACGGACTAGCCACCTCTCGTTTTGTCATGACTTACTCGAATGTTGTACAGACGGATGCGTTTTGTACTGTCGCGCGTAGTTACTGGAAAAAGTGTCGCAACTGTACTTGCGACGTGCTACACCTCAGGGGTGAGTAGCTGTGACAACGTGTCTTTCGTTTTGTTGAAGATAAAGATTACATGTTTATCCAGTATGAATGTTTGTGTACGGTTTGACTGGATGGATTGTCAACGCACGTTGACTAGACCGTTTTGATCATTTTTGTGACGCAGGGACATACGCTCATTGGACGGATTGTTGCTATTTTAACATGATTCTAGTATACTAAGCGGAGACTCTGTTGAGTTGATGACCGAGCAGGGCGTAGCTCGCGCGCGCGTCCTGCGGGCGCGGAGACAGAGTTCGCAACACCATCACGCCGTTGGAGGTGCGGCGTGGTTGGCGAAGTAATTGAGGAATGGGAAGGCCATTAGCGATGTTAACAGTAGTACGGTTCTTCTGTTGTGTCAAGTATCTCGTCGGGAAAACAATGCGCAGAAAATACAATTTATTTTGTCATGCACTAAGTCTTGAGATGTGTATGGGTTGAGTGATCGGCGTTGTGCCTCGGTTAATATAGTATTAAGCGGCATAGCGTAGAATATTACAAGTTGTAGGATGCAGGTTGGTGCACAAAAAGCGAATGAGGAAATCGTTTTGCGGAGCCTACGCTGTCTGCTTGTATGTCTGCCTGTTCTACTAAAGTTGAAATTTGTTTCAGGGTAAATGTAGAGTTCTGTAGAATGGTTGTGTCTGTCCGTTCTACTAGAATTGACAGTTAATTCGGAAGGAATGAGGAGTTCTGTAATAAGCGTATGTAGATTTTGTTTCTGTCAGTACTCCTGGAGTGCAATTGAGGGTTTTATTGTTGTGCTGTGTCATTGTAAAGCATTGGGATGCTATGAGTTCGTTTTACGTCCGGTTCTATAGTGCCACTTAAACATTAATAATATGAACATGCCGGCTACAGCGTCAGAAACTTGCAGTTTCATAAGAACAAATGAGAGGCCGGACGGTTACAATTTGGAATTGTCGCCAGGCGAGGCGAATTTGTTGGGGCGCATCGGGAGATTTTTTTACTGATGAATTAAAAAACTTTTATCAAGTAATATGTTAAGAAGAGAGTATAGTTTTACGATAATATATAGGAGTGATTGTGAGTGAGGCGGAACTTTGCGGATGACGAATCGCGCTTTGTAGGGAAAGAAAAAAAAAACGAACTTGCGATGTTTTGCTTCTTGCGAATTTGTTGGGGCGCATCGGGAGATTTTTTTACTGAAGAATTAAAATTTTATCAAGTAATATGTTGTGAAGAGAGAGTAGTTTTATGCTAGTAGAAAGGGGTGACTGTGCGTGAGGCGAAACTCTGCGGATGGCGAGTGACGGACTGGCCACTTCTCACCTTGGCACGGTTATACTGTTAGGTAGTGCGGGAAAAGGACCCTGTATCTTGTTGCAATGTGAAGGTTGACTTGCCTGGATGCAGCATGTTGGTATGTGTGGGAGATAGGTTTTATGGATGCCATGTCGGAGTGTTGGTTATCTGTGGAATTGAATATACGTTAGTGTGGTCAGCAGTATAACGCTGTTTATTTCACTGCTTGAGATGTGGGTTGGAATAAAATATATATATCAGTTTGTGATTGTATGTATTTGTCAAGCAGTAATGTATATAATTGGCTGTAGAGCAGAAGTTTGATATTAGATGTAACGTTTCAGCTAATTAGAACATTATAATTGTGCCAATTAATATAGATAATGGAAGGGACTACAGTTTTACAACGATTCAGAAAGATGAAGTTAAAAGTGTTTGTTGAAAATCAAGCAAGAAGGCTATTAAGCGCCTAGTCCGAGGCGACACGCAATAGAATTACTAGTTGATGGTTTGTTGCGGTGTGTTGTCGAAGGCGTATTTCACTATCAAACAGTGTAGATCCATTTTATCAACTTAGTTATGAATTGGAAATGTTGGATGGTATGTATTTGAGGAAGTATGTTTGAGCTAATGTAGGTATATGGATTCCGTGTTAACTGAAGTCATATATTTTGTGTATGGGAACGAAGCATAAATATTTGTCTAGTTGTATGAGTTTGTTCATTTTATAAAAGCGAGTACATGGATATATTAGTATTTATGTATTCTTACAACGTGATTGGGAGTTAGAAGATAAGATAGTCGTATCTTGTCTCACTAACATTATTGGGGAAATTGAATGGATGTGATGACGGTCTAATAGAAAACGTATGCATTAACTTTTCTATGTAGAAATTCAATTCTGAAGATGTGTATTATTGGATTCCATTAATTATCTTATGTCAACGTATTGACTGGAAGTGGAGGTTTTCCTATATTAAGTATCCTGTCTGCGGATGTCGGAGCAAGACACTGTTGTCCAGAAAAAAATTTTTTGCCTGACGTACTCAGCCCATTGCCACTGGAGGTGGACAGTAGATGTTGCCTGTTTTATGGGTCGGTTGTATGTGAGCTGTTTGCTTGTGAAAATTACGTGAATGAAGGGGTGGGTCTAAGAGTTGCCGGAAATAATACATTGGTGCCACCATTTTGAATAGAGGATTGATGCGGCTGTATGGTTGATTCGAGTTTGGTTCAGTTCAGTGTGGCCAGCATTAACGGGGTAGGTAGGCATTCGTGTGAAACCTGTTCCGCCAAATTATTAGAGCAGATAGCTTAGATATTATAAGTAGATTATTAATTTAATTTAAATACGATTTAGATTTTGAAAAGAATGAAGTGAGGTCGTATATTGGCCGGTCATTCATTATATTCACACAAGATGCAAAACCGTGGCGGCATTTCAGTTCTAGGCTTTCTGAGAATCAATATGCGATTGGATAATCATTTAAATGTGGATGTTATAGAAAAGCTTTATAGAAAATCCATATTCCAAACTGATCTTCTTATGTGGAAATCTGTAAAATGATAAAACTAGTATGAAATGCCCGGATATTTAATTCCACATTTTATCTTGAAAATCATTTAAAAATGGATAATTCCATATAAATGGTAACGTTGCTGTGGTTGTGTATTAACTGACTCAGGGCGCCCGGTTCAAAAATATTTGAAGGAATATGGATCTTATCGCGAACAATAAGAACCATAGCTAGTGTTTGTTTTGCTTTCACAGCGTAAGGGGACCAGACTTGCGTACTAAAACAAATAAGTACCAACCTTACGGAGTGAATTTCGGAGTAAATCCGAAAAGGAGAAAAAAAAGGGGAAAGAAAATAAGTCGAATGGAGAAAGATTTGGTAGGGTACTCAAATACTCAAGAACCCGGGAAAATGGGAAAAAGAAGGAAAAAGGAAAAAAATTTAAAATTAGGAAATAAACATACCCACAGTTCACAATGTTCACATCATAGTGACATCTGAAAGGAAGTGGTTAAGAGGCAGGGAGGGAGTGAGGGGTTATGAAAAATGATTAATGATTTTGCAGAAGCAAATTATACTTATACAATACTAGTATTATGTTTGGAAGTGAGTTTTGCGAAACATGGAGTATTCTATTTACTTGCCATCTATTGGTGTATTAGTGAAGTTTTGACATTACAACGTAGAAAATTTTGTTGGGCATTGTTATACATAGTGAGATAGGTGTCGCTGGAACAAAATAATTATATTTAAAATTCAAATTAAACTTTTCCTCCCTTTTACAAAAGTAAACATCAGGGCCCCTGCCGTGCTGGTTTCGCTCGCACGACGAGTTCGGGTTGCGTTCGACTCGATCGATCGCACGAAGCAAATTATTTTGGTACCGGCGTACGGGTGAGTGCGCATGCGAATGTTGTACAGGTGACGAAATTATCGAGCGAGTGTCGATCCACCAATCTTGCCACTATTAAATTTTACTAAATGTATTATGCTACCTAGAATGCAAAGCGCTCATTTTGTCAGGTATCAAACGGTCAATATAGTATGTATACTATTTGTCAGAATCTTTATGTTAATTAAAAGAGGAAAAAGAGTATTGACTAAATTGAAAACGCGTATAAATTGAACACCTCGATATTTAAGAGTAGCTATTTAGTATTGGTAAAAATTACATCGTGGTAACACACGTGATGTTGGTTGTCGGTCGGTCAGCCAGTTGTGTGAGTGATGATGACAATCATTTTGAATCTCTTCCCCTCAACCCTCCGCCTTTCCTCCAGCCATATTACCTAGCCACAAAAATACCCCGATAACGGTACTAACGAGGTGAGACCGCGGTGAAGTGCGGAGGAAAGCGCATTTATTCGAGGAGAGGAGGTGCCTAGCCTATAATGCCTATATAGAAATTCCGACGGGTAATACATAGCTGTAGATACCTAACTATCTAAAAATAAATAACTCCTGTATGTACCTATCTATTATTATCATACTTGGTTATACACTATAGCTCCACTACCGGTCACCTATAATTTAGTTACATAGGTAGGTACATACTTAGATAGGCACTGTCAAATTGATATGAGTCGTGTACTTAGAACACAAGACTTTATTTAGCATTAACAACGGTACCGTGCATGTGAGCCGGTCGGTATTAATGATAGTGGCCCCGCTGCGTTTCTCCCTGTGCGTGTAGAGGAGGAGGCGGCTGGGGTGCGGGGAACATGATGCCGTGCTGAGGGGCGGCGGGCTGGCCCCTGTCGCATTGTCGTGGTCCTTCCGCCGAGTCGTGCGGAGGGGTGGGTCTTCGTGCTTGCTTGCTGCTTGAAGTGGTTGGGTGTGTGTGGCGCGGCACCGGTTGCTCTGCTTGCCCCGGTTGTCGGGTTGATGGTCGGAATGTGGCGTGTGGTATGTGTGGTATGTGTGGTGTGTTGTGTGTGTGTGTGTGTGCCTAGGTACAGACTTTATTCTTATTTTATTTTAGTGATAGGTACATAAGTACCTACTTGTATTTTATCTATAATATTTGAGTGAATACTTAATGAATGAAGGAATGAACAACTTGTAGATAGAATAATACATGTTTAAATACCTCTACACTAGATTCAAAGAAGGGAATCATTAATTTGGCATGTGATCAACCTTGAGACTTTCTAAACTGTCGCAGGGGATGATCAAAATCAATCAAGTGTTTGAGTGAGCGTATACGTCAAGATGACTCGAAGTCCGAGTTCACATTTCGTGCAACTTTGCCAATGACTGTCAAAATGTGGTGGAACGACGTACGAGTTCGAGTAGACCACGAGACCGTTTCGTGCACTCACTCACTTGTACATTTGACAGATACGACGGTGCCATTTATACCTACTCGTTCACTTTGCTCGAGCTCGTCGATCGAGTGGAATTACCACGGTCGGGCTGCTGAGTGTATAGCCTATTAAATGATAATGTTAAAAGTATGAGAGTTACATTAATCCGAATTAGTTTAAATTTATATTATTTATTTAAGGTTTACCATAACTAAAGATCTTGAACTTGCTCATTGATGAGTATTTTGAAAGGTAAAGTGACAGCGTAAAGTTTCGGCACGAATGTGTTTATATATTTTGTAGGGGGTCTTATATAAATACCTTGGTTCGTATTAGTCGGCAGCGGCCTGTGTCAGACTGCTGCTGGACGTGGGCATTTCCAGGGGTTTCCCACCTCGCTCGGTGTTTCACTTTAATTTTATTCTGCTCTTGCCTACCTATGGGGTTATAGGTGCACTTAACTGAAGGAGGAGCGTTCCATTTTATGCTTAGGCGTGGTCGACGATCGGGCGTCTGTCTGCTACAGAGTATCGGATAAACGACGAATGTGCTCGGACACTGCATATGATTGCGCAACATTTGTTGGAATGAAATTATGGATATTTATTTATATCTGTATGTGTAAGATTGTTTGGATAACTTTTGTTGTAATTGGGCGTTGCCAATGGACGAGCATACTAGAGAAGTAATGGGTATGCATTCTGAGTGAACGGTTCCGGACGAATGAATGTGTGAGGGGATGATCAGTGCCTGAAACTTTTGAAGTTCGTTACTTCCAGGAATTCATAACGGAAAGTGTGAATTGGTAAAAGTTTGAATCGAGGTTAAATGATAATTTCTCACAGAATAGTTTGTGAAGTGGAATTGTAAGGGGTATTACGGGGTTTGAGTGATTTAGGGGATTAGGCATTGGATGGGTACTTGCTGAAAAAAAAAAAAATTTTTGTAAAATATATAAAATATTGACATTTTGTGTTATTTTACAGGTTACAAGAAAACCTACAAAGGAAAAGGATTGTGATAAAATAGGAACCAGAGAAAATTTATCTAATGGAATAATTTTGTAAAATAAAGTAAAATTAAAAAAAAAAAAAAAAAAAAAAAATGTAATTTTATTAAGCGCCTTGTCAAAATTGATTATGTGAAACAACCTACTGTTACGCATAATCGTTACACTATACAAAACCTTCTTCAATTTCTATTATCACGTTATCTATCGGTGACTTTTATCATGTTAAGGATACTTTGTCGGTAGCGAGCGTATTGAATTGTTGATAGACGTAGTTGTGGGTTACATTCTCATAAATACTGTAAATAAACCACTAGAGTAGTGCTCATTAAATTATTGTTAAAATAAATAGATTCATACGGGTTAGAAAATTAAAATTAAATTTCACAGAGTAAGTAAAGTCATGCGGGCGAAGAAAAAAAAATAATAAATAAATATATTAATTAATTCTAAAATAAAAAGAAAAAAAAAATAATGAACTACTTGCATAGCCTAAGCCGGTGATGGTAAGGTGTGTTATGTGTTCTTCACGGACCAGTTCTGTCCTGCCGAACTGCTTACATAGCCTAAGCCAGGAGTGGTAAGGCGTGTATTGCATTGTAAACAGTGATGTACTGTATCGGTCCTTACGATAAATAATAATAATAATAATAATTCTCGTCTCCCGTCGCCGGCGAGAATACCGTCTTTTGTTTATGTCTGTTTGTATAAATTTTATATAGATAATTTATTTTATAAATATATAAAATTAATATAAATAAGTATAAAAAAAAAAAAACGGGAAACAAATATGACAAAATAAATAAATAAAATGCTGTACAGTGAGGAGAGTTAGACTAAATTACTTCTAAATAAGAAGTAACAAAAATTTAAAATAGACTTGTTGACTTGAGTGGATGGTTTTGGATGTTTGTGTAAAATACGCGAGTAAACCTGCGGGTATTGTAGTGTCTGTACTCTGTAGTGAAATTTCCTTCTAATGAGAGCAGCGCTCTAACCTGAAGGGACCTTTACAAGGAATCAGGATACTTTGGCTTCGTTTGGTTTTCCCATACATTGCTTCGAAAATAATGTTAAATTAAATTCAGTGTGATGAACACACAATTTGGGACTTAGAAAAGGTGAGGTGAAAATGCCTTAAGTGCAGAACTTTACATTTTACTGAGTCTGACTCACGCTGGGGAGGGATTATGACATCGTCTACTAAAGGCGTTCCGAACACAAAAAAATGGAGCGTTGGAAGTTCAGGATGACATTTTCTGGTCTATTTACAGTGAATGAGTGTAGTATTTGGTTTGAAATCATTAACCGGAGAAATGTTGGAGGAGTTAAAGTAGAATCGTTTACAAGCATACCGAGTCCGTCTATTCGTCAATAGGTGAGTTAGGATCCAAAATGATGCATGAGTCGATTTCGAAGTCTTTTGAAAATATGTATCCCGACTACTCTGCCTTTAATGGAAGCTTGTTGTGCTAGGATACATGCATAGCCTAAGCCGGAGGTGGTAAGGTGTGTTATGTGTTCTTCACGGACCAGTTCTGTCCTGCCGAACTGCTTGCATAGCCTAAGCCGGAGGTGGTAAGGTGTGTATTGCACTGTAAGCGGTGATGTTCTGTTTCGGCCCATACGGTAAAGGATGAGACTAGAGGTTCCTGCACTGTTGGGAAATCTGTTAGAGGCAGAATATAGGGATCTAAGGCTTTGAGGTGATAACTTTTGCATAAATTCCTAGATTTATTAATAATAAACTAAATCAATTACACTAAAATATTTGTTTAATGTAGTATTGGCACGAGCTGCAAATGGAAGATAAGGGAAAGAGTGCAAACATGGTCTAAGCCGGAGATGGTAAGGTTGTGGTATGCATTCTAAAAATCTTTTCTCTTTAAGCTAAGGGAGATAAATCCTAAGCTGGAGGGTAAGAACTTCCTAAAGCACGTGGACAGATGGTGTTGAAAAAAAAAAAAACACACAAATTAAAAATTATAGAAGAAGGGGGTCTCTGGAAGGGAACTTGAACCCTAACAGTGATAAATAATTATATATACAAACTTCTTGGAAGGGAACAATAAAACCCTAACAAAGAAGAAGTAATTTTCAAGATCATAATGTATATAGCTTCTTAACGAGATCAAGCGTCACGGAATGAGGTTCCGTTGACTTTGCTTCGTTACGAACCTCTATGCGGGCGACTGTGATGGAATCACACAAGGTAAAAAAGATAAATATATAGCCAATAGTAATTCAAAGCTAAATTATAGAACATTAAAACGTTTCATTAACAAAATAATTTATATTACAATTTAACTAATCACCTAATAAATTCAATCGTGACTGCACACTCCACTAAGAAATAAAATGGCGCGAACGGCCATTACAATACGACGCGCAATTAGACAAACAAGAAATATAATAACATCAGTTGGTTCGCATATAAAACACTATAGAGCGCCGAGGCGGGGAAGGTAGCATGAGGTAATCCTGACACGCGGTGAGAGGGGAACAAGACATGGGCGCGTACGAAACGGCGGAGAGGTGAGGTAAGAAGGCGCGCGTCTTGCGGGCGCGGGGTCAGAGATCGCGGTATCATCACGCCGTTTGAGCGCGGCTTGAGGTAGCGAGTCAAGGAGCGCGAGTAGTGATTATTTCGCTGCGAGTTGTTAGTATGAAAGAATGAATTATTGTCAAGACACGATCGTGACACGCTCATACTGCGGGGACACCGTACGTTTTGTTCCTATGTGTCAGAAACGTGACAAGCTCATACTAATAATTTATTTTTATTTCCATACTAAATTTGTGTCAGGACACGAATGTGACACGGCCATACTACGAGGCCGCCGTTCGATTTGTTCTTGCATGACACAACCGTGTCCAGCACATACTAATTAATCTAATTTTATCTCCATACTAAAATAGTATCAGGACACGAATGTGACACGGCCATACTACGAGGCCACCGTTCGATTTGTTCGAGCGTGTCACAACCGTGTCCAGCCCATACTAAAAATTAAATTCTATCTCCATACGAAATTTCGCTCTGTGACACGAACGTGTCACGGCCATACTACGAGGCAACCGAGCGTTTTGTTCCTGCGTGTCAAGAACGTGTCACGGCCATACTAAGAGGGCGCCGTTCGATTTGTTCCTGCGTGTCCGATTCGTGTCGAGTCCATACTAATGATTCAATTTAATCTCCATACTAAATTCGTGTCAGGACACGAATGTGACACGGCCATACTATGAGGTCGCTGGTCTATTTGTTCCTGCGTGTCTGGAATCTGGACATGACGGAGTTTATGGGAATTTGAAGTTTCGTGATCTCTGTGAAGATATCGCACAGGGTCTAAAATTATTTTAATAATTATTTATTAATGATTCAAACTAATACACTAAACATTTTATAAAGGGAAGAGTATATAAACAAAGTACCAGTTATTAAACAAAAACATAAAATAAAACAAAACAACGTTTCATTGAGTATGACGCCAACATTCAAATAAATATCCGTTGGAGCGTGCGCGCGGGGCGGAGAGAGGTATGAGGTAAACAAGACAAGGGGTGAGGTATTACCGAGCTGCGGGCGCGCGTGGGCCGCGGGGCGAGGCGGAGCGACCTGAGGTAATTTGTCAAGCGGTGCGGGAGGGGTTTTCGTTAAGCGGTGTTAGTATGAAGGAATGGTTTCGTGTCCTGACATGAATAAAACACGACGATGGTAAGGAGATTTCGATTGGTTTCTGCGTGTCCAGGTTCCGTACATGAATAGTATTATCAAACACGGAAGATGGTATCACGCATGTACAGGAATTAATATATAGACAATAAGAAAACTAACAACTTGGAACGTTAGCATTTTAAATGAAAATACTCGAAGAATATAGACGATATTAAACAAAAATATATAAATAAAACACTCCGTTATGGCGCTAAAAGTCGATTTATTAATAGAGCACATGTAATAACATCAATTAATTTATATAACAAAAGCAACAGTTCTCTGCATGCGGAGATGCACAATGGGTGCGGGGAAGTGGTGTTAAAACCCCCGAAGTAGAGGTAAATCGCATCGCTGACGAGCGAAACAGCTTTAGGTACCATGTGGAAGGTACGAAGAGGGTTTGTTTTCCCTCCAAAATCGAATTTATATCGTGTCACAAACGTGTCCAGTTCATACTAAAAACATAAAATTATCCTCCATACAAAATTACGAGTCCGGACAGAAACGTGACACGGCCATACTACGAGGCAGCCGATCGATTTGTTCCTGCGTGACACAAACGTGTCCAGCCCATACTAAAAATCGAAATTCAATCTCCATACAAAATCGCGCTCCGTGACACGAACGTGTCATGGCCATACTAGGAGGCCACCGTTCGATTTGTTCCTGCGTGTCAGGATTGTGACACGAGGAAAGATTATAAAAGGAGAGGGAGGGGAGCGTGGGGAGTTCAGTCTGTTTTGGGAGTCGAAGGAGACGGTCGTGCGTATTTAGCGAGAGCCCAGGTACGAAAGTTAGTACGGCTTCGCTCGCGTGAGTTTTCGAATAAGTTCGGGAAAGAAGTATCGCTCGGCTTCGCTCGCGTGTATTTTCGATTGGGTTTTCCTAGTGAATAATTTCACTCGGCTTCGCTCGCGTGTATTTTTGATTGGGTTTTCTTAGTAAATGAATTTGGTAAAAAACCCCGGTGATTGAAATTAGTTTAATTTCGTGAATATTAGTGTGGGAATTTCTGTAAAGCTTTCGGAGTTGCAAATGAAGGTTGAGCTGGATTTTGTAATTTTGGGGGTGATATAGGGGTTTTCAACTAGTTTTACGGAAAATATTTTGGATGTTCTTTTTGAGCCTTTTGAGTTCTGGATGAAGGTCGAGCTGGATTCTGGAATCTTGACTGGTGATGGAAGGACTTCCAAAGAACTTTTACAATGACACTATGTCCGAACTGGCCTACCATGAGGACTGGTACATTGGGAAGGTTTTCTTAGTTCATAAATGATTTTGTAAAAAACCGGTGAATAAAGTTTGTTTGTTTCGTAAATTTTAGTGTGGGAATTTCTGTAAAGCTTTCGGAGTTGCAAATGAAGGTTGAGCTGGATTTTGTAATTTTGGGGGTGATATAGGGGTTTTCAACTAGTTTTACGGAAAATATTTTGGATGTTCTTTTTGAGCCTTTTGAGTTCTGGATGAAGGTCGAGCTGGATTCTGGAATCTTGACTGGTGATGGAAGGACTTCCAAAGAACTTTTACAATGACACTATGTCCGAACTGGCCTACCATGAGGACAGGTACATTGGGAAGGTTTTATTTTATATTAAAATATAATGGACTGTGACCTGATCATAAATTTCACGTACATAAAGGAAGTCAGTGAATAGAGTTTGTTTGATTCGTGAATTTTAGTGTGGGAATTTCTGTAAAGCTTTCGGAGTTGCAAATGAAGGTTGAGCTGGATTTTGTAATTTTGGGGGTGATATAGGAATTTTCAACTAGGTTGCGAATTATATTTTGGATGTTCTTTTTGAGCCTTTTGAGTTCTGGATGAAGGTTGAGCTGGATTCTGGAATCTTGACTGGTGATGGAAGGATTTCCAAAGAACTTTTACAATGACACTATGTCCGAACTGGCCTGCCATGAGGACTAGTACATTGGGAAGGTATTTTAAAATATAGAGAAGATTAAAAGAAACAAAACCCGATCTTTAAATTCGTAAATCATACGTATATAAGAGTGTTTGAACCACGCGTAATTATTAAAAAATATGTCGAATTTAAATATGTAAAATCAGTGGTTTTACCGTATTTTGATATAAAAGTATATTTTTATTAAGTGTTAACTTCGCGATTAGATTCAGTGGCGGGTGTTGTGGTTTCGTTTGAATTTATTGTTTTACGCTATTCTATTTGTAATGGTGTTTTATTTAAGGTGATTTTAGTGAATCGTGTCAGACCGGTTAGGATAGTGGAATTCAAAGGTAAATTTTGTAATATATATGCATATGCAACATACTGGCTAGTTACGTTTTAGGACGTAGGGAGATTGCGTAAATCAGGTTTAAATATACCTGTATAGGTTATGTAGATTATGACCAGCACACCATTTTAATAAACCCTTAAGAAAATATTCCTAATTGATTTCGGTGAAAGGTGGACCCCTGACCGCATCATTTGGAATAAAACAATTTCTGTAGGTATATCAATAGATAGCCACAGAAATATAAACCATAACATATACACTATACACTCACAATTAAAAGCATACACTTATGCCTTTAGGGAGGACAAAAGAATATCTTTTGAACTCCAACATAACACTACGAGATTAAATTGGTAAATCTGTCTGAAGATGTATATTTTGTACAGATCAGAAAACGGGGACTCCTAGGGACAAATAATAAATTTGTAGCTTAAGTACAAATTTATCTGCGTTGGGAGTCACGGGGACTGGCGATGGATAAATATCGTATGGACCGAGGGTCCATACGAATTTAGTGGGGCCAGTTCCACAAACCCCTTCAAAAGGGGTCAATAAAAGTTTGTATTGTTGAAGTTCTAAAATTTAGAAGAAAATATAAAATAATAGATTTCATCTATTGAACAGCACAACAAAATTAAGCTATCAAGTAATACATTGATCATAATTTAATAATAACAATAACACAAACATCAGAACACTTTCATTTTGAATTTTGGCGGGTCTCACAAGCTCGCAAGCGAGGTACGTGAGCGCGCTGTCGAAGCGTGCACATAGAACACAGAGGGAAACCAGAAGGGTTTAATGACTATAGATGAATGAGCAATTAGTTTGGTAAGTGCTTTAATGTTGATATTAGAATTTACTAGAATAGATTTAGGAAATGAGAGTTAGTACTCTGAGTTATTACGGTACACAACGGCTTCCTGAAAAGGAAGTAATAATTGGGTCCATTTTACAGGAATTATGTGTACGAATTAGCGACACTGTTTCTGACAAACCTAGAGATCACTTGAAAGTTATACGCTGGCCATATTTCGATTCTTTATATTCTAGTTGTTCTAGAGCTAAAGAGTTGATTTTTGATAATTCTGCCTTTAATATCTAAGGAAAAACAATAGGTATAGGGTAGAGGTTATTACACTACCATTGCTGAGAGGTGTAGGAAACTCAAGCTTCTAAATTCACACAATTAAAAGATACGGGTATTTATGTTATATTGATACTCGCAAACTCACTTAAAACAAATCAAAACCTATAGGGTACTTTCCGTTGACCTAGAATCATAAAATTAAGTAAGACGCAAGGTTTCACAACACAAATAAAGGAAAAAATCCGAAAATTGTAAATTGATAGTTATATAACATAAAAAAAAAGTTTACATGTTTTGTATGTCAAGACCAGTTTTCTCAGGAACGGGTCAAGGTATCAAGTTCAAATTAATACAAAATACTAACGTCTACGATTGCTTAGAGGTGCAGGAAACTCAAGCTTCTAAATTAACACAATCAAAAGATACGGGTATTTATGTTATATTTTGATACTCACAAACTCACTCAAAACAAATCAAAACCTATATGGTACTTTCCGTTGACATAGAATCATAAAATTCAGTAAGAAGCAAGGTCTCATAACACAAATGAAGGAAAAAATCCGAAAATTGTAAATTCATAGTTATATCGCATAAAAAAAAAGTTTACTTGTTTTGTATGTCAAGACCATTTTTCTCAGGAACGGGTCAAGGTATCAAATTCAAATTAATACAAAATACTAACGTCTACGATCTCTTAAAGTTGTAGGAAACTCAAGCTTCTAAAACTTTTACTAAGGCCGCCTTTGACCGCAATATCACCTAATGATAATAAGTCAAGACAATGTCGAAGACGGAGCATACCGATTCTATAAATGCCGATTGTAGTTATACGTTTCGGGGAATGATTTTCGGGGGAAACCTTAAAACATAGGTACTCGAAAAAAACCCGGCAAAAATCTTCGAGACTTGATTTACGTGATGGCCGAACTATCTACATACAAGTTTGTACGGAACCCTCGGTGCGCTTGTTAAACTCGCACTTGTCCGGTTTTTTTTTCTATCTTCTTGTTATAAAACTGTACTGAACTAGTTGTAGGTATTTAGGGAGTCGTTCTTCCGCCGTAGATCCACTCCTTCGAAGGAGTGACTGGCCGCGTTCCATCGACCCAAGAACCTCCGCGGCTCCTCACACCGAACGTGTTCCGAGCTAGCCCCGTATTCATCCGGGTCACAGGAGCTCTGTCGGTCGGGAGCAGGCTTGCCAGGTGTTCTCTTTTTTACCGAACTGTTCGGTATTTCAGCGCCGCCTTCGGTGTTCGGTATGAAGAAAATACCGAAGTATGAGAGGTTCAGTATTTGCTAAATATCGATTCATATCACACATTTGTTTACTGTTTCGCAATATCAAAACCACACAGATTTGGCGCGTCTTTTCAAGAACCCAGCCTAATAGGAGCTACAGAACACACTCTTGGGAAGACCCTTGCAGATTTTCGCCATAACTAATTTGCCTTTTTTTTTATAAAAAGCGCGAAATGTTGCGCCGAGCCACCCGTAAGGTGTCTAACGACGCCCATGGACGTTCGGTCGCATAAGTCATGAAAAGTGTGTTTTTGAAAAATGTTACCCTTTGATGTAAAAAGTTCGGTTTTTTTATCTGAACCATCTGGCAACCCTGGTCGGGAGTTTGGGACGTACAGGAGGCGGGATGAGGCGGGATTGATTGATGATCGCATCGAGCGGAACCAATCAGCGGCGTCGCGTGACACCGTGCCGAGCCCCCAGGGCTGGCGCTTGACTGCGTGGTGCGATGTGGTGTGGCTGAGGGGTCAGTCACTTAGGGAATCTGGTGTACAATTGTTTGGTAATCTCTGCAGTTAACCTTAGGTGAGGAATCTGGAAATCTTAGGCGGTCCCGAGTAATCCCAGGAAATCTAGGAATCCCAAGGAAATCATTGGCAATCCGATCAAAATCTTGGTAATCTCAGGTAATTTTAGGTGGATTGGAAGTCTCTAGGAATCTTTTAAAGTCCCAGAATCTTCGGAAGTCCCAAAACTTTGTTGGAAATCCCTTAACAATCCTGGTAATTCGTAGAAGTATTTGGTAGTCTCTAGGAATCTTTGGTAATCCCTAGGTATCTTTAGTAGTCCTTAGAAATCTTACGAAATCATACAAAATTATACAAATAATCAAATAATTTATTTTGATAAGGTTCCGCAACTACGGAACCCTACACTGCGCGTGGCCCGACACGCACTTGGCCGGTTTTCCTCTTATTAGGTTTATTTTGTTATCCATATTGTTAGGTGAAATGATGGCGTAGTGTTACGGGTAGCTAGCCCTGTGCTGTGGCGAGAGGTCGACGTCCCTGTCCGCAGCCACCCCCGCGCCCCCGGCGCCGCCGCGCCGCCGCCGCTCTAATTATCATCACTTATCTCGTGAAATTGTAGTCGGTGACGTCGTCGTCAGCGGATCTCCATCATTGCTCTCTCTCTCTCTTGTGAGATCATAGTCTATAGTACACGGACAAGGCAAATTGTGGTTAGAGTATTTTTTTTATTTTTTAACCGACTTCAAAAAAAGGTAGAGGTTCCCAATTCGACTGTATTATTTTTTTTTATTTTTTTTATGTTTGTTACGTCAGAACTTTCGACTGGGTGAACCGATTTTGAAAATTCTTATTTTATTTGAAAGCTGGTGCTTCCCGTGTGGTCCCATTTTAATGTGGTCAAGATCGGATTGGAAAGCGAGGCGGAATTCGGATTCCGCCGAGTACAGTAATAGCAAAAAATTACAAAAAAAAACTGTGAAATAAAAAACTATTTAATAAATATAAAAAATTTATGAAATAAAAAAAATCTAACCCTAGAGTTGAAAGCGATGGTGCTAAAGCAAGCAACCGCCTTCAACTCTAGGGTTAGATTTTTTTTATTTCATACATTTTTGAAGGCGGTTTTTTTATGTAAACCAGCATGGATGGCTGTGCCGAGAGACCAATGGTGTAGTCGACAGAGCCAAAATCACCTCTCCTAGCGAAACCACGCTCAGTTAGGTGCCATGCCAGCAGATTTGCGGACTGTTGCTAGGCTGTCTAGCCTGAAGACACCCAGGTTAAAGGATTCAGGAAATAAACTCGCCGGAAGACACACTCTAGCGGTGCGACAAAGAAACGATTTAGAGAACCGATGGTTTCTCAAAAGCCCAATGTCAATTACAAATTTAAAAAACCCCCGACCCTTAAAAAGTCAAAAATAATTTTCGTTTACTCACTTAAAGGAGTCGGTAGACCGCTAAGTAAATTCCCGCGCAGCTCGGAGTTATTATATTTTATTTACTTAGCGGTCCCCCGACTCCTTTAAGTGAGTAAACGAAAATTATTTTTGACTTTTTAAGGGTCGGGGGTTTTTTAAATTTGTAATTTAACTTTTATTTAAAGCTTTTTTAAAAAAACCGCATGAAAATCGGTCCACTTTTTAACATAATTAATTTTTTTATTACTTAATTACTTGATTACTTGATTACAAACATAGCTAAGAACCATCCCGATTAAACAAGCTTCCTAATAAAAAAAACCGCATCCAAATCGGTCCGTCCGTTTGGGAGCTACGATGCCACAGACAGACACACACACACACACACACACACACACACACACGTCAAACTTATAACACCCCTCCGTTTTTTTCGTCGGGGGTTAACAACAAAATGGTACTGAGTCTCACTGCATAAGTGTTAAGATGTTTTATTAGATTTTTGTCCTTTTTCTAGTGCAGTCGGTGTTCGACACAAGTACAAATTACATTACATATCACACACGCTGAATCCCAACAATCGGGGTAAGCAGAGTAATCGGTATTGTGCTGCAAGAACTCTGATAAATTACAGCACAACACCGACCACCACGTTTCGCAAAGTATTCGAACAAGATTCAATCGATCAAGCAGCAAGTAAGGCACGAAGACCCACCTGCTGCATGACTCGGTGGCAGTACCGTACCAAGGTGAGAGGTGGCGACCCTGTCGCCCTTTAGCACGGCATCTTGTCCTTATCCCTTAGTCGCCTTTTACGACATGCATGGGGAGAGATGCAGTGGGACTATTCATTTTAAGTACCGGCCCCACAAAAAAAATTACATTGTTATCCTTATTTATTCCCTACCTACCCTACCTATGTTTGATTTGGTGACTGCTAGGGAGGCACTCGCACCCGCCGAGCGAGCGGTGTGACCCGGCGACAACGCGTCGATGTCCGAAGGCGAGGCAGTGGAGCGCGAGTTCACGGAGCGACAAACCCGGCCCCATGCTTATTCCTCGTGAAATTGTATCAATTTGATCCAGTTAGCTTGCTATTATAGTTCGTTAACTGCCGCCCGCCCACGTCGCCGCCTCCGCACCGTGCAATGGCTACCTCGGTAAATGCCCTTTGTCATTGATTTATTGTCGATTTTTAGGGTTCCGTAGTCACTTATACTACTAGTAAGTGTAAGTGACGCTCACTCAAGCGCGCGTGGAGATGTTTTTTCCGTTTTACAAAAAGTATCTCTCTCTCGTCTCTCTGTCGTCACGTGCATCGGACACTTAAAGTTCACTTCGGATTTTAATTTAGTTTAAAGTTGCCCAGCGAGCAATGGAGCGAGCCATTCTGGGAATATCGCTACGTGATATGGTGCGTAACGAGGAAATCCGCCGACGCACCAAAGTAGTCGATATTGGACACCGGGTGGCTAAGCTGAAGTGGCAGTGGGCTGGGCACGTTAGCCGAAGAGACGATGAGACCGTTTGAGTAACAGTGTCCTACACTGGCGGCCGTGGACAGGAAAACGGAGTGTGGGAAGACCACCCGCCAGGTGGGACGACGACATCAAGTAAATCGGCGGAAAACAGTGGTTTCGTATCGCTGAAGTCCGGGAGGACTGGAGGAAAATTGGGGAGGCATATGTCCAACAGTGGACGCTTACACGCTGACTGACTGACTAACATGTGAGTATTAAGGTGTACTCGCTTATGTCTTCATTAGAAAGCATATCCGAAAATGAAGAGGAAAAAAAACCATTTAACTCGTCTTTGAAAGCAAAAAATAAAAAAACCGGCCAAGTGCAAGTTGAACTCGCGCACCGAGGGTTCCGTATCGCCATATATATCGCTAGCGCCACTCACGCCATCTATGGCGTGTTATGAAATGATTCATATTAGTTCAAATTAATGATTAGTTAAAATGCTTCATAGTCTATTCGGTAGATGGCGCGCGCACATACACTTTTTGGTTTCTTCTATGGGAACGCCCATGAATTTTTTACTTTTTTTTGGCAAAAATTATTGTATTGTATTGTATTGTTTATTGATCATTCATATGGCAGTTAGACTGCGCTCGAACTTGTCACAATTTGTTCTATCCGGTTCGATTACACCCACGAAGAAGAACCGACAAGAAACTTTTTAAACATATTTTTACAAGTATTTAGTGACTAGCCACATAATAACACCGCCCATAGTCTATCTAAAACACAGCTTGAGTGCAAGATTAACAATTTTGCTGAGAGTTCTGACTACAAAGACTTATTAATTAAGTGAATCAGGTGTAAAGAGCATTTGAAAGTTTGACAACTTTGATACGTAATTTGTATCAACATAATTATGTTACTACAATCCCACCAAAAACATATAATATAAAAAACCGTTTAAAAAGATGCCAAGTCTCGCACGCAACCTTTCCACGGTAAAAAGTTGTAAGATCCCATGCAGAGCCAAGTCTTTTCATATCATTGAAGCCCGAATTGAACAATGTCGCCATAAATTATATTTTCTACTTAATAATAATCAATATTTAGTTACTCCTCTTACATTAAACATCTTCATTTCTTTAAAAAAAACACCTTGACTTGGCAATCGGACAGCACAAACAGATCGCTTCGTAAAGATTCTTTTTCAGTTTACAACAAAGTAAACATAGCATGCAGCAGGTGGGTGTTCGTACCTTACTTGCTGCTTGATCGATTGAATCTTGTTCGAATAGGTACCTACTTTGCGAAACGTGGTGGTCGGTGTTGTGATGTAATTTACCAGAGTTCGTGCAGCACAACACCGATTATTCTGCTTACCCCGATTGTCGGGATTCAGCGTGTGTATAGTATATGTATGTAACAAACTGGTATTAGGTTCCTTCATATTATTGTTATAATATTTTAGCTGTCCGATTGCCAAGTCAAGGTGTTTTTTTTATAGAAATGAAGATGTTATAAGAGGAGTAACTAAATATTGATTATTATTAAGTAGAAAATATAATTTATGGCAACATTGTTGAATTCGGGCTTCAATGATATGAAAAGACTTGGCTCTGCATGGGATCTTACAACTTTTTACGGTGGAAAGGTTGCGTGCGAGACTTGGCATCTTTTTATATTATATGTTTTTGGTGGGATCTCATTTCTTTTTGTAGGTAGTCTTCCTTTTTTTCTTTTCTGGTATTAGTTCTTGCACGTCAGCTACATATTTTCTCAAAACCCACTCCCTATCTCTGTTAGTTTTTCTCAGTGGCCTTGGTGTAACAACTTTTGACAAGTCTGGGCGGTAAGTGGATCTAAGTCATTATGTTCGGCTATTGCGGACTCCTGAGCTTTGATGCTACCAAAGTCTACATTGATTAGATGCAATCCGCCCAGACTTGTCACTCTCGACAGTGCTACGTACGCTTGACCGCACGTGAACACTGAAGAGCCGATGTCTATCACATTTAGACACATTTCCACACATTTAGACACACAATAATAAAATTAATTTATTTAATTATATATTTAACTATGTATGTATGTACTTTCCACAATTTATTACTGGAAATATTTTAAATTCTATTAAGCGTATGTGAGGGAGTGTGTATCTGTTTGTGGGTGGATGTGTGTGTTTGAAATAAGTACCTACTGTGACTAAACCCATAATCTAGAATAGCTAGTACGCTACGTAGCGTAGGTACTATACTGATAGCCTGTACGTAGTACTAAGTACTTACAGTGTTATAGTTTACCTACTTGACCTTCCTACAGCTATATATATATTATTATTATACTTGACAGAGTTGCTTATGCAACTGACAAAATTACTTGTCATAGACTTTGTGTGAAAGGTAAGTTTACCCTACAAAAAAAAAACGGGGCTCCAATGTTTGGATGTTTGAGTTTTTCCTTTCGTTGTGGGCTAAACATTAGCTGAATCCAAAATATCAAGTTTGTAGGTCTGCTGGAAGTACCTTAGATTTTTGATGATGCATATGTTTTGTATGGAAAGATAAGTTTAATACCCTACACAAAGAAAACGGGGCTTCAATTTTAGGATGTTTGAATTTTTCCTTTCGTTGTGGGCTAAACATTAGCTGAATCCAAAATATCAAGTTTGTAGGTCTGCTGGAAGTACCTTTGTTTTGTAATTTAAAGTAAGTAATTTTATAGAGATAATGTGGAAAATATGGTCTGGATCCTTTCTGCTAAATACATGAATGTAAAGGATGTTGTTCAACATTAGTTCAAAACAGTAACGATCCACCAAGAAGCGTTGCGTTGACTCGCAGCATTACTTTACTCTTTGCTCGCAGCACAGACTAGCTTGTTATTTTCTTCGCCTTTCGTAGGCAGGCAAAGGTCAGAGACCATACAGCCTATTCGTAATGTTTTTCCTTTTTTGTGTGTTAATGTTATTTTTGTTTTGTTTCGTGCGTGCGTTCGAATTTTTTTTTTATGGGAAGCACGACATAATATGGCACCAGGATCTTTTTATTAATTTTTTTAATTATAAATTTCAACAAAATAATATAGTCTTTCAAAATGTTTGGTGCTGCTCCATTGAGCAAGCGGCACATGATAGAACCAAGGAACGCTTGCGCTGTAGATCAGCTGATTGTAAACGCGAAGTGGCAGAAACAAAACGTAACGTAACAAACACGACATGCACCGCCACAACATTAGGGTTAGGGTTAATATAGAGAAGATGCGTCGCGTAGCGACGCATTTCCTTGCCAATTTTTTTCCCTCCCAAAAATCACAGCTAATCTACAGCGCCATCGTTCCTTTGTTCTCTCCTGTGCCAGACCCCTCAATAGACCGTCGATGCGATGACATACGTATTATTATTTCTCTATGGTCGATGACCATCGACAATTATATTTCCTGTCTCGCTCTCTCATTCAACTGGGCTCAACTGGGCTGTCACGAGTACAACACTAGTTCCAACAAGGCACCCTGCGAAGTGAAGGAAGGAAGACACTTCGATCGATTGTCAACGCAACGCAATACATACGATTTCAACCAAAATAAAATTTGCAACGTGCAAGGCGGACGGCTCGCGGTCGCCGCCGCAGCACGCAGCTCGCCGTGAGACCTCGCGAGTGCAGTGTGGAAGTAAACATCAGTGCGCGGTGACAGAAGGAGAAAGTGTCTGTGGCGGTGCTGTGGCGATGTGGAGCGCGAGCGATAGTTTCGAGCGAAACATATGCTGAGGTTACGTAAGGGTCGCCCGTGAGATGTCGTGGCCGGCGGCGGCAGGCGCGGGCGCCGGCGGCGCCGCGCGTCCCGCGCTCTACTCCCAGTCTCAGGTGGGTCTACGGCTGTCACGTTGACAAGTCTCCTCGGCGCTCACTGACGTGGGCTCTGCCTGTTGGGTTTCTCCGCGTAGTGCGAGGATGCTGTACCTACGGCTTGACCTTCTTATCCACTGAGCTATAGCTCTTAGTAGAGCTGACACTAGGGCACGTACTTTGGTCCCATCGAAATCAGTTACCTCATAGGCTTACTTTTAGTCGACCCCAGGCGGTCTTCGACGGTAGTCATGTGGGTCGTATGCGGGGGTTGCGAATGCCATGCTGGCCTGACAGGTGCCCATTCACGCACCTCTCTTGAAGGACCCGAGACTACTTGGGGAGAAATATATGGGCAGGGAGAGCGTTACTGAGTTTACCGGTTCTGTAGAGGAAGATCTGCAGAACCGATTGGTACGAATCCGTGGTAAGTCCAGCGGATAGGGATGCAATCCCTGCCCAGTGCGCGTGGTGCGGAGGTGGAAAGGGGACGGCGGGATCGCATAAAAATGCTCCTTTGAGTACTTCCCATGGAATAAGCGATAGAACACACTTGGGAGCCGACATCCCTACGGCGTTGCAGTGGTTCTAGATCGCGGAACACTTCGGGGTCACCCACTAGTCGCACGGCTCGACACTGGATCGAGACCAGAGGCGCAAGCTGGTATTTGGCAGAGCCATCCCACAGGTGCGAGCAGTACACCAGCTCGCTCAGTGTTCTTACCCTACTCACGGACTACAATCGAGTCAGATCTATTTCCAACTGGATTAGACTAGATTGGCTAAGTATAGCATGGGCCTGTTCATAATGAGCTCAGTGACAACAAACTAATATGCAGCTAAACTGTAAAAAAAATATCACAAAACATGTCTCTGTTGCAAGGGTTTTAACTGTTGGCTCCCCGCGGACTACCAGGCTTATGACAAATTAATTTTGTATGAAAAATATTGTAATGGAGGGAGCCTGGGTGAATGTTTTGGTGTGAATGAAATAACCAGGGATTAACCTAACATAATGTTGAGGCAGCCCATGTCGTTTTTGCATACATTCATATTCAAAATTAATGTTTTGGTGTTTTAAAAAAAACATTACAAGTTTTTTACCGGCAAAAAAATGTTTCATTAAATTTGTCTTTTATCTCAGCCTACACATTAAGGTTACCAGCTATTTGTGATCTTATACAGATTTCTGGTCAAACTATAGAAAACAATGAAACATTATAAATAAAAAAACAGAAACACATATTTTACAAAATAATAATTAAGTAGGTATGCCCGCCGCGAGAGTCTATTGGGCAAAATAATTTCTGGTCTGAACGTGTTAACTATGTTTAGAATAGTTTTGCTTTGGAAATTTCAAAGAAGTGTTGTGAACATTGCAACCCATTCATGCATTCCACAGTTTGTTACAAACAAACGGACTGCACTCAGCAGTCTTACATTTAATATTTCATGCATACATTCATTTCTAAAAGATTCCTTGCTTTCACATTTTGCTAGTGACACGGAGAGCGGTCCACGAGTGGAGCGTGCGTCCGTGTGAACACATCTTATCATATCTGTGTCCTATCTCTACTAGAGACTTATCTTGCATATACCTAGAAATTTCTTCACCGTGTTATGAGTTTGTTCTCTATAACACATTGCTCTGTACCTACACAAGTACCGTTTCCATTGTATAGCTGGCGAGTGCTGAAACAGCTGCATCAAGCAGTTTGGTGTCCTTGCTTTATTGTTTATTGTATAATTTCATCCATAGGTAGGTAATCTACGCTTGGATATGTCGAAAATTACGCCAGTTCTAAATTCAATGCGAAGAAGAACTGACAAACAAACTTCGCAAGTCACAATGTTTTGTTATTACCTTATAAGTATTATATTATAGTAACTTATAAATAATTAACCAATACTACCGCTCACAAGAGCATTAATATTTACAGCATAAACATGAATACTCAATAATCTGACCACCTACTCTGCCTATTTACATTACCTATATCTGGTGTATAGTGCCATCGTCAATTTGATACTTAAATATATCAAGTCAATTCAACAACAATTAGTAACAGTTTATTACAAAGAAATGTAATAAGTAATAAGTCATATTAAAAATCTGAAGATACATAGTGTATCCAATTGTCAAGTTATTTAGTGGGAAAAACAGCCTAGTCAAATTTCTCAGATAAAATTATGGTCAGCTATAAGCATCCTTAACAGTGTAATAAATAACTCTTTTCAATTAAAATTTGTTTAATTCTTCGTTTAAAATTATTATCATCTAATCCTTCCTTACCTTTAATAAAATCCAACGTCTGCTTTCTGTCTGTCTGTATGTATGTATGTCTGTCTGTCCGCTTGTAACTCGAGAACCACTGAACCGATTTTAAAACAGTTTGCTTCTACGGATAGCTTTGTTCTTCCCATCAATTATAGGCTACATTTCATCGCGTTAAATGGCTTATGAGGTTAGCAGAAAAGTCAAATATGAGAGCGGGCGGAGCCGCGGGCACAGCTAGTTATGTATGTAATGCATCAGGCTCACCTCGCACTGCTTGTGTTATTATTATTATAGGATTGGCCTCCTTTCACTCGAAATGTTATTAGTACAACTTGATCCGCTAACACCTGGGTCAATATTATACTAGTCTTGTTTATATAATATGATGCTACATGTTGCTAATATGCCATGCTGCCACTACACGGTGTGCTCACATTATTGGCCAAATATGGCAAACATTTTAGTTTCATCTTTCTTTAATGACTTTTTTGAATGAAGTGTATTGTCAAAATATCATATGAAAATGGGGTGTAACCTCAGAAAAAATGTGGGAGAGAGGGAGAGAGTGGAGAGGGGAAGGAGGGGCCAGAGGGAGCGAAAATTATTCATGCCAAATTCCAAATTATTTATTCAGTACAGTACAAGAAGTATAACTTCTAACGTGCGTACTTACACATTTTTATTTAATATTTTACAGATGCTACATTGTATACCTATCCATTTGCCATTTCATTGGTTTTTTTTTACATACATAACACACACGCTGAATCCCAACAATCGGGGTAAGCAGAGTAATCGGTGTTGTGCTGCAAGAACTCTGGTAAATTACAGCACAACACCGAACACCACGTTTTGCAAAGTATTCGAACAGCATCTGTAAAATATAAAATAAAAATGTGAGAAGATCAAGCAGCAAGTAAGGTACGAAGACCCACCTGCTGCATGACTCGGTGGAAGTACCGTTCCCCGGTGAGAGGTGGCGAGCCTGTCGCCCTTTAGCGCGGCATCTTGTCCTTATCCCTTAGTCGCCTTTTACGACATGCATGGGGAGAGATGCAGTGGGACTATTCTTTTTATGTACCGGCCCCACACGTTTTTTTTTTATAATTTATAATTTATTTCCTGTACAAATTAAAGACAAAAAAAAAGAGATGTTATTATGTGGATAGTCACGAAAATACTTGTAAAAATATTTATGAAAAAAATACCCTGCGAATTTTATTGTCGGTTCTTCTTTGTGTGTGGTATTGAACCGGATAGAACACATTGTGACAATTCGAGTACAGTCTTACTGCGTTATGAACGCTCAATAAACAATAGTTGGAACTTTATTGTGAGTGTGAGATTGCGATCCGGACACATTCCAACAAATAGGACAATGTACCTCATGAAGATAGCACAATCACCCAACTGCAGCACATGTGGGATAGAAGAGGACCTACTCCCTCCATATATTGTTGGAATGCGCCCGGAACCGTGAACTGAGGCAGAAGCTATTGAGAGACTTAAGAACTGACAGACTCAACCTGTTGTTTAAAGTAAATGAAGCCTTGGGACGAGCTCAGGGGGAAATTTTTGAATTCATACTAAGTTTTTTTATAAAGTCACAGGCATTGATTCGGGCTAGCTAGAGTAGATTAAAATATCAATTTATTTAGTTACTATGGGGTTCTCATGGCAAAATGGCTAAAAGCCTTAAACAAAATAAAGATAAAAAAAGAGTGTTTTAGTGGTAGGTAATGGATTTCAGCGGATTTAGTTGATAAGAATCCCAACTCAGCGTGATCAATCATATCCGATACATAGATACTACACAGAACATACAACACTAATACTATAACCTAAATAATTAAAACCAATGCTGCAAACTTTTTCCTCCTTTATTATCATGGTTATTGAATATTAATTATAATCAGTTTTTTTTTTTGTAGACGGAGGAAAGTAACATTTGAGACAAGTAGAGTAGACAATAAATAGCCATATAGATGAAATCTATAATTTTATAAAACCCTATTTACGAAACAGAAAATAATAATGTGTAAAATATTTAAATCCAGTATTTGCTTCTCGCTCAAACATTAATACATTTTTGTTACAGCCACCCTTGCACAACAACACTCAAGGGATGATGAATCAGCAGCCCTACCCCGGCTACCAGAACCGGCCGTCGCAGCCCACGGCGCAGCCCCCCGCGCCCGCGCCCGCCCCCGCCCAGCAGTACTGGAACCCCCAGCAGCAGCAGCAGCAGCAGTACCCCACGCAGTACGGCCAACAGCCCGGCGCGCCGGCCGGCAACGCCAACCACTACTACCAGTACAACCACAACTACACCGGCCAGGGCTACGACTCACAGCCCGCCTACCAGCACACCTACCGCACCGCGCACTACAACCAGAACCAGCCTCCCCAGCAGCCGCAGCCGGGCGCCGACGGCTGGGAGGACACTTGGGACTGGGGCTGGGACGAGAAGAACTCCCAGCACAAGCTGCTGCAGCAGAACCGTGCGCCGCAGCAGCACCAGCCGCCGCAGCCGCATCACAACTTAAACGCCAACATTCTGGAGGAGAGCTTCGGCACCGACGACTCCTGGAATTGGTCCGTGGATGGCTTGCGCAATCCTTCCGTGCCCCCGATCGCCCGGCCCATCGGCGACCCTACGGGCGCTTCGGCCGGCAGACCGAACTCCTCCGACAGCGCCAACAGGAACACTCAGTCTCCGGCGCGGTCCGCAGCCGACGAGCCCGTCGTGCGCTCCCTCGGCGACCGTGACGCCGTGAAGGAGCGCATCCCCAACCTGGCGCTCGGGAAGCGGTTTCATCTCGAGAACTTGACGCCGCAGTGGTCGGTCGAGTCGCAGATGTCGCAGGAGTCGAGCGACGGGCCGCCCACGCACTCGGAGGGTACGTACAAGAGCGACAACCTATCGAGAAACTCGAGCAAAAGCAGCCCCGGTCTCAACACCGACAATACTAACTTTAATTATCCGCATTCGGCTCTCGAGGACGAGGAGGAGCGACAGGACGACGTGCGACCCGACGATAACTTCGGACCAGCCCTGTCGGAGGAGCGGAGCGCTCACTACGACTTAGCAAATGGCATGGAGAGTTTGAGCGTCAGCAATAGGGAAAACCCAACCCCGGACTATGTTCCTCACGAGTCTGCAGCGGAGATCCAAGTCTCCGACCGGCGAGAGATATCCAATTGCATACCTCCACCGACGATACCGCCCGCCGGCCTCGACCCGGCACCACCGCCGGCCACGCTGCCCCCTCCGCTCGGGTTCCCTCCTGCTCCTCCGTCGTCTGGACAAAATCCATTCAAACGAGCCGGACCTATCTCTCATAAAAATTCGAATAAACCAGCTACAGGCGTCGCACCGACGGCCGGTCCGCAGGGTCTACCTCCGTTACCCCACAGAGACGGACTCAGCAGAGTGTCGCCAAACCTAGCTTCTCCGTCGGTCGCCGCTAAAGCCTCCCTGCAGCCATCCAGGAGTCCCAGCGGATATCCGACGGCCAACCTCGAGACGACACCGGACAACTCAGAGCGGCCGGACCCGCCGGCTCCGTCCGCCGCCGCGTACCGGCTCGCACCGGCGCCGCCGCCGTCTGCGCCCGTCGAAAATGTAGAGGTGGCGCCCCAGAACGACAGGAACGAATACCTCCAGACGGCTCACCTGTCGAGCGGGGACTACGCGGACTACTCAGGCCTGCGTCGCACCGTGGTGGGGCAGCAGGAGGCGGAGTACGCGACCGGCGCCGGCGCCGGCCTGGCGGCGGACGAACCTCCGCCGGGGCTCTCGCGTATGGTGCCCGGCCAACAGACCGACGCCCTCCAGCCCTCGCAGGACTACATGGAGCGGCGCATCGATGGCCAGACCACCGATCGCCTGCGCAGTCAGTTCGGACGCGGAGATTCCTACCCGCGAGCCCCGAGTGCGAGGGGCTCCGATCACCGACCGTTCGGGATGGACCGGCTCGTGCCCGGCGAGTCGAGTGGTGAGTTCCGACAGCAGTTCCCCAACGTGAACTACGCGGCCGGCGGCGAGCAGAGGGTGGTGACGGGCGTGGACCGCGACTACGACGCCGCGTCCTCGGAGCCGCGCGAGCAGAACCTCGACGGCTCGGACTACCCGGAGCCGGCCGGTAGGAGTGCGGCGCGCAACGTGATCGGCGCGACCGACTCCCCGGACGCGGGTCTCGGCGCGGCCGAGTACGGGGAGCACGGGCGGGCGTCGCCGCCGCAGGGCGAGCGGCGGCGGCGCGAGGAGGAGATGGAGGGCGAGAACCTGCAGGACCTCACCGTGGTCTCCTCGGTCGACTTCTCGTTCCGCGACCAGAGGACGGACGGCGCAGGCGTGAACGCGCCCGAGGCGCCGCCGGAGCGCAAGCCGGAGCCCTCGGAGCCGGCGGCGGAGCCGCGCGGCAACACCTCGCAGGCGCAGTCGCTCAACCGCACCAACACGTCCGGCGAGGACACGGACCGCGACCGCGCGTTCAAGGCGTCGCCGCGGCGCGACAAGCGGCGGGTGTCGGACGAGCGCGAGCCGCGCTACCGGGAGGAGAGGAAGCGGGAGGAGCGGCGCTGGGAGGAGGGGCGGCGCGAGCACAGAGACGACGAGCGGCGCTACCGGCGCCCTCCCGCCCGCAGCGCGCGCTACGACACCGAGGACACAGACTACTACAGCGACCGCGAGAGGGAGCGCAGGTCAGTGCTCTTGATCAATTGATACGGCCATTTATGTCGCATATTTTGATACTCGCAAACTTACTCATTGAAACTTATGATTTACTTCAAAAAGAAATCCGAAAATCGTTAATTTGTAGTTATATCACATAAAAAATTTTTTTATTTGTGTTTGCTCTATCATAATAACAAATAATACAAACAAGCGTCAAACTAGGTGTGATTATAGTGCAAAGTGTAAATAGATCAATAAATAATTAAAACCAGCCAATTACGTGGAGGTACAGAACCCTCGGTGCGCCAGTCCGATTTTCATTGGGCCTGTTTTCTTATTTACCTGTAAAGAGTGTAACGAAGGACAATCTAAAATAGTTTTAAAATTAATCTGTTTGTGGGTTCAGGAGGTACCGTGAGGGGTCGTACACGTCCTCGAAGCCCCCGCGGCCGGAGGACAAGGAGCGGCGCTACCGGGAGGAGCGCGGCCGGCGCTACGCAACGCTGGAGTCGGAGCGCAAGTACGACGACCGGCGCCACCGTGACCCCGAGCGCAACCACTACCCGACCTCGCGTAGGAACAAGGACCCTCGCAAGAGAGGTACTACACCACTACTCATCTGTTGAGAATGTTTAACCCTTCGTATGCCAACTTAATTAATTAATTCAATATACTGACCTCCGATGACTTCCATGCCACTTTCGCCTTGCGGGATTTGGCGCCGCACGGCGCATATAAACTCATATATTTAATAAAATAATGAAGTTAGATCAATAAAGTTATTGGCAAGTAAAGCTAATGAAATTACTTACAAGGAGGTGTAAAATAAGTGAGGATTCACTTATTTTGTGAACTGCAATTTTCAACTCACAATTTGAAATCAAAACAAAGGTCAGTGCACTATATGTGTATAGGTACATAACTTTGTACTAAATGTTGTAACCAGGCTAAATTTGCTATAGGTGTTAAATTTGTTATATTTTTCCGAAAAAGTGTATTTCTCGCAACCCGCAACTGAACTGTGCAAGCGCAAACCTCTGACTTTTTTTTTATGTAAATGGGGTTGCGACAGTGCCGAAGCCTGAGCGGTTAAAAGGCCTAATGACAGTGTGACTTGAATCCGTCCCACAATTTATTTTTATTATTTTACAGGTACTTGTGATCAGTCTTTCCACCATAAGCAGGTTTTTTCAGCGTCATTTTGCCTTGTAGGTGTTGTGATCCAGTAATCAGCCACCTTCGGTGCTACTAGTCTCGTTTATTTAATTCCAGGACATCGTGCCTCCTCAGTCTAGTTACATGATTTCTGTTATGTATGAGCTGCACTGCTAGCGGGTTTACATGGTTCTCCAACCTGAAGTGGTATCGAGCGCTACGCTCATTTATTTCTTCCATTACAGTGGGGACTTCTAAGTTTTTGGGTATTTCCTCTGTTTTTGTGAACCAAGGTGTGTGTCATACTTTTCTGAGTGTGACATTCTGGTACCTTTGCAGTATTTCTATGTTGAAGTTACTGGTGATACCCCATAATTATTTTCCGTAAGTTCATACAGATTTCAGAAGAGCTTTGTATAGTTAGGAGTCTATTTTCGACATAGCTCCTTGCTGAACGCGGTTTCGCAAGGGGAAGTGAGCCTATGTCGAGCATCTTCGGTCCCTCGGCTCAGCCACTGATTTTCAAAACTTACAACAGAACCGATCCGTACGCATTCCCGGTAAATCAATAGGTAGTAAGGGATGCAATCCCTGCCCAGTGCGCGTGGTGCGGAGGTGGAAAAGTGATGGTGCAATTGCATGAACCGCTCCTCCCCACATCTGTAACCCACCAGTCGAACCGCTCGACGCTGGATAGAGTCCAGGAGGCGCAAGTTGGTAATTAGCTGAGCCATCCCGCAAGTGCTCCAATTGTATAAAACTCTTGCGGTTTGTAGTTGAGAGCGGTCTGCAGTAGAGGTAACTGCCGCAGCACTGACACTATTGTCTTGTTTTGCAGCGGTGACCTTTGCAAGCAAGTATTGATGTGAAGAAGGAAGCAGTAAGAGATCACAGTCAACCTGCTATTTGCTTCTCAACAACAACGCAACGTTACCTACTCTGAAACATTGTAGTTTTCATTGACTGCAGTTTTTGCTGTTTGGTTTAACATCACATTGAAGGCATGTTCATCACCCGGCACTATATCATTGTCTCGGCTTGCAGTTGCGGTTGTCGCCTCCTGATCAATTTTAAATGTGAAGAATGAATGCTAGTTTCTTTTGTTTGTCCTGTCATATTATATAGGTTTTGGTTTGTGACTTCGTTTCTCGCATTTGTGCTAAAGGTTTTCGCTTTATATATATTTTTTTACATACAAAAATTTACTAATAATTCCACCTTGATTGACACCCTCCTTTACTGCCAATAGGCCCGGATATGTTCGGTGAAGCCATCGCTAGCTCAGTTCTACATCTTCTTTCAAGTCAACTACTAGTGAGCAATGCCAAATATGACTTTGGTGACGACAGCATAATATTCAATATGGAATCATGCAAGTTGTCGGAACTTTGGTACTTACGTCGTCATACTGTAGAAGATGCTATGTTTTGAAATTTTTGAGAGGATACGTCATCAACCCCCTGGCGAAATTGATAGTCTCACATTCGAATCCTGGTCGGGATGTATTTTTTTCTCTTTATTTTCGCCTTTGCATCCACCTAATGAAGAAAAAAAAGTTTTCGCTTTATGTTTGTGAATAAAATAATGGCATAATGAGTTAATGGAGTTTTCTGTTTATTTAGAAACACTTCTGTTAAAATGTGGGCGCCAATGTAACGAAGTTACAAATTAAACTATGTTTATGATATGATAATTGAATAATATAATAATTAGTAAGGTTAGGGAGTATGCACAAGGATAATGGAAGTGGGCGAGGATGTTGGCGATGACCTCCTAGTCGATGATGAGGAGTAAGGTTAGGGAGTATGCGCAAGGATTATGACCGTGCACGTAGAAGTTGGCGATGACCACTTTGTCAATGATGAGTTGTTCCGGATGGAAGAGCTGCCAACAGGTAGTAGATGGAAGTGGTGCCGATGGTCATGTCGGATGAAGAGCTGCCAGCAGGTGGTGATTCATCTATCTTTTGTACTGACATCCAGTGTTTGGTCATAACGAGTTATAGCATGTATCGCTCATTGTATGCTATAAAAATATGTTGCATGTACTTATGTACTTGCGTTATAAGTTATATTGCCTCTCTCCCCTCCCCCCCCCCCCCCCCCCTCTCTCTGCCCTCTCCACCCCTCCCTCCCTACCCTTAACACGTTCGGCGGCGGTATTGCTATAGCAGTAATATTTTCATAATAAAATGTGACAGTACGGCTGGAGCCGTGGGTATTGGATGCCTCATTAGAGACACTACGGTTATAACCATACATCGGAATCCGCGGGGCACGAATGATTCAAGGTTGTTTAGTGATGGGACAATGTATCCACAAATATCGAAAATCGATCGTTATTTTAGAATAATATGAAATAATGTCGATTATTAAAACTAAGAGTATTTCTATAGAAAATAAGATATAATAAACAAATGTTGTATTTACTTTGTAGGTACAATACAAATCTGTTCAAACCACAATATTAGTTTTATTAGTATGGAATAGAAAGAATTTGATTTTTTTTACCAACTTACACGTGTTACATCATAATGATATTGAAGACTTTTTTGTTACTGTTATGAAACTGAATCGATTAGGCTATAAAAATCAACCACCTATTTTTTTATTTAAACACATAAAAAAATATTTTACATAAAAAAAAGGCCAAGGTCCAAAAAAAATAGGTCTTACAAAATTAGTTCATAGTAAGCTAAGGGGGGGTTCTGTATCGGAAATAGATCACTTTTGAAGAACAAAGAATTTTTTTTTTCACAATTTTTTTTTTTTTAATGTTAAATGTAAAAAAAAAATTTTCTTAATCGTTTCAGTTTCGTGCTAGGAACAAAAAAGTCTTCCAACACGTATATCTCTTTCTTTCAGAAATTGTGAAAAACCACAATTTTAGTTTTATTAGTATGGAATAGAAAGAATTTAATTTTTTTTACCAACTTACACGTGTTACATCATAATGGTCACGAAGACTTTTTTGTTACTGTTATGAAACTGAATCGATTAGGTTATAAAAATCAACCACCTATTTTTTTATTTAAATACCTACATAAAAAAATTTTTTACTTAAAAAAAACCCAAGGTCCAAAAGTTTTTATAAAGGTTTTACTCCCTATATGATACAGAACCCCCCCTTAGCGTACTATGAACTAATTTTGAAAGACCTTATATAAATATGTATTATATTTACTTAATCGTTAACATAAAGTATACATGTTTATATAAGTACTGTAGGTATATAAGTATTCAGGTCTGAAATATGACATGAATAAAATACAATAAACAAATAAATATGAGTATCGATAACAGTGTCGATTGTTTATTGATCGCCGTAGTCAATCCCTAACAAGGTCGTATTCGTGCCCCGCGGATTCCGATGTCTGGTTATAACAGTCGCCTGTGTACCAGCGCTTGTATAAAACACTCTCTACTGTCACATAATGAGCCTGCATAGTTTGCGTACTGTCACACAGACAGTACATATTTGTGACCACTTCACTCACACATAGACAGATGTGTGCAGGCACGCACACTACGGTTATAGCCGGCGTGTTGCTATGGCGTGTAGCCGTACTGTCATATTACATATCGAAAAACATATGCAAGGGAACAGTACTGCTATGACTGTAGTCAAAATTTGTATGAAAAGTTTTAGTGTCGCAGCACACAGGAAGGAAGGTGTGGATCTAAGCTTGCGATGGCTTCACCGAACATATCCGGGCCCATCGGCAGTAGAGGAGGGTATTAATCGAGGCCGGGACTGGCGAGTGGCCACTCTAAATTTCCCGCACCTTTCACTTTCTACTTACTTTCTGTTACCGACGCCGAACGTGTTAAGTATAACTTCAAAAGTGTGCGTGTATGTACGAGCGGTGCGTGCGAGCGTGTGTGTGCGTGTGTGCAGACGAGGCGTACTGGAGCCCGTCGCGGGCGGACGCGCGCGACCCCGACCCCGCCGACGAGGAGCTGCGCGAGGCGGCGGCGAGCGCGGCCGACCGCCGCGAGCGGCACCGCGAGCGCCGCGACCGTCCGCCGCGGCACCGCAACTACGACGACTACTACGGCCGTCAGTACACGCATTTTTTTTTATGGAACCTGATTCGGTTGGCTACATCACCTACAACATCCGTGATGTCAGCCCATAACACCGGGTGAACTTGGTGCCACGTCAGTGCTTCCCTTCGGTCGTGCCGGCTACACGGAACTGGATGGAAAACACAAACTATTTACATAACCGGTTTGACAGACCTATCATTCAGTGCGTTGGTATCAACCCGGGTGGGTTAAACCCTACCACCTAGTAATATAAGAAGGGAGTCATATCCCTTAGTCGCCTTTTACGACATACACCGGGAGAGATGCAGTGGGGCTATTCTTTTAAAGTGCCGGCCCCACACGGTACAAATCTACTCCACTACTCACATACACATATGTACTGTGCACCCAACTTACTCTATTTTTCATGGGCGGCCAACATTTCAGCAGCCCGGCAACATTTTGGAATAATATTTCTTGTCGGGCGGCACAACCAATTTGTTTTTGGCAATCAAGAAATAATTTTTTGTGGAGCTTTTTTTTAAGAAAATATAATAAAGCTCTTCACCCCTGTTACCAATTATTTCTTATTAATAGTAATGTTTAAAGTAAGCTAACTTACAGATTCAGATTCAAATATTTATTTAGCTATAAAGAATGAAACTGTACTGGCATAATATTTAGTACACGCACCCCGGCCCCCCATAGTCTAGTTTGTTTTTAAAATTATTCACCGAGACAGCATTTACAATTTCACTGGGTAGACTGTTCCATGATTCTACTACTCTGTTGGTGAGAAAGTGGCGTTGTCTAGCATAATTTAAATGCTGCGTCTCACGCAGCACGCGGAATCAAATCAGTTTGTCTTGCTTCCGCGACGAGTTCATGTTCTTGTGACAAAACGCAACAGCGTAGCTTAGTTTCCGACATCAAAATGGCATAGATTCAGTTCGCATCCGGTGTACCGTTCAGAGAAGTTTATTACGCGAAATTGATATGAAAACGTAACGAACACTACAGTCCGTTTTCATTACGCTTCTGCGCCTCTGTGTGCTACAGGCGTTAGAAGTGTTGAGAGGATGCCGTGAGGGAAGGGAGTTGTTTTTTCTTGATTTTTGTTTTGTTAGCCGGTTTTTACTGGGCCAACTAGGCTTGCCAGATCTGATGTTACCCTTCCCGGGACATATCTACTACCTGCAGTCCTTTATATGGAGAATTGAATGACTAATATTTTTCTGTTATAATTTTTACGTGAGCGAACAACTTTAGTAAGTAACTCATTCAAATTGATTGCTAAAGGAATTCTTTGCACGATGTCGAAGTCGTGTGTACACACATATTTTTCTTCCCGTGACAACTTGCACTCCCCGGGACAAAATGACCCTTCGCCCGGGACACAGGACATTGTAGTCTGGCCCGGGACAATCCCGGAAATCCCGGGCTGCTGGCAAGCCTAGTGCCAACCCCGTAGTAACTTTAAGATACATGTTGGTTCTCAGTCTACTGGTCACTCGTAAAAGCAACCGAGAGCCTGACAAAGGCAGAGTGTGAGTGTGTGTGTGCGTGTGCAGGCGGCGGTGGGTACGGGGGCGTGGGCGGAGGCGGGGGCGGGTACGGGGACCCGTACCGGCTGCAGCTGCAGCAGCAGCAGGAGACGTACCGCTACTACGAGCACCTGCGGCTCACCGACCCCGCCGCCTACATGCTCGTCTACAAGAAGCTGATGGCCGGCCAGCCACTCCCGCCGCCACCCACCGCCTCGCACGTACAAGGTGACAACGCATTCCTCTCTCTCTGTGCGGGCTGCTTTTTATTTATGGTTCCGTATCCCGTACGGGACCCTATTACTAAGCCTACGCCGTCTGTCTGTCCGTCCGTCCGTCCGTCCGTCTGTCTGTCCGTGGGCTGTATCTCTTGAACCGTAATAGGTAGCCCGTTGAAATTTTCACAGAATATGTGTTATTATGGCAGATATTACAACAAATAATAAAAAATATAAAAAGTAAAAAATTAAGGGGTGTGCCCATACAAGAGACATGTTTTTTTTTCAATGTTTTTTTTTGTGGTGTTTTTTTTTTCAAGGTTTTTTTTTGGCTGCACGAGTCCGACTCGCACTTGGCCGGTTTTTTATTGGTTACTCATCCACAAGCACTGCACTCCTGATTTGACATATTTAACGTTCTAACAAGTCTGCCAGTTCTATTATCACAGAGAAGAAGAACTGGCAAGAAACTTCGCTAGAAATTGTTTCAACATGCACTTAGTGCAACATGCACTTAGTGCTATGTTTACCTTTTTAATTAATAGAAGATAGAAGGAATTACTATCAATACTAATGATAAATCTATTAAGGATGGTCATGGAGTAAGTTACTTTGTTTTATGAGGTAGTATGACTAAATTGATGATTTTTAGAAATCTTTTCTAAATATCATTAATTTATCATTGATCATCTGAATTCTATGAAATTTAGTACAAGCCGATTTAAGCATACGTGAGTTCCGGTTACGCTAAAATGTGGCTCTCATACAAACCGAATTGTTCCGCGCGCCGAAATAAAGGTAACGCGGGAACGTAGCTCGGCCTTCTTTCTTACTCACTTACTAATTTCTTCTTTTTAAAATGTACAAAAGTAAGTATATCTAGTAATTTATAAAAATAGTAAATGTAGAATGTTAGTGAATGTGTGTGTGTGTGTGTGTGTGTGCGCAGGGTACGGCTACGAGGGGGGCGCGCGGGACGAGCGCGGCAGCGTGCACTCGGGCCGCTCCAGTGCCAACGGGCTCAGTAAGGACACGTGAGTACCCAGTCCACTGCCACTACTCTCTACTCCTCCACTAATAGTCTGCTAATGTAGCTCGATTACAATGACAGCTTTCAAAATGCCCAATGTTAAAACAGAGAAATCTCTAGTATGTCATTGTCTTGTCCGAATATTTAGTATTTGTCAGAATTGTTTCAACACCACCGAATAATCAACTCATTCAATCAATATATAAGGTCTTTCATTAGTAGGTAACGATACGCTAAGGGGTGTATGTGTATCAGATACTTATCACGTTCCCATAGCATTTTTTTTTTTACGATATATAAAACCTACTCACTCCTTAAATTTAATACGTGAAGTGCCCGTATTTCACCTTAATAAGTAGGTTTTTTATATCTTAAAAAAAAAATTTGGTATGGGAACATGATCAGTGTCTGATACACATACACCCCTTAGCGTAGTGTTACCTACTATTTGAAAGATCTTATATGTATACACATAAATCTCGACCACCTTCACAGCTGATGTTCTAATCGAGCCACATTGAACTGACTAAGCCTGGTCTCGCTACACGCTACACGCTACCCCTGTATAGCACACGCAAACGCATGCGCTCAGCCATCTCGCTCGCACACTCATTCATACGCGCGCCGAATCAGAAACAACATCAATCCGAGGGCAAGTCTCCAGTATGGCGCCTAGCTTCGCGGACGTGATATTGACTGGTCAAAGCATGCGCTCTGGCCCCTCTGGATCAGCAACCCATACCGGATGACATAAAAAAAATCACTCAATTTTGTGTTTTTTAATGCAGTACATTATTATAGTTTTATTGATTTATAAAAATATGTTGATGTCGAGCTTGTCGGTTCTGACTTCTGACTTGGCGCGCTTATTACTGTGCGCCAGTATTTCAATATAATGTGTTCCTGGGGTGCACGTATCATGTTGGGCACATGATCGATATGGTCACATTTTTAAACATTCATGTCACAGCTCATTTTCAAATAATTGTGTGTAAAATGAGTCCTCCGTGTTGTCATGTAAATAAGTCACGAAACGAATGCCTTGCGGATGTTTTTATTAACAAATGTTTTTACCATTCTACCTTACAGTCTGGGTGTCACAGCGCCCATTTAGGCAAAACCATTCGAAAATTATTCTTGAAAATATTGATGATTGCTTTCAAGCAATCAGCAATCATATTCTCTTCTTAGGTCCTAGACTTTTTTTTTCTTAAATAATTTAATTTCTTTTGACCGACTTCAAAAAAAGGAGGTTATCAATTCGACACGTATGTATGTAATATCGTTGGAATTGCACAATATTCGTATAAGTTGATCTATGTGGCCTTTTAAACAGGGTGTGCCAAATTTCATAAGCGTATGTACAGTCAGCGCGTACGTTCGTGGCCTCCGGCAGGAAAGTGAGAATGGTATGTATAGTGTTGTGAATCAATCTCTGAAAGTAACGACATTTACGAAACCTCTTTTTTATTTATGGCATTAAATTATTTTACGCGGAACTAGCATCCCTTATTCCCTGCCATCCGTCCTATCTCCGCATGACTCGTCGCAGAGAGACTCAGCACCCTTTTGTTCTTGACATTGGGCTTTTGAGAACCCATCGGTTCTCTAAATCGTTTCTATGTCGCACCGCTAGAGTGTGGAACTGTCTTCCGGCGAGTGTATTTCCTGAATCCTTTAACCTGGGTGTCTTCAAGCGTCGTATTAACGGGCTAGACAGCCTAGCAACAGTCCGCAAATCTGCTGGCATGGCACCTAACTGAGCGTGGTTTCGCGAGGAGAGGTGATTTTGGCTCTGTCGACTGTACCATTGGTCCCTCGGCACAGCCACCCAAGCTGGTTTACATATAAAAAAATTCTCTAATAAGGTTTTATTGCGTGGCTGAAGTACGAAGACAAAACAGGGATAATCGCTTAAAGATCTATCGGCCTCCGCCCGCAGAGGCCACGAACGTGCGCGCTAACAGTATGTATGTATGTATGTATGTATGTATGTATGTTTGTCCACGCATTACTCCGAAACTATTAATCGGATTGTAACCATTCTTATTCAAATATTCTACCTTTGAGTTGAAGGCGGTACAAAAGCACAAAAGAGGTCCATCTATACATTTTCAGGTGTGCTTTTGTACCGCCTTGAACTCAAGGGTCCGAATATGAATCAATTTAACACTTTTCAGTTCTAGTTGTTTTTTTTAAGTCGGTGTAATGTTTTTATTTAAAACAGGTTTTTTTTTTATTAAAACAACATTGGAACAACTGACTATTCATGGCCTCCACAAATTGTCATCACGCTTCACTGTTCAAGTTGATTCATTCGTTAATTTTTCTCCTAAGCACATTCTTCCGTCACTGCACTTGTGAGCGGCTCGCGGCATCGATTCCATCTCCGTTGGTGGGCACCATTTACTTACTCGTTCCGAGTTTCATAAATGCATATTGCACCGTTGCTCCATGGAGTGCGGTAGGGGTAAACCACCGAACCGAGAGGGAAGCTCGCTCGAAACGGCTGTGAAGAATGCTCTGTGTTGTGACAGCTATGCTGAACTGGCTTGAGGAGTCAGTTCAGCATAGCCGACACAACCAAAGGAAAATACTACGATACACCCAGCTTCAACGAAAACAAGGTGACATTGCACTAAAAAATAATTAGTGAAGATGCCACCTTTTTATTCATGAATCAACCAAAAAACGAATTCAACTTGAAGAGTTACAGTGCGACACAGCTAAGAATCCGTGTCAATGATTTCTCAACACACGCATTGTTTCTCAAAATTGTTCCCTTCTGGCGAGCGTGTTTCCCAAATCCTTTAACATGGGGTATTCAAACATCGTATCATCAGGCTACAACCCGCACATCTGCTGGTTGGCGTGTCATCTCACTGAGCGTAGTTTCGAGAGGAGAGATTAATTCGGTCGCTCGACACAGACGCCTATACTGGTTTTTATTAAAAAAATCTGTTAAGTGCGAGTTTTACTCGCGCACGGAGGTTTCCGTATGTATCCGCTATTATCCGCCTATCTTTTGTCTTTCAACAATGCAATGTATAAAAGCCTATGGTGCCATCTATTATTCAATAGTGTGACTAATCGATTTTTCGGACGTTTGTTGTATGGGAGCCCCCCTTAATTTTTAACATTTTCTTATTTGTTGTTATATCCGCCATAGTAACACATATTCTGTGAAAATTTCAACGGGCTACCTATTACGGTTCAAGAAATACAGCCCTCGGACAGACGGACGGCGGAGGCTTAGTAATATACGGGATACGGAAACCTAAAAATGTGAACATTGGTCCAGTCAGCGGGCCGTACGCATTCTTAGCTGTGTCGCACTCGAGCAGAGTTGTACGCATTCATGTGTGATGGTGGGACGCACGGTGTGACGGGCATGTGTGTGTGGTGCGGTGGGGACAGGTACGAGGCCGCGCGCGAGTACGAGCTGTTCGCGTACCGCGCCCCGCGCGCCGCTCCCCACTCCCCGCACACGGACCTCTCCGGGAGCAGGTCGGTACACACCCACACACACCACCCCACCCCACTTCCTACCGTCATATACATTCCGCCACCGAGCATGCTCCATCGGGAAAGAAATTATATTATATGGGTTTTTAAATTACTGTGGTTGTTAGACATTATTTTTAAAACAAAACATCTTTACTCACTGTTCTTCCCGAGCTATGTGGCCACATAGCTCGGGAAGATCCGTGAGTAAAGCTGTTTTGTTTTAGAAATTGTATTGTTGTCTGGTTATAGTAATAAACTCATTTACATCAGACAGGTCACCGACCGGATGGCGAAGTTGGTGACGCGCTGGCGGCCGATGCCAGAGTTGCAGGTTCGAGTCCTGCTCGGGAAGGAATTGTTCCCTTTAGAGGACTAAGAGGACTACCTCTACCTCTCTAAGAGGACTACCTCTTTACTTATTGGCGTCCTTGGACTCTATCCAGCGCCGTGCTATCCGTCTAATTGGTGATCCCAAGCTCACGGAGAGACTTGAATCATTGGGCCACAGGCGAACAATCGGTTCTCTTAGCCTGTTCTATAGGTACTACCATGGACGTTGCTCTGATGAATTGGCTTCTCTCATCCCTCCAGCCCCCATCCGTCTCCGCCACACCCGCCGGACTCGCTCGGAACATCCATATGTTGTTGACACCCAACTACTAAGAACACATCGTTTTTCGAAATCTTTCCTGTGTCGAACGGCGAAAATATGGAACGGTCTTCCTGTGAGTGTGTTCCCCACCACCTATAACCTGGGAATCTTCAAAAGGCGTGTCAATAAATTAGACGACAACCTTTTTGTCCGCCTCATAGCCGGCATGGCGCCTCTCTGAGCGTGGTTTCGCGAGGAATGGTGTTATTGGCTGTGTCTGATCTTCCGTTGAAGTATTGAGCACAGACACCCGCGCCGGCTGCCTATAAAAAAAAAAAAAAAAAAAAAAAAAAAACCAGCGAAGTTGCTCTACAGTCTCTTCAAGAATCTAGGCCTGCCAAGATCAACGCTAAGCTCATATATGGAGAGAGATTCGAACCCTCACTGGAAGCATCCTACAGAATATGGATAGGTAGAGAGAGGGGAGGTCGAGAGCGGGACTGGTGGTTTCCCCGCGTCCTAGTCAACGCAGACTAGCTGACGAGGGCTTGATGCGAGCCGAAACGTGAAGCATGCGCGGGAAATTTAGAGTGGCCACTCGCTAGTCCCGACCTCGATTAACACCCTCCTCTACTGCCGATGGGCCGGTTCGGTGAAGCCATCGCAAGCTTAGTTCCACACCTTTCCCTTCCTTTGGCTTTGCATTCATCTGGCAGGTGATGGCCTCACCGAACGCATTCGGGCCCACTGCAATTAGGAGTAGGGTTCAATCGAGCACTTTTACTATTTTACAGCGCTCGGCTGTAAAATAGTACAGACTTTTCGGCTCATGTTAAGCCATCGTCAGCTGTCTGAGTAGACTAGGACGCGGAGCAGATATAGTCCCGTGCTCGACGTTCCCTCTCTCTATCGAACAATAATCTGTGTGACGCTGCCAATGCGGCCAAAGATTAGACTATTTTCACAATTCCATATTTAACCGTTTTCTCACTATATGCCTCGACCAGCCTCGGTAGCTCAGTGGTACGATCGATCGGCCGTCATTCATGATCTTAAGCGCACCTGCGCACAGTCAGTACTTGGATGCGTGACAGTTGGACTGTTGAGGTTGACCGTAGTTCAGATTCCACGTATAACTTCCCTTCCCTTCTTTCCTACTAGATGGTAGGGTTTAACCCGCCCGGATTGATACCACAGCACTGAATGAAAGGTCGAAGCGGCTATGTAAATATTCCTTGTTTTCCGTCCAGCTCAGTCTTGCCAAAACAACTAAAGGGAAGCACTGACTGTTCACCAAGGTGTAATGGGCTAACATCATGAGTGTTCTGGGTGAAGCGGCTAACCATGTCAGTTTCCATAAAAAAAAATGTGGAATGATATAGCATTTGCTTTGTATGAAATAAAAATTGTAAGCGATGTACATGCATCATGTTCGGTTAAATATACAAACATACAATTGCACGCCATTTACAATATGTGTGCGTATGTGTGTAGGGAGTTCAACACGGACGCGTCGCTGAACCTGGCGCTGGAGGAGTCGACGGTGCGCTCGGAGCGCATGACGCCCTTCAAGTACTGCACCGCACACGTCAAGGTACCTCCTCACCTCACCTCACCCGCCTCCACTCACTCCCTACCTGACTACTCATGTACTGATGACTTCAAGTACTGTACCGCACACGTCAAGGTACCTCCTCATCTCACCCGCCCCACTCACTCCCTATCTGACTACTTATGTACTGCACCGCACACGTCAAGGTACCTCCTCACCTCACCCGCCCCACTCACTCCCTATCTGACTACTCATGTACTGATGACATCTCTCTCCATCCATCATCTCTCCACAATGAATGCAAATATTCCTCCTAGGCCACAACTTGGAAGTCAATTTAATTTCTAGCTCAACAAATCCACGAAAGCACTTCTTAGTTCTTATTCAACAGAATAGCTGGTAAATAGGGAGTGAAGAGTAAAGATATCAAACACCAAACACAAACTTATTCAACTACAAGCTAGATTTAAAAGCACCACACATTGTGTGTCTGTGGTCACTGGTGGTATAATTTGTGTTGTGTGGCACACAACACAAATTATACCACCAGTGACCACAGACATGAACACCAGCTTCTGCTGATCGTTCATCAAAATAATATAATAATAATGAAAGAATAAAATAGTTGTAATGATGGGGTGATTGTAGCTGACGGAGTGTGTGTGTGTGTGTGTGCAGGGGTCGGTGTCGTCCGGGAACGTGGTGGTGGTGCGTCCGTCGTACCCGGTGGACGGTCTGCCGGCCACCGTGCACATCCTCAGCACCGCCGCCGCCCTCCGCCACGACCCGCAGTTCCGCGAGCTGCACGCCTACCCTGGACCGCTCATCAACGGTATGTCCCTCACTGCTCACTCACGTGGTCCTACAGAATGTTACAAAAAAATATAAAAACCGCCTTCAAAAATGTATGAAATAAACAAAAATCAAACCCTAGAGTTGAAGCCGGTCGATGATATTTGCTTGCTTTAGCACCTCCTCTAAAATCAATTACGTCAAACCGCAAGGTGCCGTGGTGGAATAAAAACTTAGAAAAACTAAGAAAGGTATCTCGAAAACTGTTCAATAAGGCGAAGGTGAACGGCGACTGGGAAGCCTATCGCAGTGCCTTGACGGCGTTCAATCGAGAACTAAGGAAGGCTAAAAGACAATCTTGGAGAAGGTTTTGCGAGGAAATAAGTTCCAATTCGCACGTTGCCAAAATTCACAAGATTCTGTCAAAAGGCCCTCCCTCCTATCTTGGTCTACTAAAAAGACCTGACGGGACCAACGCTGAAACTGTGGAGGAATCATTGGAGCTACTATCAAGAGCACACTTCCCAGGCTCACAAAAAATAAACACAACCGAGGGCCCGCTAATACAAAAACCTAAAAGGCCTCACAGTGAAGACTGGCGACAGGCATCAATTGTTTTCAGACCTCACCAAGTAGAATGGGCCATCGACACATTCAAGCCCTTCAAAACTGGTGGGGAGGATGATATCTTCCCGGCTTTGCTCCAGCAAGGCAAAGAAATCATCCTACCAATACTGATTAAGATTTTCAGAGCAAGCTATGCATGGGGATACTTACCAGTAACATGGACGAAAGTCAAAGTGACGTTTATTCCTAAGGCCGGAGATAGAGACAAGTCCCAGCCAAAGTCCTATAGACCAATAAGTCTGACCTCCTTCCTACTGAAAACCATGGAGAAGGTCATAAATGTTTATATAACAGAGATCAGTCTGCATACTAAGCCTCTTCATGTAAAACAGCACGCTTACCAAAAAGGCAAATCCACTGAATCTGCTCTATTAGAGCTTACCGATAAAGTGGAAAAGGCACTTGAAGATGGCGAAGTCGCCTTATGTGCCTTTTTGGATATTGAGGGAGCTTTCGATAACACCTCAATAGACATCATACTTAAATGTATGAATAATCGTAACATCGATGCTACGGCTCTGCGTTGGATCGAAACGATGTTGACGACTCGAGTGGTCAAAATGAAACTACTCGATAAAACTGTTGAAGTGTCGATAACGAGAGGTTGTCCCCAAGGTGGGGTTTTGTCCCCACTTGCGTGGTCGTTTGTTGTCGACACTTTAATCTGTGACTTAAATGACGCCGGCTTTGAGACGCAGGGCTATGCAGACGACTTGGCTATTGTAGTGGTAGGCAAATGCCTGGACACAATATCCAACTTAATGCAAAGGGCTCTACTCAGAGTAGAAAGATGGTGTATGGACTACAAACTGTCTGTTAATGCTGATAAAACAGTTATAGTTCCATTTACCCGCAAAAGAAGGTTAGATAAGCTCAAAGAACCAACACTTTTCGGAAAAACTATACAATTCTCCAGTGAGGTTAAATATCTAGGAGTAATTCTAGACCAAAAACTCACCTGGAATAGTCACATTGACTATATAACCCGAAAAGCCAAAATAGCTTTGGGCACCTGCTCTCGACTTGTGGGATCAAGATGGGGCCTACAGCCAAAATCAACATTTTGGCTGTATACAGCCGTGGTTAGGCCGGTGGTGACCTACGGCTGTATAGCATGGCATAAAAAGACCCAACAGAGAACATGCAGGGAAAACCTCGATAGTCTACAAAGACTAGCTTGCTTATCAATTACTGGAGCTATGTCCACAACACCGACAGCGGCGATGGAAGCTATGCTTGACCTGCATCCTTTGTACATTCATGTGCAAATGGAGGCAAGGATGGCCATGGTACGGGCAGCTGTCGGTGGGAGGGACAAATGGCACTCTAAAATAACGAGGGACCTCTATAGAGATCTCTTAGAAACCTCTACCGTGAACATGCCATCAGATGCCATGATGAGGGAGTATAATTTCAGAAAACTCTATAAAATAGAAATACCAGGAAGGGACGAATGGGAAACGGAGTCCCAAAGATCATTCAGGGATGGAGACATCGTGTGGTATACTGATGGATCCAAAAAAGATGGTCGCGCCGGATCGGCGGTATATGGAGAGCGTCCGAAGATGCGCAAATCGACTCACCTTGGGAAATACGCCTCCGTGTTCCAAGCCGAAATGTATGCGATCATTGACTGCATACATGAAAACCAGCGGAGATCATATTCTGACAAAAACATCTATATTCTGTCAGATAGCCAGGCAGCACTAAAGACACTGGAATCAAATGAGCTATGCTCTAGACTCGGTTACGAGTGTGTCCAAGCCCTAAACCAGCTCAGCAACAACAATACAGTAACGCTGAGATGGGTGCCTGGACACAGCGGAATTGACGGCAATGAAGAAGCCGATGAAATTGCCAGGAATGGAGCTGCAAATCCACCCATCGGACCTGAACCGATAGTTGGAATACCAAAAAGCGCATACCGGCAAGAAATACTCTCCTGGGCACACAACCAGAGCAAGCGGCACTGGTTCCAACTACCTGGGCAGAGGCACGCGAAGGCACTGCTTTCTGGGTACTCGCGTAATTTCACCTCCGGGGCATTAAACCTAAGCCGTAATGACATTAGAATCCTTACAAGGACCTTAACAGGACATTGCGGACTAAACAAACACCTTCACCGAATGGGCCTTGGCGACACACCGGTGTGCAGATTCTGCATAAAAGTGGATGAAACGCCCATGCACATCCTTTGTGAATGCGAACTGCTCATTCACAGTAGAAGCCGTATTCTTGGGGGCTACATCTTTAACCCATGCCAAATACAGGACCTCAACCCCAAGAATGTGATTCGGTTCATAGCTGAGATCGGACTTGGAGGTGAGCTATAATTTTAGAGAGATCACAATAGATCTATCCAGGTCGCAGTGACAACAGGGCTCATGGGTCCTAACTCTCACCCTTAAATCATAATCATAATCATAATCATTGCTTTAGCACCGCCTTCAACTCTAGAGTTTGATTTTTTTTTATTTCATACATTTTTGAAGGTGGTTTTTATATGTTTTTGAATAGTTTTTTATTTCACAGTTTTTTTTAGTAATTTTTTGCTATTAATGTACTCGGCTCGCTTTCCAATCCGATCTTGACCAAATTAAAATGGGACCACAAGGCGGGAAGCACCAGCTTTCAAATAAAAAAAGAATTTTCAAAATTGGTTCACCCAGTCGAAAGTTCTGAGGTACCAAATATAAAAAAAAAATACAGTCGAATTGAGAACCTCCTTTTTTTGAAGTCGGTTAAAAAACTAATAATTTATAGGTACTACCCTCTCAAAGATTTGCACACATATGCACACGCGCACAACACTCACACTCACACACATACAATATTATTATTTTTATTTCGTAATTGTCATGTTTGGTGTTTGTTTTCGTCCGTATGGATGGTTGGAAATGGGAGCCCCTGAAAATCAGCGTCGCGCATAGTGAGTCAGCTGAGTGGGTTACCTCTTCGTCACATGTATATGTTTCATTTGTATTCGGTTATTATTTTTGTAAAAAAAATGTTTTTTTTTTTATGGAAACTGACACAGTTGGCTACATCACCTACAACATCTGTGATGTCAGCCCATAACACCCGGGTGAACTAGGTGCCACGTCAGTGCTTCCCTTCGGTCGTGCCGGCTACACTGAACTGGACGGAAAACACAAAACTATTTGCATAGCCGTTTCGACCGACCTTTCATTCAGTGCGGTGGTACCAACCCGGGCGGGTTAAACCCTACCACCTAGTAATATAAGAAGGGAGTCATATCCCTTAGTCGCTTTTTACGACATACACGGGGAGAGATGCAGTGGGGTTATTCTTTTAAAGTACCGGCCTCACACGCTGATTACTCTGTTTACCCCTATTGTTGTTTATTGTTTATTTAGCATCTATTGGCAGTACAATGCGCTCAGATTTGTCATATTTACATTGTAACATTCCGCCAGTTTGTCTGGGTTCTAATTAAAATGATGGAAAAATGTTAACAATATAAGTAATTTAATGTCATTCTCAGCATCTTTATCATCACACAATACTGCAAAACTTAATTAAATAGAGAATAATAAACACACCATACGATATACACACAGCAGAAATTAAAATGTTCAGAGTACAAGATATTTGAGATTAAAACCGCCCATAGCCCCTGCAGAATGGGATCCTCATCAACCTCGTAAGACTGATCGAGTAGGTCTTCTCCAGCACTATGCGATGAAACAGATGCGAGCGTCAAGGACGTATCAGACGAGCTCCGCTGTAGATGCAGGTTCCTCCTGCCGAACTCTTCATGATGAGGGCGGTCGGTGTGGCGTAATCGACTTCATCCTCCTGCATATCGCCGCCCATGTCCGCACTCTAATCAACGCCCTCCGATTACATCTTGATGGTACCATAGGCTGCCGCGTACGAAATGATAAACGGGGTGCAGCTAGCCTTGAATTAAATACTGGAGCCGGTTGATCGTCCTCTTCAGCTCTTCAGCCGGCCTTAGAGAAGGCCTCGGCCACAGGTCCTGGACTCAATGCACTGCAGTCTACATGGCTCACAGCAGCAGAAACATCAAAAAAACTCTCAATCTAACAAAATCCAATCCATTCTTTTTTTCTTGTAGTTTTTCTCTGCGCCCCTGACAGCTGTCTGTCAACATTTTTCTTTTTTTCATATTTTCACTATTTAAATAATTTTCAAAATTCTAATCAGTCAGGAATAACGCTACAAGTTCGATTACCACAGCGAAGAAGAACTGACTAGAAACTTCACTGGAAATTTTTTCAATGTCCACTTAGTCTATACAAAAATGTTTGCCACTGCCTAGACACGCATGTGCTGATTTGTGACATGCAGCAATTCATATATTCAATTCATTCAATTCAATTCATATGGTTGGTATGCAGTGTGACGTAGGTGTGTGTGTGTGTGTTTGTGGTAGGTGTGACGCACAAGAAGACGGTGATGGAGTACTGCGAGGGGCGGGTGCGCGCGGCGGCGGGGGGCGCGGCGGCGGCGCGCGACCTGCCCGGCTACGTGCTGCTGTGGGAGCTTCTCATTCTGCTGCTCCGACAGAACGGGGTCAGTACGACGGACACTCCATCCCTGTTGGCGTTTCCTCCTATCTAGTTAGCCCCTGCATTACGATTGCTCGCGAGTCGATCGCTTATTCAGTCGCCAAGATACAGCTGCCGCAGGCGCGTGATGCTGGACCGCGCCGTCGCCGCAGACGAAAGTGACCTCTAGTTATACATTCCCGGAAGTGCGCCAGCCAGCAAGGGGGCCCCCTGGAGTAGCAGAGAGCGCATTAATCGTGAGTTTTCCTTCACTGTTTCCCTTACCTAGCGTAAGTGTCAACATATTCTCTTATTCGAAGTTGCGACACCATCCCTGTAGCACACATGCTGCATTATATACTCAAATATCATCCCTTATTCCCTGCCACCCGTCCTATCTCCGCATGACTCGTCGCAGAGAGACTCAGCAGACCCTCTTGTGGTTGACATTGGCCTTTTGAGAACCCGTCAGTTCTTTATTCTTTATTCATCATTCGTATGGTAGTACACCACGCTTGAATTTGTCCTGTTTAGTTTTTACAATCTCTCTCTAAATCGTTTCTTTGTCGCACCGCTAGGGTGTGGAACTGTCTTCCGGCGAGTGGGTTTCCCGAATCCTTTAACCTGGGTGTCTTCAAGCGTCCTATTAACGGGCTAGACAGCCTAGCAACAGTCTGCAAATCTGCTGGCAAGGCACTTAACTGAGCGTGGTTTCGCGAGGAGAGGTGATTTTGGCTCTGTCGACTGCACCGTTGGTCTCTCGGCACAGCCACCCATGTTGGTTTACATAAAAAAAATTAAAGTATTGTCTGACATCACTGTCAGAATAGTGATGTCAGACAATCACGATGCTAGCGTGGTGTCTCCCTGAGCTGTCTGGTTTTGCGAGGTGAGGTCTATTTTAGCTACCTCAGATCCCTTGACACGTACTGGTTAAATGAAAAAAAAAGAAGAAGTAAAATACAGCTAATATCTCTTTAGAGTTACTTTAGAATTATTTCTCTGGATCCACTTTTCAGAATCTTGGGCATGATGCAATTCAAAATAGCCGCAAAAAAAATCTAAATCTGAAGAGGCTTTTGAGTGACAACAGAATGACATTTGAGCGTAAAACCCCGTTTTAGCTAGAAGCCGACTCGACCACGTCAGGAAACCGGTTGTAGAATTACTTTATTATGTCATAATCTGTAAGAGAGATGACAACCGCTGGAGTAATACAAGGTGTTGAATTAAGCTTGCAAATGCTTGTCGAACAGTGTTATACTCTTCACCATCCTAAAGATGTCGTACAAGCACTCACCACCAATTCCTTTAAAAACAGGCTCGACAAACACCTAAAAAAACACCAAACTAAACTAACATCAAAATAACAAAGCACCAGTGAACTTAGATATGAACACATCAGCTTAGGTAGTTCGTACATCAAATAAATAAATAAATAAATAAATAAAAGGATCGCAAGATGGCCGCAATGTGCGCGTGCCACGTTCAGAGCGTGATGGTAGCAACAATAAGGTGTAATGTGAGTACGCTGCGGTTGCAGATGGTGATCGGGACGGACATCGCGGAGCTGCTGATGAAGAACAAGCGCGAGCACGAGTACGGGCGCGGCGCCCTCCCGTCGCACCCGCACTCCAGTCAGTACTGTCTTACTTACTCCTTCCTACTCACACGTCATGCCTTCTCAACCTTGCCCATAGATTTTGGAAGGTACAGATTCACAACGTAGAACAAAAAAATGGAAGCAACAATTATTGTTTACAATATAATCAAACGATGGCGTTACCAGTATTGAATGAATGAATTATTCGAAATTTTAATTTATTAAAAACTTTTCTCTGCTAATTAAACAATAATTCTTAATGGAATTACCATTGTATCATTTAAACATAATTTTATTTTATGTTTTAACTTGAAAATCACAATTTTTCAAGTTTTTGTAATTTGGATTATTTTATTAATCATTGAAAATAATGGCTCCATTTAGAAGCACAGCGATAGAATTAACGCCATCTAGTGGTACAAAAAAATTATTTGCTTCCATTTTTTTGTTCTATGCTGTGAATCTGTACTTTCCAAAATCTATGGCCTTGCCTCACTAGGTGGTAGGGAACCGTCGGCATTCTGCAGGCTCCGCAGCTACCGTGGCCGTTCAGGGCAGGTCTCCACATGTTTGCATCGCACAGATCGGATCAAAGGGATTTTCATATTCCTTGTATGGTTTGCCATAGAAGTGTTTTCACTCATTCCTGCATATACAGTGGACTGAGGACTTCTAAAAAACAGTTTGTTCCTGTGTTTACCGTGCGAACATGTGGAAGCTTAACTAGCGGGCTTCATGGGAGACAATTTGTCAGATCCTTACCTTTAATAAACTCCAACGTCTGCTTTCTGTCTGTCTGTATGTCTGTTTGTCCGCTTATAACTCGAGAACCACTAAACCGATTTTAATAAAAAGAAATTCTACGGATAGCTTGATTCTTCCCATCAACTATAGGCTACTTACTGTCACGCTAAATGGCTTATGAGGTTAGCAGAGAAGTCAAATATGAGAGCGGGCGGAGCCGCGGGCACAGCTAGTACTTTATAAAGCAGAGTCCAAACATTGCGAGACTGTGGGCGCGAGGATCCATGTTCGGTTTTTGTGCGCGCTCTAAGGACGCTCGGGGCGAGCTGTGCGCGCTCTAAGGACGCTCGGGGCGTGCTGTGCGCGCTCTAAGGACGCTCGGGGCGAGCTGTGCGCGCTCTAAGGACGCTCGGGGCGAGCTGTGCGCGCTCTAAGGACGCTCGGGGCGAGCTGTGCGCGCTCTAAGGACGCTCGGGGCGAGCTGTGCGCTCTGTTTGGACTTGTTTGACTTGGCTTGTGCTGCGCTGCCTCGCTAAATTATAAGCTAAATTATAATGGACAGAGAAATGTGCCATCGATTAATAGTAATATTTTGTGCGGGAGCAATATGGCACATAGCAGCTGGTATAGTGTGTGTGTGCGTGCAGGCAGCCGGCGCAACTCTGCGCTGTCGTCGGGCACGAGCCGCTCGGATCTGCCGGAGGACGGGCTGCCCTCCCCCGTCACCACCGGCGACCTCCACGCCGACCGCCCGCGTGAGTACCCACTCCACTGCACTGCACTATTGCACTACTGCGCCTCCAGCCTTAATTTTTAGGGTTCCGTATCAGATACGGGACCTTATTACTAAACCTACGCCGTCTGTCTGTCCGTCCGTCCGTCTGTCCGAGGGCTGTATCTCTTGAACCGTCATAGGTAGCCCGTTGAAATTTTCACAAAAAATGTGTTATTATGGCCGATATAACAACAAATAATAAAAATAAGAAAAAGTGAAAAATTCACGGGAGTTCCCATAGAAGAAACCACAAAGTGTATGCGCGCGCGCCATCTACCGAATAGAATATGAAGCATGACATTAACTAATATGAAGCATTTCATAACACGCCATCGATGGCGTGGCGTAAGTAGCGCTAGCCGTGACATGGCGATTTTTTTTTTTATGTAATCCGGTATGGGTGGTTGAGTCAGAGGGGCCAAAGCGCATCCAATATTGACCAACCAATATCACCTCCGATCAGGTAGGTGCCATACCGGAGACTTCCTTGGATGGCTGGCTATACTGGACTAGAGGAGAACACAACCGAGTCTGCTATGCGGCCATCTTACATCCAGTACGGTAGTACCAACCCAGTCGGCTACAATTTGTGCCTACCACCTAGTAAGGGGTAAGGGAAGGGACCTACAGTTTTACACTGGTTCCGAAAGGTGACGCAGTAGGTGTAGGTATGTACTTAAATTTTTTCGTCAGAAAAAACTCATTGGTACACGCCGACCGGATTCGAACCACGGACCTCTCACGGACCGCCGATATCCAAACCACTCGGCCACCCGCCGCTTAAAGCTGCTATTGAGAAATCAACCGCCGGTACCTCCACCGGTACTTCAAAATATCCCACTCCGACACACTTTACAGAATCGCGCAGTTCGAAGAATGTTTCTGTACATAGTCCACGGCCGGTTTGTGGAATGGATATAGGAAGGATGAGTGAAGCGAGTTCATCAGAGGATGGCACCTCGCGTAGGGGCTTCGCGAGGAATGGTGTTATTGGCTGTGTGTGATTTATCGAAGGAGACTTTCTCACAGCCACCGTGCCAGTTCTTTATATAAAAATAATGTGTTGCGTGTGACAGGTGGTGGTGAGGAGGAGGAAGAGTTGTCGCAGGGGTCGGTGGGGCGACGCGCGTACCAGCCCCGCCCGGCCCCCGTCTCGCACTCCGCCTCCCACTCGCCCGACACGGAGCGCGCCGCCCTCGACAAGTACAGGGAGTACCTCATCTTCGGCAACCGCAAGGAGGCGCTCGGTACGCACCATCTTACGTAACTTAAATTAGGCAATAAGTCCGCCATTTGTATATCCTTCCTTACCTTTAATAAAATCCAACGTCTGCTTTCTGTCTGTCTGTCTGTCTGTCCGCTTATAACTTGAGAACCACTGAACCGATTTTAATACAGTTTGCTTCTACGGATAGCTTGGTTATTCCCATCAATTATAGGCTACTTACTATCACGCTAAATGGCTTACGAGGTTAGCAGTGAAGTCAAATATGAGAGCGGGCGGAGCCGTGGGCACAGCTTGTAATTTATATGAAACAATAAATAACAATAAATCCGCTGGATGTACCGCGGATGCGTACCAATCGATTCTGTAGATCTTTCCTCTACAGAACCGGTAAACTCTGGAACGCTCTCCCTGCTCATATATTAACTCATAGAAGAAGAAAAATTTCATAATCCTAATGACTTGGGCTCTCGGCGTACCGCACCGCCAAGAACGTTGAATAGGTAAGGACGTCGGACCTTCCCCGTGCCAGCGTAACACAATGTTTGTATAAACGTACAAATTCCATTCGTTACCAACCAATTAGAGCGCGATACCGCCCGATACCACCCAATCAGAGCGCGCGCCGTCCTCACCGCTACCCGCGGAGCTCGGCGACACTGTTATGTCTCATATAAGCATTGGACAGTCTGACGTCCAAACTCTCTAAATGTTCTTGCGCACCGCAAACTCTTAATAATGTAGTGTGCTGACAGCTTTAACTTAATCCGTCTACTTTGTATGTTGAGTGCACTCGATTCTCACTTTGCAATATACACATTTTTTTTTTATGGAAACTGACATGGTTGGCTACAACATCCGTAATGTCAGCCTATAACACCGGGTGAAGTAGGTGCCGTGTCAGTGCTTCCCTTCGGTCGTGCTGGCTACACTGAACTGGACGGAAAACACAAACTATTTAAATAGGCGTTTCGACCGACGTTTCATTCAGTGCGGTGGTACCAAGCCGGGCGGGTTGAACCCTACCACCTAGTAAGGTAAGAAGGGAAGGGACCTACAGTTTTACGTGGAATCCGAACCACGGTCAGCGTCCAACGGTCAAGCGGTTACCCATCCAAGTACTGATCGGCCCAGCGTTGCTTAACCATCAATAACGACAGTCGACTGTCTGCACCACTGAGCTATCGAGGCTGACAAATACATAATATGTAGACGTATTGAACGAACGTCTTAAGAGCTTGTTGACAACACAATGTTCACTCGGAGATTATACATATGTTCGCGCTGCGCAGGTGGCGCAGTGTGTACCCTCGTAGCGTGCTGTGCGCCGCGCGCTCGTAGCGTTGCTGCAGTACTTGTGCAGAGTAACGTGACGCTCTTCTCGCACATATGTAGTGTTGCGAGCGTGTGTACGTGTGTGCTTGACGTGTGCGTGCGTGTGCGATGTGCAGAATGGGCGATGAGCAACGGGCTGTGGGGGCACGCGCTGCAGCTGTCGTCGACGGTGAGCGACCGGCGCGTGCGCGCCGCGGTCGCCGCGCGCTTCGTGGCCGCGCAGCCCGCCGCCGACCCGCTCCACACGCTCTACGCCACCATGGCCGGCCGGCAGCCGCCCGCCGCCTCCGTCAGTACATCCACCACTACTACTACTCTACACCTACATCCTATACGCTTTATAGTATACCCAGTGGCAGGGCATCAACTTAATTTGATGTGGACAAGATACATTTTGCGAGGCCCTCTCAATTTTGCCAATACTCAATACATTCAACAACATCATCTAATCGCAATAATACTGGCTGTCAATATTCACTGCCTCTGTCCTGCTTTCCCATCTTGTCTTTGACATCTTGAACTTTCGAGGCGCGAGGCCCCTCGGGCCGCGAGGCCCTGGGCGGCTGCCCACGAAGGCACCGGTGCACGCTCGTTTTGCGCGCGACCGAACGTGCGTGAAAATGGGTACCGGTGAGCAAGGCACAGAGCTACCACCCCGCGTTAAAGAAGAAGAATAAGAAGAAAAAATAAGGAAGAATGTTTATTTTCCCTTTTTTTTTATCCCTGACCTGACACGGTTGGCTACATCACCTACAACATCCGTGATGTCAGCCCATAACACCTGGTGAGCTTGGTGCCACGTCTGTGATTCCCTTCGGTCGTGCCGGCTACACTGACTGGACGAAAAACACAAACTTTTTACATAGCCGCTTCGACCGACCTTTCATTCAGTGGCGGGTTAAATCCTACCACCTAGTAGTATAAGAAGGGTGTCATATCCCTTAATTGCCTTTTACGACATACACGGTGGGAGAACCGGCCCCACACATGTGAGCCCCAAAAATGTATCTGGCACACCAGCTCGGTACTGAGCGGCGCCAGTCTAGTGTGTCAGCGAGCGTGCACGGTTATATAATATACTTTTATAGCAGTTTGAGAAGCCAGGCACCGTAATGATATTTATAATCCCTCAAATACAGTTTAACCTGCTCCGTGGGAGCAGGCATTACGCTGCCGGCTGCTATCTGTATCCGCGTGGGTTTTCCTCTAGTACTATTTCAGTGAATTTTTCTTATTAGAACGATTAAGCACTTTAGATAGATGATTAAAAGACCTTTCCATTGATATGAAACATACCTTCAAAGAATTCCGCACTCAAACAGAAAAAATGTATTATGACACCTGTTTCATTTTTATATTTGTCCTTACATATCCTTTTTTGGTTACCTAGGAGGTATCTCTTCATGTTTAGATTCAACAAGCTACTCTTGTGTATGGATTTTGTTGGGTGAGGTACATCGTTCCAGCATCGTGATGCTGCATGTTTGAAGCACCCTTCGAATGCAGCACCACAATGTCTGATGATGATGTGAGATACCACTTATGTGATGGTCACTATGCTGGTGCCGCGAGTCGCTCGGTTACTGCTCACACATCATCCATCAGGGATGTAACCTATCCGGAACTATGCACCTCACCTTTGCTGGTGAAAATAGTAACAGTATTTCACTTTAGCAGACTATCCACCCAAATTGATAATTAATTTTGACAGAACATAGTGGGTGAAATACTTGATATTATTATGTGTATTTCTGAATCGCAAGAATAATTTGAAAATAGTTTTAGTTAGATGAATAATAGTGAATGTTGTGTGTGCTTGCAGTGCGTGAGCGACGAGAAGTGGGGCGACTGGCGACCTCACCTCGCCATGATCCTCTCCAACACCTCCGCGCGCCCCGACGTCGACAAGCGAGCAATCACCTCTCTCGGTACTCTTTCTCCCCCTCTCTCTCTCTCTCTATCTCTCTCTCTCTCCCTCTCCCCCCTCTATCCCCCTTCTCTCCCCTTCTCCCCCTCCTCTCTCTCCCCCCCTCTCCCGCCCTCTCTCACCCCTCCTCTCTCTCCCTTCCCGCTCTCCCCTCCTCTCACCCCCTCTCTCCCCTCTCTCTACCCCTATCTCTCCTTTCTCTCTCACCCTCTCCCCCCTCTCACCCCACTCACCCCGCTCCAACCTCTCTCCATCCTCTCTCCCCTCTCCCCCCTCTCTCGGGACCTGATAGAAACCTACAAAATCATCAGCGATCACCATGATTGAACTGAACTGGAATATCTCTTCGCAATTAACACAAATAGTTTCCTCCAAGGCCACAACTTGACAGTCAATTTAATGTCCAGCTTCCTCAACAAATCCACAAAAGCATTAGGTACTATGCAACACAATAGTTGACAATTGAAACAAACTGCCTGAAGATATCATGCAAGCACCCGCTAAAATCTCATTCAAGAACAGACTAGATAAACATTTAACCGCTCAGCTGTCTCCGGGACGAAAACGCCATCTTCACCAAGAAAGAGTACCCGAAGTGTCTTGTCGAGGCGGCGCGGCCGACTTTTGGGATTAAAATACATGCTCTTTGAATATGGGGATAAGGCTCATTATAGCTCTAAATAAAGGTGAAGATATACCCTACTTGATCTGATTTACTTTAGCGCCAGCCTAGGGCAAAAAACTAACGGATCGTTGGTTTCGAGTGGTGACGGACGACATTTTTTCACACGCGAACTCGGTGCGCTGTCGCCTCATATATGTAAAAATTATGTTTGGTGTTTTAGTCAGTAGTTTGTCGTGATTGTGTATAAATTCGAAAGAATATTTCTGAAGTGTTATTATTGGAGGTTTTTATCCATTTGCGAGTGTGTGAAATCTAAAAAATACTTTAAAAAATACCGCACTATATTTGTGGAGTGCAATGTTCAACTAACCATTTATAATCTAAACCAAAGTCAGTGCACTGTAAGGTATAATATATATATATATATATATGTGTGTAGAAAATTTTGTTACGATTTACAACCATGCTAAATTTGCTATAGGTGTTCATATGAAAAAAAAATATTTCTCTCCTTGCGTAACAAATCACGGCTGCGATTTTTTGCGATATCTCACGGATATTAGTACATACAACAACAACCAATCCAATCCAGACGTCTATCCCTGCACTCTTGCGAGTACAGTGATCATGATGAGTGTATGCCAGATCGAGGCCCCATAGCTGTACCGTTCTTCCGAAAAAAATAATATTTGCGGTGGCAGGTGACAGCCTGGCGGCGCGCGGGCTGCTGCACGCGTCGCAGTTCTGCTACGTGATGGCGCGGCTCGAGTTCGCGCGGCACCCGCTGGCGCCGCTGCCGGCCGGCGCGCGCGCCGCCGCCGCGCCGCGCCTCGCCCTCCTCGCCGCGCCGCCGCACGCGCCCTCGCTCGCGCACTTCGCAACCAACTCCGCCATCATCACCACAGAGATCTACGAGTACGCCTGCAGCCTCAGCGACACAACCTTCCTCCTCACAGAGTTCCAGGTACATAGCTCTAGCTCTCAGGACAATCTAACAACTAGTTACAAAATGTATAATCCAAAAACTAAACACACACGAGTATATTCAAAGATTGCTAAAAGATGTAGTATGTTATAGTTCATGTAATTAAAGTTTATTATGTAAGTTATATTTAAAAACAATAAAAAAAAGAAAATGCCAAATATGAGTCCCAGTCGCGCCCCGAGGTTGTGCACAAAAATTTTTTTTAGAAAAACACATTTCTTGTCTTTCTTGTGTGTGAATCCCCTTGAATTTTAAATGTTTTTTATATTTATTATTTTTTTTCTTATATCCGCCATAATTACACATATTCTGTGAAAACTTCAACCGGCTAGCTATTACGGTTCCAAAGATACAGCCATCGGAGGGAGAGACAAGGTGTAAAAAAGAAATTAATATTTGCATCTGAATGTTCTACAAAATGTTGAGATGTTGTGCGCAGGTGTACAAGTGGCTGCTGGCGTGCCGGCTGGTGGACTGCGGGCTGCACGAGCGCGCGCTCGCCTACGTGGAGCAGCTGGCGCGCGTCGTCTCCCTGCAGCCCGCCGGCTACTCCCCGCACCTCCTGCGCAACATCTACCACATGGCCGAGAGGTACATACATACATACATGTGTACAAGTGGCTGCTGGCGTGCCGGCTGGTGGACTGTGGGCTGCACGAGCGCGCGCTCGCCTACGTGGAGCAGCTGGCGCGCGTCGTCTCCCTGCAGCCCGCCGGCTACTCCCCGCACCTCCTGCGCAACATCTACCACATGGCCGAGAGGTACATACATACATACATGTGTACAAGTGGCTGCTGGCGTCCCGGCTGGTGGACTGTGGGCTGCACGAGCGCGCGCTCGCCTACGTGGAGCAGCTGGCGCGCGTCGTCTCCCTGCAGCCCGCCGGCTACTCCCCGCACCTCCTGCGCAACATCTACCACATGGCCGAGAGGTACATACATACATACATGTGTACAAGTGGCTGCTGGCGTGCCGGCTGGTGGACTGTGGGCTGCACGAGCGCGCGCTCGCCTACGTGGAGCAGCTGGCGCGCGTCGTCTCCCTGCAGCCCGCCGGCTACTCCCCGCACCTCCTGCGCAACATCTACCACATGGCCGAGAGGTACATACATACATACATGTGTACAAGTGGCTGCTGGCGTGCCGGCTGGTGGACTGCGGGCTGCACGAGCGCGCGCTCGCCTACGTGGAGCAGCTGGCGCGCGTCGTCTCCCTGCAGCCCGCCGGCTACTCCCCGCACCTCCTGCGCAACATCTACCACATGGCCGAGAGGTACATACATACATACATGTGTACAAGTGGCTGCTGGCGTGCCGGCTGGTGGACTGTGGGCTGCACGAGCGTGCGCTCGCCTACGTGGAGCAGCTGGCGCGCGTCGTCTCCCTGCAGCCCGCCGGCTACTCCCCGCACCTCCTGCGCAACATCTACCACATGGCCGAGAGGTACATACATACATACATGTGTACAAGTGGCTGCTGGCGTGCCGGCTGGTGGACTGTGGGCTGCACTTGTATGCGGCGTGACTGAATCACACTCACACACACGCAGGTCACGCATACTAAAACAATCTATTTGGTCTCGTTTGACAGTGCTACCTCCCTAGGGATACTAGTTCTATAGTTCGTACGATCGAGTTTTCCATGAAAATGTGTTGAAATGTGTGTTGTGGTTGGTGAGTGCAGGCTGAAGTACTACGACCCGGCGCTGCAGGAGGACGCGGCGCTGCTGGAGGAGGACACGGAGGGCGACTCGGCGGCGGCGTCGCCCGCGCACCGCGCCGCGCCCGCCGCCTCGCCCGCCTCGCCCGCGCACGCGCCCGCCTGGCTGCAGCAGCTCGGCAACATCGTGCAGTCGCTGCAGGTACAGCTAAGGGATATGACTATGGTTTAACCCGCCCGGGTTGATACCACCGCACTGAATGGATGGTCGGTCGAAACGGCTATGTAAATAGTTTGTGTTTTCCTTCAGTCCCAGTCAGTCAGTCAGTGTTTAGTCCAGTTCAGTGTAGCGGGCACGACCGAAGGGAAGCACTGACGTGACACCAAGTTCACCCGGTGTTATGGGCTGACATCTCGGGTGTTGTAGATGATGTAGCCAACCGTGTCAGTTTCCATAAAAAAAAAAGGTACCTGCACACACAACTAACCCGATAGCACACCTCGCTTACAGAATATCGGCTACGAAACCCCTTTTTTATGGAAACCAGTACGGGGAGCTGTGCCGAGGAGGGACCAAATGTGCTCAACCTCAAACCAGATTTCACCTCCCCTCGCAAAACTACGCTCAGCGAGGCACCATACCGGCAGACTTGCGGGCTTGTAGGCTGTCCAACCTGTTAACTTGCGGCATTGTATGCCGTCCAGCTTGTTAACTTGTGGGCTTGTAGGCCGTCCAGCCTGTTAACTTGCGGGCTTGTAGGTCGTCCAGCCTGTTAACTTGCGGGCTTGTAGGCCGTCCAGCCTGTTAACTTGCGGGCTTGTAGGCCGTCCAGCTTGTTAACTTGCGGGCTTGTAGGCCATCCAGCCTGTTAACTTGCGGCCTTGTAGGCCGTCCAGCCTGTTAACTTGTGGCCTTGTAGCCCGTCCAGCCTGTTAACTTGTGGCCTTGTAGGCTGTCCAGCCTGTTAACTTGCGGCCTTAGGCCGTCCAGCCTGTTTATTTGACGTTTGAAGACGCCCAGGTTAAAGAAATATAATGAGCCGCTGTGCGGAATGTGAGTTGAGATGGTGTGCGTGTGTGTGCAGAGCCCAGCGGAGCCGGCGAGTGCGGAGTACGCGGCACCCGTCTACGCACACAACCAGTATGCCCACGCACACGACCAGTACGCCCACGCACACCACCACCAGGTTGGCACTCTACCTACACACGTTGCACGCCCCCCACTCAACTCATTATACTAATGCGCTGGAATGGCTAAGAACAGCTATTTTTCGTGCCGCTATTTTGCCACAGATAGGTAACTAGCTACCACAGAACAAAAAATTTTTGTCATTTTGTAAGTAAGGTCTAGCCATTCCAGAGCAATAGAATTGTCAGTCAGTCAGTGTGTAAGCGTTCACTGCTAGAAATACCCCTCTCCAATTTTCCTCTAGTCCTCCCGGCCTTCAGCGATACGGAACCACTGCTTTCCGCCGACGTACTTGATGTCGTCGTCCCAATGGAATTGTAATAGAGTGTAATAGAATTCACTACTGCACGCCACATTTTTTTTTTTTTTTTATTGACATCGCGACATATGGCGCCGAGCCACCCATAAAGTGTCTAACGACGCCCATGGACATTCGGTCGTATGCGGGGGTTGCGAATGCTATGCCGGCCTGACAGGTGCCCATTCACGCCCCTCTTGAAGGATCCGAGACTGTACTTGGGGGGAAATATATGGGCAGGGAGAGCGTTGACAGTGTTGAGCACATGTTGACAGTGTCACATCCAGGGACTTACCCAACTTCACTTCACTTGCATTATTGGTTCACTTTTTTTTTTTTTTTTTTTATGGAAACTGACACAGTTGGCTACATCACCCACAACGTCCGTGATGTCAGCCCATAACACCGGGTGTACTAGGTGCCATGTCACTTGCACTGTTTCAAAAATCTACTTGTTAAACATTTTATAAAAATAAACTAACAAATAATAAATCATATATAATATAGATCCCTTCACTCCTTACCTTACTAGGTGGTAGGGTTTATCCCACCCGGATTGGTACCACCGCAACGAATGATACGTCGGTTGACACGGCTACGTAAATAATTTTCTGTCCAGTTCAGTGCTAAACTCTACCACCTAGTAAGGTAAGAAGGGAAGCGACCTACAATTGCGGTCACCCATCCATGTACTGACCGCGCCCAGGTGTGCTTATGATCACGACCGATATTCGACCGACCGCACCACTGAGCTACCGAAGCTGACACAAGCTGCCCTACTTGATCTGACTCACTTTGTTGCCAACTTTGAACAAATAATAAAAGAAGTTTCCAGTTCTCTTGGAGAGGTCAGTGTGTACCGGTTAGTCTTGTCCAAAGACTAACCGAACCGATATACCTCACTGAAGTGAACGAACGAGCAAGCTCAGAACAACTGAGCAAAACATCTCACCCGCTCAGCTGCTCAGCCGCTCAGCCGCTCTCAGAAGGTCGGTCGGTCGGTCGACCGAACGAGCAGAGGTGAGAGCGAGCGAAGGCGCGGTCGGTCGGTCGGTCGGTGGCGGGCTACTTTAGTGAGCCTGAGCTAACTTAGCAAGAGAGCAACTGAACGACGAGACCGAACTAGTTTTCACCGCGTTCACTGAACTACAAAAAGCGAATCAGTACAGTGAACGAGCAAGGACAAGACTAGTACCAGTGTACCACAAGTACTGATAGCGTGTGTCCGGCTCGGCAGGCACCGCCTGAGCACCAACACCCGCCGCCTAGTGAGAGCGCGGAGCCGGCCGCGGAGCCTCCGTACCAACAGCCGTACTACGAGCCGGCGGAGCAGCCCCTCGCCGGCTACCCGGCCTACACCGACTACTACGCACAGCCCAGCGAAGCGCAGCCCGACCACGGCTACTGGGCCCGCGCCGACCAGCCCGCCTACGCCTACCCCGAGGTACGTCTGCCGCGCTAACGTCGCCGAGCAATCATTTCTCGCTATCACTTGTATCTATTGTGGATCTTCGGTGCATTTCTCGAAATGAAGCTAGGAACATCGGAAGCGCGACATGACCCTCTCTCGAGGCTCTTTATAAACTTGTGATAAACGATCTGCCGAAGCTGGTGTGTTCAATGACGATGTATTAACATTTTAAAATTCAGCTCGCGCTTTGGACGTTCCTAATGGCCGCTTGCGCATTAGGCGATATCGGCACGGCACTCCCACGGTACTGCAGCAGTGGAGACAAAGTTGTATGAAAATATATGAATGTCTCCCTTTATTGGCTGCGACGGCAATGACATTTCGTCACAGTTTCTCTACTGCGGTCGTGCCGTTATCGTCTAATGCGCAAGTGGTTATTCTCATTCAACATGTGCAATACGTGGGCGAGTGCTGAGGGGCGCCGGTGGAGGGAACGCCAGTACTCAGCACTCAGCTCCGCCCGCGTACGTCCCGATGCCGTGAACGCTTACAAGTTTTAAAGTTACCTTTGATTACCTACTTTGACTTCATCATTGTTTTTTGCTTGAGCTCCTTCCAGTTTTTATTGTTCGTGCGATCACAGGAAACTTTAAAATATAAAGGATTATGGGGGTAGAGGTTGTGTGGTGTTTGTTGCCTGGAGCGGAGCGCTCGTCCTGTGCCTCCGCTCACTCCGACTAATCCGCTGTTACTAAAACCAATCAACACTTCATTGTAAGATCCTCACAAACTGAAACCATGAGTTGACACATCCTCCAGTGCCAGAATTACTCAAAAGGTCATGAGTCCAATACTATATAGCAATACTATATAGAATATTCTCAATGGTTAAAACGCAAACCATTTGAGGGAGAACTTGTGTAACTTGCGGAGTAGGAGAGAACTTCTCTTCTTAATTTTTTTTTCTCGCTCTTAGACCTCGGGTTAATTATTTTGCAGAATCTTTCTTGTAAGATGTCGCACTCAATTCTCGCTCGAGTGTTTTGCGTCTACACTGTGTACCGACTGAGCTGCAGTAAGAGATAAATAAGTTGATGTGTGCTCTCACGCCCCGCCGCCCCCGCCCCGCTCCGCCTCCCGTCCCCGCCCCCCGCCGCCGGCCGCCTCGCCCCGCCCCGGTGACGCTGCACGCATGCGCGCGGACGCAGCCCGCCGAGTCGCCGCAGCTTGCAGTAAGTAGCGCACGCACGCACGCCCCCGCCCCCGCACCCGTCGCCGGCGCGCGCCGCCTCCCCACCGCGCGCATCAACCCGCGCACCCTCCCCGCGGAGTCGTCCTCCTCCTCCAGCAGCACGGTGCACAAGCTGCCCGCCCTCGCCGAGAGCGGCGAGTCGCCCGAGCCGCCGCGGCTGCGCAAGCGCCGCACCGCCGCCGCCGCCGTGCACCCCGCGCCCGAGCCCGTCAACCTCGCCTTCGCGCCGCTCTCGCGCGGCAGCAGCCTCGACTCGGACGCGGACGGCGGCGCCGGGGGCGAGCGCGGCCGGCGACGCAACGCCGAGCGCTCGCCGGTGTGCGCGCCCCTCTCCGACCTCGACGTGCACATCGCGCACAGCCCCGGCCTGAGCGCGCGGGCGGCGCCCGCGCCGCCGCCGCCGCCTCTGTCGGCGCCGCGGCCGCCGTACGGCTCGGGCGCCGGCGCCCGGTACGGCCGCGTCATCTCCAACACGGTGGACGTGTGGGCGCGCCGCCCGCCCGCCGCCGCTGCCGCCGCCGAGCGCGACGCGTGCGCCTTCAAGCCGCTCGTGTTCGGCGGCACCTTCCCCATCGAGGTTCCCGCCTCGCCCCCTCAGCCGACGGCGCCGCCACACGAAGCGATCGTGGACGCGGAGCGACATCGGAAGGAGCTGCGCAAGACGATCGAGCGCAGCCTCGACAAGTTCGAGTCGATAATGGCGAGGCGGCAGGAGCCGAGCGCGCGGCGAGCCGCCTTCTCGCACCGCGTAGTCAACACGTTCGACATCGACGAGCCCGTGCCGAGCCCGCCCCGCACCTTCAATATAGACGAACCCGTCTCCTTTATATAAAGCGCAGGACGCCGAGGGGACGCAGGAGACACTATCTATTCACTTCACAATGCATCCGCACACTTCATTTGTTATATAAATTGATTGAGCGATCAGTCAGATGCCAAAAATGTAGTTGAAGGAAATTTTTACGGAACAATGTACCTACAATAAGGTAGAGTTAGTAATTATAGCAGCTAATCAGCAAACATTTCAGCGTATTAAACTGCTAGTTCATTATCTCGCGCCAGAGGGTCAATATCGACCCAAAACGGCGCTTAACAAATAATATTAATAGGCAGCTTTTGTATATGTACCTACAGCGTTCGCTCTCTCCTCTCACTGCCTGAAAAGGTTGCCTTGCAAAAAAACAGACTTTAGTTAATATGTGCCACACGCGCTGGCAGATATTAACTCTTGTTTTTTTACAAGACAGCAAACAGAATTTTGCATACAGAAAAAAATCTATTCTGATGTCTTGTAATTTTTTTATGAAGTTTCTTTGTGTTTCTTTATTTATTTGTGAATTGGATTTAAGTCCCACGTACGTACGTTTTGTAGCGTTTTAGAGGCAGCGTTTTTCACCCAAACATTCATATTATATGAGTTGTATGGGGGAATTTTTGTTAAAAAAAATATGTCTTAGCTTCTGAATTAGTGAATATTTACTTGTTTTACATCGTTTTATGGGTCCCTAGTCCTAGGTAACTAGCCCCTCTTGTGCAAAACCTCTCGATCTCTGCTAACTAGCCCCTCTTGTGCAAAACCTCTCGATCTCTGCTAACTAGCCCCTCTTGTGCAAAACCTCTCGATCTCTGCTAACTAGCCCCTCTTGTGCAAAACCTCTCGATCTCTGCTAACTAGCCCCTCTTGTGCAAAACCTCTCGATCTCTGCTAACTAGCCCCTCTTGTGCAAAACCTCTCTATCTCTGCTAACTAGCCCCTCTTGTGCAAAACCTCTCGATCTCTGCTAACTAGCCCCTCTTGTGCAAAACCTCTCGATCTCTGCTAACTAGCCCCTCTTGTGCAAAACCTCTCGATCTCTGCTAACTAGCCCCTCTTGTGCAAAACCTCTCGATCTCTGCTAACTAGCCCCTCTTGTGCAAAACCTCTCGATCTCTGCTAACTAGCCCCTCTTGTGTAAAACCTCTCGATCTCTGCTAACTAGCGCCTCTTGTGCAAAACCCCTCGATCTCTGCTAACTAGCCCCTCTTGTGCAAAACCTCTCGATCTCTGCTAACTAGCCCCTCTTGTGTAAAACCTCTCGATCTCTGCTAACTAGCGCCTCTTGTGCAAAACCCCTCGATCTCTGCTAACTAGCCCCTCTTGTGCAAAACCCCTCGATCTCAGCTAATTAGCCCCTCTTGTGCAGAACCCCTCGATCTCTGCTAACTAGCCCCTCTTGTGCAAAACCCCTCGATCTCAGCTAATTAGCCCCTCTTGTGCAGAACCCCTCGATCTCTGCTAACTAGCCCCTCTTGTGTAAAACCTCTCGATCTCTGCTAACTAGCGCCTCTTGTGCAAAACCCCTCGATCTCTGCTAACTAGCCCCTCTTGTGCAAAACCCCTCGATCTCAGCTAATTAGCCCCTCTTGTGCAGAACCCCTCGATCTCTGCTAACTAGCCCCTCTTGTGCAAAACCCCTCGATCTCAGCTAATTAGCCCCTCTTGTGCAGAACCCCTCGATCTCTGCTAACTAGCCCCTCTTGTGCAAAACCCCTCAATCTCTGCCAACTAGCCGCTCTTGTGCAAAACCTCTCGGTCTCTCGAATCTATCATTAGTTCCGTGGCCCTTCACTACGGCCATCAACACCAAAATGGCGACAATAAAATAAACAATAAAATAACTGTTCGACTCAATTCCATTATTAAGTATAATATATTTCAGTGTTTCCACCTAGGCTGCTACTCGCACAGTGTTACTGCTTGCGGCATCTACTGTCCAAGTCAAATGAACTCTCTTCCGGAGTTCACTTCACAACTTGTCTCCCTTACACGAAGCTCTCACAAGAGGGGCTAGTTAAGAGAAATCGAAGGGTTTTGCACAAGAGGGGCTAGTTATTATTATTTATTTATTCTTGGCTGATACGTCTAAATCCTGTTAAAATTTGTTGTTTTTGTCATTATTACGTAATCTATTATTTGGTTCTCGCTGCACATGCATGAATACGCCTCTATCTATAGTAGGTAAATCATACATAACATAATACATATTATTATGTCTATATAGTTTCTTAATGTTCATAATTCTAAGTCTGTGATATCCAATATTATTTTCATAAATTTTGGACAATTATTCATGAAATGTTTACCAAAGTCCTAGAACGATAGCATTATATTAGCAGAAGCGCATACGTGAAGTCGGACTTCAATCTGCCTAATAGTTAAATTAATTCATTAACTATTTACTAATTATATTGTAATTCTGAATTTTAAATATAAATATGGATTGATTTGATCAGACTTTGATGTAATCGGCAATATATGATTTGTAGCTAAACTCTTTGTGGTGACACAAATGTGTGAGTAATGTCTCGACGGCAGTGTAGTGTCTCATTCGTGGAATATGTTTGTAACTTGGTTCGGCAAATAAATGTGTAAAGTATGAAGTTGTTGTTTACTTGACTGCCGCCTCGTCGATACATATCCCTAAACGCTTTCAACCGATCTGTCATGTGCGGAGGTCAAACTGCTTTTTATGTTGTTCCTGTGTTATTTGTGTTTGATTAGTGGTTTAGGTGTGTGTACTCAAATAATGACACGTCATGCTATGTAGGTAACTGTGTGAATATACAAGGTGTGGTGCTATACAACTGGGCCCAGACTCGCAAGGTGCTTGGTTTTTATTGCCGAACTGTTTGCTATTTCAGCTCCGTGTTCTGTGTTCAGTATGACGAAAATACACGAGTGTTTCGGTATTCGGCTTCACCGTTCGGAACCGGTGTAAAACTGTAGGTCCCTTCCCTTGCCCCTTACTAGGTGGTAGGCTCAAATTGTATAGCCGACCAGGTCGATCGATACCACCGTACTGGATGTAAGATGGCCGCATAGCAGCCTTGGTTGTGTTCTCTAGTCCAGTATAGCCAACAATCCAGGGAAGTCTCCGGTATGGCACCTACCTTCTCGGAGGTGATATTGGCTGTTCGGAGCATGTGCTTTGGCACCTCCGACTCAGCCACCCATACCGGATTACATAAAAAAAAAATTTATAAAGTCCATTTACATATGTATATCACACAATTATTTACTGTTTAGCAAAATAATCAGCGCGCGCTGTATGTTGACGTATTTTGAAAGAAAATTCCATATTTTCTCCGTAGCTGACTAACTTTTATAAGAAGTGGAACATGTGGCGCCGAGACACCCATAAGGTGTCTAACTACGCCCATGGTCGCATTTTTCATGAAAAATCTATAAAAATTCCCCCCGATTTTAAATAGTTCGGTTTTTTATCTGAATATCTGGCAACCCTGGCTGCTGACCACCCCTCTGCCGATGCTTCTCAGTCGAGCGGCACAGCTGTGTGTCTGTGGAGAGTGCAGTAGGGTGGATCAGTTTCTTATTCTTTTATTGAGTGGGAACTGTCTCAACTGAGACACTCCTGCTGCCAGTGTCATGCACCGTGGAGATTCATGTTGTATTGTGGTGAAGTTTGATCAGAATGACAGCTGTCAAATGCCTCAAATAGGTAATACTCAGATCATACTAGACTAGACTACTGGAGATTAATGTGTCTATTGTTAAATAATAGAACTGTTAAGCGAATAAAATTCAACAGAGTAAGGAGATAATTCTGCGTTTTTAGCAATCTTGGAGGTATTTTGACAGTTGTCACTCTAACCAAGCTACTTTTAACAATCTATACTAGCGACGCATACATGCTTTGTCTCTCTTCCTTCAGCATGTGCGCGTGCGTACGTACGTGCGTGCGCGTACGTACGTGCGTGCGCGTGCGCGCGTGCGTTCGCGTGCGTGCGCGCGTGCGTTCGCGTGCGTGCGTGCGTGCGTGCGTGTGCGTGCGTGCGCGTGCGTGTGTTTGTTTATTGTGCTTGATGTTATTCAGTGGTACGCTCTCATTACATTTTAGGTCATAAATGTCGTATTCTATTACATTTAAGTATCTACATTGTTTTATATCCAATGTGAAGTAAGAAAACTACGTTTTCAATATAATTTTGCGTAATAAATTATTAACGGATGTTTATGGCAAAGAATTTAATAGATTTGTTTGGATGATGTGGTGGGTGCGGTGGTGCGCGGTGGTAGTCGTTGTGAGAGTGTGTGTGAACAACATTACATGTGAAGCGAAGACCATAGATTAGAGAAATAAGGCTAGATGGGCCATAAATAGTGCTCGCCCTTCGACATCTACAGCCAGAGAGAGCGAGTAAATATGTCGACATACTCTGACATAAACGGTAACTCTCCGTATAATAACAGCGACACGGCTGGTTCTCGATCTGCCATCTAGCCAGTATTTATCCGATCTATGGTTACGACAAACTTAACCGGCTTTCCGTTAATCTCCAATTAGTTATTAATCGTAGAAGTAATATCTGACCGCATCCAATTCACCATCCCCGTACACCTGACTCACTAGCCACTGGTAAGGGAGGGTTGTCTCTCCGCTCCGCTCGAAAACAATGTATGTGAATTCTCCCTCTCTTCTGAAATTGTAATGTCTATGTTATGTCGTATTTATTGTATAATATGTAAGATGGCCGCATAGCAGCCTCGCCTGTATTCTCCTCTAGTACAGTATAGCCAGCAATCCGTCAATCAGTATAGAAGCAGGAAAGTCTCCGGTATGGCACCTACCTTCTCGGAGGTGATGCAGGCTGGTCGGACCATGTGCTTTGGCCCCTCGATCTTTGGTATCCATAGATTGTCAAAACAGCGGCGACTAGGATGGGAGCACTGTTGTGTTCCGATTTTGCAGAATGAAAAAAAGTTTGTTGCATGTAAGATAATTGCATTTTGACAACTTCACTGTCGACAAACACCATTTCAGAATACTTTAATTCCATACACAACAGATACATAACGTGAAAACAAACAAAACTACATATTATAATAAATTCTAACACACCGTATTGATACTAGACACATAAAACTGACATATGGATGGAGTAGGATTTGGTACTTAGCACTTTTGTGCGGCTCATTAAATTTCCTAACCCCGGCTGTATAATTGTTTCCCTCGAAGTCTCCGTGTGGGTAAACAGCAGTGATGCGCAAAGCGCAAGTGGCGGGCGAGGAGCAACGGAGCGGGGAGGTGGGGGTGGTGGGAGGCGGGATCGGTCGGTGTGGTTGTGTATTGGCGTGTCGGTTGCGGCGCAGGAGGCGGTCGGCGCGGGCGCAGGCGCGGGGGTGGAGGAGGAGGAGGAGACGCCGCGGCCGCACATCTCGATGCCCAACAGCGGCGGCGGCGGCGGCGCGCGCAGCGACCTCTTCCGCGACCTCGACCACTCCCGACCTCACGTGAGTCCTTACATACCTACCTACAGAGGCGGCGCAAGGCGTGGGCGACGTGGCCGACCGCCCACGGCCTTGCGGCCCGAGGGGCCTCGCGCCTCGAAAGTTCATGCAGCTCTGATCCATGAAAAACATTCAGCTAGATCTATTAAAAGAGACCCCGAGTAAACATGTTTAGACTTAATAAAAGACAAACTAAACCTTGCTATAAAGCCTTTATCCGACACAAGATGGGAAAGCAGGACAGAGGCAGTGAATATGGACAGCCAGTATTATTGCGATTTGATGATGTTGAATGTATTGAGTATTGGCAAAATTGATAGGGCCTCGCAAAATTTGTCTTGCCCATATCAAATTAAGTTCATGCCTCGCCACTGCCGACCTACAGACACGCTTCACCTACCTCCTTCCTAGTTGTCATCCTCGGTAGCTCATTGGTGCGGTCCGTCGACTGTTGTTGAGCACACCTGAGCGCGGTCAGTACTGGGATGGGTGACCGCTCGACTGTTGGAGGTTGACCGTGGTTCGGATTCCACGTTAAACTGTGCAGGTCCCTTCCCTTCTTACCTTACTAGGTGGTAGGGTTTATCCTGCCCGTGTTGGTACCACCGCACTGAAACGTCGGTCGAAACGGCAATGTAAATAATTCCGTGTTTTCCATACAGTTCAGTGTAGCCGACATGAAATGAAGGGAAGCACTGACATGGCGCCTAGTTCACCCGGTGTTATTGGCTGATATCACGGATGTTGTAGGTGATGGAGCCAAACGTGTCAGTTTCCATAAAAAAAAAATGCTTGGTATCTTATTCATCGTTGAATAGTCCCGCAGTGCTCGAATGATCAAATTCTTTATGGCTATCACATTATCAGGTTCATAGAAGCACTGTGACGGACCATGCGAAGCCAAATTTATTAAACAATAGATGTTTGCACTGATGTAGAGTCTTGTGTAATTATATGAGAAAACTATTTAAAAAAATATAAAAACCGCCTTCAAAAATGTATGAAATAAAAAAATAAAAATCGAACCCTAGAGTTGAAGGCGGTCGGTTATTTTTGCTTGCTTTAGCACCACCGCCTTCAACTCTATGGTTCGATTTTTATTTTTTTATTTCATACATTTTTGAAGGCGGTTTTTATATTTTTTTAAATAGTTTTTTATTTCACAGTTTTTTTAGTAATTAACCGACTTCTTTTTTTAACCCCCGACGAAAAAAACGGAGGGGTGTTATAAGTTTGACGTGTGTGTGTGTGTGTGTGTGTGTGTGTGTGTGTGTCTGTCTGTGGCATCGTAGCTCCCAAACGGATGGACCGATTTGGATGCGGTTTTTTTTATTAGGAAGCCTGTTTAATCGGGATGGTTCTTAGCTATGTTTGTAATCAAGTAATAAAGTAATTAAGTAATAAAAAAAATAATTATCTTAAAAAGTGGACCGATTTGCATGCGGTTTTTTTTAAAAAGCTTGAAATAAAAGTTAAATTACAAATTTAAAAAACCCCCGACTCTTAAAAAGTCAAAAATAATTTCCGTTTACTTACTTAAAGGAGTCGGGGGACCGCTAAGTAAATTAAATATAAAGACTCAAAAGTTGCGCGGGAATATACTTAGCGGTCTACCGACTCCTTTAAGTAAGTAAACGGAAATTATTTTTGACTTTTTAAGAGTCGGGGGTTTTTATTTGCTATTAATGTACTCGGCGGAATCGCTTTCCAATCCGATCTTGACCAAAAAAAATGGGACCACCTTGGAGCTAGACTGAACCGAACACAAAAAGAATCATCGAAATGGATTCACAATTGGGGAAGATATTGCTGAACATACATAAAAAAAAAACCATACAGCCGAACATAGAACCTCCACCTATTTTGAAGTCGGTTAAAAAGCACCCATCAAAGTGCTCTTTTTCTTTTAAATAAAAATATATAAATGTACCATGTGGGGCCGGTACTTAAAAAGAATAGCCCCACTGCATCTCTCCCTGTGCATGTCGTAAGAGGCGACTAACACCGGATGAACTTGGTGCCACGTCAGTGCTTCCCTTCGGTCGTGCCGGCTACACTCAACTGGACGGAAAACACAAACTATTTACATAGCCGTTTCGACCGACCTTTCATTCAGTGCGGTGGTACCAACCCGGGCGGGTTAAACTCTACCACCTAATAATATAAGAAGGGGGAGTCATATCCCTTAGTCGCCTTTTACGACATACACGGGGAGAGATGCAGTGGGGCTATTCTTTTAAAGTACTGGCCCCACACGGTACAAAATGTAAGTGAGGGGGTGGTGGTGGTGGGCGCAGGAGGCTGACAGGGCGGAGCGGAAGAGCGAGAGCGGGCCGAGCGAGGCGGCTGGTGGCGGCAAGCAGGCGGGCGCCGGGGGCGGAGGCGGCGGCGGCTGGTTCGGCGGCATCTTCAACAAGCTCTCACTCAAGCCCAAGAACCAGATGATACTGCCCGACGACAAGAACCCCACCGTGAGTGTCTACACACTGCTCTAGCGACCGCACCGCACTCTCTCGCTTGCTAAAGCTTGTTCACATGTGACAGCTCTGCTCTGACAGCTCGTGTAAAACAGAGTATGATATTTCTCTTCTGTTTAATGTCGGTCACTTACGGTCCTATTGTTAACAGTACCTGGGAGACTGAGCTTTGTTCGGCTTCTTTAGAGTTTAGCTACTCAACAACAGATGACGTTGTTAACATCAGCCTGCTGGTATCTCAATATTCTAAGAAATTGAGAATTTATACATATATAAGGTGCTTCGTTATTCATATCAAAAAATTCGGGAGGGCTACACACACATTCAAACACGTTACGCAAAAAAATTATATGTTTTTAGCATTACTTTTCGATAAATTTTACAAAACATGTTTGCTACCTAAACATTAAATAGATCAACCTGTGTGTACCAGTAGACAACTTACAATGTACGGGGTCAATGACCGTACTATGTTCAAAGGGTACTCTTCACTTACACTAGTCTAGTAGTTAGGAACTTACATACTAGGTACTTACCTACATTTACAAAAATTGCTGGAAATAGCCACCTTGCCCTCGGATGCAAAGAGTAGCCTTCCTCACGACACGATGCTCTGATTCACACGAACTAGAGTGTCACTGTCACATACCGAATGCGTTTACGATCCGGACACGCACTCTCCACGGTGGTGTGACCATCCTGGCCATAAACTAGGTCCTTGGCCCGTCCCCAGAGTCCCCACAGATGGAAATCTAGCGGCCGTACATACGTCATAGTATGTTACTCATAGCCACACACAGCAGCAACTAAGTTTCAGTTTGAGTCTCGGTAACTGGCATTCTGAATTTGCGAAACATGACATGTGCTCTCTCGCGAACCGATTGTAACACACTGACGGACGAAAAACAGAGAAATTGCCGCCGCGCCGCCGCGCGCTGGGTGAGTGCGGCGGCGGCGCGGCCGCATGCAATGCAATACAAAGAGGCGGACTTTCCATATAGGCCGACTAGGCCCGGGCCTAGGGCGGCCAGATATTAGGGGCGGCCAATCTGTACCTGCTGCTGGAAGCAGTGAGCGCGGGTACAGAATAGAAAGGGTGCCGGCCGGAGCAAGTGCGTGCGACGTGCGGGAGTGGTGAGCGCGGCGGAGGTGATGACGCACTATTTACGCGGAAAAAATAATTTTGCTATGACTATAAGGTCAATATTGCCGTAAAACTTGTAAAAAATACTTTTACTATATGTAAAATAAGCCGAGAAATACCTAATATATTTTTGGCAGGTTGAACCGAACGCAATACTGATTTTCATACAACTTCACATTTGTATCTATGCTGTAAACTTGAAAGGGGCGGCTGCATTGAATTGGGGCGGCTGGTACTAAACGGCCTAGGGCGGCTAAGGCTGCTAGTCCGCCTCTGGCAATACACACACCCGGAAATTAATGACTGTCGGCATAGTCAAAGAGCTCTCGGCAGCACAGTCGGCGGCTACCGAAAAAGTAAGTCGCAAGGTCACTAGGCCTTTGCGCTCTAGGTAAGTACCTTCGTTTCGTGTTTGGCAAGAAGGGTCTATAGCATGATTGGTTTTTAGAGCTATTTGATTTTAATTTCTTGTTAGATGTTAGGAGAAAATTTGCTGCTATAAACATATGTTTTTTTTTTTACGTAAAGTGTTTATTTGAGTGCGTATGTAACCCACCCGAAACATTTGACATGAATAACGAAGCACCTTATATACAAGTCTATCATGCGATTATCTCGATTTCGTGTTAGTACTTAGACTAGTAATGATTTGAGGCGAGGCACTCTGGCAGCTGTCATTCTGATCAAGCTACAGTTGGCTAACTACATACATATATCTAGAAACTATTGATAATTACTGTGTCTTATTGTGTGAATATACTCCTCAACAGATTATATTAGAAATTAGAATATTTGCGTAGTGATGTATACATACTCGTAACTATGTACGAGTATGGGTAGATAGGTACATTTTGTGTAAATTTTTTTTATATACATAAATGTATAATATTGTTAGTAAAAATAAAATTATTTTTCTAGTGTTTCCTCGAAAAGTGGTTTTATTTAGTTCAATGTGAAGAACTCTGCCGATTTCAGGTAAACATTATGTGTTTCTAATTCAGTATTCATTACTCACTTACGTCATTCAGTGTCTGTGGAGTCATAAAACATATTCCCACCACATCTCTCCCTGTGCATGTCGTAAAAGACGGCTAAGTGGTAAAGGACATGATGCCGCGCTAAAAGGCGAAATTTTAGCCACTTCTCACCTTGGCACAGTCATGCAGTAGGCAACTGACTCCTGTCTTGCTCGCTGTTTAATAGATATCTTGTTTTGCTTAACTTGGTAGTTGGTGTTGTGCTGTAATTTATTCGAGTGGTTGCAGCACAATGCCGATTACTCTGCTTACCCAGATTATCAGGATACAGCGTGATGTTATTATAATAATATATTTACCGTGATGGTGAGTCGCAACGTCGACAAACTGAAACTAACTTTCGTTTACTCACGAAGAAACATATTCATAAAACATTTCAAAATAAGATCGAGCCTGATAATATAGGTGCCATGTAGCGGGCGGGCGGGCGGGCGCTGTTCTATAACATTTCCATTCGACTTGAAGTCATGTTAGAGGACACGCTCGGCCGCGCGACCGCTGTTGATGTGCGAGTGTGTGTGTGTGTGAGGGTGTATGTGTGTGCGTGCGTGTGTGGTTTTATGCACGACACGTGTGTGACATTAAAAAAAAAAGCTTTTTGCGCTGTTTCTTTTAGATTGCATTACCCGAGAACCGTGTGGGGCCGGTACTTAAAAATAATAGCCCCGCTGCATCTCTCCCCATGCATTTCGTGAAAGGCGACAAAGGGATAAGGACAAGATGCCGTGCTAAAGGGCGACAGGCTCGCCACCTCTAACCTTGGCACGGTACTTCAGCCGAGTCATGCAGCAGGTGGGTCTTCGTGCCTTACTTGCTGCTTGATCGATTGAATCTTGTTCGCATACTTTGCGAAACGTGGTGGTCGGTGTTGTGATGTAATTTACCAGAGTTCTTGCAGCACAACACTCTGCTTACCCCGATCGTCAGGATTCCGCGTGTCTGATATGATTGTATGTATGCATTACACGAATGGTACAAGATATTACGACAAACCGTACTGAATACGCATTTGTGCTAGCGAAATAGGGTGTTGTAACGGTCAGTACATTAATTTCACCAGCACAATCCTCATGTTTTTCTGAGACAAAAAAGATAATAATTTTTTTGTCTAAATTGTCTAGTTGTCGAGATATAAATTTTTTTAAATGTATGTTTTCGTCAAGTGTATGTTGACGCTTTGTTGTCGCTCCGCACCCGCCGCCGCCTGCGCCGGCGCCGCTCACATTACGCTAGCTCCCGCCTCTCCCGCCAACACCACCGTCCTCACTCACCGCGCGCCTTTCATTCCCACATTCGTGCGGAACATTAGATCCTTTATAACCCCGACGGAAAAAACGGAGGGGTGTTATAAGTTTGACGTGTGTGTGTGTCTGTCTGTGGCATCGTAGCTCCCAAACGGATGGACCGATTTGGATGCGGTTTTTTTTATTAGGAAGCTTGTTTAATCGCGATGGTTCTTAGCTATATTTGTAATTAAGTAATCATTACACTAATCAATTAGTTTGTATGAAAACTGTAACTATTTATTTGAAGGGAATTAAAAAAAAGTTATGAGACTTTTTTGTTACTATTGATCCCAATAATCATTTCCTAAATTTAATGTAGTGGCCGTTACAACTACCTGTAATAGTAAGGGCTGTGCGTTGTTTGCGGAGTAATATAATAAGGTATGTGTGTGCTTGTGCAGATCGTGTGGGACGCGGAGAGGAAGCGCTGGCGCAACCTGGACGGCGAGGAGGAGGAGGGACGCGACGCGGCGCCGCCGCCGCCCCCCACCGCGCTCCCGCTACCCGCACACCGGTACACACACACCACACACACACACACGTCAAACTTATAACACCCCTCCGTTTTTTTCGTCGAGGTTAAAAATGCTGATGCACACCTACACCTGCTGCTTCGCCGTTCGTAAGCGGTGTAAGAATGTAGGTTCTACTAGGTGGTAGGCTCAAATTTTAACCGACACAAATTATTAGTGCGTGATACAAGTGCACTCATAAATTAAAAAACAGAATGCGCGCGTCAGCTGTCAGTGTTTAAAATAAATAAATAAAATTATAATATGGTCCCATACTTCTATATAGTGGACAGTTATAATTTCTGTTTTAAAAAAAACCCCCGACCCTTAAAAAGTTCAAAATTATTTCCGTTTACTTACTTAAAGGAGTCGAGAGACCGCTAAGTAAATTCCCGCGCAGCTCTGAGTTTTTATATTTTATTTACTTAGCGGTCCCCCGACTCCTTTAAGTAAGTAAACGGAAATTATTTTGGACTTTTTAAGGGTCGGGGTTTTTTAAATTTGTAATTTAACTTTTATTTCAAGCTTTTTTAAAAAAATCGCATGAAAATCGCTCCACTTTTTAAGATAATTAATTTTTTTATTAATTAATTACTTGATTACTTGATTACAAACATAGCTAAGAACCATCGCGATTAAACAAGCTTCCTAATAAAAAAAAACCGCATCCAAATCGGTCCATCCGTTTGGGAGCTACGAAGCCACAGACAGACACACACACACAGACTCACCCTCACACACGTCAAACTTATAACACCCCTCCGTTTTTTTCGTCGGGGGTTAAAAAATGTTTGTCACATTTGAATGTGTAATGTTGCAGTGAGTCGCCGCCGCCGCCCGGCGCCCCCGCCGCCGCCCCCTCCTCCAACATCTTCAAGATGCAGAAAGGAAGACGTGAGCCAACATTCCTCTCACTCTATTAACACTCAGCTAATAATTAATTATCATTTAATTAAATTAATTATCATTACGCCTCCGTTTCTCCCCGCGCCGCCCGCGCCGACGCCTCACACTCTCTACACCGCTCGCGCGCTAGTGCTCGCGGTCACGCGATGTCCGAGTGATTGTGTTGAGTGAAGTGCACTAAGGTCGGACGGGTACTCTAAGTAATAAAATTGTGTGCAATGCCCGATAGTTCAGGTTATAGTTTTACGGTAAAAATTTATTTATTATTTTTCATTCAATCAATAAAAATAATTGATTGTGTATTTGTAGTGGTGTGTAACAGTGCCATATACATATAAATAGGTAAAGAGTTGCTTCCACAAAGCACGTGGGTAGACGTGCAACAGCGCCTGCCACAGCTCTCGTTCAGAAAGCTGTGCGAGCACACACAAGTTTGATTAGCATTATAATCACAAAATGTTAAAAATGTAAAAAACATAGCACCTGCTTTATATTGAGATCAGTTTGTTGTGCAAAGTTTCATGATCTAATTTAAAGTATTTACTAATTTAAGTACTTATTTATTTAATACGAGCGATTTTATTGTAAGGTCTTGGAGGTAATTGCAATTTTTTTCTAATTCATTATTTTTTTTTATTTATTAAAGAAAATACAGTTTGAAGATACATAATAAAATTAACATATGAGAAGAAAAACTAAACCAGTGAAGTTTCTACCTATAGAAGTACATATATTATAATTTTACAAACATCACCTTTAATATTTACCTATGTACAGGGTGTCCCAAAACTCAACGTCAAGCGGGAACCAGGGAGTAGGCCAGTTTATGACTAGCCAGGGAAAAATAAGAAAAAAAAATCTGAGTCATGTATTTAAAAAAAAATTGAATAAGGAAAAATAAGAAAAAAAATATGAGTCATGTATTTAAAAAAAAAATTGAACTGAATTTTTTTTGGTAAAACTACAGGCATTCTGGTTTTATTTGGGATACTGATCAATAGCAGAGTTATTTAGGCTACCAATAAAAAAAATTAACAATTATATTTGCAAAAGTTGTAGTAAGTACCTAAAAATGTTGTACAAGAAATTTTCAACGTTTTTCAAAAAATTCTCATATCATAAAAAACAAATGACTCCGATTTGTTTTCTTATTTTTCCCTGGGTAAACTGGCCTACTCCCTGGTTCCCGCTTGACGTTGAGTTTTGGAACACGATGTAATAGAACAAAGCCTATACCATATTCGATAAAAAAAAACATATACGGGCAAAGTTCACCAAGGTGTTATTATGTAGGTGATGTGGCCGACCGTGTCAGTTGCCATAAAAAAAAAAGAAGCAGATCAACATCTTGTGAATTCTACTGATGTGTGTGCGTGTGTGCAGATATAAAGAAGTCATACGTGGACGTGTTCAACCCGAGCGGGGCGGCGTCGCGCGCGCCGCCCGCGCCGCCGCCCGCGGAGCTGCTGCCCCCCGCGCCGCCCCCACCGCCGCCCACGCAACACTACTTCGTGCCCACCCTCCAGGTAACTACCTACCACCCACCACCACGTCCAGCTTTTTTTATGGATAGCGCGACTGGGCGTCTAACAATGCCCATGGGCATTATGTGATGCACGGGGATTGCGAATGCCATGCCGGCCTGACAGGTGCCTTTTCAAGCCCCTTTTGAAAACCCCCGGGCTGTACTTGGGATGTAATAGATGGGCAGGGAGTGCGTTCCACATTTTCACGGTTCTTGGAATAAAAGACCTACAGAACATATAGGTGGTACCCCCCAGTAGGCATAGTGCGGAGGTGGAATGGGGAGAGCGGAATCACGTTAAACAGCTCCTCCGAACACTCCTCATGAAATAGACGATAGAACACACTCCAGTTACCCACTCCACCGTGCTGTCAACATCTGCTGTGCATAGGGCTACCATTTCGAAATTTTAAAAGTCCTGACAAAAAGATGTTTAATATGTAAAAGCGAGTCTGTTTGTATTTTTTTTTTATATTTAATAAAATATAAAAATGCTACCTCCTTTTTTTATAATTTTAATATGATCTATTTCCGATACAGAACATCCCCTTTACGCCTCACATAGACTTTAGGCCCCTACATAGACATTTTAGTTACAAAATTAAATAATAAATTCCACAAAGTTCATTATTTGAAGTTGAGATGAGACTAACTAGTTGAATTACTTGTAGTTATTAGTTTATTAAAAATAATTTTCTGGGAAAATTAAACATTAAAACAAAATGTTTCACCCAAGTCAAAAATCCAGACAAATTAAAAAGCTGGATGGAAAGCCGAAAGTTCGCACACCGAACAAATCCGGATAGAGTGTAACCCTAGCTGCGCGTGTACATGTGCTGTGCGGCGAAACTGCAGAAAATATAAGTACAGAGGTCTAAGATAACTGTACGTCGCCACCGACACCGGCGGCAGGCCTCACGCACTCTATATAGGTACTTGCGCGCGCTAACTACCTACCGCCCGGTGGACCGCCGGCGATCTAATTCAGTGGTAATTCGTCAGCCGCGCGAAGCATACCTACACGCTCGCCCACGCTACTGCGCGCAACTGCAAAGCAATATATTAATGATTCCACGTTAAACTGTAGGTCCCTTCCCTTCTTACCTTACTAGGTGGTAGGGTTTATCCCGGCTGGGTTGGTACCACCGCACTGAACGAAACGTCGGTCGAAACGGCTATGTAAATAGTTCGTGTTTTCCGTCCAGTTTAGTGTAGCCGACATGAAATTAAGGGAAGCACTGACATGGCACCTAGTTCACCCTGTGTTATGGGCTGACATCACGGATGTTGTAGCCAACCGTGTCGAGTTCCATAAAAAAAAAAAAAAAAAAATTATGCACTTTACACTCGATCTTTTAGGTACATTTTCGCACGCAGCGATTGGCGACGTAAAACAGTAGGCTATTAAAGCCGAAGGTATGGAATTTTTTCCATGGAGTGATTTATCTGTTACGAAGTAACTATTAAGTAATCTGTGCCAGCGGGCGTGTCGACTGTCTGCCCAGCGCATCGAGCGCAAGCCCCCCAGCTACTCCCTGCTCCCCCAGCTGGCGACAGGTGCTTTACTTGAAGAGTGTGTGTCTTACTGGCATCTGTCGGCCAACAGGTCGGCTCATCCGTCGATAGAGTGTCAACTTGTCAAGTTTGAGGCGCAGTGTATGTGTTTGTTGCTGTTCCGCAGTCACCAGCACAGATACATCTATAGTTCATAGAGCATCAAAGTATACTGTGCTTACCTGTGGACCGTCACTAGCTTCATTCTTCTTGGGTTAGCTGTAAACATAATATTATGAATGCCGGGCATACATACACATCTCAAAATGTTGCTATGCTTGATTCCATGCGTTCAGATGGCAGAGAACCTCAACGGATATTGAGAGAGGTAAGGGAAGCTTTCCATACCACGTGACCGATTTTAGACCACTTTTTTGAGCGCATAATAATTTATTTTATTTTAATTTTGTATTTATTAAATAAACACATGTATGCAGATTGCAAAAGCTTTTTGTCCTCCTCACAGTGGACGCCATGACGGTGGAGGTTTAAGTTGTTATGTTGTGCAGACGGGAGGGGGGTACGAGGCCGCGCAGTACGGAGCGTCGGAGCCGCAGTAGCGGCCCCCGCCCGGCCCCCGCCGCCGCCGCCGCCGCATTCATCAACCGACTGAAAGCGTGGAAACCGACCTCTATGCTATTAATTTAAGCGGGAATAACTATTATTAGGCCGGTGGTAGATCGTTGTAATATAACGCAAGTCAGCAAAGTAATTTTACTGTACTTTTTGAATAACGCTATCCCCGAGAGATATTATTTTCATGTAGTGCGACAAGATCTCTGGTGTTGAGGTTGTTATATAATATTTATTGACTTAATCTTTATAGAATTTTGGTATTATTTTTAAATATTGAATGAATTGATACATCGATTATGCATAATGTGTTCACGAACTCTGTCGTCTGCAGTTGAAGGTAAGAAATCCCCATACACGTGAGTTCATGTTGGGTGTAATGAGAGAACACCAACAGGAAAGCATGCCGCAGTGCAGTGCAGTGCAGTGCTCACTATGCACACCACGGATACTAGTGTACACATACACACACACACACAGACAACTACACACATATGCGCTACCTGTGGTGCTGCCAACTTAAACTGTTTTCTTGCTACATTTAGCTGAAGATTTTGTCAATCAAATCCAAAATTAATCAATCGATATGCTTATTATCGATAACAACTACAAGACTATTTAAAATTTCTCGGAAACTGGCAACACTATAAACATCTCTTTCTTCCGTCTTGCAAAAAAGATTGACAATAGTATAATAGAATGTATAGTTGAGTGTCCGCCGCGCCGCTCACTCGGAGACGCGCGCGAGTGTGTTGTATAGACTTGTCCTCCTTGTTTGCGTTTTCTTCAGATTCTCACAACAATAGCTCGGGCGCACCACCGTGCAGTTTTGCAATATTTTATCACAATGTGCCGGTTCGTGCTTTAGGTAACTAAGTACTTATTCTAATGTATCATATTCACATGTAAGAAACATTTTCCATAGACAATAATGTCGCTAGACAGCTTGACTAGTGTGTTTGTGTGTGTGCGTGTGAGGCCGCACACACGCACACAGCTCTCCATCAACATAGTAAAAGAGGTCGTTGTATTGTTATTATTATTGCATAATATCTTTGAGGAAAAAATGAACAGAGCCGGGGTTAGTGCATCAAATTTGTCGCACAAAGTGTTAACAATTATCATTTTTCAATTTGGTGTGACAGAATTTGCGAATAATTTTGAATGAGAGGGAGCCACTATTAATTTTTCCCTCAAAGCATAATACAGAGTGATTTTGTGAATTGTGCAGAACTTCCGAGTGATTCTGTATCTCAAACTGAAGATATGACGAGATTCGAGAAGAAAAAAATTCTATCCCTACCTACAATCTCCATAGTATTCATTTTTCAAATTCTACCTACATATTTCACGAGGTGTTAGTTGGAGGTACAGAATGGCTGAGTGTTGCACGCTCACCTGTAGCTATATAGGACACGATTTGTAGAATAAAGTTATATATTGTTAATGAATGATTCAGGGCAATAATGGAAAACTGAGTCATTTTATAAATAGTAATGATTAGCCAATTGTGTGGAGCAGGATATATAAATATGTGATGTTTCTGTATATTTGGATCGCTATAGGGGTGTGTGGAGGGGAACGCTATACTGAACACCAAGTGGCAGGCGAGACCGTAAGTACGTGAGAGCGGCGTTGACGATAGTTATAGAAGCGCGTAGTCATGCGCCGGCGCCGTGTTGCAATCGATTGCGTCGCACCATGCATAGTAGTAGTAGCGCTTGCCGCGCGGCCCGCACGCGCAACGCTCTAGCGCGTCGTTGATTATGTCCCATCTGCCACAAGTGTTGACGTTCAGTAATCAACCAATAGCTTATTGATAAATAATAAATTATTGTTTTATTCTCTATGTATGGTGAGTTGTATTATATTTAATTTTCATTTGTATAAAATTATGGAAAACAAATATTTAAATAAATATGATTCCGTTAATCTATTATATTGTTTAATTTCCTGGAATTGAAATGCAATAAATTTTTTTTCCTAAAAATACATATGTATAGTTATGTCTAACCTGGTTATAGAAGGGGAAAGTCAGCATGCATTTTTTTTTTATTTAATATATTTTTTTATTGAACAATTTGCTTTATTTGCAATACTGTGTGAGCGAGAGGCAGATAGGAGCGCCGCCGTTTTTTAATCCCTTTCTCTAAATACCCAGGTAGTACGTGTAAGGGTGTAAGAAATCATATTGTTTCGTTTTGCATAGAAAAATCTTACGTTATAGACGACGATCACATCAGAATAGCCCACAACATTTCTCTCTCTCGTGGGTCAAATTGGACCCGCAAGCATAGGCGCCGACTACGTGGGTGCTCGGGGGCTCCAGCACCCACGAGGGGTGAGTAGTGGGTGCGGAGCACCCACGACGATAGATATAAAAACTGATCAGTAATAGGATTTGAGCTACGATAAAAGTGCCTTATTTACTTACAAGCCTTTGAGCGGCCACATTTACACATTCGCACTAGTGGCGCGGCGAATAGCGAACGTTATATTATTCTATTATCATTCAATAGAATATAGGAGCACTACATGCGTAGATACATCGTGCGAATGTGTAAATGCGGCAAATGCAAAACATTGTGCGAATGTTTTGCGAAACCTTAATGCCGGGTGCAGGGAGAATTAGTGAAAAATTGGAGAAGCATATGTCCAGCAGTGGACGGCAACCCGTTGATGATGATGATGACCGTTCAATAAAAAAAAATTGCATGAGCACCCACGAGGATTTCTAAAAGTCGGCGCCCCTGCCCGCAAGTCAGCGAATCCTGCACGCGACTAACTGAGCGAGAGCATTAAATCCGACCCGCAGTATTTGGGCGAGAAGTTGATTGATATAATGTGATTTATTTCTGATACAGAGACTCCAGGAATACAGTTGTGATATTATCATACAAGAACATAAAGTACCTGGCAGTAAGTAATGAATATCGAGCTTTACAAAGAGATAATCTAGTTGTAGAGCATCATCCCTGTCGCACAGTCGTGCAAGTTCGTGCGACAGAGACGACGCTCTACAACCGGATTGTCTCCATTACTTACCGCCCGGTACTGTACCTAATATTTTTTTCACGAATGGGTCAATACACTGTTTTGGTCCACCAAAATGTTTCCTCTTGTCATTTGGCCTTTTTTTATTTAAATTTATTTTCCCATCTCTGGGCTAAAATTGAAAAGCACTAAAAGAACAAAAATAAAATTAAATAACCATTTCTTATGTAACATAATTATTTTTAATATAAACATTAACATAGACATACTGTAGAAATTTTTAATTGATTAATTAATTTAAACTAAAAAAGATCGGTGTGTGCGGTGATACATTCACGTGTGCGCGGGTATGGGCCGGGCGAACGGTCTCCTCCGACAGCCAAAGCGCAGCTGGCCGCTCTCCTTCCTGCCGCCGAAGCCGCCGCCGAGCCGGCGCGGCCGCCAGCCGGGCAGCGTGCGCTCGAGCTCGCGCTCCACGGTGAGCGCGGCGCCGTGCAGCACCTCGCCGTCCGCGCGCCGTGCCGCCGCCTCCGCCTCCTCCGGCGCGGCGTACTCCACCAGCGCGTACCGCTTGGACTTGCCCGTGACGAGGTCGCGCACCAGCCGGCACCGCACCACCGCGCCCCACCGCCCCAACTCCTCCGCCACCTGCTCCTGCACCACCACACCACATCAATAAATAAATAAATAAACATTGGCTGACACGTCTAAATCCCATTAAAAGTTGTTGGGTTTTTAGATAGATGATAGAAAATGCTTTATTGTTCCAAGAAACATTCAACAGTAATAAGTACATTAGAAATTTTTTGCGTAGTAAATGTGAAGGAAGATGCGGTAGTTTGGTGAAGGAAGAGGGGGTAATGTAGTGAAGGAAGAGAAGGCTAGTGTAGTGAAGAAAGCGGAGGCTATTGTAGTGAAGTAAGAGGACACTAATGTAATGAAGAGGGGGGTAATGTAGTGAAGGAAGAGGAGGCTAGTGTAGTGAAGGAAGAGGGTGCTAGTGTAGTGAAGGAAGAGGGGGTAATGTAGTGAAGGAAGAGGGGGGTAGTGTAGTGAAGGAAGAAGAGCCTAGTGTAGTGAAGGAAGAGGAGGCTAGTGTAGTGAAGGAAGAGGGTGCTAGTGTAGTGAAGGAAGAGGGGGTAATGTAGTGAAGGAAGAGGGGGGTAGTGTAGTGAAGGAAGAAGAGGCTAGTGTAGTGAAGGAAGAGGAGGCTAGTGTAGTGAAGGAAGAGGGGGTAGTGTAGTGAAGTGAAGGTAGAGGGGGTAGTGTAGTGAAGTGAAGGTAGAGGGGATAGTGTAGTGAAGTGAAGGTAGCTGGGGTGTAGTGTAGTGAAGTGTAGGTAGCTGGGGTGTAGTGTAGTGTAGTGAAGGTAGAGGTACAATACCTGTGTGGTGCGCGGGTTGAGGCCGGCCACTAGTACGGTGCAGCGCGGACGTCCACGCACGCTCGGGTCCGGTGCGTAGTGCGCACGCAGCGCCCGCACCACCCCGGCGTCATGCGGCTCCGTGTCCGTCCCTTCAGCAACAACAATACATTCAACCTACAATATTTCTAATTATATACAGTGGTGAACAACTATCCACCTCATGTCATGCCACACTCATCAAATTCCACCTCTGGCTGACAACTAATTAGAAACAATAATTACTAAGGCCCGGACTAGATGCAGTCATTTTTCTCTGGAGTCGACAAAAATAGGCCCCGCCCCAGTGGCGGTTCCCCAGGTGAAGCAAGTGAGGCGCCGCCTCACGCCGCCTCATTTAATTATCTTGAAGGTAAAGAAAAAAAAATCAACATGGATGTTTATTTATTGCTAGACTTTGGGCATGTCCTGTCCTCGAAATGAAAACTGCAATACAACATTAATAAAATGCTATTATGTAGGTGGTGCCTCACTAAAATTCATTGGCCAGAGTGCCCCGCCCCCGAGACGGATTGAAACCGCGTTCCAACAAACAAAATGTATGATATCATGGTCGTCGACTATACGCAAGCGGTCTGCTGGCATGGCACCTAACTGAGCGTGGTTTCGCGAGGAGAGGTGATTTTGGCTCTGTCGACTGCACCATTGGTCTCTCGGCACAGCCACTCAAGCTGGTTTCATAAAAAAAAAAAAAAAGAAAAATTCTGCAGCTGAAAAAAACCTCGGCAGTCTGGGGTTTCCCCCCGATTTTTTATCATCCGTTCTGTAATTTATTTTTTTTTGCCATTCGAGCGCTCGGATGGCGGAGAGCAGATGTGTGAACAGCGGCGGCGTGCGCGTTTTACGCATGTGTTTGTTTTTGGTCCGGGTTACGATGGACTCTGAATTGTTAATTCTTAACATAGAGAAATATGCGAGCATATGAAATAATTCCATTGCGGAGTACCTTAATAAAACCTTACAATATTCTAAAGTATTCAAAGAATTTATCCAGATAATTCTGTATTTTCGGATATATGTTATTGAAAGCACCCTCGCTTATTCGAATCATATTAAAGAGGTGAACTGCGACAGCCAAACAGCACTTGCATTAACGATAGCTTTAATCCACATTTCGTAGGGTAGCTCGTACTCTATGCGTGCACACGTCGTTCACCCACCGCTGGGAGCGACAAAGTGCGGAAAATTCTATTCCGGATCCTTGAAGTCGAGCGCATGCGGAATGTTGGCGTGGCCCAGTTCTCGCCGGATCCGGGTAAAAACGACTGCATCTAGTCCGGCCCTAAGAACAAAGCAACTCAGTAAATAAATTCCAATAACTAGATATACTTCAATTTAAACTGATTTGAATTGTGCTATAGAATAATTACACATATGAAAGCGCATCGCTGCGATGCGCTCGCCATCATCGCACCGGTAAGCCGATTTTCATAATTTAATATGAGTGACGGTGTGAGACTAAAAACTAATTAATTAAGTACTTGGATTTCGGAAAACTTACTAAGGGTCACCGATAAACATATAATTGGGAACGGCTGTGCTATGCTATACGTACCGTCTATGGAAGCAACTCTGATGGGGTCGTACGTGCGCGTGGCCAGGCGGCTCCACGTCTCGTCCCTACTCTCTCGCTCCTGCAATGATGCCTCATTTGAAAGGTGATGTTGTTGCTCGGACTGAGCACGTGAGATTGTTAACAGATACACAATGAAGAGGCGGTGAAGGGCTGAGGCGACGGCCTCATCAGTTCTAAAAAAAGGTGTGTTTTCCGAACTATCAAGAAATGTATGATGATTTGTCACATTTGTCAGCCTTGGCAGCTCAGTGGGTGGAACTCTCAGTTCCCTTAATTACATCCTCGGGTCCTTCAATAGAGGCTTTAATAGGCACCTGTCAGACTGGCATGGCATTCGCAACCCTCGCGTGCAAACGAATGTCCATGGGTGTCGTTAGACACCATATGGGTGGCTCAGCGCGTAAGAAGAAAGCGTGTCCCGGTAGCCAAAACCGACACGCTTTCCATTATTAGCCTCATTTTGTGTAAAACAACTGTTTAGTGGCTGATATAATCTCAGAAACCACACATATCCACACAGGAGACCCTCCCTTCATTTCATCCCCCACCTAAAAATTTAAGAAAATAGGTTAGGGTTATTTTTTTTGCATACCAATGTCATTGCTCTTGGGGGGAGGTGGTGGAGGATAGGGGGAAATGGTTCCTACCCCCAAATCATTGTTTTACAGTTTTACATGCTTCATAATAATTTTGCACCCCTTTTTGGGGTACCTTGTCTGGCACCTTCCCCTAAACGCCCCCCTCTCTCCAACCCGCGTCCCAAGTAACGCCCCCCATTTTCTACTCAAATCTTTCCGTCAGGCGCTGCTTCTCATATCTTGCCTGCCCTGGAAAACCGCCGCTGTTAAAAATGAATTTAAAAAGTATTTGGCTTACCGGGATTTCCATGTCCAACAGTCCAACATTTGGTGTACCATATTCTAGTACATCGTATTCGAGTCCATCGTACTCTGGGTCCGATAATTTGGTTCATCGTATTTTGGTACATCGTATTCGAGGTATCTTATTTTGGGCATCCGTATATTAGTACAGCGTACTCGAGGTCCGATAATTTGGTACACGATAATTTAGGCATCATGACCCAAATTATCGGACCTAAAATACGATGGACTAGAGTACGCCGAGGCGCCGTACTTTGGGTAGTGTCGAATAAATAATTGACGTCATCTACCGGGAAGTAGCAATCTCCCTTCAACTTATCAGCATGTTCAAGCTTACTTATTAGTCTGCTAGTTTGATTCATGTATTGTCTGTTAGATGTCACTAGCTACATTAAAATAAATGTGAAAGAAGTTTTTCCACATTATAGATTTCACGGTACTAGTTTAGGAAAAAAGGTAGGTAGTTACATGATATATCTAGTATTGCCATATAATTTATTAACGATTTACTGCAGTATTTACAGATTCACCGAATCATTATTTGTAGTTATTTAGAGTTGACGACGTAAAATAAATAGGTACCTACTTACGTAATTTAAGCATGTCAATAATTTTTAATTAGGTACCTAAGCATTTTTTTTCTTACCTGAAACATAATATTATTTATAGTAAGCTAGAAATAAATTACCGCCGCCTGCCGGCGCCGCCCCCTCCGGCGCCGTCCCCGCCGGCGCGCCGCCGCCGCGCCGGTGGTAGAAACTCCGTTTTATTTGTATATTGAAAGTACCTATTAGATTTTAAGTTTGTAAATAATATGTAAAATTTATATAAAAAGAAACGTGTGAATAAATGCATATAATAATTAGGTACACTTTATGCCACTTAATGTGTGGCAACTAGTGGCAAGGGCGCACTTATTGCCTTAGGCAATCTCCTCCAATCAACCAGCTGGACCTCCAGTTTTACATGGAATCCGAAATGGAGCAGTGGGTTAAGGTATGCACGTAAATTTACTTCAAAAAATACTAATATAGAATAAAATGTATAGGTACTTATGATGTATTGGAAGTTGCACCCTTGGCTCTTGGGAGTTGGGTCACAGATAGTTACTTCGTGTTGGGTGGCGTCCTTCTAAGCTGCTTTTTACTGAACGTGCATGGACTCCATGGCCATGGCCGTCTGTCCCAAGTCTCAACCCTAGGGTAGAGTGACAAAATATTTAAAAAAAACGTTATACAAAGACCCTTATATCTTATATCAGTGCGTATACAGGTATCCCAGTTTGCGTAGGGAACATTAAAATCTGGTGTAGATATTTGATTATAATTTTCATTATTTACTACTCCATGGTGTAAAACACGAATATGAAATAATTTTTCAGTTTGGTTGAGATTTTTTTTACTGTCCCCATAGATATATTTTGGCCGAAGTAAATATTGAAAGTTTATTTATAGACATAGACTAGACAATCAAAAAAATTGTAAACTACACTGAAAATACATACATACATATCACACACGCTGAATCCCGACAATCGGGGTAAGCAGAGTAATCGGTGTTGTGCTGCAAGAACTCAGTAAATTACAGCACAACACCGACCACCACGTTTCGCAAAGTATTCGAACAAGATTCAATCAATCAAACAGCAAGTACATAAGCACGAAGACCCACCTGCTGCATGACTCGGTGGAAGTACCGTGCCAAGGTGAGAGGTGGCGAGCCTGTCGCCCTTAGCAGGGCATCTTGTCCTTATCCCTTAGTCGCCTTTTACGACATGCATGGGGAGAGATGCAGTGGCGCTATTCTTTTTAAGTACCGGCACCACACGGTACTACACTGAAAAATTCTTTCATATTCGTATTCAACGCCATAATATAAGGAGTATATATATCCATAATCTATAGGATGAGTTATGCTGATTGGTCGATGCCAGTTTGGCGGGAAATTAAAATTTCGTCTGGCTCCGCCTCCGGCACTCCTAGCGAACCTACTGAACACGATATTCGTTAGCTTGTCTTAATGATTTCGTGGCGCATTGGTACGGTGTAGGGTTTGTATTTTTTGACCATGGGTTCGAATCCCACCAAATTTTTTTTTTTTTTTTGGTTTTTTTTTAAGCAATGTTAAGGTGTTTAGTTTTTTTTATAACCACCTAAAAGCTTTATTTTCGGAAATACAAACGTAACAAAAACGACATGCGCCGCCTCAACATTAGGTTATTTTTTTAAACCACCAAAACGGAGAAAACTCGCATAGTGCAGTTCAAATACTTCCGAAATTTAAATTTCCCGCCAAACTGGCATCGACCAATCAGAGCAACTCACCCTATAGATTTTGGAAATATGCAGCCGGGACACCCTGTCTAGCTAGAAACGACAATATTTTTTTTTAGATTGTGTATGCATAATTGGTTTTGGAGTTATAAAATGAATGGTATGCATACATTATCCAGTAAGTAATTAATGTATGTAATTGTTAGGCATTTTAATTCTGTAGGTACATCATTCACTTTTTTAACAAAACGCTTGAAAGAGATGAAATTCATGTCTCTTTTTTACACAGACGAAAAGAGATCGAACTTCTTTCTCTATTTCCGGTGTATCGCCGAAGTAACTATTATGTAATCTGTGGTATCGCTAAATAGGAATGTAAAAGTTTATAGCTAACATAAATAATTCTTTGGTCTATAGGAGTATGGTATGCATATCTCTCGGCATATGTAAATGTACATATAAAATAAATGGATGTTGGTATCTGTCTGTTGATCTGTTTGTTGGAGGCCGATAGACTCCGAAACTGCTGGACCGATCACCGGATAATAGAGAAAAAATAGATAAATAGTTAACCGTCTGTTAGGAACTACTACTGAAGCCTACGGCGGCGCGGCGCGGCGCAACGCGGCGGCCGGCGGGCGGCGCGGCTGCGGGCGTCCGCCTGTCTGTCCGTCTGTCCGTCCGTCTGTCCGGGCCGTCCGTCCGTCAGCTCGGCGGATATACCAACACATAATAAGAATAAGAAAAATAAAACAAATAAGAGAGGCACAGGCTACTTCTTCAAAAATAAGTTACTCTATGATCTACATGTGTGTGACGGACGTTGCGTTCGTTACTTACTATACTACGCGCCAAAGAAAAGACGGAAATACGGATTACGCGCACGTAAGACTCAGCGCGACAATGTAGGTAAAAAAAAATGTACCGATGTACAAGAATAGATTTTTTTCACTAATCTTGCCAGTCCAAGGCCTGGTAAAGTTTGATGGAAAAAAAATATAAAAACCGCCTTCAAAAATGTATGAAATAAAAAAATTAAAATCGAACCCTAGAGTTGAAGGCGGTCGGTTATTTTTGCTTGCTTTAGCACCACCCCGCCTTCAACTCTAGGGTTCGATTTTAAATTTTTTTATTTCATACATTTTTGAAGGCGGTTTTTATATTTTTTTAAATAGTTTTTTATTTCACAGTTTTTTTAGTAATTTTTATTTGCTATTAATATACTGGGCGGAATCGCTCGGCCTTCGGCCTCGCGATTCGGCCTCGCTTTCCAACCCGATCTTGACCAAAAAAAAATGGGACCACCTTGGAGCTAGACTGAACAGAGCACAAAAAGAATCATCGAAATCGGTTCACAATTGGGGAAGATATTGCTGAACATACATAAAAAAAAATACATACAGCCGAACATAGAACCTCCTCCTTTTTTTGAAGTCGGTTAAAGAGAAATCAAGATGATTGATGTGATGATAACGCGCATTTCACATTCGGTAAAGCAAGTAAACGTTAGCAAACGGCCATTGACCTACGACAGTGACATTGAAATCGGTACTTTATTTTGTTTATTTGGGTCGGGGTCGCTTGTTACATACCTACTACCGCCGCTCACGTGTTTCGGAGCGTTGCGGGCGGGGGCGGCGCGGAGGAGGCGGCGGCGGCAGTGGCGCGCGCGCGCACCCCGCCCGCCGCCGCTCCGCGCCGCCGCCGCCGCGCCGCCCAGCCAGCTCCGACTCCGGCGGCCGGCGGACCGCCCTGACGGAGCCACCCGGAGGCCCCGGCCGGAGAGCCGGAGCTGCGCCTCCGGGCCATAGATAAAGCTAGAAAAGATACACAATTCAGTTTAATAGACTATTATTAGATACTAGCTGAGCCCGCGGCTCCGCTCGCGTGAAATTCGTATTCCAAAGAAGAATGTAAGTAACTAAGGGCGAGGCCGAAGGCCGAGCTGCGTTCAGGTAATCGATAAACCTTCTTAAAGAAAGTACCTAACTAAGTGCGAGGCCGAAGGCCGAGCTGCTTTCAGGTAAACGATAAATCTTTCTCAAATAAAGGAAGTAAGTAAGGGTGAGGCCGAAGGCCGAGCTGCGTTCAGGAAGACGATAAACCTTCTGGAAGAAAGGAAGGAACTAAGTGCGAGGCCGAAGGCCGAGCTGCGTTCAGGTAAACCAAAAACCCTCTTCCGCCTTCGGGCCTCGCCCTTAAAGACTTCCTTTCTTCGATAGAATATAATATCGTTTACTCAATCTATTTATTTCATAAAAATAAAAAAGTAATATTAATAACTAAAGAATTAAACCTACCTAACAAACATTAAATTAACTATCAAAACGGGCATTTTCAAATGTTCTTAGAGTACTTGCGGCATTACCCCGCTGGATGGCAAGGCTTACCCTTTGAATGAAGTACATAAGCCCTTGATGGCGGGACACCAGTTGCGTCAACCAGCTCAAGCCTCTTTTGGCTTCACTGCTCCACGGACCGAGGGTTTCAACCGCAAACGCAACAAATTCGAAATCTTGAATTATATTTCTATATTTCTGCGTTTGAGGCTCTCCGCCCCAGCCGTGGCCGCGCCAGCCGCTCTTGAAGATGTCCTAACGTGACTTGGAGCCAATGTGAGAACAAAAGTGACGTCCCACATCAAAGAACTACCCTTAGTCCATGGCACTAAGGTGATAGCATCGGGCCTCTTGCCATCCAGCCGGGAATAACCGTGAGGTTCTAGGATGCACGGTATATTTACCGTTAGAAGCGTGGACTTTATAATAAAATTTAAATTAAATTAACCCAATCTTAATATTAATTAACTTTATTCGAGATGGTTTAGCTTCTTCCTGAACGCAGCTCGGCCTTCGGCCTCGCCCTTAGTTACTTGCTTTCTTCGAGATGGTTTATCATTTGTCAGAACGTAGCTCGGCCTTCGGCCTCGCCCTAGTTGCTTACTTTCTTCAAGATGGTTTAGCTTCTTCCTGAACGCAGCTCGGCCTTCGGCCTCGCCCTTAGTTACTTGCTTTCTTCGAGATGGTTTTTCAATTATCCGAACCTAGCTCGGCCTTCGGCCTCGCCTTAGTTACTTAATTTCTTCAAGATGGTTTAGCTTCTTCCTGAACGCAGCTCGGCCTGCGGCCTCGCCCATAGTTACTTACTTTCTTCGAGAAGGTTTATGGTCTTCCAGAATAGAGCTCGGCCTTCGGCCTCGCCCTTAGTTACTTACTTTGTTCAAGAATGTTTTTCTTCTTCCTGAACTCAGCTCCGCCTTCCGCCTCGCCCTTAGTTACTTTCATCGAGAAAGAATATCGTTTACGTGAGCGCAGATCCGCCTTCAGGCCCGCCTTTAGTTACTTACTTTCTTTTTTTAAATACGAACACGTGCGTATAAACGCTTTAGAAAGAGACAATCTCTCTCTCTCTCTAACACGGTGATAGATAAGACGTCATTCATGCTTCGTGCGACAGAAACGACGCTCTACAAAATGATTGTCTCTTTCTAAAGCTCGATGTACTCGTACATACTTACTGCCGGGTACTGTATGTATATGAGAAAAGAAGAAAACTAAATGCCTAAATTTTTTTTATATTTAAGTCTTAATACTTAACGAGTTACAACTGGCGGAGTGATGATCAATTTATTTAAATTGTGTTGTGAATATCACACCATATTTTATTTATTATTTCTGGCACTTAATGGAGAATGTCAGTGGGTCCGTAGAATCCTTTGAAACTTTGTAAGAATGAAGCGGGTCGTTCCGCCATTTCGTTCAAATTTGCATGTTTTGGCCAGTGATATTTGCATGTTTTGGTCAATGCGTAGAAGAACAAAAGTTGTTCTGTTTCATGTACAGAATCGGATTTTGTGGTCGTGGTTGGGTGTTCAACCCCAACCACAACATCCGTATAATACTGTACTTATTGTATTTTTGTAAATTTTGCTTGATTTTTTTTATTAAAAAAATTGCTAATTTTGTGACCCGTATTTTTCTATCAAAAACTTTTCCACAAATTCAGAAGAAAATCGCATGCATTGCAAATATACATTTACATCTTATTTGCACCAATAACATAGGTTATAATTTTTTATAACCTATGTTATTGGGGCACAGGGTCTTCCGACTTAATTAAAATAAAATCCAACTAATTCACTGCGTATTTGCAGCAGTTTGTTAATATTATTCCTTTGTGTGAGTCCTTTTGCGATACGCGTAAAGCATTTATACATTAATGCAGTATATAGCACCCCATCATAGAAGATGTAATAAATAATTTTATACATAATTTTAATATGTTTCATTCGACGAATTATCGAAATGTCTATCTATCGTGGGTATCCCGTAACATCGGTAATCCATTCCATAATCATGGTAACAATAAGAGTCAAAATGGTTCGAGCAAGTGAGGAGTCGGGGAACAAAACGATCTAAAGTCGCTGAACTCAATTTTACAGGAGAGGCAAAAAATTAAATAGCATACTTCCATTTGTTTATTTATATATTTTGTTTTTTTAATTGATACCTTGGCTGATTTGTATAATATCTAGCATTCTCAAGTAACTTTTTATTGCGAGAATGGGACATAATTAAAAAAACAAATTTCCGTTTAGATCATTTTGATTGAAACCGGAATATTTAGATTGTTTTGATCGCAACTGTATTAATAAATTATACCGTTTTGGTTGCTACTGGTGTTATAAAAACAGGAAATATAAAATTAAAACTTTTAAGCAATTTTTTTTAATCTATTAAATCCTTAATTAATGAATATGTAAAAATTCTTTCTTCCTTGTTTCACCCTTTTCTTGCAACCGGCGTTGAGTGCCGCAACCTTACCCGAAGTAATTTTTTCATACTATTTACACCAAACCAAAAAATATAATAATAATTCTTGTAATTTTTTTTTCGATTATAACAATTCAGTAAATATTTTTCTTTTCTTTTCCAAATTTAAACAAATGTATTTATTTCACATTTATCTATAAGTTTTGTTGATAATATTAATTAAAGGATTTAAATTAAATTTAATAGTTTAATTAATTATTAATTAATTAAATTAGTAGAAACTTTGCCTGTTTAGGTTTAAGACTAGAGTTAATTTTCTATGTATTAATATTGTAACTGTTTCTTTAAAAGTTTAAAATAAAATAAAAATAAATAAAACCAATTTGCACAGTAACGCACTTTACCGAAGATATGCTCAAATGTGAATGTTACCATATGTAAATTACGGATACCAGAACATAAAATTAGAAACGGCGCCAAAAAAATTATATTTAGACCGTTTTGAAAGAAAACATTTTTACGGGCTATGATTAATATGCGATTTAGATCATTTTGAAAGAAATTAATTTTCATTTCAAATAATCAATCATTTTCTACTAGCGATAGATCGTTTTGAATTGGTGATTTTAGCCTAATTTTTCTAACGTTTCTAGATCGTTTTGCTAGGAAATAGTTTTGCCAATCGATAGAACGGTCAAAGGCGCACCGATTTAAAAAAAAAACATTTTTGTGTCCAAAATCGATTTAGATCTTTTTGTTCGCCGACTCCTCAAGTAGTTTAGGTAAGCATACTCACCCGGTCCTCGGCGATTATTGTTCTTACTGAATACAATCCTTCTTTGCCTTTGTACGTTGCCGCAGGCGGGCACGGCGTCCTACGACTTGCGCGTGTTTATCCCACACTTCTGATTTATTAACTATTTTGGTAAAGTATTTATAAACACTGAGATTGAGTTTTGGATCATTATTTATTCGAGGCTGACTGTAATAAATTATTACAGTCAGCCTCGATAGCTCAGTGGTGCAGACAGTCAACTGTCGCTATTGAATGTTAAGCAACGCTGGGTGCGGTCAGTACTTGGATGGGTGACCGCTGACCGTTGGAGGCGGACCGAGTTTCGGATTACTCGTAAAACTGTAGGTCCCTTCCCTCCTAATCTTACTTGGTGGTAGGGTTTAACCCGCCCGGGTTGGTACTACCGCACTGAATAAAACGCGTCGGTCGAAACGGATGTAAATAGTTTGTGTTTTCCGACCAGTTCAGTGTAGCCGGCACCATCAAATGGGGAAGCACTGACATGGCACCTAGTTCACCCGGTGTTATGGGCTGACATCACGGACGTTGTAGATGATGTAGCCAGCCGTGTCAGGTTCCATAAAAAAAACAACAAAAGGAAAATAAATTTTTTCCATACAAAAATTTAATACCTATTCTCAAAATGTATGGGGAAAATAATTTTTTTTTCTTCAAATTAAAAAGTCGTAGAACAAAAGTTTTTCGGTTTCATGTAAAGAATCACCCCTTTCGGGTTTAGTGGTTGGGGGTGCAACACCGTGTATAGTTGTACTGGTTGTACTTGTACCACATTGTACTACGTATTATCTAACTAAAGAACGGTTAACTGACGACACCGCCGCGCTGCCGCGCCGCCGCCCCGCGCCCCGGTGCGGCAGCGGCGGAGCCCGGCGGCGCGGCGTCTATAATGCGCGGGGCGGATCTCGGCGTGTCGCGTACTCTTTTCTATTCTGTGGTGTCGCCGCCGCAGCGGCTCGTCAGTGTTCTCCCTCGCACCCGCACCGTACTTGTATAGGTAGTGTATGCGCGTGGCGGGTCGCCCGCTGCGGCGAGTCACGTCACGACACACGTACACCACACCAAAGAGTGCTGCGGCGCTGCACGAATTGGCAACGTTGACATTCGAAATCCTTATACTTATAATAAAAGCCAACGTCTGCTTTCTGTGTGAGTGTGTATGTCTGTCTGTCCGCTTATAACTCGAGAACCACTGAACCGATTTCAATAAAAAAAAATCTACGGATAGCTTGATTCTTCCCATCAACTATAGGCTACTTACTATCACGCTAAATGGCTTATTATGAGGTTAGCAGTGAAGTGAAATATGAGAGCGGGCGGAGCCGCGGGCACAGCTAGTTATATATAACTGCGCAGGTAGGTAGGTACCTACTTACCTAAGGCCGCCTCGCCATTCCGCTATCATTTATATCCTACTTCTATGTTCTCGTTTTTTATTCATAGAAATACGAGAATATTGCCGTCGCTCGCACAGACGCGTTGTGCGAGCGCGACGGCACTCGCACTATTTACTTGCGTGCGAGTGACGGAGACAAGTAGTGATGGGTCAATCACTTTATCCAGTTGCAGGACCATAGTTTTTTTTTATATAATCCGATATGGATGACTGAGTCGGAGGGGCCAGAGCACATGCTCCGACCAGCCAATTTCACCTCCTAGAAGGTAGGTGCCATACCAGAGACTTCCCTTTTAGATTGCTGGCTATACTTGGACTAGAGGATAACACAGCCGAGTCGATCTTACATCCAGTACGGTGACCCAGTCGGCCACAATTTGAGCCTACCACCTAGTAAGGGGCAAGGGAAGGGACCTACAGTTTCACACCGTTAGTATACCCAATGATGTTTTAAAGTAATACAGATACCAAGAAAATCATCACTGCAAAATGTATAATTGAAAATACCCAGCTATCGCCATCTATCAACAAGTAGCGGAATAATAATTGAACCTTCTCGAGTAACAGAACGTTTGAATAGCAACGTTTCGTAATAGTATAGCCAGTCACTCATAGATGGAGCTGTGTAGACGGCCTAAAATACGATGTACCAAATTATCGACCCAAATTACGCATACCCAAAGTACGGCGCGACGCCGTATTCTAGTACATCGTATTTTAGGTCCGATAATTTGGTACAAATTTTATGTACTAGAATCAATGGACCAAATTATCAGACCCAAATTATTGATACCCAAAATACGGTCTCGGGCCGGATTTTGGTACATTTTCATGTACCAAATTATCGGACCTAAAGTACGCGATCCCAAATTATATGCCACCCTACATTTCATATTTTTGTTTTTTTTTTTATTATTATTTTTTTTTTTAATTTAATTCGTCTCCTCCCGAAACAGCCAAAACTCATTAGAGTATACAGCCATTTCTTTTGTAGCTTTAACGTATTTTGTATAAATTCTCGGCCCGCGAGAACCACAAAAATATATATTTTTAATCACAACGACGACGCGACAAACTTCCGCCGTCCGCCATCTTTATTTTTTTAGATTTGTCTCCTCCCGAAACAGGCAAAACTCATTAGAGTAAACAGCCAATTCTGTCGTAGCTTTTAACGTCTGTTGTATAAGTTCTCGCACCGCGAGAACCACAAAAATATATTTTTCTAATTACAACGACGACGCGACAAACTCCCGCCGTCCGCCATCTTTATTTTTTTAGATTAATTTGTCTCCTCCCGAAACAGGCAAAACTCATTAGAGTATACAGCCAATTCTGTCGTAGCTTTTAACGTCTGTTGTATAAGTTCTCGCACCGCGAGAACCACAAAAATATAATTTTCTAATTACAACGACGACGCGACAAACTCCCGCCGTCCGCCATCTTTAATTAGTCTCCTCCCGAAACAGGCAAAACTCATTAGAGTATACAGCCATTTCTGTTGTAGCTTTTAACGTCAGTTGTATTGTATAAATTCTCGCACCGCGGCGCGAGAACCGCAAAAAAAAAATTTTTAATTACAACGATGACGCGACAAACTTCCGCCGTCCGCCATCTTTTTCTTCCTTTTGGGGGGCGGCGCGACGGGGGCGTGGTCGGTATGGCACCTGAAAGCCTTTTTCGTGCCTGCGGTGCCTTCGAACCTGCAAACCTGGCTCGTTTTGGAAACTCTCGGGTTGACTCGGCTCGGAAGCGAACCAAGTGAAGCCGATATTCGTCTGGTCGTTTATGTGATTTGGTGGCTCAGTGGTAACAGTGTAGGGTTGGTTTATTTTTTCGATATCGACCATGGTTCGAACCTCAAATTTTTTTTTGTTTTGTTTTTGCAATGTTATATACAGGGTGTATTTTAATTGACTGCGTTCCTTTTAGGGGGTTGTTCTGTATCTTAAACTGAGCCACTTTTGCTATACAACTTTTGGAATCTCCATAAAAAATTATCACTTTACCCATACATTTGGAGGTTAGGTCTGCCCTTAAATGTATGGAGAAAGTGATTTTTTTTTTTTCAATTTCCAAAAGCTGTAGAACAAAAGTTACTCAGTTTAGGATACAGAACAACCCCCTGAAAGGAACGCAGTCAATTAAAATACACCCTGTATATGTTACCACCGAAGAAAGCTTTATTTTCGGAAATACAAACGTAACAAAAACGATATGCACCGCCTCAACATTAGGTTAGGGTAGAAGATGCGTCGCGTAGCGACGCATCTTCTATATATTAACCCTGGTTATTTTTTTTTTAACCACCATAACATCACACATCTCATACCACTTGCCGATAAGTATAAGATATCGATATCGAAGATAAGTATGCACGAAAGCAGCAGGATGCGCAGGTTCGAAGGCACCGCAGGCACTAGAAAGGCTTTCAGGTGGCGGACCGGGGGCGTGGTTGACTGTATAATATTAGAATGTAATAGCCGGGACGGATCTCGGCGGGTCGCCTCGCCGCCACGCGCATGTACACCAAAAACACAAAATCGCCCTAAAGTTACGTTTTATAATTTTTTTTTTATTAAATTAATACTTATATTCTGGTTAAGTCGAAAACGTAAAAATCACCACCACGAATCAGTATGGTGATCGCCATAACCTGCAAAAATGGTGACACGCCTTCCATTTCACCATAGGTACTGTGACTTGAGCACGCATTTTCGTTGGATTCCCAGTCCCACCCAGTCTCTAATTACATAATATAACACTTTAACAGATTGATTACACATTCATAAATAAAAACGTTGAAAAGAAAAAAATACTTTAAAAAATAATAAATCGCAAAAAAATTAATTCCGTTGTCACCTGTACATACAAACAGAGCGGGAGGGAGACACTGGCACATACTGCAGGTGTGCAAGTGAGCGCACTGACGAACATGCTGGTGCGAAGGATATACTATACGAGGAAGGTGCGGGTGCGAGGGAGAACAGTGACGAGCGCTGTGCGAGAGAGAAGCAATATGAGCACAGAGCGGGCGTGAGAGAGATATAACTATGACTGCGGGACTGTGAGAACGGCGGGGGTAGCCCGTCCCCCATTTGCCTCTCTCTGCCTCATACTTTACCCCCAATCCGACCTAATTTTCGTTTCTGCGCAGCTCCGCCGCTGCGGCGGCGAGCCGCCGAGATCGGTCCCAGCTATTTTAGCAAAGAGGATATAAAGACCGCTACTATAATGCGCGGGGCGGATCACGGCGTGTCGCCTCCGCAGCGGTTCGTCGGTGTTCTCCCTCGCACCCGCACCGTACTTGTATAGTGTATTCGCGTGGCGGGTCGCCCGCTGCGGAGACGACACGCCGAGATCCGTCCCGCGTAGTCTACTTGTGAGACACAGTTGTGAGTTCAGTCAGTGGCTCCTCCAATTATTTAGTTTTGTATGGAAAAAAGGTCACCATAGAGCAAAATGTCATCTAACTTTTTTGCTCCAAATAGGCTCAGTCAGGAGTACTTGGTTTGCTTGTTGACCTATAGTCATCAAAAACCCTGTTTATTAAAAGTTATAATATATAATTTCAAAGTTGTGAGTTCTAATGAAAAAGGCAAGTAGTTTAATCACAAACAAGGAGATGAACTGCCCCTGTACCGGCGCGGCGGGGCGGCGTTACTCACTCGCCGATGTGAGTATAAGAAACGATCTCACTCAACCAATCAGAAGGCGTTCGGTGAGGCGTCCGGCCCGGCTATTGGTTGAAATATGCGAGTAGTTAGCGAGTGAGTTAACGTCGCCGGCAGACCCCCTGAACTGACCAATACTGAGGGACGATTGACAAATGACGATAGTGCCGGCCGACCATGTTTGATGATTTACATAAAAAAAATACAGGGGAATCGTACAAACCGATTATGGCTGCACTCAGAGCTCAGGTTAGCCAATAATAGAGGTAATACATAGAGGTAAAAGAACTCACACACAGAGTGCTCACAGATAGATAATAATGTTTATAGCGGAGCGCCAAGTCAAGATGCAACGTGATTTTTTTTATGGGAAGAACGACATAATATTGCGCGCGCCAGACTATGCAGGGTGTAGTTCGACGACGCCCACGGGCATTCGGATATTTACGGAGGCTGCGAAGGTTAGAACATGGAAGAACAATGCGTATCGCATATTCTGGTGTCGCAATTTGACCTAACCTAGCAATGGCATGGCAGTCAGATCAGATGTAGTGGTTAATTTGGCTGTACGGTCAAAGGATCCTTGCCTTTCCGTAAGGAAAAGCAAAAACAAATTGTTGTCATTCATTCAGTAATCTGTGGATTGTGCCGACTGACTGCTGCCTGCCGCCCTGCCGTCTGCCGTGCCGCCGCCCGCGCCCGCGCCGCCGCCGCCTGTCGGTTAAATTATAATTATAATGTATTTGCATTTGCAATCATAGAAATTTTGCATTGGCCGTTGCGTCTGTGACCGTTGCAAAGAGATAAGAGATTTTAGTTTGCTTGCTTGGCTTGTTACATGTACTTTTGTTTGGTGGTGTATGGTGTACCTCCATAACCGCAGTTTGGCGGATGTGGTAATGTATTGAAAGTGTGCGTGCTGTGCTGTTGACATTTTGTGCTGGATGTAACGCCGACTCGTCGCTTTGAGTTCCAGCCCAGGTTTACCTACACTACGAAATCAAGGTAATAAACTAGTCAAATACTACTCACTAAACTACTTACAATCGTGCACATGGAGGTGTAGTGTGGGGTGCCGTCGACGCAGACATTGGGCGATCGTTCATACAGTACAGGACAGATGTTCATCGATCACGGTTAACCCAAGCGCGGCGGCGCGCTACTAGCCGCAGCCGGCTCGCACAGCTGTGCGTGTGTGCGTGCGCTGTTCGGTCGAAGGAACCGGTGCGGTGGGGGAGTTGTGCCAGCGCGTCGGTCGTCCGTCGCGTCGGTTCGCTCTGTCAGTCAGAGTCGGTGAGTGGCGCTCGCTAGCCCGGTGTGCGGTGCGGCGTGAGGTGCGGTCAGCGGTCGCTGTGCGTGTAATAGCGGCAGTCCGTAGGCAGTGCAAGTGTAGTGGTTGAATGAAGTTGTGCTTTGCTGGAATGTGTGAGTGTTTCAGCGGTGGCAGTGCTTCAGTGAGCGAGGGTCGCATCTGAACTCATTATCTTGTATATGTAGGTACCTTTATAAACATTATCAGTTTACAATATGTTTTCCTCCTCCCACATTGAATATTTCAATCCATGCTGCTTCCGGTGTTCCATTCTTTCATGAACGAAGTACCTACAGTCGGAGGTGTCTTTCATGTTGGTTTAGTTGTTTATTGAGCATTCATAACCCTTTGCCTTCCACCCAATTAAATGCTTACCCCCTCGACGTCCATGTCATTCTCGTCGCTCGAAAATTTGGGAAATTTGGGCACAGATAAACTCTAATATTTCGTAAAAAATGAAGTCAGACCAATAAACTCTATTCACACTATTAGTCAATGAAATTACCCATAAAACGCTGTAAGGCATCCCGGAGATGATGATTAATTGCGATTGTCAATTTTTACGCGATTGAAGCTCATTGATGCGAACATTGATAGTTTACTAAGCAAAATTATGAATGGCTACTGTGTGATTTAAGGTAACTGATGAACGTTTGAATTTATGGCAAATGATGTGACGTACCTACATTGATGCTTATTGATGGCAATGAGGATCAACGCGGTTTTTAGTTTTGAACGTCCAGTTTAGTGTAGCCGACATGAAATGAAGGGAAGCACTGACATGGCACCTAGTTCACCCTGTGTTTTGGGCTGACATCACGGATGTTGTAGGTGATGTAGCCAAACGTGTCGAGGTCCATAAAAAAAAAAAAAAAATTGTATTGTAGTCCATGAAAAATCCAAAACATTGGTGTAATTATTTTTGTCGTACGACCAAAACGTGACGTGCGTGACGTCACGACACTCCACGCCACTCCGCACCGCCAGGAAGCGGTAAGGCGCGCAGTGTTTATGTTTGTTAATTTGTGTTTAAAACAAATTAAGTGTCCGATTTGTGCCTGGTTTCACTTTTCACAATGTATAAATATTGTATTGTGCCGAAATGTACAAATACGTCTATCAAAACGCCAGAGAAACTATTTTTAAACGGTTTTATTTAGCTTGACCCCTTGTTTATTTGTTTCAACAACTTTGCGACAACTTTTTCAACTACTTCTACTGAACCGATTCTTATGAAACTTTGCACACACATTGATTTCCCGTGACAATACAATGTTTTGATAATTTCAACTTGGTGACGAGGGTCTGATGATGGAGTCAGGACGTGGACAGTGGGACTCTTCAACCGTTACTAGTAACTCCCTCGAGTTTGGGCTCATTTGGATCGTTTGGACGAGTGTCCCATACTTCTACTAATACACTTGGTGACGAGGGTCTGATGATGGAATCAGGAGGTGGGTGGTGGAACTCTTCAACCGTTACTAGTAACTCCTCGAGTTTGGACTCATTTGGTAGGTTTGGACGAGTGTCCCATACTTCTACCAATACACTTGGTGACGAGGGTCTGATGATGGAGACAGGAGGTGGACAGTGGAACTCTTCAACCGTTACTAGTAACCCCTTCGAGTTTGGGTTCATTTGGTTGGTTCGGACGAGTGCTCCATACTTCCACCAATACACTTGGTGACGAGGGTCTGATGATGGAGACAGGAGGTGGACAGTGGAACTCTTCGACCGTTACTAATAACCCCCTCGAGTTTGGGCTCATTTGGTTGGTTTGGACAAGTGCTCCATACTTCCACCAATACACTTGGTGACGAGGGTCTGATGATGGAATCAGGAGATGGGTGGTGGAACTCTTCAACCGTTACTAGTAACTCCTCGAGTTTGGACTCATTTGGTAGGTTTGCACGAGTGTCCCATACTTCTACTAAATACACTTGGTGACGAGGGTCTGATGATGGAATCAGGAGGTGGGTGGTGGAACTCTTCAACCGCTACTAGTAACTCCTCGAGTTTGGACTCATTTGGTAGGTTTGGACGAGTGTCCCATACTTCTACTAAATACACTTGGTGACGAGGGTCTGATGATGGAATCAGGATGTGGGTGGTGGAACTCTTCAACCGTTACTAGTAACTCCTCGAGTTTGGACTGATTTGGTAGGTTTGGACGAGTGTCCCATACTTCTACCAATACACTTGGTGACGAGGGTCTGATGATGGAGACAGGAGGTGGACAGTGGAACTCTTCAACCGTTACTAGTAGGTTCTTGCCATAATAAATTATAGAGTGTAGTGGGTCAAAACAAGTTCCCTATAGATAACTTTGTAGATAACGATTTCAACCATACTAACTTTGCTATAGGTGTTCATATATTTTTTTCGAAAAAAGCGTATTCAAATAACCTTTCCGCGCGGTAGGCGTTATACGACGTTTGAGTGGTTAAATCTTTGATAAGAGCATTTCTTAAATTAGTATTCCGTTCACACTCCGATAAAACATGGAATAAAATTGATCTTCCACTTTAGTGCAAAAGTTATAATTTGTTGAATCTATTTTCCTCGTCATGTAGGCGCTTTTGTTTAATAGAACGTGTCCAGAACAGAGTCTTAATTAACTTAATGCCTAACGTGAAAGATATACCGCCCATAAACCATGGCTGCCGAAGTGGTTCCGCTTGTATGGCTTGTACCAAATGTCCTTTTCTATTGACCTCCTGTCAAAGTATTCTTTCCAATTAACGTAACAGGCTTATAAATTTGTTGTGATTGTGTGATGATCAGTGATCGGGGTAGGTAGTTCTACTCCCGGGATTTGGTGACCAATGTTGTGGATTTTCAATATCTGCGAATAAATATTGCTGTGTTTTGAATATTTGTTTCGTTCTTATCTTCATTATTTAATCATCTTCATATTTGACAAATTATTATCGTGTGTTGGCTAGCTACATCACCTACAACATCCGTGATGTCAGCCCACAACAACGGTGAACTAGGTGCCCCGGATCCCGCGATCATCAATCCGAGAATCCCGGGGGATGTTCATATAAACATCATCATTCATGTTCATTGACCCCAAATGGCACTACCTACGCCGATCACTGGTGATGATTGACAATCGCTTCAATCGGCTTTGTAAACGATCCATCGTAATTGTCGATCGCTTAGAATTAACAATTGCAATTGATCGTCTTCGAGATCCCTGTTTGTCCACGACGTCCATTAGGTCGGATCGTCGCGTCGTGCACGCCGGCACGACGCGACGGACCCGAGAAGCGACCTATGTTTTTCAAGACCGTCTACCCACTTGGTGTAGATAATTCAGCTCGATCGGATGAACGGCTACAAGGGTCTGTAAAAGGTCGGCCCCGAGTGACCGCAAAACAAAACACCTGCGGACTTGTCCATGGCACGTGCGGTGCACCGGATCTGGCATTTATTCGCACGTGACTGCGCTCAGCAGCTGTAGCGTTGCAGAAGGGTGTTCCGTTCTACAAGTTTAAAAGTCTAAAAACATTCTCCGCTAAGCAAAGCTCAGACACCTTAAGTCAATCAGTCAGTCAGTCAGCCTGTAAGCGTCCACTGCTGGACATACACCTCAAATTTTCCTCCAGTCCTCCCGGCATTCAGCGGTACGGAACCACTGCTTCCCGCCGACGTACTTGATGTCGTCATCCCACCTGGCGGGTGGTCTTCCCACACTCCGTTTTACTGTCCACGGCCGCTAGTGTAGGACACGGTTTCTACAACGGTCGTCGTCTCTTCGGCTGACGTGCCCAGCCCACTGCCACTTGAGCTTAGCCACCCGGTATCCAATATCGACTACTTTGGTGCGTCGGCGGATTGCCTCGTTACGCACCATATCACGTAGCGATATTCCCAGCATGACTCGCTCCATTGCTCGCTGGGCAACTTTCAACCTTTGGACAACAACGACAGTCAGCGTCCACGTTTCATATCCGTACGTCATAACCGGGAGGACACACTGGTCATATGTACGGGTTTTTAAATTTTGCGGTAGGTCAGACCTCAGGGCGAACTTTCCGAAGGCAGCCCAACCCAGTTGAATTCGTCTCTCGACCTCCTTCAGCAGACCTTGTCTACCAAGCCGCAGAATTTTACCGAGATATACGTACACTTCAACCTGTTCGATCACTTCTCCGTCAATAACGATGTATGTACTCTGTGATGTAACTATTCTCTACTCTGTGGTGTAACTGTTCTGTACTCTGAGGTGTAACTGAATAAAACACTTTGTAGTAGATACAATTTTTTAAGTGAAAACTTCTTTAGAGGCGTTGGGCACTTTTTGTATGGGGGAAAAATGTATAACTCGCGACACCGTCGCGATGTCGCGTCAGCGTCATTTTTAAAATGAAACCTTAAGTCATTGCATTAACACGTTGACTGCCGCGCCGGTCACCGGTGACCGGACCCTGCCCTGTATTGAGGCGCCACGTAGGTCACCGGTGACCTCAAGGCAGACCTGTTTTCGAAACGAATTTTTGGGCCGTAGGACACAGTTAGCGTACATTTCTCACTGGTGGGTGACCGGAGCGGCGCCGTAGAACATTTCTTCCACGTGGTTTTCGACTGTCTATGAAATTGTGAAAAATATAAGATAAAATGTAAGGGATGAGAACAAAAAAAAGTATGATCTTCTGATCAAGACTAGTATAAAGTTTATTAAGTAGTGAAAAGGCAACATTTAACACAAAAATACAAAAGGAAACTTATAAATAAGGATGATACTTATTAAAACAAAGTAGCAGTAAGCAGGTTCACCGGGACATTCTTTACAGTATGTTGCTACTTTCTTTGCCTTATTTTGGCCTCTTTTTGGACCATACGTTTTCGCGCAGTCTTTGTAGCACTCTACACAAAAAAGTCTGGTGTTGCGGACTTTACCCTCTCATTTTAGCAATGTATGGGTGACCGGAGGTGTGACCTCTCGGCGCCCTCGTAACGAATATTCATTTTTTCTCATTACAGCGCCGTGTAGGGCACCGGTGACCTTGTGAGGTTTTTTGGAAATATCTACGGAACCCTTCTACGTATTGAGCTCTAAATAGTATATTATTCTATATTTCGGCTTAGCACATCTATTTTCAGCAAAAAGTTTTAATGTAATTTTTCATGTTTACTCTATGGCAGTCAACGTGTTAAGGGTTAAGTTAGAGTGGCACGGGATCTGCCGGCATTCCCGGAGTGCAACTGTTAAGTAGGGTTCGGTAACACGTTTATGTCTGTCCATTCTACTAAGTTCTGCAAAATGAATGAAGGGTTCCGTGACAAATGCATGTTCTTTATTCTTTATTCATCATTTGTATGGTAGTACACTACGTTTGAATTTGTCCTGTTAGTTTTTACAATCCGGTTCGATTACACCTACAAAGAAGAGCCGGCAAGAAACTTCGCAGGGTTCTTTTTTTAACGTCTTCAATTACAATACATTGTGACTAGCTACATAATAGACACCGCTTACAGTGTTAAGATATAGTTTGAGAGCTAGAATAACTATAATTTAATTATAATTTAACTATAATAACTATAATTTAAGCTTGATAATTCTGACCACATAAAATCAAAAGTTAAAGTAAAAGTATAGATAAAATCAGGTGTATAGAGCCTTTGTCAGAAATTGCTGATACATATCGTATCAAGTCATGTCAGTTATAAATATTCATACCACATTGTAGTACAATGTCAAATAAAATAAATAAATTTGATTCTTAATGTATCAATTAGTCAAAGTAATATTTCAGTATGCGTGCTAAATAAACTTGATACTTAATGTATCAATTAGTCAAATTAATATTTAGCATGCGTCAGCAGTATAAATTAAGGTACAGGTTGTACCCTGTCAAAATTCAAAATTTGTATGCAGTCAGAATCTCAAGCGAACATGTTTGTAGCATTTTCAGTTTATACCAGTGATAATACGAGGTAGTACAAATCTCAAAGACCAAAAAGTAATGTGATGAAAAATATAAATCTGCGACAAATGTAACAGTTCATGACAGATACTATAGTTCCTTTTAACCAAGGTCCTCCAACAGTTATTTTATAATAAAAGTAGGGTTCCGTAACAAATGCATGTCTGTCCGTTCTACTAAATTTAACATTAATTTTTTTTATAAATATTTTTGGCAGAAGGTATTCTTCTTCATCAGAACTATTATCAATACATACATTAGGTTGTGGTATAATCCGGGTCTTTATCTGAATCATCCATTTGTGCGATAAAAATTAATTTGCTGATTATTTATAGTTATTTATTAGTTTTACTAAAAATATTCTTTAAAAATCTAAGCTAAATAAAATGACCTTCATAAAAATGATGGACTTGATGATGATGAATTGCTGCTCAAGCAGATACTCGCAGATCTAACTGAAACATCATCATCTGATGATCTGATCATCTTTATCTGAAAATAAGTGTAATATCTTACAAGAGTTAAGTATTCTTAGTACCTACATATTAACATGCAGTGGTATTAGGTAGGAGCTACGCAGACGACCGACTTTTTGTCCGTATTTAGACCTTGACTGTCCCGTGGATTCCGCTGAGTAAGCTGAGAGGATGGTGCAGGTGCTGGGCAAGCGTACTTCATATAAAATATATGAAGTACGCTGGATAAATGAACATGACAAATTATTCTTTCAGAACCACATGAAAAATTAATCAATACTAAGTAAATTCTAAAAAGTAAACAGTTAAACTGGTTATGCGCTGAAAATATTTATTAAAATAGAATTTTTGTTCCGTACTAAATTTTGGAAATTGCTACGTGCCAGCAAATATTTTGCAAAGTGTCAATGCGTACATACATAATCTGTGCGCGGTACGACAGTCCGCCACAGGGCACGCTCGACACGGCGCGGGTATATTATAGTTAGTTAGCGGGTAGTTCCACACCTTCCCTTCCCAGTTATTGTTTTGCAAAAATCGTTAATTTACAGACACGGTAAGTTACGATTTAAATATATGTATAGATTTGCGTTTAAATCGGTTTTCTATTAAACCAAGTCTACCGCGAGCAAAGCCGCGGGCAAAAGCTAGTATTATTTATTCATCATCCATAGATAGACAGTTCACTGCATTCGGGTTCGTCATATTTTAACATTTACATTTAGACATTGAACTAATAAAACAACAAGAAGCACCATCAGCTTTCCCCTGCGTGTCATGTCAGGTATTCTAAATCAAACAACTTAGAGTACCTGAGCTTGTCAGTTTCGATACATCCGTCACTGCATTCACACGTGTTTGCCCATTAAATAGGTACCTACAAACTACTCTATGGTCGTGGAATTACGCTGTCATATGTGGTGAAAAAATTTAAAAACTATTACGGGAACGCCAAGAAGGAAAATTTAATAACATAATATCACACCCATCCCATCCCGTCGGCGTGTACCAATGAGTTTTTTCTGAAGAAAAAATTTACGTGCCTACCTACACCTGCTGCTTCACCGTTCGGAACCGGTGTAAAACTGTAGGTCCCTTCCCTTGCCCAGGCTCAAATTGTAGCCGACTGGGTTGGTACCACCTTACTGCATGTAAGATGGCCGCATAGCAGCCTCGGCTGTGTTCTCCTCTAGTTCAGTATAGCCAGCAATCCAGGGAAGTCTCCGGTATGGCACCTACCTTCTCGGAGGTGATATTGGATGGTCGGAGCATGCGCTTTGGCCCCTCCGACTCAGCCACCCATACCGGATTACATAAAAAAAACATAATCTATCAAAATTTTATGAAATGGCATTTTGTTTTATTGTGCTTACCTTGAAACAAATATGGCCGTAGCCGGTCCGACATTGAACGACACAACTAACGGAAAAGCCGGTATCTCTTTCTAGCATACCTATGTATATCCTTTTGAAGTACCTCACTATCGGTCTCTGTCAGTCATGCATTTCTGGTATGAGTAAGTGTATTGTGTTCACCGGTGTAGGTTCTCTCGTCTTCCAAGCTATCATCCCTGTCGATCATCGACATGCAATATTGTAGCTAGTGTTTCAAATGTGACCATAAATGTCTTCCGCCCAGTTAATGTGGTTGTGGTGTAGAGTAGAGTGACAGCCAGCAACGTGTATTATGTGCGAGCAAGACGGGGAACGTAAAATCGCAAGCGCGCCATCCGTGACCGAGATCGAGATGCCGATAGTTGGTGTTGCAAGGGCGGAAAAAAAAAATCTGCATGAAGGAATTTGTTAATTTTCGTTTCTTTATTGTTTTGATGTGAGAACGATTTACAGTGATGTGTTTATACCTAAAAGATAATTTGTACGGTGATAAAATTCTAAACAAATACAATGATGGAAAATTCTAATTGTGGTGGCGTGGTAGCCACCCTAGCAGCAGGAGGCTCGCACATTTATTAGGAGTTTTGGCCTGATGATGCGTCTATTGGTTTTATTAACTTGTTGTGTGTTACATGGCTCGGATCCGACCCACATCTAAGATGGCCGCCGGCTCCCGCCGCACAGTGCAGCGTCCCGAAGAAAAGTCTGGACGTTTGAAATTTTCTCAAATGTCCCAGAATCCAAAAAAATATTACTATCGCCCTTTCTACAGGATCATATATAACAAAGAATAGCTCGCTATAACAAAGAATAGCTTGAATTTTTTTCACCATACAACTCTAAAATTTTTTAATTTAATCCGGAAAAGATCTCTGCCAGGAAATTTCAATGTATTGCATTAAATACGGTGAAATGTATTATTTTCTGTCGCCTTTCTTATTTAATATTTATAACTTTTGGGTAATAATGGGTTCAAATGGTATATCACAGAATATATAAATGTAAGCATATGGCCATTTTACTAAATAACGTAATTTTTATAGACTGGTTTTAGAGAATCGATCAAATAATAAGTGAAATATTTAAACATCAAGAAAGTAAAAAGTCCAAAACGGTCCAAGAAATGATTATTGCTGCGTTATAGATTAGCTATTGGACTTTAGCTAGTATGAAAATGGTAGCCATATGCAGCCATATCTTATATACTTTTTATGTTTGTTTACGATCGTGCCTAGCCGCGCCTGACACTCAAAACGGCCGCTCTTTGTTTTGGTGGCACATCACATCACAGTATTGTATTATTTATGGTGTTATACTGTTCTTAAAACAACATACCAATGAGCACTATTTATTACATACGTCTAATAAAATAATTTATTGGGGGTCCAGTATTTTAAAATATTGTTACGAGCACTGGGGCCGGATAGAAAATTAAACAGCACAAACGCTTTTCTATTCTTTACTTTTCAAACTTTACTATCGCATTTTTATCTGACAACAAAACTCCCTGTCATTTTTGACAGCTTTCTTCTTTTTATACATCAAACTTTAGGTGGTCGTGACATCGTCCCCCGCTCAGATACGTTCGTCCCGAACGTAATTTGACCCATGGTACTGAGCCAGTCGGTCCACATGCACAATTTTGGGTTTGCTCCTTGAATTCCTTTGTATGCGGTAAGTGACATCATTAATACGGGTCACCACCGTGTATGGCCCATCCCATCTGGGCTGTAGTTTAGGAGATTTTCCTTTTCGACGTACAGGATTATGTAACCACACTTGGAAACCCTCTTCAAAAGTGTGGTCGTTAGCCTTCCGATCGTAGCGCGTCTTCATCCGTTCTCCTGCTTGTAGACTGATCTCCCTCATATGAGCGTGGATTGAATCCATCTTGTCTCGAAGATTAGCCACGTACTCCGTTATGGGCCTCGGTGAATCTGGAACATTTCCTGTTAGGAGATCTGCTGGGAGGCGAAGCTCGCGTCCAAAATTGGCCAAAGCTGGCGTTTCATTGGTGGTCTCATGCACGGCAGACCTATACGATAACAGAAACAAGGGAATGTATTTGTCCCAGTCCCTCTGATGATTTTCTACCAGCTTGGCTAAATGATTCTCTATCGTCTGGTTAAACCTCTCCACCATGCCGTCCGACTGCGGTCGATACGCAGTTGTCCTGGTCTTGTGGATTCCCATGATGCGGCACGCTTCCAGGAACACTCCAGCTCCGAAGTTAGTCCCTTGGTCAGTGTGTAACTCCAGCGGCACTCCAAAGCGACAAAAGACCTCATGAACCAATTTTTGTGCAACTGTCGTGGCTTCTTGATTCGGAATGGCAAAAACTTCAGGCCACTTTGTGAAATAATCCATAACGACCATGAAGTATCTATTTCCGTTGTCTGTTACTGGGAATGGTCCAGCTATGTCAACTGCGATTCTCTCCCAGGGAGCACCAACATTATACAGCTTCATGGCTCCCTTACAACGGGATTGCGGACCCTTCACTGATGCACAAGCAGTGCATTTGCGGCACCAGTCCTCCACATCTTCACGGCAATGTATCCAGTAAAAACGCTGCCGAACCTTCATTAGGGTTCTCTTAACTCCCAAATGACCTCCTGAAGGACCGTCGTGAAGGCAAGCCAACACGTCCTTCACCTTCGTTCGCGGGATTACCAACTGTAAATATGTCTCTCTCCCATTTGGTGTCTCCCATTTCCGGTAGAGTAGCCCGTCATGGAGGAGAAGGCTAGACCATTGTGCCCAATAACTTTTCGTCGTTGCACTTCTTGGTGCTACTTCTTTCCACTCAGGTTTGTTTTCATACGCCATTTTCCAATAAATGATGGGCAACAAATCCCGGTCTTCTTCCTGCGCCTTCTTCATGGCTTCATTACTCCATTCTTCGCTTATGTTGTCGGTCCTGATTACTTTTACGGAGCAACATGCTCCGTACTCTTTCGTCTCATGTCTCGCGCAGTGTTTACATTCTTCCGGACATGGTCTTCGAGATAGGGCGTCTGCATTCCCGTGGGACTTGCCGCTCCGATGCTCTATATCGAACTGGTATTCTTGCAGTTGCTCAAGCCAACGTGCAACCTGACCCTCAGGGTTTCTGAACTGGAGTAACCACTTTAATGCTGCATGATCCGTCCTTAAACGGAATCTCCTTCCGATTAAGTATTTGCTAAAATGCTGCAGACTTTTGACCATCGCTAGAAGCTCACGCCGGGTGACGCAGTAGTTTCGCTCCGGCTTCGACAATGATTTGCTGAAGTAAGCTATTACTACCTCCTTGTCTCCTCGTTGTTGTGACAGCACGCCTCCAATTCCCGTGTTACTTGCATCGGTGTCGACGATGAATACTCCATCTGTCTCGGGATATCCCAAGATTGGTGAATCACATAGGTACTGCTTCAGTTCTTCAAAGGATCGGTGGCAGTCTTCATTCCATTCAAAGTGCCGTTTCTCTTCTGTCAGCCGATGAAGGGGCTTAGCAATTTCCGAAAAACCCTTCACAAATCGTCGGTAGTAGGAGCATAAACCGAGGAATGCGCGTACTTCCGTTTTGTCCTTAGGGATTGGCCACTTCTGTACCGCTTCGATCTTCTGTGGGTCTGTCTGAACACCGTCCTCAGATATCACGTGGCCCAGGTAACTGACCTTGCGCTTAAAGAAATCACATTTTTAAGAGCTTAGCTTTAGATTCGCTCCGCGGATTTTATATAGTACATTTTTTAAATTGCTCACGTGATCATCGAAAGTCTTGCCAACAATGATAATGTCATCCAAGTACACTAAGCAGGCGTCTCCAATCAATCCAGCGAGTACTCGATCTATTAACCTCTCGAATGTCGCAGGAGCATTGCAGAGGCCAAACGGCATGACATTGAACTGCCACAACCCGCTGCCGGTTGAGAACGCAGTCTTCTCTTTATCTTTGGCATCAAGCTCCACTTGCCAATAGCCGCTTTTCAAATCCAACGTTGTAAACCACTTCATGCCGCTCAGTGTATCCAAAGTATCATCTATCCGCGGAAGTGGGTAACTGTCCTTTTTAGTAATGTCGTTCAGCCGTCGATAGTCTACACAGAACCTGGTACTGCCATCCTTCTTCTTCACGAGGACTACAGGCGAACACCAGGGGCTCGATGACGGTTCAATTACTTTGTTCTTGCGCATGTCCCCAATCATCTGTTGAACCTCGCCTTCTTTCGCCACTGGCACCCGACGTGGACGTTGTCGGATAGGCAGTGCGTCCCCCGTATTAATTTGATGTTTCACCATGTTGGTCCGTCCAATGTCCCCGTCGTCGGTCGCGAAGATGTCCGAGTACTGTGTTAACAGGTCTACTGCCCTCTGATACTCCATCTTGGTAAGATCCTTTTTACTTTCTTCCAAGAGCGAGAGCACTGTGGTTCTGTCTATCTTATCGCTCACAGTGATGGGCTCATCACACTTACGTAGCCAGGATACTTCATCACATTTTCCCACCACTGTGTCTGTTTCGAGTTTAATATCGGCCCGGCTCAAATTGATGATGCGCACGAATGCCTTATCCTGATTCTTTACCAAAGTTCGTGCAGTAATCCATTGACAGTCACATTCACGCTTATCCAAGTTTTCAACAAGTGTACATCCCGTTGGGCCTTGGCCAGATGCATGCGGTAAATTCACTGGCACCAACGTCTGAGATCGTGCCTGCAATATGGTCGGCCTCGAACAGCATACATCTCCTGACAACCTTCCTCCTCGAAGAAATATTTCTTCACTTCCCAGCTTGAGAACTCCATTTGTTATATCGATTTTGCAGTCATGAAGTTTCATAAAGTCCAGTCCAAGAATACAGTCATCAACTATGTCTGCCAAGATAACGGAGTGATGATAAATTCTGCACCCAATTTTTAATGTTACTCCTACCTCTCCATGGACAGGTATGTTCTGTCCGGTGGCAGACTGTAGTTTGTAGTAAGTGTACCGCTGCTGTTGATTCTTAATAAAATTCCCTAGAAGTTGCGATTTGACAATGGTCCGCGATGCTCCGATATCCAAAGTTATTTTACACTCATAGCCGCTGATTTGTCCATCCACTACTAGGCTATTTCCGTCGCATGCTTGTGAAATCAAGACTATGGGGGCTTCCTTGCCACCAGCCAGCACTCGCCCCGTGGTCCTGGCGGTTACTCGTTTCCCTGATGCTCCTCCGTTCTCGGTGCTTCCATATTTGATTGTTCATTGTTTGGGCAGCTAGAGCGGATATGTCCAAGAATACCGCAGCGGTAGCAGCGAGGAGTAAACGTATTCCTACCCGGTGTATATTCCGACACCTTCACTTCCCTCACTCTTTGTCTGCGAGAGTCAGCACGCACTGCTTCTACTTCTAATGCGTGCGCTAAGGCATTTTTCAGTGTCTCGTGATGCCCCAGTCGCACGGCTGCCCTCACTTCCATGTCCCAAATTCCGTCCACGAAAGCCTGAACCAGTGTGCTAACGATGAATGGTGCCGACGATGCTTGGTATGCCTTTCGGACAAGCTTTTCTATTTCCAGAGCCCACTGTTGAAGGCCCTCGCCGGCTTGCTGCACACGGTCACGAAGTTGGGCTCTGAACACATGTTCCAAGTGTTTATCGCCATATCTTGTCTCCAGAGCCTCCAGCAGTTCTTCATATGTGGTCCTCTCTCCGACGGCTTCCAAAACATGTAGGGCCTGGCCACGCAACCCCAATGTCAACGCGGTGAGTGCCTGGTCGTTGTTCCACCCGTTGGCCCGCTCCACAGACTCAAATTGTTTTTTGTAGGCGGCCCACGAGGTTGTGCCATCATAAGGTGGAACTTTAAAACGTGTTCCTCCAGTCGAGGCATTCACGGTTACTCCAGTGGTTTGTATTTTTTCCAGTCTTGTCATTCGTGCCTCGTAGAGGTGTAACATGGCATCCTGCTCCTCCACTTTGGCGGTCACCTTCTCCAAGTCTTGGCGCAACGTGGACAGCGCCCCGTTTACTGTGTCCAGGATCGCTTGCCGACTTTCCTCTGTAGCTCGTCGACTCTCCTCCGACTTGGCCTCGAGACGCTCCATGGCTTGCCGACTTCCTTCCGTAGAGCGACGATTTTCGTCGGCCATTCCGCTTAGCATTTTCATGAGCCCGGCCATATTGAATGAGCTCGGGTTCTGGGATGTTGCTTCTTCCTCCACTTCCGGAGGTTGTGAAGTACTGTCCTGGACCTCTTCTACGACGCCACGCTGTTCCTCGTCATTGTTCAGCGCGGCCGCCGCCATCGCCCTGGTTTGCATGCATTCGTTGTCCCTCGGCGTTATTGACATTTTCTATCCCCACTCTGACACCAATTGTTACGAGCACTGGGGCCGGATAGAAAATTAAACAGCACAAACGCTTTTCTATTCTTTACTTTTCAAACTTTACTATCGCATTTTTATCTAACAACAAAACTCCCTGTCATTTTTGACAGCTTTCTTCTTTTTATACATCAAACTTTAGGTGGTCGTGACAATATATATTTTAACGAGTAACCTTTAATTCTAATTTACTTTGATATTAGTTTATTAAGATCTCAGAGTAGAAATTATTTTATACATCATGCACTATCTTTATACATAATAGCTATATAGCATAATATGTATACATACATAGCCGGTACTATAGTACCTTTATTTTTTGTGGTTTAAGATATGAAAAATAATTTAGTATAAAAGTGAAGAACTGGAACAACATTTTACTATTTTGTTTTAACACGACTACGTGGATACTGAAGCCATAGATCTACTGCAGCGAACCATTGATTTTTACGTTTTATTACGAGACAATTCTTTACCATTAAAAGAATATATAATATATTATTGACTCAAAAAGTGCTGGAAGTAATTGGAGAACCGTTTACATCCGGACAACGAGCGACGATCAAGACTTGGCAGAATGTGCACCTGAAGTAAATAGAGTTTAGAATAGTACATAATTAAATAAGGTACTTATCTTGTCTAATTTCTCATAATAAATAAAAAAAAACAATGTTTCGCTGCAGTAGATCCATGACATGTTATTATGAATGTATTTTCTCTAGTTTATTTTTAAACGTAGTTCCTCATTTCATTTATTTTTTATTTACTTTTTAATAAAAAAATATAAATATGTAGATTAAATTTTAGTACTAATTTAACTTCGAAAGTTTAATTATAATTTTGTTTAATTAATTTTCTAGTTATGATTATGACTACTCTTGTTTTTAATTAAAATATACATATTTAAATATACTATCGATTTTATGAATTCATATATATCATCAATATCACCGTCAGCCCGGCAGCATTATCTGTCCGCGGTCACTGATGAACATCTGGGCTGACATCACGGATGTTGTAGGTGATGTAGCCAACCGTGTCAGGTTCCATAAAAAAAAAAAAAAAAAACATAGGCTTCTCCCTGAGCATGCGATCTTTTTACAAGCTTATAAATACATAATACAAAACTGTTGTAAAACAAAATAAAAAACATTTAAATTTCTTTATTTTAATTTTTAACCTTTCCTGAATAAATGAAATAAATACCTGGAAACACAAAAAAAAAAAAATTTACACAGCGCATATTTTGAATTTCAAATTAAAATAACTATAAATCCTATTGCTGGATTTTTTTCGAATTTACAGAATTAGTAGCTAAACTATTCAAGATTATTCATGCAAAATTTCAGAGCATTATCTTGAAAAGTTTCGGAGAAATCGAGCGATGTCCGCAAAATCGTATTTTGGTTGCACTGTGCGCCGGGTCGGATCCGACCCAACATTTATGCGCAATTTACGGCCTCACTATTTGCTCTGATTCTCTTTGAGACGAAAATGGGAACTTAAATAATAGGATACGGCTCAGAAATATAAATTTATCGTTTATTTCATAAAACACAATATACGATGTAAAAAAATAATTTCCGTTTACTTACTTAAAAGAGTCGGTAGACCGCTAAGTAAATTCCCGCCAACTTTTGAGTCTTTATATTTAATTTACTTAGCGGTCCCCCGACTCCTTTAAGTAAGTAAACGGAAATTATTTTTGACTTTTTAAGAGTCGGGGGTTTTTTAAATTTGTAATTTAACTTTTATTTGAAGCTTTTTAAAAAAAACCGCATGCAAATCGGTCCACTTTTTAAGATAATTATTTTTTTTATTACTTAATTACTTTATTACTTGATTACAAACATAGCTAAGAACCATCCCGATTAAACAGGCTTCCTAATAAAAAAAACCGCATCCAAATCGGTCCATCCGTTTGGGAGCTACGATGCCACAGACAGACACACACACACACACACACACACACACGTCAAACTTATAACACCCCTCCGTTTTTTTCGTCGGGGGTTAAAAAGACAGGGTGTGAGTTATCAGAATCACTTGAGCATCGTAGGGGTGACGACCGAGCTAATCGATTAGAGCTATACTTCTGTCCGAGAACTTAGCTTCGGAAGGGGAGACGAAGGTCTTCGCAGGAAGGCCGACACGAAGTCTCCGACGCGTCGCTCGATCTCCACCCTCTTCACAAAGTTCTGCTTCGGAACAGCCGGACGAGGAGTAAGGCCCAGGTGGCTCGTACCGGCTATGCCGTCGCAGATGATGCAGGCGTCCTCGGACGGAGAACGTAGAACGGGGAAGTCTACGTGTAATCGTAGCAGGATCTACGTGCAGACGTAGAAGGATCTACGTGCAGACGTAGAAGCCGTAACCCTGGCTGTGGGGACTCCTCTCTCAACGCTGAGATGAACGGCTGGAAGCGTCCGACGGCGGCGGCGGTACAGCGCCGCGGCTCGTTGACAGTGGCACGGTCGCGAGGGAAACTAGTGTAACTCACGGCGGCAGATCGAGCGCGTTATATTTTATCTTGTAGCGGAGAATTATTTAACAGAAGAAGTGAAGTCTGGTTTCACTGAGACCCGCTTTTATAGACGGCAGCGCGCGTTTGTGGTGTGGCTGCGGAATGAAGTCGGCTAGCACGCAATGACGCGCACTGTACGTGGTTACCTGAATCTAAGTGGCTGAAGGCCTGTAACTCCATTAGTTGATAATATTGGACCTCTACTAGGGGTCCTCCGATGATGTCTGAATTAAAATGTAAGATAAATACAACCGAGGTGAATGTGAATTCCCGTCTATTTGGGATATATTTTAACCGCCTGGCAACCCATTAATCAACACCGCGATGTGCGGTGTTGCCAAATACAGCAAACAGAATTCCATACCGACGCTCGCTATCTTTTTCGATACGTCAAACAATATATAATTTTAGTATGGGCTGACAGCGGAAAGAGATCGTGGAAATTCACGCTCGGTAAATGATGCAAGAATGTGTGCTCGGTTACGTAGTGAGAGTGTAGTACGCCGAGATATGTGTGATTGAGTTTTCCAAAATGTAGGTTGGCAGTAATAATCTTCAAAATAACGGACGTCTCACGTGTAGCGTAGCCTTAGTACGGAGTATTTTCCTCCATACTGGCAATGTGTCTCTGACACTTCGGTAAACGGCATTTCGACAGTCCGCTATTAAAATTCACTACGTGACAGTACCCCCTCGGCCCGTTGAAAATTTTCTGGCATCAGAAAATTTTATCCGGTGAAGGCGCACTGCACACGTGCGAAAATAAAAAAAAAAAATATGTAAATATGTGTTGAGTGTGTGCATGAAAAAAAATTACAAATGATTACTACGGCAATATAGGAGAAAAATAAAAAATTGAAAATAAAATGAATTTAACTAAAATGTTGTTTACCTACTTTTGTACCTGTGTTCCCTATGTCCTGCATTCTCATCTTTCATACATCATCTCTCTTTCCTCATCATTCCTGAACCCATCTACTCATTCATACTTCGCATACAAAGGTCGCATTCATACCATGGCATACCCCGCAATCGGTGCCCAGCACTCGCAGCTGAGTAGCCTCCTCACAAACCAGAGTGCGCTCCGAACATAAGTACAAGGCGCGCACTCACCACAGACAACCCAAATACTAAGAAGGAAACCGGTAGTTGGCTCGGCTTACGGTCTGGCATCGAGAGAACATAACTCCTTGGCTTATAGTTTTCAGTCTGTCGAGCTCCCGCAGACTAGGTGAAGGCATATTTAGAGTGTCACTAACCGCACTTGGTGTCTTAGGGCTTAATTTTACGAGTAACCAACCGCTCGCATGTGAGTCTGTCTTTGCCAAACCCCAACCGGCCAACACCTTGAGAAAATAAAATAATAAAAAAATTTAAAGTGACAAAGAAATTTAAAAAAAAAATATTCAAAGAACAAGCTGAGTTGACAACCCTAATTGCCGAGTAAGAGAAATAAAAAAAAACAAATGAAAGAATGTTACAGTAGCATGTTTGTGCGACATGTAGGTACCATGTCGGTACCATGTCGAACCATGACTGCGAACAAACAAAAAAAACAAAACTATCTACACACTATGTATGTATGTATGTATGTGCACTATGTGTGATTCAACAAAATATAAAAAAAATCGATCAATGGTCACTTCATCTCGTAACACATTAATCTGTATCTCCCAAAAACATACACCGGTGGTCATAAAAAATTATGAAAAAGCCCGCAGGGAGATTCCAAACTATTTAAAGTTTCGAACAAACGTGACTACAACAGCATTTATCTGAACTGTAGCCTCGAGTTCACTCCTCGGGTAACCCAACCGGTAAGTATAAATGTACCAAGCATGAAGACTGACGTGTCCATCGTACTTGGTAACTTAGTGCCATGTACACCCCTACTGGAGGACCTGTACATGCAACACACACAAAATATGGAGATACAAAAAAAACAAAATAAAATTATTGAATCGCACAAGTGTATGTATACCTAAATGATGTTGTTTGTACAAGTTATATATTATATGAAAGTAATAATATATACTGTCAATGCAAAATGTTACAAATAAAACTTTAAGTTGTGTTGTTGCACGTCACAAAAAAAATATAGGTGTTCATGATAAAAAACTGTATGTATGGGCACACGAGTCAGTAAGCCTGGAGGCGCTATACATAGGAGGACAGGGGTAGCCGCGCGTCGGCGCACACGCGCCAGCGCGTCAGTCTAGCGCCGGCGACCGATCTTAGTCTCCGTCCGCCGCTCAGGCGGAGCGAACGTGCGCGTCTGTCACAAAATGCCTCATTGTGCAGTGCTTTGGTGCAAAAAGTCGTCGAAAAATTCAAACTTGAACACAGATGGAGTCACCTTTCACGAGTAAGTACTTTCATTCAATTTGATAGCATTTTTCGCTTGAATTTCAGTAACAAACATCGGCGTAAATATGTATGGAGAGCTCTTTTCTGCTTACCCACCATAGGTCGACTATCGTGTTGGATGCAGTTAGCTCTTGTAATTATTTTTGTTTATTGATAAATATGTATGTTAAATGTATACAGATATTTCATGCATTCTGCCTTATTGCCAAAGGACATTTCTTCTAGTCAACCTCAGCAGGTTTCCTCGTTCAATATTCGTTTATCGCGCTTTTTTCATTCAACCAGTACCTACCGGTTTTTACTTTTGAGCGACTCTAAAGGAATTAATTTCTTTAGGTCATGCGTCTACCGGGAATTAGTCTTGTTATGCTTAGCATTAACAAAATTAATTCATAATGAATACCCCGTTAGCATTTAGCACTGCTAAGCGCCCTGATGAATAAAAATTAATGCTAAGTGCTAAGCAATAATCACATTTAATTTTAGTTAGCATTGCTGTTTCGTTCGTAAAACTTTGTTGGTTCGTTTGTTTTGAAACGCACAAAGCAATGAAGTATGTGCTATTTATCTGTCAGTCAGTCAGTCAGTCAGTCAGCTATTTATCTGTGGTACTGCTAAATGCTAAATGCTATATAGCGCCTGCGCTCCGCTGCTAGCTAGCTAGCTAGCATCTAAATGCGAAATGCGATGCGATCATGCGAGTGAGGGGTCGGAATTATCATCTGTCACGTGATCATTAGTTTTGGTCATATCTACAGAACCACTGGACTTAGACCCATCGTGTTGGTACTCAAACTGAACGTCTCGGTGAGATCTACCCATCTGTCACGTGATAATTTGTTTTGGTCATATCTCGAGAACCACTGAACTTAGACCCATCGTGTTGGTACTCAAACTGAACGTCTCGATGAGATCTACCCATCTATCACGTGATAATTTGTTTTGGTCATATCTCGAGAACCACTGAACTTAGACCCATCGTGTTGGTACTCAAACTGAACGTCTCGATGAGATCTACCCATCTATCACGTGATAATTTGTTTTGGTCATATCTCGAGAACCAATGGACTTAGACCCATCGTGTTGGTACTCAATCTGAACGTCTCGATGAGATCTATCCATCTGTCACATTAACTTTTGTTTTGGTCATAACTCGAGAACCACTGGTGCTAGACCCATTGTGTTGGTACTCAAACTTCAGGTCTCGGTGAGATCTATCCATCTGTCACATGAACTTTTGTTTTGGTCATAACTCGAGAACCACTGGTGCTAGACCCATCGTGTTGGTACTCAAACTTTAGGTCTCGGTGAGATCTATCCATCTGTCACATGAACTTTTGTTTTGGTCATAACTCGAGAACCACTGGTGCTAGACCCATCGTGTTGGTACTCAAACTTCAGGTCTCGGTGAGATCTATCCATCTGTCACATGAACTTTTGTTTTGGTCATAACTCGAGAACCACTGGTGCTAGACCCATCGTGTTGGTACTCAAACTTCAGGCCTCGGTGAGATCTATCCATCTGTCACATGAACTTTTGTTTTGGTTTATTCACACGCTTGAGTGAATTCGCACTTCATATACACGGTGTTGCAGTTGCCCCCGTAATATTTCTAACTGACATAAGGGGGTTATTCTATATGTGAAACTAAACAACTTATGTAGCGAAAACATTTTTTTTAACAAAAAAATTTTTTTTTTCCGTAAATATTTTAAATGCCTATTCTCAAAATGTATGGAGAAAAAAAAAATTTTTTCTTCAAATTAAAAAGTCGTACAACAAAAGTTGTGGTTATTTCACGTAAAGAATCACCCCCTTTCGGGTTTTACTGTTGGGATTGCAACACCGTGTATAAGACATTCATTGTGTGTGTTCATTCCATCATGAACTGTCGAGCGATATTTTTCGCATTCGCATTTAGCATTTAACGTTAGAATGTTAATGGCGTAAGATTCGCAAGCTGCATGGCTGGTTAGTTTGTTAAAAAAGGCAAAGCCTGGAAAACCTCATTTTACCGTAAAAAAATTAAATATCGAGGTGGGTACTCATAAATTTTTTATGGTAGGGTAGATTTTCGCGAATTTTTCGCGAAGTCATATTGCAATATAATTTGTCATATCGTTGGCTAAGTAATTAGCAAATAGTTGTTAATAATATAATTATATTTTTTTTGGTTACAAAACTTTTCGACTTTCTAACATTATTTTTTTAATTTTGGAAAATTCCAATAACAAATACTCCAATAAGATGATACCAATGTACGAGGTCTTACATATCATTGTTTTGGAAATTTTATGTAGATTTATAATAAAGTATCCGAGGTATCTCAGAACTTAGAACTATTATCGTGTTTATGCGAAAATCTGCAAATTCGCAAAATTGTGAAAGGGGCGTTGCCTTTGTTCATTTAAGAGAAAGTTATATTATTCCCTTGATGTAAAGAAGGGTTAAATATTGTTAAATCCGTTTCATCTTTTCATCGCGAATCGACACAATGAGCGACTTATTGTATGAATCCCGTTCAAACGTATGGAAGACTGGCGTCACTTGGCTACCTACTCGCTCGGCCAATCACGGCGTTCCATGCGCCGCTCCCGCCTCAGACTTCACACCCCTTTGGCGGCTACCTCGGTTCTCATACAAACGATGCCGTATTTCGTATCCAGGCTTACTGACTCGTGTATGGGCATGACACCTAGATGTGACAATCAGTTTTAAAACAAAATAAGCACTTTAAAAGTTGCTTCCGGATTGCCGGTAACTAGTATAAATAAAAAAAAATTTAATGGGCATGGCACCTAGTTGTGACTAGCCATTTTTAAAAATAAAAGGAAAGGAACAATAGCCTTTAAGAGTAGCGTTCTGAATTGCCGATACTAAAAACATTTAAAAAAATTATGTTTGGGCATGGCACTTAGTTGTGACCAGCCATTTTAAAAGAAAAGAAATGATATAAACGGTTTAAATGCTGCGTTCCGAATTGCCGTTAACTAAAAACATTAAAAAAAATTATGTTTGGGCATGGCACTTAGTTGTGACCAGCCATTTTAAAAGAAAAGAAATGCAGTTAGGCCATTGAAATGTTGCCTCCGATTAGTCGGTGCCTAATAAAATTAAAAATATTAGCCAGTATCTACTAAAATTGAAAAAAATTCGAGAGCTGCGGTAACTGTTAAGCAGTTATCGCGTTGTACCTACACGGAATGGTGTAAACTATACATTTAGATATACCCACGGGGAATAATAAAACCTGAACATGGGAACTGGCTCGAGTGCTCTCCTCTCCAGCCCGTGCAGTGCCTCTCGCTTGCTGGAGGACAAACAGTTGGTGTGCCGTTCCATTCTAAACATAAAAGTTGACGTTAGAATATTTAAAATTATACAAATTACTATTATGTTGACAAGAAGATAATGTTGACCGTTGATTTCGAAAAGGTTAAAATTACTATAACAAACTGACTAGGTATTGATTATTTCAACGGTCCGTTAAGTTGGGATTCTACGTCTAAAAGAAAGTAACGAGTTGACATGTATGTGCGTTGTGCTGGCATGAAACATCAAATTTATCGATAGGTTGCCTAACTGAACTATAATCACCTAATGTTTGGAATTAAAAAAAACGTTGGCTAAAAACTTGTTGTTACACAAACACAATATAAAATATAAAAAACTAGCCAACGACCCTGCGGATCAAGTCCACATGAGTACACAAAAACTTTCACAAACACTGGTGTGGGTAATTTCATTACCTATACGTGAAAAAATAAATTATTTTTTTCTGCAACCTATTATCCAATATGAAAAATATGATGGACGTGGAGACTACCTCTCAGGTTTGGAGGTATCTACTAAATTTAAAAAAAAAATTACACAACACAAGAACGCACAATACAAAACAATTGAAATTTTAGCTCGCTCGTCACAATATAATCTTATAAGGTAGCATATAGCTCCTTATAGCTTGTTAAAACCCAAAAAGCCTAACTATTTACCCAACAACCCGCCGAAGAACTAGGGATACTGCACAAATTGCACAAAAACTACAAGTTATAATAAAAATTTGCACAAATAAAATAAAATAAAAAAAAACAAACTACATCCCTAGCCACAGTACCGATTACAAAGATAGATGAAGTCTATACTTTGAATATGTTCGGGCGTTGCTAGCCAACTACTGTGTGAGAATGTAAGTACACAATATCTAAGCCTACCTACTGCTCAAGTGATTCTTTACCGGTAGGCGCCACACGCCGGCTAGCTCAGTCGGTAGAGCATGAGACTCTTAATCTCAGGGTCGTGGGTTCGAGCCCCACGTTGGGCGCCACTGAGACGAAAAAGGGAACTTAAATAATAGGATACGGCTCAGAAATATAAATTTATCGTTTATTTCATAAAACACAATATACGATGTAAAAAGACAGGGTGTGAGTTATCAGAATCACTTGAGCATCGTAGGGGTGACGACCGAGCTAATCGATTAGAGCTATACTTCTGTCCGAGAACTTAGCTTCGGAAGGGGAGACGAAGGTCTTCGCAGGAAGGCCGACACGAAGTCTCCGACGCGTCGCTCGATCTCCACCCTCTTCACAAAGTTCTGCTTCGGAACAGCCGGACGAGGAGTAAGGCCCAGGTGGCTCGTACCGGCTATGCCGTCGCAGATGATGCAGGCGTCCTCGGACGGAGAACGTAGAACGGGGAAGTCTACGTGTAATCGTAGCAGGATCTACGTGCAGACGTAGAAGGATCTACGTGCAGACGTAGAAGCCGTAACCCTGGCTGTGGGGACTCCTCTCTCAACGCTGAGATGAACGGCTGGAAGCGTCCGACGGCGGCGGCGGTACAGCGCCGCGGCTCGTTGACAGTGGCACGGTCGCGAGGGAAACTAGTGTAACTCACGGCGGCAGATCGAGCGCGTTATATTTTATCTTGTAGCGGAGAATTATTTAACAGAAGAAGTGAAGTCTGGTTTCACTGAGACCCGCTTTTATAGACGGCAGCGCGCGTTTGTGGTGTGGCTGCGGAATGAAGTCGGCTAGCACGCAATGACGCGCACTGTACGTGGTTACCTGAATCTAAGTGGCTGAAGGCCTGTAACTCCATTAGTTGATAATATTGGACCTCTACTAGGGGTCCTCCGATGATGTCTGAATTAAAATGTAAGATAAATACAACCGAGGTGAATGTGAATTCCCGTCTATTTGGGATATATTTTAACCGCCTGGCAACCCATTAATCAACACAGCGATGTGCGGTGTTGCCAAATACAGCAAACAGAATTCCATACCGACGCTCGCTATCTTTTTCGATACGTCAAACAATATATAATTTTAGTATGGGCTGACAGCGGAAAGAGATCGTGGAAATTCACGCTCGGTAAATGATGCAAGAATGTGTGCTCGGTTACGTAGTGAGAGTGTAGTACGCCGAGATATGTGTGATTGAGTTTTCCAAAATGTAGGTTGGCAGTAATAATCTTCAAAATAACGGACGTCTCACGTGTAGCGTAGCCTTAGTACGGAGTATTTTCCTCCGTACTGGCAATGTGTCTCTGACACTTCGGTAAACGGCATTTCGACAGTCCGCTATTAAAATTCACTACGTGACATATGAATAGATGGTCAGACGGAATATCAGGGCTTATCCTCTGTTGAACGGAAAAGATCCCTGTCTCCAGATACCAAATACTGCCTATGGTAAAAAAAGCTAGTTGTCAATTTGATAATCTGTGATCTTGTGCGTATTTATTAAGTAATGCGCTCCGTGAAAATAATGTTTATAAGTGTTTTCAAGTGCATCTATGAGCTAAAGAAAGGTTAGTAAATAGTGTTATTTATTAGTTATTCTCCCAATAGAAGATGCATTACGAGTTCGGTTGGCGACAAAAGTCATATTTTTCGTCGCTCAAAAATGTGTGTTCATTTTTGTATAAAATGTGTAAACATTGACTTTGAGGGCATATTTTTCATGGAAATTAGCTTATTTTTCCAATTTTCTTCGCATTATTATAAAAACATACGATCAGTTGCAAAATAAAATAAAAGAATGTTTAGTTCAAATAATCCTTCTTTCTTACTTCCTTACTATCCTTACCTATAATAAAAGTCTGCTTTCTGTCTGTCTGAGTCTCTGTCTGTCCGCTTATAACTCGAGAACCACTGAACCGATTTTAATTTAAAAAAAATCATAATATAAATACATAATATAAATTCAAAACATACCTTTACAATATTTATATCAGAATACTCGTAAAGAAACATACTTTTAGAAATAGTAAAGTATAATATACATTTTCTTTACAGAAATCGGCGAAATCTGATGTTAAACATGAAGATCCTGGGACATTCCGTCTCGCATTCCGTAAACTCCCAGATCGCACGCGCGTGCCATTTTTTTTTCCAATATTATAATAAATATACTAGCTCCGCCCGCGGCTCCGCCCGCTCTCATATTTCACTTCTCTGCTAACCTCATAAGCTATTTAGCGTGATAGTAAGTAGCCTATAGTTGATGGGAAGAATCAAGCTATCCGTAGAATTTTGTTTTATTAAAATCGGTTCAGTGGTTCTCGAGTTATAAGCGGACGACAGACAGACAGACAGAAAGCAGACGTTGGATTTTATTATAGGTAGGGATAAGGAAGGAAGGATGAATTAAAAAAAAAAAAAATTGGGATTTTTTTTCTAACTAAAATATCTGGTACTTCTAAACAAGGTAAGCCTCACTGTTTCACATTGATTTTAGGAAATTTTCTAGGCTTTCTAGGCCACAAGAGTTTATAGATCTAACTTTATTAGTTTCCGAAATATCTGCGTTTATGTCGAGGTCGGCGCGCAAGCACAGAATAGAAAAGAGTACTCCGTACAGAAGCTTCTCTGTACAAACACTCACAAAGAAATGTACAAGCTACTCTGCGACGACGCGATAAAGTACAAATTGCCTCGCACAGAGCTACATGCCTAACCACGATAACCACCTACATTTCGCTTCTCTTTCTGTCACGTACCTCTATCTCAAAAGCGCGCCGTTCAGCGCGTGTAAGGGCTGTGTCTTTGGGCTGTCTTTTTGTGAGGAATAAAATAAAGATAATACCTACCAACGATACGATATTTCGCTACGGCAAATTCATGCGAACAAATTCATGCATGCGTTAGCATCACAATTAGTTTCTCACATGGAAGCGTGCAACCTTCCAGTGATAGTTTTGTTTGATCAATAAATTTAATGATCATCTACAATGTACCTATTGTTTTATTGGTGTTTTTTATTGTATAAAAACCCACATTGAGACAGAGAACGATTGAAGGTTCTATTTATACCCTTATACGAATTAGGCCATAGGTACCTACATACCATGCTGTTCGGCGTCATCTAACTAATGTTATTGGCAATATGATAATATTATTTTAAATCTATGACCTCCTACTAATATGAATAAATAAATTACTAGAAATAAATCAAAATGCTGCACAATAATGACGTGATTTCGACATTTCTAAATTCGAAACGAAACGTAGTAGATGCGCGGTGGCGCACGCTCGCTCTGGCTGGATAGCGACAGCCCACTGTTAATTTGTACCTTGACCGGTACGCCAAGCGGTAGGCATTTACCGCGCGACCTTGAGCGAGTGACGAAGGCCTGGCGCCGTACCGCAGGCCACGCTCATACGGGAACATAGCGCGCGGTGGGCATATTAAAACGCGGGAGCTGACAGGTGTCATTGCATTTAGAACTTTATATTTGAGTGTTGTTTTTCTTATCTACGTTATTTCTGGCGGGATAGTAAACTGGTTTCTAGTCTCAACGTTATTTTATAGGCGTTATTTTTAATAGTTAAATTCATAATCTACATGAGGATATTAGAGTTTAGAAACATTTGGGAAAAATTCTGAAACTGACACGGTTGTCTGCATCACCTACAACATCCGTGATGTCAGCCCATAACACCGGGTGAACTAGGTGCCATGTCAGTGCTTCCCTTCATTTCATGTCGGCTACACTGAACTGGACGGAAAACACGAACTACAATACGAGTAACGTATCTCAAATACAGTAGCTACTGTCTCGTCCGTCCGTGCGAGGGTGGTGACTGGTGAGGTTATAGCGTCGTTGTGTTCGGCAGGTGGATGCAGGGAGTGCGGATGGTGTGACGCGCGGTGCAGTGTGAAGAGGCCGGTTTGCACCATGATGGTGGAGAGTGCACTGGACGCGCCGCAAGACTACGGTGAGTACCCTCCACAACACTCCTCACCCAGCCATCACCCACCGCCACGCTTCTCACCCTCCACCGCGCTCCCTCCCAACCGTCCACCGCGCTCCTCACACTCCACCACGCCCCTTACCACCCACCACGCTCCTCACCGTCCACCACACTCCACACCATCCACCACGCTCCTCACGTTCCACCACACTCCTTACCGTCCACCACACTCCACACTATCCACCACGCTCTTCACGTTCCACCACACTCCTCACCGTCCACCACACTCCACACCGTCATCCACGCTCCTCACCCTTCACCACGCTCCTTACCCTTCACCACACTCCACACCATCCACCACGGTCCTCACGTTCCACCACACTCCTCACCGTCCACCACACTCCACACCATCCACCACGCTCCTCACGTTCCAACACACTCCTCACCGTCCACCACACTCCACACCGTCTTCCACGCTCCTCACCCTTCACCACGCTCCTTACTCTCCACCATGCTTCCAATAAATCGACTGGCCATTTAGTGCGCCTAGAGAGGTATAATCGGGCAACACAACCAGCATTCTGGGTACCATGATGGGGACCTATAAGTTCGTAAAATATAGCTCGATAAGCCTGACAGATAGAGTGGTTCGAATAGCGCTAATTTAGTTACCTTAATTTAAAGCATTAGCTATATTTTACGAACTGTATGTACGTCGACGCAACACGCGCTGTATTATGTAGTCTGTAGCGATCTCGATGGCATCCAGCAGGCGCGGCGTCGCCCGCGGCCGCGGTGGTGGCTGGGCTGCCGCAGTGGAAGCGGGAGCTGCTGCAGCGGCGCGCGGCGCGCTCCTCGCTGCCGCCGGCGCCGCGCGCGCCCCCGCCCGCGCCGCCCCCGCCGCCGCCGCCGCCGCCCCTCCCGCCCGACGACGACGAGGAGCTGCGCTACGGGCCCGGCATCGTGAAGCGGCTCAAGTCGCGCTACCTGAGCCTCGCGCTCCGCGACGCGCCGCGCCGCCGCCCCTCCGTGCTGCGCCGCGCCGCCTCCCTCGAGCACCTGCTGGAGCACCCGCCGCCGCCGCCCTCCCCGGCCTCCCCCGCGCCGCCCGCGCCCGCGCCCCGACACCCGCCCCCCGCCCGCGCACACCTACTCTCCCGGCCCGCCGTCGCCGCGCGCCGAGAGTCCATCAAGCGCGCCCGCTCCGTCGACGCACTCAGCCGCCTCGAGCGGCTCGACTCGCGCGAGGAGGAGCCGCGGCCGGCGCCGCGCGCGCCCCGCCCGCCGCGCCGCCCCGCCCCGCTCCTCAGCGATGCCGAGCGCCCCCCGCCGGACGTCGTCCGCTCCACCCTGCGCAAGTTTGAGTGCGCGCCGTCGCGCCGAGCCGCGCCCGCCGCGCGCGTGTCCGGCGTGCTGCGCGGCCTGGCGCGCACGCCTCCGCGCTCGACGGCGGCGGCGACGCAGACGACGCCCTCTCTGCGCGCGCGCCCGCCTCCCCCGCCGCGCGTAACCAGCCCGCGCTGCTCGACGCCGGAGCCGCGGACGCGGACGCCTAGTCCGGCGGCCGCCGACCTCTCTGCGATTCGCGCCCCGCCGCGCGACGAACTCGACGAAGCTTCGCCGACTAAGGTGGTGTCGCGCGCGGCCCTGGAGGGCATCGCGCGAGCGGGCGCCAGCGTGCGCTACTCGTTCGAGTGCGCCGCCGCCGCCGATGCGGGCTCGCACCTGCCCGCGCTCGCCGCCGCCAACCCGGTGGTGCTCGGCCGCGTTCGCCTCTCGCCCTCGCCGCGCCAGGTCGGCGTCATCCGGCCCATGCCGGCGCCGGCCCGCTCGCCCGAGCCGCCTCTCTCGCCTCTCGCCCCGCTCGATCTCGTCAAACCGATCCTCCTCGACGATCGTCTCACCTCGGACGACTTGCTCGCGATCGCTCCGCCAGCCTCGCCCGCCAGGCTCGAGCTCAGCGAAGACATTCGCGTCGGCTCGCCTCCGCCCTCGAAACTGACGAACGGTGTGGACGCGGTGCGCGCGGCGAGCGAGGAGAGCGAGCCGGACCTCGTGCGGGAGTGCTCGAGTGCGGCGCGCGCGCCTCCCTCCCCCCCGCCGCCCCCGCCGCACTCGCCGCCGCCGCCTCCGCCGCCGGCGCCGAGCGTGAACGGCGAGGCGGAGCGCGTGCGCCGGGCGCTGCGGCCGGAGGAGGGTCGCGGCGGGGTGACGCTGCGCAAGGCGGCGCCGCGCCCGGCCGCTTCCGCCGCCACCACTGTCGTCTTCAACTTCTCCAACCGCAAGGAGGTGCCGGACTACATCGAGAACGACGGCCTCATCCTGCGCGCCGCACGCAAGGACCGGCTCAAGGTGAGATCCAACATTCTCTTAAGCTTTCTGAACTACTAATGCTTTTTAAGGGTACGCACGGGGTACGGTAACCTATTACCAAGCCTACGCCGTGTATCTGTCCTACCTACCTACTGCTGTATCTTTGGAACCGTATAGCTAAGCCGGACGCCGCCGCGCCGATCTTCTGCCGAGCAACAACGTCGTCGGCATTGCCGACGAAGGTCCGGCGCGATGCGGACGATGCGGATCGGTGGACGCACTTGTATGGACTTCCCATACGAAAAAAAAATATTTAAAAAATATATAAAAACCGCCTTCAAAAATGTATGAAATAAAAAAAAATCTAACCCTAGAGCCTTCAGCTGTGCTAAAGCAAGCAAAAATGATGCATGAAAGAAAATATGAGTGGATGATATCCTTTGTGATTTGTGTAGCCTTCTTTAGCACCGCCTTCAACTCTAGGGTTCGATTTTTAGGTTTCCATATCCCGTACGGAAGCCTATTACTAAACCTACGCCGTCTGTCTGTCTGTCCGTCCGTCTGTCTGTCCGAGGGCTGTGTCTCTTGAACCGTAATAGGTAGCCCGTTGAAATTTTCACAGAATATGTGTTACTATGGCGGATATAACAACAAATAAGAAAAAGTTAAAAATTAAGGGGGGCTCCCATACAACTAACGTCCGAAAAATTGATTAGTCACACTATTGAATAATAGATGGCGCCACAGGCTTTTATACATTGCATTGTTGAAAGACAAAAGATAGCCGCTTCTTAATCTTTGGTCATTCCAAAAAAAGAATTTTCAGAAGTTTGATGTTTGACAGATCACTTTTAAAAAATAAAGTGACGTTACTATGGTAACAGCTGTCAGTGGGCAAACATGGAGACCTGTCATAATATAAACAAATATCTGATAATTCAAATTCGAAGACCATGCCACCTGAGCGGATAGCCGGATATTATTGATAGCGGATAGATACGGAAACCTCCGTGCGCGAGTAAAACTCGCACTTGACAGTTTTTTTTATTTCATACATTTTGTATTTTACTTAAATCGGTTGTCTTTAACAGTCGAAGAAGGAAAGGAATAGAGAATCTAATCCTTTTGATTTTAAACTATAAATTGTTGATTCTCTTCATTCTTGCTGGCTGATTTATTTAGTTTTTTTGATAGCCTCAGACTTTTCGCTATTTTCATAGCCTTTTCCAGCGTTAGATCCTCTTCTTGCAAGATTTTCTCGTATATAGCTATATACAATGTAATACCTGGGTACCCGGGTATATATAAAAAAATACCCGTTAACCGGGTATGAAAAAAAAACCGTGTACGCGAAAACCCAAATTCTGAATCTCTTCATAAGTAATTCGCCTATTCTCTTGAATTAAAGTTTTCACAGCCAGCACGTTTTCTTCTGTAGCAGCTGTCGTAGGGCGCGGCCACTTCTTTCTTCGTCCGCCAAAGTTACTCGACCACGCTCAAGGTTATGTGAGACTGCGTCTGAGTCGAATTTCAACAAGTGTACCGCCAATATTACTTACCTGACTGATTCAGTTTAAACTTCATCTATCAGCGCAAATCGATAGCTTTTTGAAAACACGATTTGATTAACTTCGCTCGATAGAAAAAAATCATGAACATGCATAGGCAACGTGACCAATTCAAGGCTTTGGAGAAACATATATTTTATTTGTTGAATATACAGCTAGTTATTTAGTTGAATATATCTAAATCCGTAGCTTTTTACTTTTTTGTTTCGATCCGTAGTTTTGGAATAAAAAAATAAAAACCTAATTTTTTATTGATTGATTGTGTTGCATACTTGCATCCTACTCCAACCAGCGAAAGCGGCGCGGCGCCTTGAAAGAGGTGAATACAGGTTGACAGGGCCTTAAATTAGTTGAACCAGCGGAAAACAGTCGCTTTAGAAAGGCTTTTGTCTATAAACGCCATTCGAAGTCTTTTAAACGATTCTTCTGGTGTTAATCGACATTTGAAATCGTTCAAAATCATCGCACGAAAATGTTCTCGTTGTATTAGACATGGAGGTGGGGATGGTTGTAGGTAGATCCATTTTTCAGTGAGACTGAATATTTTTATTTTGCTCTTAACAAAATGTGGAGGGAAATTCAAATTTGGAATGTTGTATTGTTTTTTTGTCAATGATAGTCATAGTTTTAATTGACATCAAAACCAGCCAGTGTCCCATAGACAAAAACTGTTAGTCGTAAAACTTTCTGAGTGCCCTAGTATACATAAACACATAAACGAATTTCATTGAAGTAAGACTAAGACATAACATAATATAAAATGTTTTGATAAGAAGTCGCTGCTGGAGCGATTAGGGAGTGGAGTACATACATTATGATAGCAAGGGATTAACTCGCCTCGGCCGGATTACGATTAGCAGCCATCATCGCATGAGGCGTGCGTGCGCACACGGAACTCGCTCCTCCTCGCTCTCCGTGCCGATAAGATAGCAAATAATAGCAGATATATCGGCCGCCGACGCGACGCGACGAGCAGGCAGCGCTTCAACTCAATACAGCCAGCCAGTACTTTCACCGACACGAGTCGTGTGCACTCCCACCCGTTCTGTTCATTCTGTTCACCTCACCTTCGTATTGATTGATACAGATAACTAGATCGTGCAGCCAGTATGTAGTTACATACATATATCTACCAGTTATCCTTCCTTCCTTACCTATAATAAAATCCAACGTCTGCTTTCTGTCTGAGTGTCTGTCTGTCCGCTTATAACTCGAGAACCACTGAACCGATTTTAATAAAACAAAATTCTACGGATATCTTGATTCTTCCCATCAACTATAGGCTACTTACTATCACGCTAAATGGTTTATGCGGTTAGCAGTGAAGTGAAATATGAGAGCGGGCGGAGCCGCGGGCACAGCTTGTACATTATAATATAATAGGTATTATCAAAGACAATATTGGCTCAAAAGGCAAAGCTTCATTGACACAGGTGACCACACAGCCGGCAGACTGTAGGGAGGGAGGGAGTAGAAAGAGCCTTTGTGTTTGCGTGGGATGGATGACTGATGTCTTCAGAGATAATGTACCTACATTCGGATGTATTAGCTAGCTAGACTATTTATCAAAATATCTCATTTATAATAATACGAGGGTGGATCCAAAACTTCTAAGCCCGACCATGAAATTGAAAAGAGTGGGTCCAAATCAATTTTTATTTTTCGACATAATCTCCATCAAGGTCGAATACCTTCGAAAAAAAAAAATGATTCCGGAAGGTCAAATACTAATTTACTGCGGCTATCACCTCTTCTTTGTCGAAAATTTCGAGCCACCAAAGTGTTTTTTTTTATTTGGAATAAGGTGGTAATCTGAGGGGGCTAAATCCGGCGAATTGTGGATTGGCGTTTTCTTGATGGAACAACACTTCCTTCCGCAGCAACCCCGGCCTTTTTTCTTTGATTTCTTCCCGAAGTCTTCACAAAAGGTTGCAATAATATTTTGAATTTATAGTTTCGCCTTTTGGTAAATAATCCCCTTCGCATCCCAGAAAATTGACTTTGTTGGTCGACTAAACAACCTTTCGGAGTGGGTGAGCCAGATCTTTTCCACCGCTTCGATTGTTGTTTTGATTCAGAGGGCCTAGTCCGAGTTTTCGTGACAGCTACGTAAACGTCAAATACCGATCGAATTGAGTTTTTATGTATGGAGCTCTCTAGTGGCGTCGCGGTGAGCGTATTGTGCTCCCATACATAAAAACTCAATTCGATCGGTATTTGACGTTTACGTAGCTGTTACGTTAACTCGGACTAGGCCCTCAGGAGTATGGTGGTGAACCCAGCTTTCATCCATCCATCCAAAAAATTCTCGGGATCGGCCTCAAAAAATTCCAAACAATCGCGGGAAATTGTGAAGCAAACTCGTTTTTGTTCAACTGAAAGCATTCTTGGGACCCAACGAGCAGAAACCTTATGGAACCTAAATTCTTCCGATATAATGTTTTGTACCCGGCCATAACTAATGCCTGAGATCTCAGCTGTCTTATTGATGGTAAATCTTCGGTCACTCAGTATCAGATCACTTTATTGACGTTTTCCTTCGTGGTAGACGTCGAAAGCCTTCCGCTCCTAGGGTCATCTTGAATGCTCTCCCGACCCCGCTTAAACTCAGCTTACCCACTTTTTGACACTGGAATACGATGGAGCAGACAGAATCCCCCAATGTGTTCACCATATCTTGATGGATATTTTTTGGTGGCATGCCTTTTTTATGGAGGTACTTCATCACTGCTCGGTTCCGACCTGCTTAGCTCGCCTAAGGCTGGCTAGCGTCACTACGTCCCTAACGTCAACTGCACTGTGACTGCACCCATGCAAAATAGCGAGGTAATATAATAACTGGCGGCGCGGCGTATGTAGATACGCGTCGCGATCGCGAATATAAGGCGACAGGCGGCAGGTGCCAGGTGGGCCCTGTGCGTGTTGTATGTAACAGTTGAGATGGACGCATGTTGAAAGCTGCTATAATAGTGAAAGTGACGTGATTCGCTCGGCCCGCGACGCGGCGGCGCCCGCCGGCGGCGCGAGTGCGACGCACGCACGACACGACCTCCACCTGGCTCTGCCGCCGGCACTTCCGGCTTCCGAGCCGTAGTAGACCGTCCGGCAGACCCACAGAGTACATTATATAGGTCTCACTTGCTCGCTCCTCAGTCCGGGGAGAAGCGCACACTTGAAATTAAATGTGAGTAGGTGTTTAAGTAGGTAGGTAGGTACCAATTCGTCATTCAGGCACGGGCGTTTGCCAGGCGCTTGCAACCGCTTACTTGGGACTGTCTGTGCTTGGGAGCCGCCGCGTCCGCCGCGCCGGCTTCCAGTGTAAGTAGGACCTCATTAATTGGCACAAACCTTCCGCAACAAATAACACCTCACACTCACACATACGTAATTAGGTAGGTAGGTAGGTATATCATGTTTGACGCATTGTCGTGACTCGTGTCTCACTTTTCTCAGCTCAGTCGCGCGAGTCGAGCGCGCGCGCGACATACAGTTATCATTCTAGCTTCTAGGGAACTCAAACTGGGTCGTCGCGGTTCTTCGTGTACGTAAGAAATATGCACGTTCATTTGTCACAGGTTCAATGTCTTCAACCAAGCTGAGTTTGCCTGCATTCATGATGTATACATGATTTATCCATGCAGGATGCAGACAATAAATGTTGGCTACTTAGTTCGCGTTATGAACTCGATTCCTGCGAGAACTGCTGAATGAAAACCCCGAACATTGGTTTGACTCATACCTTCGTGGTCGCCAACGATGTAATTGCTGGTGTTCCACAAGGTGGCGTGCTGTCTCCACTACTCTTCGCAATTTTTATAAATTTTGTCTCCAAACTCTTAGTTTCTCTCTACCACTTGTATGCCGATGACTTACAACTATATCTGGGAGGTAGTGCTGACGACATAGCTGGAATCATTGATGTGATCAATGCTGATCTGGCCACCCTATTTTGGCTGAACCAGATACTTTGGACTCATCGTGAATCCGAATAAGTCTCAGGTAGTGATTGCCGGAAGTCCTCGACTACTATCGAGGATATGACCGCGCCTCGTTGCCTGAGATCAGACAGAGATACAGACAGCGCGCGGCGTAGACTTAGTAATAGGCTTCCGTAGTTCCGTACGGATACGGAACGCTAAAAAGGCTTTCGCGAACTCCCGTAATAAATAAAGTACAATTTGGAAATATGCGGGCGGGACGCGTCGCTTGGAGCAGCGGGCGCGCGGCGCGGGGGCGGTGGGCGCGGCGCGCTGCCGCCGGGCTGCTCATGCTGGCTGGCGGGCGCGAGGTGAGGGTGAACGACCCGCGCCGCGCGGCGCGCAGCGCAGCGAACCGAATCCGTGCGCGTGTACCTGAGCCGTGTACTGTACAAGCATGTATGTATGTAGTACAACAGTCACAGCGCCCCGCCATCACTGTTCCATCCAACAAGTGTTTTTTTTTCTCTTTTAATCGCTTCCGATCGAATGGGTGTCACCACCTGCCTAGTGAAAGTGGATTTCACGTTTGGCGTCACCACACACACTACGTAGGTAGGTATGCGCTTGCGGCTCGGCGCGGCGCGGACGTGTGACTGCCGCTCTTGAGTCGTGGCATGTCGTGGTTCAGCGGCTAAGACCTCGACTGAAGCACCTAAAGTGTCAGTCAGTCGGCGTGTAAGCGTCCACTGCTGGACATACGCCTCTCCAATTTTCCTCCAGTCCTCCCGGCCTTCAGCGGTACGGAACCACTGCTTTCCGCCGACGTCATCAAGCACGTCGTCGTCCCACCTAGCGGGTGGTCTTCCCACACTCCGTTTTCCTGTCCACGGCCGCCAGTGTAGGACACGGTTACTCCAACGGTCGTCGTCTCTTCGGCTGACGTGCCCAGCCCACTGCCACTTCAGCTTAGCCGCACCCGGTGTCCAATATCGACTACTTTGATGCGTCGGCGGATTGCCTCGTTACGCACCATATCACGTAGCGATATTCCCAGCATGGCTCGCTCCATTGCTCGCTGGGCATCTTCCAACCTTTGGACACCACCGACCGTCAGCTTCCACGTTTCACACCCATACCACAGATTACTAAATAGGTCGCCCATACGCCATACATAACCGGGAGGACATTCTGTTAATATTTACGGGTTTTTTAATTTTGCGGAAGATCAGACCTCAGGGCGAATTTTAACTTTCCGAAGGCAGCCCAACCCAGTTGAATTCGTCTCTCGACCTCCTTTAGCAGACCTTGTCTACCAAACCGCAGAATTTTACCGAGATATACGTACTCTTCAACCTGTTCGATCACTTCTCCGTCAATAACGATTTGTCTTCCCCTCATAACCTCGGTCGCCATGACCTTGGTTTTGTTTCGGTTCATCTTCAGACCCACCTTCATCGACGCTGTATAGAGGTCTTCCAGCATGATCTGAAGCTGATCTCGGGAATTTGACAGAAAGTGAGCTACCTATTATAGACAAGCACATTTTGCTTCCCTTTACATTGTATTGTATTGTATACTAGCTGTGCCCGCGGCTCCGCCCGCTCTCATATTTGACTTCTCTGCTACTAACCCCATAAGACATTTAACGTGATGAAAAGTAGCCTATAATTGATGGGAAGAACCAAGCTATCCGTAGAAGCAAACTGTATTAAAATCGGTTCAGTGGTTCTCAAGTTATAAGCGGACAGACAGACATACAGAAAGCAGACGTTGGATTTTATTAAAGGTACAAGCTGTGCCCGCGGGTCCGCCCGCTCTCATATTTCACTTCACTGCTAACCTCATAAGCTATTTAGCGTGATAGTAAGTAGCCTATAGTTGATGGGAAGAATCAAGCTATCCGTAGATTTTTGTTTTATTAAAATCGGTTCAGTGGTTCTCGAGTTATAAGCGGACCGACAGACACTCAGACAGAAAGCAGACGTTGGATTTTATTATAGGTAAGGATAAGGAAGGAGGAAAGGATTATAATATAACACAGATATACAGCCCTCAGACACACGGGCAGACAGACAGACGGCGCGGCGGCGGTGTAGGCTTAGTATATAGGATTCCGTTATGATACGGAAAAAGACGAGGTCGACTTTTCTCCGCCTACGTTTACTTCCGACTCTGTTCAGCTTTTTAACCCCCGACGAAAAAAACGGAGGGGTGTTATAAGTTTGACGTGTGTGTGTGTGTGTGTGTGTGTGTGTGTGTGTGTCTGTCTGTGGCATCGTAGCTCCCAAACGGATGGACCGATTTGGATGCGGTTTTTTTTATTAGGAAGCCTGTTTAATCGGGATGGTTCTTAGCTATGTTTGTAATCAAGTAATTAAGTAATTAAGTAATAAAAAAAATTATTATCTTCAAAAGTGGACCGATTTGCATGCGGTTTTTTTTAAAAAGCTTGAAATAAAAGTTAAATTACAAATTTAAAAAACCCCCGACTCCTTTAAGTAAGTAAACGGAAATTATTTTTGACTTTTTAAGAGTCGGGGGTTTTTTAAATTTGTAATTTAACTTTTTTCAATACTTTTTGAAAATCATTGAACAGCTTTTTTATTAAAAGTGATATAACGCTTATAATAACCTTCCGGAAATTTAATTACGTGATGTGATGTCGGATCGCGTATGTCAACGAGCGTTGCTTGTGTGTAGAGCATACACAACAATATCCTCCTCAAAACACACACACATACACACATACTATCTAACAAACAAACAAACGGCAAACGTTGCATTTTTATGAGTACACAATAATGATGAGGATAATTCAGGGGCGCCGACTTTTAGAAATGCTCGTGGGTGCTCGTGAAATTTTTTTTTTTACTTTAGCCACTTGTTTTAAATGATAAAGAAGAGAAGAAAAGAAGATAAGTATAAAATCCTAGATTGAACAATCATCATCATCATCAGCGTGTTGCCGTCCACTGCTGGACATACGCTTCTCTAATTTTTCTCTAATTCTCCCGGCAGCACCCGGAAGCAGTGATTCGCAAAACATTTGCACAATGTTTTGCATTTGCCGCATTTACACATTTACACGAATGTACCTACGCATGTAGTACTCCTATATTCTATTGCATGTTATAGAATAATTTGAGAATAATATAGTAATACTATATAGCGTGCCTTGGGAGAGGCCTATGTCCAGCAGTGGACCGATACAGGCTGATGATGATGATGATAACGTTCGTATTCACCGCGCCACTAGTGTGAATGTGTAAATACGGCCGCTCATAAGTTTGTAGGAAGGAAATAAGGCACATTTATCGTAGCTCAAATCCGATTACTGATCATCAGTTTTTATATCTGTCGTCGTGGGTGCTCCGCACCCACTACTTACCGCTCGTGGGTGCTGGAGCCCCCGAGCACCCACGGAGTCGGCGCCTATGAGGATAATAATTAGAATATTTAGCTTAGAGTAAAATTCAATCGAGGACGCGACGCGGGGCGGGCCGGGCGCTGCGCAGGCAGGAGGTGCGAGTACGAGCGAGTATGCGGAAGGTAGTTGATCGATTGGACGTGTCATATCACTGTTTCCTAATCTTTAGCTATATATATATCATGCAATACATCCGCTCCGCCTCCGCCACAGCGCCGGACGGAACAGAAGGGTGATTCACACACATAGTTATCTGTAGCGTTCGTCGCGTCACAGAAGTAATAAATAATATAGGGCTATCGCGTCGCACTATGGGGCAATTTCACTGATAGTTTGGCCAATATTATTTTATAACAAAAGTCACACTCATGTCACTTTTAGTGACTATGCTAGGCGTTTGAATATATACTATATTGTTTTGTCGAAAGGTGAACCTTGTTTCAAATATTAATTACAATGAATATTGGTAAAGGTACGTGGTATTTGTTAGTATAAATGTAGTATCAGTTTAAAAAGTTGTATTTTTCGAGCAATTATCTACCAACTTAATTACTTAATTCACTTAGATTTTTATCAATATGATTTTTGATTGAGAATATTTCGAAAATGGGTATTTTGCTACAAATGCATACTATCAGTAAATATTGACATATTATAGTAGTTTTTATATTTGTAATCAAAACTTCGGCCAAAATGCACAAAATTATTTTTTTTTTAAATTACGTAAAATCTATCCTTACCTATAATAAAATACATATAATAAAATCGTAGACTTACCGTGTCTGTACATTCAATATTTTTGCAAAACAATAACTGGGGGACGGAAGGAATAAGTAATAGAACGTAAAAATATAGTTTTTGAAATTTTTGTCGGTTTGTTGGTTTGTTTGTTCGTTTGTGCGCGCATCACGCAAAAAACACTCATTGGATTAAAAATCTAATTACTATAAAATATGAAGCTTTATTCCGAGTAACATTTAGTGTTTATTTCATCAAAATTAACCCACAGAATCAAAAGATATTAATTTTTTAAGTTAGGTAGAAAATATCTTATAGCAACACGCCACCGTGCCACCGCGCGCAGCGCCCCCGCAGCGCCGTGTCGCGGCGTCGCGCGGATCTTTTGTTTAGTGTCATGGAAAAGAATCACGGCCGTAGACTGGTGAGGGTGAAAAATTTCATGTTTGCAGTTTTTATCTGAATCTAGTCGAAAACACACCTTCAGTTTTTTTTTTTTTTGTAATCTGTGGCTTAATATCTACTAACCAAAATGTTAGCTTTAGAAGGAGGACGGTAATTTTTTGCACATTTTTAGCTGTATCGACCACTAATGGACTTAAAATTGTACCAAAAATTTTTTAGAGTCCTTACAGTTAGAGTTAGCTCTTTCAAATGATACCCCTCACGATATGTTAGTTTAAATATTTTTTTATTGGTATCAAATTGGCCCCCCCATATTAATGTAAAATAAATTGTTTATCTAGTTTTTTAATGATATGTGCGCGTCATCAAGATCTATCATGCCAAATTTTCTAGAAAGTTTCTACGTTACTTAGTTTTCGAGAAAACCCTCTGCGACAGACGGACGGACACCGGAGTGATCTTATAATGCTTCCGTTTTTCCTTTTAAGGTACGGAACCATAAAAATGGACGAAACCAATTTAACGTATTATTTATTTATTTGGTCTTCAACATGTAGGACATATTTTTAGTGCATTAGCTTAAGTTTAACCTTGTGTCGACACAATAATGGAATCGATCGTCCGTCATCGCGTCGTTCATCCGCAAGACGGTCAGTTGTGACTTGTGCCAGGCATGGTGCCAGCCAGGAGCTCGGCCTGCGAGTCGAACGGCGCGGGCGGAGTCGCTATGCAGTATTGATTGAGGCGTAGGTTAGGTCTTGTGGGTTAGATACCGCGCGCCGTAACGTACCTATTTTGCTGTATCACATTTATATATTAAAAACTACTAACTACCCACTAAATCCACATAATAATTATAAAATCTAGACTAGGTACCTACCTACATGAGACTAAAAAAATGTTTTAAAAAACATAAAACCGACTTCCTAAAAAAAGTAGAACTAAAAAACTATTTAAAATAAAAATATAAAAACCGCCTTCAAAAATATATGAAATAAAAACCTAAAAAAAAAACGAACCCTAGAGTTGAAGGCGGTGCTAAAAAGGCTACACAAATCACAAAGGATATCATCCACTCATGTTTTCTTTCATGCATCATTTTTGCTTGTTTTAGCACCGCCTTCCACTCTAGGGTTCGTTTTTAGGGTTCCGTAGTCAACAAGGAACCCTTATAGTTTCGCCATGTCCGTCCGTCTGTCTGTCTGTCCGTCTGTCCGCGGCTTAGCTCAGATATCCTTAGTACTAGAAAGTTGTAAGTTGGTATGGGTATACATATTAATAACGCCGACAAAGTGGTAAAATAAAAATTTTTAAATAATTTTTTTTTAGGGTACCTTCCCTACACGTGAAGTGGGGATGAATTTTGATTTTTCACGTCTATCCCATCGTGTGGGATGTCGTTGGATAGGTCTGTGCAAAATATTGCGGGTTTGTGTAAAGTATTTTTCGATTTAGGGATCGGTTTGGGAATTATTAAGCTTTTAAGTGCTAATTTTTGTTAGAGTCAAGTGTCCCCACCCCCTGCCAGCTAAACGGTTGTTATTAGATATGTGAAAAAATTTACAGCAGTAGTATATATATCGAAATTAAAAGGAAAACTATCACAGCTAAGTAGGCTGTACAGATTGAGTAAGTCGACCAACCTATAAAATGTACGGACGACAGCCATCATTTCACTGTTGAAGAACTTTTTCAAATTAACATTCATTTATTTCCCCTACAAAATTATACAAATAATCAAATAATTTATTTTGAAAGGGTTCCGCAACTACGGAACCCTACACTGCGCGTGGCCCGACACGCACTCGGCCGCTTTTTGTTAGGTTTTTATTTCATATATTTTTGAAGGCGGTTTTTATATTTTTATTTTAAATAGTTTTTTTGTTCTACTTTTTTTAGGAAGTCGGTTTTATGTTTTTTAAAACATGTTTTTTTTTCACAGTTTTTTTAGTAATTTTTTGCTATTAATGTACTCGGCGGAATGGCTCGGCCTTCGGCCTCGCGATTCCGCCTCGCTTTCCAATGCGATCTTTACCCAATTAAAATAGGACCACGTCAGCCTCGATAGCTCAGTGGTGCAGACAGTCAACTGTCGCTATTGAATGTTAAGCAACGCTGGGTGCGGTCAGTACTTGGATGGGTGACCGCTGACCGTTGGAGGCTGACCGAGGTTCGGATTCCTCGTAAAACTGTAGGTCCCTTCCCTCCTAATCTAATAGTGATGTAGCCAACCGTGTCAGTTTCCATAAAAAAAAACCTCAGGGTTATCCCCTTTCAAACAAAAAAAAAAACGAATTTTCAAAATCGGCCCACAATTGGCGGAGTAATCGCGTAACAAACATCCAAAAAAAGAAAACATACCGGCGAATTGAGAATCTCTTAGGTCTAAAGTAAATTGCTCGTGAAGACAAATGCAACGAGCCCAAACACAATGGGTTTATCATGTGTAGCTCAACTCTTTTGCTACTACCTACTTACATTCCACTATATTGTCAAATCTCAAACATCCAAAGGTTGACTGTAAGGGATAAGTTCGCCTTTGCGCCTTATGTAAATTTTCCAATGTATTTTTACTGTTTAATGTTTACTGTAGCAATAAAGAATTTTCTATCTATCTATCTAGTTTAGGAGTTCCTATCGCCACCTTCCGTCTCCATCATCAGACCAGCTCGATGGTACTCGTACCATAATATATTAAGCCGGCCGGTCGGATATTATCTGGCCGGTTGGAAAAGAACAATTTCAAAGGGGTTAGAATATTTTACTATGGAAGATGGCTTGGGGCGGTGGCGGCCATTTTGAAAAAAAACTCAAAACAAAGGTCAGCGATGAAACCTGGATAAATCGATAGGGCATACATAGACAAACATAAAATGTTATATAACATTTTATGTTTGTCTATGTACCCCCTATCAATTTATCCAGGTTTCATCGCTGGCCTTTGTTTTGAATTTTTTTCAAAATTGGCGGCCGATGACCAAGCCACTAACTTTCGAAGCCCTTTAACAAGGGTCCGAATATGTATCACTTTCACTAGTATATCGATTCATGTATTTCAACAGGACAGGGAAAATTTCAAAATATTATTATTATTATTTTATTTCTTTATTAACACATTATCTTAAAACTAATTTTGTACATATTAAAAACCTAACATTAAAAACATATACAAAATTAACCTTAAAAAAATGGAATTTCCACCACCGGCGGCGGGGCGAACCCAGGCTACCGATGGTCGGACCCGAGAGAGAGAAACCTTCGGACAATTCGAGCGGTGTCGAGCAAGACCGCCTTCTGCATCTGACCCTTGATCCAAGCAAGTGGCTCTAGTGAGAGCCTCTTGAGATGATGGTCGAGGCTCTTCGCTATCAGCCCATGCGCAGACACGACTATGGGCACAACGATCGTCGAGTCCACGGGCCACATGTCGGTAACCTCATGAGACAGATCGATGTATTTTAACATCTTGTCTTTTTCTGCCTTCACAAGGTTCTCGTCATGCGGCACCGTGATGTCGACGAGCGCTGCGCGCCGCGCCTCCCGGTCGATGATTACTATGTCAGGTCTATTAGCCATAATAGTCCTATCAGTGATAATCGACCGGTCCCAGTAGAGCGTGATGTGAGCATTTTCGAGAACTGGCTGTGGGTTATACTTGTAGTAAGGCACCTCCGAGCCGACAAGGTTGAACTTCAAAGCAAGTTGCTGATGGATGATCCTGGCTACTAGGTTGTGCCTGTGCAAATACTCGGAGTTGGCAAGTTGCGAACAACCGGAGATTACATGTCTGAGGGATTCGCCAGGTTTGTGGCAGGCGCGGCAGATGTCAATGGTGCCATCCTTCATAATGAATCTCCTGTAATTGTTGGTCTTGACAACTTCGTCTTGTATTGCACAGACAAAACCCTCGGTTTCCCCAAAGAGGTCCCCGAAGCGTAGCCAGTGCACGGAGGCGAGTTGATCTACATCCGGCCCCGTGAGAGACCGGAAGTACCTACCGTGCAGCGCCTTGCCTTTCCATACTTCCAGGCGGTCCTCGGTGCTCAGTACAAGTGGCTTCCGCCAGTCCTCTTTTCCCATGTCCAACGGGGTAAGGCCTTTATCACTGACGACGACATCGCGGTGCATCTCACAGACATCAGTCTTTTCCATAAAATACTGACGGAGATTGCATACCTCGCGGTTGTGTAGGTTTTTGGCATTTAGCATACCTCTACCCCCACACTTCCGCGTAGGGCATGGATACCGGGATCCCGGGATCCCGAAACACCGGGATCCCGGATGATATTTTGCGGTATTGTCAGTACCGGTGTTGGTAATCGAATACCGGGATTTCGGTATTACGTTCAATCAAAGCGCATAATTAAAATTTTAAAGGTACTGTAGCGTTGCGGCTGAAAGTATTTCTACAATTTTTGTATAAAACTTATCACGACACGCTGCTCATTGCATTGGTATCGTAGTGTCATGCCGCTACAGTGCAATGTTTAATAAAAAAGATCTAGTAGAAAGAATCATATCATATTGCTGCAGTTAGAGCGTCGGCACACAGCACCACGTCTGGCCTGCCAGAATTTGGTACAGAAGAAAGTTGCTTCAATATTGTAGAAGACCTGCCTGTAACAGTCTTACAAGAAGAGTTCAAGCCATTGATAGACAAGGTGAGGAAAGTCGTGAAATTATTTCGAAACTCGCCAACGAAAGACGACGACGTCCTCCAGAGATATGTCAAAGATGAACATGGCAAAGAATTGGGTCTGCAGATCGACTGCAAGACTCGTTGGAGCAGTATTGCGGATATGCTCGAGCGATTTCTGAAAATCAAGAGTTCCGTAATGAAGGCTTTGATAGATCTGAAATCAAATATAAAATTCACGGACAAAGAGTTAGACACGTTGCAAGAAATTCAAAACGCCCTCAAAATTGTGAAAGCCACTGTAGAGGCACTCTGCCGCCAACATGTAAATACTAGTATATAAATAGTACGCGTGGAGATGGCACTTTTTGAAAATGGAGGCGACAGGGGCAAGCATTTGTCAAAAGTATTTAATGCCCTGAAGACAATGCGACCTAAAAGCGTCGATTCCGAGAGAGCATTCTCTAGTGCTGGCTATTTGTGCAGCAAGATCCGCTCTTCTCTAGCTGACCAAACACTAGACATGCTATGTTTTCTGCGATCCCACTTTCAAACTGAACGTGCTAATAAACTTTAACTTGTTTTTCTCTCTTTTGTTTAATTATTTTAATGTGCCAAATTCTAGTATTGTTTTCTGAGGTAATTTTGTGTATTCTTTTTTGACGTGATAACGTCACATCTTATAAATTGATGAACACCGGCTGCACGCACGAAAAAGTGTCACGTTCCATCTGAGCCTGTGTGTGCAAACGAGAGCGCGTAACAAGCGATAGAGAGGAACAATCGTCCCAAGCGTCGGCTTGTTGTACACATTTATCTCTCTGGTTCTAAAGTACCAGGGCAGCAGACGATGGGCAGTATGACGTTATCACGTAAAACTATCGTCCGTAAACCGACTTTACAGACAACCATTTTTTTTATAAGTTTTATATTTTAACTATTTGTTATTACTATACCATAGTTTACAAAACCAATTCATACCAAATAATTATGTGTCTATGTCTAAGCCAAAGCTGGTTTTCTAAGTGGTAAGTGCAAAATGTTAATTATAGAAAATCATTGCAAAATACTACTGTTTTGTTATTATGTAAACTGATATAACACTACTTTTGTGTATATTTGAATAATTAAATAAACCAAACTATATTCTGTTTTATTTCTAACCTCGCTTCATACATTTAAAAAAAAATTTACTGTCAATAATTTATCAATTAAAATCCATTCATTATCCATTTATAAATTAATTTAAACTGCTTTTGTCTTCTATATGCATATTAAACAATAAAGCTTCAAGTTTCAAAATATTTAAATAAGCTTGCATAAACTTACCATACAAAATTTGAACACAATTCTTAAAGTTTGTGAATTTTTTTCCGGGATCCCGAAAATACCGGGATCCCGGTATTAAGCATTCAATCCCGAAAAAAATACCGGTATTGAAAATGGGCACCGGTATCCATGCCCTACTTCCGCGGGATATACAATCTCATGACCGATGATCGTGGATGATGCATCCGGGACGTCGTCATCAGCGTTCTGACCTTTCTGTCCAGGGCGTCCAGCTCAGTCTGAGACCATTTGAGTATGCCAAAGGTGTATATAAGAACGGGCATGACCCAACCGTTGTAGGCTCTGATTTTATTACCGCCCGACAATAGACTTTTCAGTACTATTGTGAGACGGTGATAGAATTTAGCCTTTGCATGTTGTTTCATGACCGTATCCTTGATACCAAGGCACTCCTGCATACCCAAATATTTGTAGGTTTCTTCGTCAGAGAGGGCTCGAATGTTCACCGACTCCGAGAGTTGAATCCCGTCGGAGGCCATGACCCTCCCTCGTTTTATATGGATGCTCGCACACTTGTCTATTCCGAACTCCATTCCAATGTCCGTGCTGAAATTTTCAGTTGTCTTCAGCATCGACATCAGCTCAGAGTCCGAACTAGCCAGTATTTTTAGGTCATCCATATAGAACAAGTGAGAAATCGAGTGGCTCCCTCTCCGCAGAAAGTAGCCCAGTCCCGAATCCTCCAGAAGCGAACTGAGAGGGTTCAGAGCTAAGCAGAACCAAAGCGGGCTCAGGCTGTCACCCTGGAAGATGCCCCGCCGTATATGAATGCAGTCGTCCACATCAGAAAGCTGTCCTTCACCTGGAAGGCTGAGAACTGTTTTCCATTGTTCCATACATGCACTCAGGAATTGACAGATGTTTTCATCAACTTTGTATATTAGTAAAACTTTCTTGAGCCATGTGTGGGGTACAGAATCAAATGCCTTTTTATAATCAATCCAGGTGGCGGACAGATTCTTTCTGCTGCGGCGAACCTGCTGGAAAATAGTCGCATCTATGAGAAGAAGCTCCTTAGTACCGCGGGATCCAGCCCGACATCCATTCTGAGTAGCCGACATGATGTTATTTTGGCGGTCGTGAACATTTATTTTGTTTGTCAGAATGGATGTCAGTAGTTTATAGATAGTAGGCAAACATGTAATTGGTCTGTAATTTTTTGGATCCGCGGTACTACCGGTTTTATGGAGCAGGTGGGTGATTCCTGTGGTCATGAACTCTGGTAGCGCTCGTTGGTCTATGGCTTCCTGGTATTGAATTGCCAAGCGAGCATGGCAGCAAGTAAGCCATTTGAGCCAGAAGTTGTGCAGTCCGTCGGCCCCGGGAGACTTCCAATTGTGGGCACGACGGATTGCCGAACTAACATCAAGCTCTGTCAAGTTCACTGGCTCCATCGGCTCTATGTCTTGACATGCTCGCTCGACAGTCCTCATCCATTCACCTTCGACGTGGCAGACGGGCTCTGACCATATTTTACTCCAGAATTGATAATTTTCTGCTTTGGTAGGTTTAGCCTCATCTGCCACTAGCTGTTTAGGCTGCTCCCAGTTTCTATACACCCGCCTTTGGTCACTCTGGAACTGGCGATTCAGTTGATATCGATCGACACGCTCTCTATAGCGGCGGATACGCTTTGCCCACGCGCTGATCCGCTGCTTATTATAATTATTATTATTATTATTTGGTAATGAACTAGCAGCTATGCTGATGGGTTCATGTCTATGATGATCACTGGTGTTGCTAATTGTTATATTTCTTCGCTTTTTAAGTACTTGTTATTAGGTATTTAATACTTTTTAGTTCTAGTTGTTTTTTTTTTTTTTTTGGAAGTCGGTTTTATATTTTTTAAAACAGTTTTTATTTCATTCTTTTTAGTAATATTACATAAAAAAGAATAATCGAAATCGATTGAAGTGGTACAGAATTATTCGCCATATGTGTCAGACTGCAAATTGCTGAATTAAGTCCACATCACAAAAGTTTTGCTGAAGGTAACCACACACCATACTAATTTATCAAACTGAAAATTGCTGAAAACGACCACATCACAAGTTTTGCTGAAGGTAACCACACACCATAGTGTTATGTTGATTTTTCATAAACCGCTCAATCAATTTCGATAAAATTGAAATGGGACCACCTCTGAAGTATGACCTACCAAACAAAAAAAGAATTTTCTAAATCGGCCCTCAATTGACGGAGAAATCGCGTAACAAACATACAAAAAAAAACATACAGTCGAATTGAGAACCTCCTCCTTTTTTGGAAGTCGGTTAACAAGAAATAATGTTGGTGCCTTACACTGAATTGGGATAGGTTTAAGCCTATCCCAATTAATCATATCCCGGGCGGATTAAACCCTACCACCTAGTAATATAAGAAGGGAGTTATATCCCTTAGTCGCCTTTTACGACATACACGGGGAGAGATGCAGTGGGGCTATTCTTTTAAAGTACCGGCCCCACAAGGTACAATTAAAATGAAATCTTGCAACGACACTCCTCTCTACCGCACTGTGTCGGCGCGCAGGCTGGTGACGCGGGCGTGGTGCGGCTGCGGGCGGAGGGCGGCGCCGGCGGCGGCGGGTCGGACTCGGACTCGGAGCCGGAGTGGGCGGAGGTGCTGCGCGGCGGCGGAGGAGGCGCCGCCTCGCCGCCCTGCGACGTGCGCTTCTACAACGACAACGTGCTCATCAACGGCCGCAGCAACCTCGCGCAGAACAACCGCGACCGCATCGCCAAGGTACGTATTTTCATATAATTATCCTTCCTTAAGTTCCTTATTCCTTACCTATAATAAAATCCAACGTCTGCTTTCTGTCTGTATGTATGTGTGTCTGTCTGTCCGCTTATAACTTAAGAACCACTGAACTGATTTTAATACAGTTTGCTTCTACGGATAGCTTGGTTCTTCCCATATATTATAGGCTACTCTTCATCACGTTAGATGGCTTATGAGGTTAGCAGAGAAGTCAAATATGAGAGCGGGCGGAGCCGCGGGCACAGCTAGTACTTTATGTTTATACTAGCTTTTGCCCGCGGCTTCGCTCGCGTGAAATTCGTATTTCAAAGGAAGAAAGTAAGTAACTAAGGCCGATCTGCGTTAAGGTAAACGATAAACCTTCTCAACTAAAGTAAGTAACTAAGGGCGTGGCCGAAGGCCGAGCTGAGTTCAAGAAGACGATAAACCTACTCAAAGTAAGTAATTGAGGGCGAGGCCGAAGGCCGAGCTGCGTACAGGAAAACTATAAACCTTCTTGAAGAAAGTAAGTAACTGAGGGCGAGGCCGAAGGCCGAGCTGCGTTCAGGAAGACGATGACCTTTTCGAAGAAAGTAAGTAACAGAGGGCGAGGCCAAAGGCCAAGCTGCGTTCAGGAAGACCATAAACCTTCTCGATGAAAGTAAGTACCTAAGGGTGAGGCCGAAGGCCGAGCTGCGTTCAGGAAGATTATAAACCTTTTCGAAGAAATTAAGTAATTGAGGGCGAGGCCGAAGGCCGAGCTGCGTTCAGGAAGACTATAAATCTTCTTGATGAAAGTACATAACTGAGGGCGAGGCCGAAGGCCGAGCTACGTTCAGGAAGACCATAAACCTTCTCAATGAAAGTAAGTAACTAACGGCGAGGCCGAAGGCCGAGCTGCGTTCAGGAAGACTATAAACCTTTTCGAAGAAATTAAGTAATTGAGGGCGAGGCCGAAGGCAGAGCTGCGTTCAGGAAGACTATAAACCGTCTTGAAGAAAGTAAGTAACTATCGCCCATAGTTACCTACTGCCATCGAGAAGGTTTAGCGTCTTCCAGGATACAGCTCGGCCTTCGGCCACGCCCTTAGTTACTTACTTTCTTCGAGAAGGACTTCCTGAACGCAGCTCGACCTTCGGCCTCGCCTCAGTTACTTACTTTCTTCTTTTGAAATACGAATTTCTTCTCCCTCTCCCTCTCCCTCTCCCTCTCCCTCTCCCTCTCCCTCTCCCTCTCCCTCTCCCTCTCCCTCTTCCTCTCCCTCTCCCTCTCCCTCTCCCTCTCCCTCTCCCTCTCCCTCTCCCTCTCCCTCTCCCTCTCCCTCTCCCTCTCCCTCTCCCTCTCCCTCTCCCTCTCCCTCTCCCTCTCCCTCTCCCTCTCCCTCTCCCTCTCCCTCTCCCTCTCCCTCTCCCTCTCCCTCTCCCTCTCCCTCTCCCTCTCCCTCTCCCTCTCCCTCTCCCTCTCCCTCTCCCTCTCCCTCTCCCTCTCCCTCTCCCTCTCCCTCTCCCTCTCCCTCTCCCTCTCCCTCTCCCTCTCCCTCTCCCTCTCCCTCTCCCTCTCCCTCTCCCTCTCCCTCTCCCTCTCCCTCTCCCTCTCCCTCTCCCTCTCCCTCTCCCTCTCCCTCTCCCTAGTACGCGATAGTACGGAACCCTCTTTACGCGAGTTCGAATCGAAGTTGACCACTTTTAAAAAAAAATTGTTACCATGGGATATACACTTAATTTACAGGAAAACGTAAACGAAAATCCCAATCCTTCTAGTTCTCACAGAAAACGCGATGGTACGGAACCCTCTGTACGCGAGGTCGGCTCGAACTTGACCACTTTTTTTAAAAATTATGTTACTCCGGGATATACACTATCCATATACGAAGTTTCGTCCAAATCTGTCCAGCCGTTCAGGCGTGAAAGAGGAACAAACAAACAAACAAACAAACAAACAAACAAACAAACATACTTTCACATTTATGATATTAGTGAGATGTTAGTACTAAGCGCGTACTCGCTTTCTATATATTTTTAATTGGAAAAATGCAAATCGAAAATCATTGCAAAAAATACATTTTTTTGTAAACAGATTTGAACCGGGGTCTCTGGCTTGAGCCGCCAACAAACCAGAGACCCAGGTTCAATGTTCAATGTGGAACCGTGCAAGTTGACTGTTCGAAAAAATTATGCGACATCATGAAGGTGCAATAGATCGGAAATTTGGAGATTGGTGGTGTAGTTGGTTATCGCGTTGGCGGCTCAAGCCAGAGACCCAGGTTCACATCCTGGTCGGGATGTATTTTTTCCAATGATTTTCGATTTGCATTTTTCTAATTAAAAATATATACATACATACACATACATACCTCTCTGCACTCTGTCTGTCAGCTGTGTCCGTGTTCTCTACTTACATACATATACATTGTAGCTATGTTCACATTATATTGTGCGTTATTTATTTATTAAATTCCTGTTGCTAATGTCTATGTACCTACACTACCTGCCATTGCCTTTATTCTTCTTCACCTTACACCTCGTCGCCCAAAGGTTGAATGGAAGAAATCGCTTATAGTTCTATAAGTCCGCCTTCGCACATCATGGTTCTTTTGTTTCTCTGTGTGTTAATGTATGTATATTTATTATATTGTACTTCTGTATGTTTGTTAATGTGTTGGTGTAGGCAATAAACAATGTAGGTGCATACTATTTGTATGTAGTATTTTTTGTAGGTATTTTTTGTACATACTAATCCTTACCTATAATAAAATCCAACGTCTGCTTTCTGTCTGAGTGTCTGAGTGTCTGAGTGTATGTCTGTCTGTCCGCTTATAACTCGAGAACCACTGAACCGATTTTAAACTGACTAAAATCAATATACACTTGCTTATATAAATTTTGTGATTAATGATAGTAATTATTAAACATTTCTTTGTTACACCAATTATATTTTAGCGTATAACCCCACAACAACTATTAGCATTATTATAATTCATGTAGATAGCATATAAAAATATATACATATGAGAAAAATAAATATATATATATATATATATATATTAGCACTATATTAGAGCATACGTATATTTTTAGATTTAAAGTAAGTATATATTCTATATTCTTTATTATAACCTTAACTCGTACATAAATAATTAAATGTTCATATGTGTCTCGTCTTGATGTAGCAAATACTCTCTGACAGTTACAGTGAAGATGTCCGAAAACCGAATCCATTCACACCTCACACACACATCTACGCGCGCCGGCCGATCTACCTACCTTCATTTCAGTGACAGTGTATATACATATGAGAAAAATAAATATATATATATATATATATATATATTAGCACTATATTAGAGCATACGTATATTTTTAGATTTAAAGTAAGTATATATTCTATATTCTTTATTATAACCTTAACTCGTACATAAATAATTAAATGTTCATATGTGTCTCGTCTTGATGTAGCAAATACTCTCTGACAGTTACAGTGAAGATGTCCGAAAACCGAATCCATTCACACCTCACACACACATCTACGCGCGCCGGCCGATCTACCTACCTTCATTTCAGTGACAGTGCAAGTAAAAACTTATTGGAGAGGTGAATGGGTTTGCGGGTAGATGTGTGCTGTGAGTTGTTTCTCGCTAACTAGGTAGATAGAAGTGAAATGGATAATAATCAACCACCTATAGTACAGCCATTAATGGCCAGTTTAGGTGGGAGTGATTAATGAATGTATTAAATCTAGAACATATATTTAAACATTATTTTGTACAATGAAGCTGTAATGTAATGTTTTAGACACAAATAAAAAAACTTTTTTACTTTTACTTTTTACTTTACTTTTTAATAAAACAAAATTCTACGGATAGCTTGATTCTTCCCATCAACTATAGGCTACTTACTATCACGCTAAATGGTTTATGAGGTTAGCAGTGAAGTGAAATATGAGAGCGGGCGGAGCCGCGGGCACAGCTTGTCCTTACCTATAATAAAATCCAACGTCTGCTTTCTGTCTGAGTGTCTGAGTGTCTGAGTGTCTGAGTGTCTGAGTGTATGTCTGTCTGTCCGCTTATAACTCGAGAACAACTGAACCGATTTTAATAAAAAAAAAAATGTACGGATAGCTTGATTCTTCCCATCAACTATAGGCTACTTACTATCACGCTAAATGGCTTATGAGCATACATCGGAATCCGCGGGGCACGAATGATTCAAGGTTGTTTAGTGATGGGACAATGTATCCACAAATATCGAAAATCAACCGTTATTTTAGAATAATATGGAATAATGTCGATTATTAAAACTAAGAGTATTTCTATAGAAAATAAAATATAATAAATAAATGTTGTATTTACTTTGTAGGTACAATACAAATCTGTTCAAACCACAATTTTAGTTTTTATTAGTATGGAATAGAAAGAATTTGATTTTTGTTACCAACTTACAAGACTTTTTTGTTACTGTTATGAAACTGAATCGATTAGGTTATAAAAATCAACCACCTATTTTTTTATTTAAATACCTACATAAAAAATTTTTTTACTTAAAAAAAGCCCAAGGTCCAAAATTTTTTATATAGGTTTTACTCCCTATATGGTACAGAACCCCCCCTTAGCGTACTATGAACTAATTTTGAAAGACCTTATATAAATATGTATTATATTTACTTAATCGTTAACATAAAGTATACATGTTTATATAAGTACTGTAGGTATATAAGTATTCAGGTCTGAAATATAACATGAATAAAATACAATAAACAAATAAATATGAGTATCGATAACAGTGTCGATTGTTTATTGATCGCCGTAGTCAATCCCTAACAAGGTCGTATTCCTGCCCCGCGGATTCCGATGTCTGCTTATGAGGTTAGCAGTGAAGTGAAATATGAGAGCGGGCGGAGCCGCGGGCACGGCTAGTATATTATACAATTTAGAGCGATTCTTGCATTTGGTTGTGTTCACGAACAGGTTGCTCTCAGATACGAGAACTTGACATGTGATAGGATTGAATAGGCTAGGTAGGAGGCTCGCGGCAGGCCGGCGACACGGTTGAATGTATTGTGTAACCGCGCGTGCGCATGTATGTGTTCCGGGGTGGGTGAGGGTCGACGGGAGCGGTCGGACTAACTCACGGGAGGTGACTCGTCGCATGGGCTGCTGCTAGCTAGCATTTATTGTTCTTTCGTTTAGCAATCGATGCGGTGTCGCGGCGTTCGCCCGCTGTTCATCTTTCTCTTTCTCGAACCGAACTCTCTCGCTCGCACATTCCACCCGTACTCTGCGTTTATCAACCCTATCGTTCAAAGCGGGCTCAAGCTACATACGCATCTCCGTGCGTATCTATAGATCAACTAAACTCACACGTACAGGCTCGTGTCGCTTCTGGGCGTTAGCCCTATATCTCTCTTCTGTGCTCGCGGCCTGCGAAATGAAATGAAATGCAATGTCCTCGCAACGGGGCAAGGCCAAGTGGGCGTCACGTGTCACGTGTCTCGTGGCCGCACCGCATGCTCCGCCACCGGCGCGTGAGTGCCGGAGCCGGACATCAAGAACGCAGCTCGGAACATTGCGGCAACACAAGCAGATCTGGAGGCTGACCGTGGTTCGGATTCCACGTTAAACTGTAGGTCCCTTCCCTTCTTACCTTACTAGGTGGTAGGGTTTATCCCGGCCGGGTTGGTACCAGCGCACTGAACGAAACGTCGGTCGAAACGGCTATGTAAATAGTTTGTGTTTTCCGTCCAGTTCAGTGTAGCCGGCACGACCGAAGCGAAGCACTGACATGGCACCTAGTTCACCCAGTGTTCTAAAATTAGATGCTTATTACAGTCGTTTGAGAGCAGATTCCAGCAGCGGGAGCACAAATGCGTCGATAAGCCTATATCGATCGATAAACATCTATTCGTCTTCTTCTATTCTACTTCGTCGAACGAACGAAGCAAATAGATGTTTATCGATCGATATAGGCTTATCGACGCATTTGTGCTCCCGCTGCAGGACTTCAAAAGTATAAAAACAAATTTATAAATTTTTGTGAATCCTTATGCGATCAGTTTGACTGAAATAATCAGTTATCCTGCTAATATTCAGTTGGAACTCACTGACCTGCAAAATCATTCTGCACAAAAAAAACATTTTTTCAGAAAAAATCTCTTAAAAGTCAGAAACTTCTTCAGAAGAATTTGTAGATTTCTGGAAATTGGTACCAAAAGAAGATTTTCCTGCAATCACTGACCTGGCCTTTCAATTTTTAAGTAGTTTCGGTTCAACTTATGTTTGTGAAAAGATTTTTTCAAATCTTAATTATATAAAAAATAAATAGCGCACATCTCTAATGCCTGGTTGACACGATGCGAGTTCACGCACGAGAAATGCTTCTCGAACGCATTCACGCACCGTGTAGACAGTTCTCGCAAGCTCGCATGCGTGCACGAACGCAGCGTCGTTCGCGCTCGAACGAGTTCATGCATGCTTATTAGTTGGCGTTCGAGAGGAGCGTCTCGCACGAAGTTTGTTCGTGAAAAAAAAGTTTTCTTAGTGGTTTTTGGTTCTTTACGGCATCATGACAAAGTGGACTGATGTGCAAATGATTAAGTTATCTTTATATACTTATCCATTTCCTTATCCACATAGATCTCAAGACTAGGTGGTAGGGTTTAACTCGCCCGGGTTGGTACCACCGCACTGAATGAAAGGTCGGTCGAAATGGCTACCTATGTAAATAGTTTGTATTTGCCGTCCAGTTCAGTGTAGCCGACATGACCGAAGGGAAGCACTGACATGGCACCTAATTCACCAATGTGTTATGGGTTGACATCACGGATGTTGTAGGTGATGTAGCCAACAGTGTAAGTTTCTATTAAAAAAAAATCTTTTCTGTTTTTTCTACTTTATTTTGTTTCTTATCAAACGTCGTGCTATAATAAACGCTAAAATTGTACCAATACACGCCAAACCTTCGTCTACAGACTCCATTTTTTGCAACTGACAAAACAGAGAAACACAGACGAGCTCGAACGAGATGTGGAATAGTGTAAACAGTTCCACGAACGCTTCACGAATGCGAGTTTTCTCGTTCGAGAAGGCGGCATGCTTCTCGTGCGTGAAATCTCGCATCGTGTCAACGTACCATAACTGAGCAACATATTTCTCATTTGTTTTTACTGTCCACATCTGATTTAACGCCTAATATAGGAAAATTATTAAAACAGAAACAATTTCAGAAATCACATGAATTGTGGCAATTTTTTAGTTTGATTTTCATTTTTGTTAATTGTATTTCTTTATTTGGCACAAGAAGCTATTTATGTTGTTATTTTAAACTTGTAAAATTAAACTTTATTAAATTAAACAACTATTTCAGAATGTTGCATTTCTTTTATTCCACAATAAAGTTAGGCTCATTGTTATAAGAAATAACGAAAATACGCACCGTCAGTGGTGTTCAGTTTTCGTATGTGTAGCCTTAAAACTATCCAGTGTACCCTGTGGGTAGAATGAAAATAATCTCCACAGGTCAATATTCTTAATTTTTACTTTTTTTCGCATCATCATTGTGATCTACCTTCATTCTGTCTCTTCTCGTTATAACACCGTGCGTGCACAAGCTTCTCGATAATTCTTAAATAAAAATTCTTCCTGCGCAAAGTCTTCCTTCACTGGTGCACTATAAGTGTCTAGCCTGGCGATCTCCACGGCGGGGCCCCTAACCGGGGCGGAAGGTGCCAGGTAACGGCGTCCCAGGGCGCCAGTAAGCACTCCGACTCCACAGCAAGGTAGCCATTTCCTGTTTGCTTATTTGTACCAAATATCACATTTTTAACCCCCGAAGAAAAAAACTGAGGGGTGTTATATATAAGTTTGACGTGTGTGTGTGTCTGTCTGTCTGTGGCATCGTAGCTCCCAAACAGATCGACCGATTTGGATGCGGTTTCTTTTATTAGGAAGCTTGTTTAATCGGGATGGTTCTTAGCTATGTTTGTAATCAAGTAATTAAGTAATAAAAATAATAATTATCTTAAAAAGTGGACCGGTTTGCATGCGGTTTTTTTTAAAAAGCTTGAAATAAAAGTTAAAATACAAATTTAAAAAACCCCCGACTCTAAAAAAGTCTAAAATAATTTCAGTTTACTTAAAGGAGTCGGGGGACCGCTAAGTAAATAAAATATAAAAACTCAGAGTTGCGCGGGAATTTACTTAGCGGTCCACCGACTCTTTTAAGTAAGTAAACGGAAATTATTTTAGACTTTTTTAGAGTCGGGGGTTTTTTAAATTTGTAATTTAACTTTTTTAATACAGTTCATTTCCAATTTTCGAACAAGTGGTCAGTGGCTCGCCTGTGGTTTTTGGATCATCTGTTTTGCCCGACTGTTAAAAAGTTTGGGCAACCTTGGGATAGATAGATGTGTGGGCATGGATGGCCTCAACTTAAATTAACCTAGACTGTAAGGGCTCGAGCAAACGAGCGATTGTTATCAAATTAAACACGAATGACGAGGGCGCACCCTCGTCATGTCGCACACGACACGCCATTTCAACAGTTTAGTTGGCACCGACTCTTCACAACTCAATTCAAAAGATGGTACAACAAGAAAGTTGTACAACGGCCAACTTTTTAATCGGTCACCGCGCGCCGCCGACTTTTTAGTCAACCGCCAGCCAACCTACGCTGCACTGTCACAGAATAGATATTAGTACTGTGCAGAGCGAACGACTGAACAATCGTTCGTGTGACTAAACAGTTGGGTTGGAGAGAAATCGGTCGTCGTGCCCAACTCAACTAAACTGTTTAGTTGGTGATACAGTCGGCCGTGTAGCCGAGCCCGCGCCTCGCACCGCACTCGCCAGCTCCGCCCCGCCCCGCCCCGCCACGTTACATAATCGGCGGTGGAGGCTAAATAAGTAATAAATAACAGGCGCTTTGTTTGTACGACGACGCGAATACATTAAAAGGCGACATTCACGTTACGACGACGACGACGACGACGACGGTCGCACGGACTTCGGTCGCATGCGACAAGTTCTATCGTGAATGTATTGGTCGCACGACCAGTGACATGTCGCAGGTCCGTTGAAATTGTGATCGAACGTAATGTTGATGTTTCAGTCGGACGGTCCGTGCGACCGAGCTAGTCAGTCTGTAAATGAACGTGCCGTGTGTGTAGGCTCCTCCTCTGGCTGCAAAACGTAAAGTTATTGCTAAACAGGTCTCGGTGTTTACTGCATCTCTCATCAAAGTATCTTGTTTGGTGACCTGTGTTCCTGTGGTCTCCAGTAGTTCATTATATATAAGTTTTATTATTTCTTCGAAGGTAATTTTGGTAGTCACCGGTCGAAGGTCACTCTTCTGTGAATAATAATAATTCATCGGGCAAGCTCATGCCAACATTTTTTTTTTACCACTTGCATTTTTTTTCTTTCAACCATGCTCTATAATAAGTAATAATAAATAACCATAGAACAACCTTAACTGGTTTAGGTGTTAGACTAGAGTCAATTTTCTATGTATTAATATTGTAACTGTTTCTTTATAAGTTTAAAATCAATAAATAGAAATGTATATGATCATAACGCTACAGCAAGAGCAGCTTTTGTCTTACTAGTACCTACTCTGATGAATGTCTAGCTAGATGTATCAAAGCAAGAGCACTCCGCTTCGGACTAAAAACATCCGACGACTGGTGAATTTTTGTAGGACCGTCTCCGTGTCCGTACGACCGAGTCGCAACGTATGTATGCTAATCGGACTGTCGCGTCTTGCGACACGGTTCGTGCGACAGCGACAGTCCTTGCGACCGTGCCGTCGCAACGTGAATGGCCCGTTTGACGAGCTAGAAAGTGAGAGCGCGCCGCAATTCGCAAATGTAGCGGAGAGAGTTTTGTTATCGAGACGTTTGCCCGCGATGTAGCGGCGCCGCCGACCGCCGACCTGTACCGCGACACCCGTCACTCTTGTCAGTGCGGGCTACACTGAACTCAATACAAAATGCTAACTATTTACCATAGCCACCGCACTGAATGAAAGGTCGGTCGAAACGGCTATGTAAATAGTTTGTGTTTTCCGTCCAGTTCAGTGTAGCCGGCACGACCGAAGGTAAGCACTGACGTGGCACCAAGTTCACCCGGTGTTATGGGCTGACACCACGGATGTTGTAGGTGATGTAGCCAACCGCGTCAGTTTCCATAAAAAAAAAAAATAAAACATAGCCGTTTCGATCGATCTTCATTCAGTGCGGTGGCAATCTGGACGCAGCAAACCCTACCTACCACCTACCACCTATTGAGGAAAGGCTACAGTTTAACGTGGAATCCAAACCAACGGTCCAGACTCGCCGACCGTTGTTTGGACCTCGAACGCGGTGGTCGACCTCGAACGCGCCTCCCGGTCCCGGTACCCACGCTTATGTACTGTATATGTGTGTGTGTGTGTGTGTGTACTGAAGCTGCGCGTGTTGTGTTGCAGCTCAAGCTGCAGTTCGACGACTCGCTGACGCGCACGTTCGAGTACCCCTCCGAGTCCTCACTATGCGACGAGGCCTCGCCCGCCGCGCCGCCCGCCGCGCCCCTCGCCGCCAACACGCACCTCGGTACAACATTGTTTATATTTGCATGAATTCGAGGACCCGAACAACTGGTCTCCCGCATCTGAGGACCTCCTCTTTCTAATGATTTTATTTGAATTCTAATGTGAGCTACGACATCTACCGGCCCATGCCAGAACTCGTACACATACCAATACAATACAAACTCGGTCGACTTAACTAGATACCTGATTTCGTCATTTGTTGCCAGATGGTTACAATTTCTTACATTTTTAGCAACTTTTGACCCACTCGCGCAACTTTTGTTTCTAGGCAAAGGGGGACGAGTTCGGACGGGATCTTTTCCCAATCTCGTTCAGTCTCTCTCAACTTTAGTGAAAAACGTGCAAGAATAAAAGTGTCTTATATTTCGCCTACAAATATGATTCCATCTACAAAACATTAACGTTCGGGAAAAAAATTCAGTCCGCTTTATTGTACTTTTGAACCGGAGTGCGGCGGTTCCCGGACCGCACCTAGTCTTTTTTTTATAATCACAATAAGTAAAATATTTTTATAATCTCAAAAATTAATTATAGCCTAATTGCATTATCAAAATTATTTTTGATTTTTTATGTATTCTTAGGATATTTTTTTTTATGGAAACTGACACGGTTGGCTACATCACCTACAACATCCGTGATGTCAGCCCATAACACCGGGTGAACTAGGTGCCATGTCAGTGCTTCCCTTCATTTCGCGCCGGCTACACTGAACTGGACGGAAAACACGAACTATTTGCATAGCCGTTTCTACCGACGTTTCGCTCAGTGCGGTGGTACCAACCCTGCCGGGATAAACCCTACCACCTAGTAAGGTAAGAAGGGAAGGGACCTACAGTTTAACGTGGAATCCGAACCACGGTCAGCCTCCAACGGTCGAGCGGTCATCCATCCAATTACTGACCGCGCTGAGCGTTGCTTAACAACAGTCGACTGACCGCACCACTGAGGTACCGAGGCTGACGAATTTCCTTATCCCTTAGTCGACTTTTTTACGACATGCGACGGGGAGAGATGCAGTGGGGCTATTCTTTTTAAGTACCGACCCCACACGTTACAATTATATTGTACGGTTATATTGTATGATTCTGATTTAATTATTGTGGTAACACTTTCTTTTTTGTAAATTGGGCGACTTGGGCTATCTTTTCACCGAGAAGTGGCTACTTGACCAGCAAGGCATCTGGCAACCCTGTGTGCAAGCCGATCGAGCCAGGTCCCGAGTTAAGTCGACAGACTTGTACAATCGTCTAACTTGGTTTGATTATAATGCAATTAAACAACAAATAATAAAAACCGGCCAATTTCATGGTGGTACTAAAACCTGATTGCGCGAGTCTGACTCGCACTTTATAGGTTTTTTTTATTAAGCCAATTGGTAATGCATTACGCTTGGACACAAACATTCATTATCACGGCGAGGAAGAGCCAGCAAGAGCGCTCGCCTGCCGCCGCCGCGCCGGCCGACGCGTTGCCGATTTCGCCGCTGGGTCAATGAGGAATCATCTCCTAAGAAATGGTTGCATCTTGTATTTTTATTTCTTTTTTATGGAAACTGACACGGTTGGCTACATCACCTATAACATCCGTGATGTCAGCCCATAACACCGGGTGAAATTGGTGCCACGCTTCCCTTCGGTCGTGCTGAACTGAACTGCACGGAAAACACAAACTATTTACATAGCCGTTTTAAGCGACCTTTCATTCAGTGCGGTGGTACCAACCCGGGCGGGTTACACCCTACCACCTAGTAATATAAGAAGGGAATCATATCCCTTGTATTGTTTTGAGGCAGTCTCTGTGTGTGTGTTGTTCCTGTAATAACAGCTGCATTGGGCCGTTTGTGTCGCGCGCTAGAAGAATGTAGCGGCGTGCGTGCGTGCGGGGCGCGGTATTGCGTTGCGCTAGTCGTCCCTCCGACTCGGAGCGCGGCCGGAGCGGTGTAGTGGGGACTCAACTCTAATATAAGGTCTTTCATTAGTAGGTAACAATACGCTAAGGGGTGTATGTGTATCAGATACTTATCAATCACGTTCCCATACCAATTTTGTTTTTACGATATAAAAACTACTCACTCCTTAAATTTAATACGTGAAGTGCGCGTATTTCACCTTAATAACTATCGTTACCTACTATAGAAATATACCTTATATATTACCTATGTACTAACTGGTACACTGGAATTGCTTGAGAGTTGACTATTTTAGCGTTGATAGCAGTAGGGAGCGCTCCCCCAACTAATTTAGAGATGGGACAGTTTCACAAAATAAATTGATAACAATTTCGATAGATTAAGTTTTATTACCTTAACCGTGTGTACAGTCCTTATGTTCTTGGTAAAATACCCATTAGATGTCCGGTTTGTTCCAACTAGTACTCCAGCTACCGGAACAAGTTTTGAGCGCTCGCAGAATGTGGTGTGGTTAGTTCGCGCATGTGTATATTCGCGCACATTACTACTAAGTGTGGGCGCTTCTTCTTCTCAAGTCCTTTCCTTCGTCGACACGGCAATGCGCCAACACTTTGTATTGTAGAAACTTTATTGGTTTAGCTGTTAGACTAGAGTTAATTTTCTATGTATTAATATTGTAACTGTTTGTTTCTTTAAAAGTTTAAAATAAAAAAATTGTACACTTGTGCCGGCACCTGTAGCATAATTACCTGCCTACACATCATAATGCAACACTTACAATCTACATATTTTCTCACATATCAATTTTATTCCATGATAGTCAAAGCAAAGCCAGAATCATTTGTTTCCTTACCTATAATAAAATCCAACGTCTGCTTTCTGTCTGAGTGTCTGAGTGTCTGATTGTCTGAGTGTATGTCTGTCTGTCCGCTTATAACTCGAGAACCACTGAACCGATTTTAATAAAACAAAATTCTACGGATAGCTTGATTCTTCCCATCAACTATAGGCTACTTACTATCACGCTAAATAGCTTTAGCAGTGAAGTGAAATATGAGAGCGGGCGGAGCCGCGGGCACAGCTTGTATTGTATAATTTCATCCATAGGTAGGTAACCTACTCTTGGACATGTCGAAAATTCCGCCAGTTCTAAATTCAAATGCGAAGAAGAACGTCGAAGTCGAAGCATTACATAAACTTACAAATAATTAACCCACACTACCTACCGCTCACAAGAACATCATTATTTACAGCATAAATGTGAATACTGAAGTATCTGACCACTCTGCCTATTTACATTACCTACACGTGCTATAAATAAAATAAAATAAATGACTCGTCAAAATAAAATACATATTTAGTCAGATATTGTTATGTATTTGTTGAAAATTTTTTGTGTTCTATTCAATTAGTTTGTTATTTTATCCCTTTTTTTTAGCCGACTTCAAAAAAGGAGGAGGTTCTATGTTCGGCTGTATGTTTTTTTTTTTTCTGTATGTTCATCAATATCTTCCCCAATTGTGAACCGATTTCGATGATTCTTTTTGTGTTCGGTTTAGTCTAGCTCCAAGGTGATCCCATTTTTTTTTTGGTCAAGTTCGGATTGGAAAGCGAGGCGGAATCGCGAGGCCGAAGCCCGAGCGATTCCGCCGAGTACATTAATAGCAAATAAAAATTACTAAAAAAACTGTGAAATAAAAAACTATTTAAAAAAATATAAAAACCGCCTTCAAAAATGTATGAAATAAAAATCGAACCCTAGAGTTGAGGGCGGTGGTGCTAAAGCAAGCAAAAATAACCGACCGCCTTCAACTCTAGAGTTCGATTTTTATTTTTTTATTTCATACATTTTTGAAGGCAGTTTTTATATTTTTTTAAATAGTTTTTTAACATCTTGTATTTTAGTCTGAATTTATATTGACATTGTGTTTTGTTTGATATATCTAATTTTTCTACTTCACTGGTGGAATTTGTCTTTTTATAATTTTTTATGTTCTTTTATTCTGTGTAGGTAAGTACTGCTTGTGTTCCTAAATAAATAAATTGTAAAAAGTACTCAAAATACACAGAGACACTCAGACCAACAGAACGACGGCCACTCGCTCGCACTTGACTGAAGCATGATCATCAACAATAATGAGTAGATTGAAATGCAGTCCAAAAAAAACTCAGTGTGACTTACTTTTCATAATCATTTCCTGTGGTTTGGCGGGAAATAAAAGTGTCAGTTTCCATAAAAAAAAAAACCTCCGCAAAAGTATAATTTCTTTAATTAACAAGAACATAAGCAAATAATTCGATTATAGTAAACATTTACGTCATGATCCAGCATGAAGCACTAATTAAATGTCAAATTGAGTTGCGGGGACGCTCACTACGGCTATCAGCGCTGAAATGGCGACAATCAAATCGACACAAAAAGTAGCTGTCGGCAATGTGTTGTGTGTGGCTCGGCTCTGTAGCGTGTGTGTGTGTGTGTGTGTGTGTGTGCGCGCGCGCAGCCGGCGGCCCCCTCGCCTCGTACCGCCCCTCCAAGATCCTGCTGGCTCCGGCCGCCTTCCAGCTGGGCGTCACGCGCGCCGCCTCCCCACCCCCGCCGCCGCCGCCGCTTCACCCACCAGGTAACACCATTTACATACAAGGAAGGTGTGGAACTAAGCTTGCGATGGCTTCACCGAACATATCCGGGCCCATCGGCAGTAGTGGAGGGTGTTAATCGAGGTCGGGACTAGCGAGTGGCCACTCTAAATTTCCCGCGCATGCTTCACGTTTCGGCTCGCATCAAGCCCTCGTCAGCTAGTCTGCGTTGACTAGGACGCGGGGAAACCACCAGTCCCGCTCTCGACCTCCCTCTCTCTACCTATCCATATTCTGTAGGATGCTTCCAATGACGTTTTCGAAGCTCTCTCCATGTATGAGCTTAGCGTCGATCTTGGCAGCCCTAGATTCTTGAAGAGACTGTACAGCGACTTCGCTGGTAGTCCTCTTGCTCCGACTTCCACAGCGAAGACGTCAGTCTTGAATCCGTTTTTCATTAAATGTCATAATATGAAATACATTTCTACAAGAGTCCCTGACTTTCATACTGTGAATTAAATACTTTTTTATACTAATATTTGGTTTTAGTTAATTTTTATTAAATATTACTAGCTGTGCCCGCGACTTCGTCCGCGTGGACTTATCACCACGCCATCTACCGGGTTCAATCACCAGCAAAGGATTGGGAATTGTTGATGGACACACATGAGAAGCATTACCAGATGCCTTCGGAAATCTGTACCACAGCATAAAGACCGGATATACTCAAACCTAACAAGTACTGCAACTTAGTAGACCGGATTGTGAGAAATGGATTCAAGACTGATCTCTTTGCTGTGGAAGTCGGAGCAAGAGGACTACCAGCAAAGTCGCTCTACAGTCTTTTCAAGAATCTAGGGCTGCCAAGGTCGATCCTAAGCTCATACATGGAGAAAGCTTCGAAAACGTCACTGGAAGCATCCTAGGTAGAGAGAGGGATGTCGAGAGCGGGACTGGTGTTTCCCCGCGTCCTAGTCAACGCAGACTAGCTGACGAGGGCTTGAAGTGAGCCGAAACGTGAAGCATGCGCGGGAAATTTAGAGTGGCCACTCGCTAGTCCCGGCCTCGATTAATACCCTCCTCTACTGCCGATGGGCCCGGATATGTTCGGTGAAGCCATCGCAAGCTTAGATCCACACCTTCCTCCTTGTCAAACCATCCAGGGACCCACTCAAATATACACACAAAATTTCATCCAAATCGGTCCAGCCGTTTAGGCGGATTTAGGTGACAAACACACGTACAGAAGAATTATATATATAAGGATGTCTATGATATTTCGACCTATTGTCGTCGTCAGATAAGATCGTACTTTCATACTGAACTGAGTACACAACGCAATGCTCTTTTTTGAAGAACAAATGTTCTGTTAGATTCCGCTGCGTTGCATTGCATCTTTGCATTTTAGTGAAGCGTATAATTTTAGTTGTTTCATTGTTTGTTAATTGTTTCATTTAATTGTTGAGATGAGTAGTGAAGGAGAGATGTGTTGTTGTCGGTGCAGGAGGCGAGGCGGCGAGCGCTGCGGGGGAGGAGTACCTGAAGCCGTGCGCGGAGGCGGAGGGCCGCGCCTGGAGCGACACCCGCCACACGGACCTGCTCTTCTAGACGTGCAACTCCACCGCGAGACACACCGCGATGCGATCAGATACTGTAGCAATAGTCGATAGTCGAGACGTGCCTGAATATTTGAGGTTAATTTATACAAATTATGTTTAAGTAAGTAGAGGCTAGAGGCTGTAGTGCGAACGAGCTGCGGTGCGAACTCACACCGCCCCCGCCGCCGCCGCCGCGCCGGCAGTGTCGCCGTGCGCGGCCTAAGTTCCCGTGCTGTGCCCACCGCGGCGGCCGTTGCTCTCATTTTAAGTGTTATAAGCACCTACTATTGAGTGTTTTGCTAGTGACATATACAAATATGAAGAAGACTGACGCACAGCACCTACTGGCGGACTTGCGGCGACTCTCTCTCGAGAGAGCTTAGCGTCGCGGTCATTGCTTGCGGCGGATCTCTATGCAAGTGTTGTCGTTCACTGCCCTCCTCCTTCATAACAGAGCCCCGCGATCCCGCGAACATACAAACGACAGCTCCATGAACAGAGTGTATCCCTACTTGCGTCCTGCCGCCAGTGAGACGGGCCGGTGCGCGCTGTCAGTGCCTTTTGATTCTCCGCGGATAATAGTGTTTAGTGAAATGAGTCCACGAATAGGGAACGATGAGAGTGCGACGGTGAATGTGCATTCAGCTCGGAGCGACCTCGTCCCGCCCCGCCCCGCTGCCGAGCAACTCATACAAAGACTGAGACGGGAGTCCGTGCATTTATCTGACGGCGGGGGCGCGGGCGGGGTCGGCGTAGTGAGTAGTGAGCCGCCACATTCCGTGCGCTCTCAACGAGACTATGTTGTGATAGAATGTTTGTTTGAAACTATGCATAATTTTGGCATTTATACTTAAAAATGAAATAATTTGTAATTACTAAAGACTTGTTAAGCCGGGTCCAGATATGTATCATTTGCCCGATCCAATCATCATATCCGTATCAGTGTATCACGTATGAAGCCCCGTATTTAGTTGTGGACGTCTCGATTTCCTCCGTATCTGTATCTTCAGAATTGTCATGACCTTTGATGATCGGACAAAAACCGACTCGCGATGGATCGGGCCGTATCATAGCGGCGTATCGAGACCCCGTATGATGATACGCGTTTCACCACCCGTCCACATATGCGATCATGATACGCGTCGGCGACACGGATACGGTGATCGGATCGGGCAAATGACACACGTCTGGACCCAGCTTTATATAGCTTTTATTATTGGATATGTTTTGTGGTAATGTTTGATATAACGTATCTTTGTATTTGTATTGACATAGAGATACATTGGTTGTAAAGAGTAAGCTAGAATCATAGCACTGCGGAGGGCCCCCCCCCCCCCCCCCCCCCCCCCCCGCGCAGCCCGCTCGCTGCCCGCACACAGTTTGTGTTATCTCTCTGCAAGATTTATTTAAGTATTTCTTTATTTCAGACAGGCATTAAGCATTGGCTCGTACGTCTAAATCTCTAACAAGTTCTCTCAAGGACTCATTGGGCAGTCATCAAAAGGTTGACTGGAAGAAATCTGTGTAAGGGATAAGTCCGCCTTTGCACCTTGTGTAAATGTTTATTGTGCTTGTTTCCGTAAAATGTTTTTGTATCAATAAAGTGTTTCTGTACAACATCTCTTCGTTTATATTAGATACAATTTATTTGAATGAGTACTTATTGCAGTTTGAAGACGCACAAGCCGAGGTTGCCTGGCTAAAAATAAATCAATAAAACATTAATACTTATAAATAAATTAAATACAATGACACTTGAGATGGAGGGGAGGGTGGTACGTACCATTTTGTTCTGTTTACTCAGATGTTTTATATAAAATTTGTGTGACCATTATATACACATTTGATGTATTTAAAAATTATTATAGAAATATAAGAAGTATTGTAGGAAGCCGCCCCAGCCCCACTGTAATGTACGAATTTAATATGACAATTTTATTGTAGGTAGATACCTACGCAAATGTATAAATATTTAAGTTTTGATTTGGTACAAAGGCGGTTTGGGGCCACAGCCCGCCGCTTGCCGCTTCGCCGCCCGGCCTGCGGTGTGCGGCCATTAGTCATTCCTTATAAAGCATTTTGTAGTAACATAATTAATAATAAGTTGAAGGAGTAAGACTGTTGGCAAGGCATGCGGGCCACATGTGACACTGCAAATTATATAAGGTCTTTCAAAATTAGTTAATAGTGCCTTAAGGGGGGGTTCTGTATCGGAAATAGATAACTTTTGAAGAACAAAGAATTTTTTTTTTCCAAAAATAATTTTTCTTAATGTAAAAGGTAGAAACAAATTTTCTTAATCGTTTCAGTTTCATGCCAGGAACAAAAAAGTCTTCCAACGCATAGATCTCTTTCTTTCAGAAATTGTGAAAAACCACAATTTTAGTTTTATTAGTACGGAATAGAAAGAATTTGATTTTTTTTACCAACTTACACGTGTTACATCAATACATCATACATAATAGTAACGAATACTCTTTTGTTACTGTTATGAAACTGAATCGATTAGGCTATAAAAATCAACCACCTATTTTTTTATTTAAATACATAAAACATATTTCACATAAAAAAAAGCCCAAGGTCCAAAAAAATTTATACCTATAGGTTTTACTCCCTATATGATACAGAACCCCCCCTTAGCGTACTATTAACTAATTTTTAAAGACTTTATATATCTATTCCGGGTATTATCTCAGTAATGAAAATGCCTACGAATGTAATGCTTGCGTTGTGTATGTTTACGATTCACTTATTTCATTCCTCTACACGTACGCTTGGGGCGAGCGAGACTCGACCGTTGATAGGGACAAGTCGACACTATCATTTTTTTAATGTGTTCTTACTACGTTTTGTTTATAGACGTCCGGAAATACCAACCTTCCTGCTATAAAGTCCAGACGTCTATCCCTGCACTCTTGCGAGTACAGTGATCATGTATGCCAGATCGAGGCCCCATAGCTGTACCGTTCTTCCGAAAAAAACCAATAGGAAACTCATTATTTCTAACAGTGACGCCCGTTACACCGCCCAGTTGCGGGATAGGGTAGCCATCTGCTAGTTTTAAGGGTAGTCGCCGTGTGGTCTGCAAAAGGGAAGCGTCACAGATACTAGTACCAGTGGCGGCTTTGACTAATGAATTTTAGTGAGGCACCTAGGTGGATTACCTACATAATAGCATTATATTAATGTTGTATTGCGGTTTTCATTTCGAGGACAGGACATGCCCAAAGTCTACCAATAAATAAACATCCATGTTAATTTTTTTTTTCTTTACCTGCATGAGGCGCAAGTGAGGCGGCGCCTCACTTGCTTCACCTGGGGAACCGCCACTGACTAGTACCCAACTCCGACACCTTGGACGACTGAACGCCTCTGCGATCCCGCTCAAGGGTGATCGCAGTGGTAGACTTCGGTTTGCCCAAGGTGTCGGGCCCAGCCACCCCGTAGTATCCAGAGACCCCGTATCGTTGATAGGGACAATATTCACCCGCCACTGACCCAAGCGCACCAGCCTTGCGGCCATAGCACCCGCACTGTGTCACGACTTCATCATGGAACAATCACTTGAAGATCGTTGCACGCAGGGAGGCCCGTCTGTAAACGTTCGGTCTGCCCCTAAGTCTGCCCGCTTCTGGAACCACCCGGCTGCGAACCTTCTGAAAGAAGAAAAGTTAGCCTCCGACGACACCAGGTCCGGGTGGTACACCGGACCGCCATTCCTCGCGGTCACCTCCGCCACCATACGATCCCTTTCGCTCTCGTACAGCACACAGTGCCATACGGCGTGGTCGGCATCCTCTCTTCCGTACCCGCACTCACACATCTCGCTGTCAGACAGTCCTAGGTCAAACAGTTTGCCCCGGAAGTTTCCGTGCCCCGTGAGGAGCTGGGACGTTCTGTGGTCTGGGTGAACCCAGTGGCTTCTCAGTCTCTCCTCGACACAGGGAAAGAACCGGTAGAGGGGTCTGCCAGTGGTGGCCATGTCCCACCGCTCCTGCCAAAGAGCCAAGATCTCTGTACACCCCAAGTTGCCCTAGAGACCCTTGACATCTTCCCAAAGGACTTGTTAGCCTTCTCCCCTATGACACGCGCGTGCTGCGCGAAACTAAAGGTCTGGTCAACCTCGAGGCCAAGAAAAGTTGTGGCCGTCTCTGTTTTAATGCTAGTTCCAGCCATGCGGATCTTGGGCGGTCTGTTAACAAACCGCCCCTTTAGCCTGGGAGAAACGTTCTATTAAGTGCTAAAGTACCTCCTACTTGCTCCTGCTGCCCTGGTACTTCAAAATTTTCAACTTGGTGCAGTTCCGTTCCCTGGTGGTCTACCGCGACGTTCGGGGGCTCGTTCGAGAGCTGAGGAGCACCCCCGTCAAGTGGTGTTGATGCCGAGCACCTTGGTAGCGCTTCCGTCGAAGCCGTCTGCACTATCTCCTGTCTCACTTATTTACTAAACATAAAAATAAAACCAACCGTAGCAACACCTCACCGACTCGCGTCTCTTTTGCACTCGCGTCTCTTTCGCACTCGCATCCTGTCGCACTCACTTCCAACGTCAGCTTGTCGTCACACTGTCATGTACGACGCCACGAGCTCTAACCTCAAGATAACCTAAAAACTACAACGCGGTAGCACGCCAAATCCTATGATGGACTCCTGCGTCCAGAGAGAGAGAGGGATGGATGTCTGCCCAAACGCGCACGATCGATCACTAACACCATTCACCGGATAATGTAACGTTTGGGATACTTATAGATGATTGATTCGATTATTCGACTTATTTAGCCCGGAGCGACACGAATACACGTATGTGCTTCGGAGGCGAAGCGACAAGACCCCTCCGGCATTTCCTCCTCGTTCGCCACTGCAAGGTCGTGGGCGTTTATGAAGTCCTCCACTTTTTGTCTGCGGTCCATAGCCTCTCTACCTCTCCCCTCACAGTGGCGAGGATGGGAATGCCACATAGGCGAGTGCGTATTCGAGTCAGCCCCTATGAGCACTTGCCGGCTGCTCAGCGCATTTAGGGCCTTTTCAACTCCGTGTAAGTGGGGGTCAACCTCGTGGCTGTACTTAAAATACGCACTCACCAAGTGGAGCCCTCCTCCCGGCAGGTCGATGTGGGCTACAGCGAGGTAGTCGGAGCTAAGCCTGGGGAGAAACACACAGCGCGTCCTGCTGTTATGGACGTAGATGCCCGCCAAGGAGCCGCATCCCGTTTGTACCAGGTCGATACCGATACGGAGGTACTCCCGTGTTGCTCCTGGACGAGCATCACATCCAGCTTGTGCTCCTCGCACACTCCTAATCTCGTCCGTTGCCGCGGAGGAACCCTGCAAGTTAAGCTGTCCTATGCGCCGATCTCTACCGCCCTCGTTATCGTACGGGGTGCGACTATCTATGGTAGTTGGTTTGCTCCGCCATGCGCCGTTCTGCGAACTGCCTGGCCGGGCACGATGTAGCAAACGTTCTGTGTGAACCTGCTCCACCTTTCCCCATCTTTGTGCAGGTAGCGCATTTGCGCTCTGGCTCCGGGGTCTTGCAAGCGGTGCGTTCGTGCCCGACCTGGCCACAGTCCGAGCAAGTCGGAGCGGTCGCTCTGCAGTGTTTTTGTGAGTGGCCGTACAATTGGCACTTGAAGCAGCAAGTGACGTTGTTGAAGTCTTCCACTCTGTGGGCCCCCAGCCTACGTATACTAGGTCCTGGGCCAGCAGCGCCTCCCTGAGCCTCGGCGACACTTCGTAGATCACCCAGCCGGTGCCGTACATTTTTTTCCTAAACATATACTTCATTTCCTCGCCGAAGTTGTCATCATTTATAGTGTTGCCCTGCCTATGCTTTAGGTTCTGGTGAACCACGGCCTTCTTAAGCTGGGCGTCATCTATGTCGTCGCCGACACCCTTGATTTTTTTCATAGGTCTTCTTTGCCTCAGCTCGGTCACTACAAAACCTGCCTCCTTTAGCTTTGCGCTGTCGCGCAGCTGGTTCGCGCTCTCCTTGGTAGTGGCTTGCACCACTATTCCACTCTCCAATCTTACGGCACTTTGGACCTGCCACTCCATGGCCGTCGGGTCCAGTGCAGCCGTCACCAATTTTTTTGTCTCCTCGCTGTCCTTTATTTTATCGCCCATAGCCTCTGATGGGTATATAGCCAGGGTAGGGGCCTTCTTGGTGGAGCCATCGTTACCGCCCCCGCATTCTTCCCCAGCTTGAGCGCCCTGGAGCGGTCTACCGCCAGGTCCAAGGGCTCCCTGAGGAGCTGAGGTGCTCCTCCGTCCGATGGTGCTGGTCCCGAGCACCTGGTGTCAGTTCTTGAAAAACTATCTCCTGCCCCTCTCACACACTAAGCCTAATGAACAAACTAGTACTTTACAACAAATAAAATATATGGCAACACCGCACTCTATCGCGTCTCTCTTCGCACTCGCGTCTATGTCGCACTCACTCTAACACCTAGTCACCTTGATAGGGACAGTGGGAATCTCGTTAATCCGTTCATGCACGTCACTAATTAGATGACGAGGCATTTGGCTACTGAAATGTAGGTGCCACATATTTGACAGGCCCCGCGCTGCTATGAGGTCCTCCAAAGCCTGCCTCCGTTCCTCCGCCTCCCTTTCCCTGCCAATGTAATGACGGGGCTGAGAATGCCACGCAGGTGAGTGGGTATTCGTATCAGCCCCTATCACCACCCGCTTCCCCTTCAGACGGTCCAACACCATGTCTAGGTGCCGGAGGTGCGGGTCTATCTTTATGGAGAACTTGAAATAGCTGCTGACAAGATATGTGCCGTCGCCCCCGGAGTCGATGTGGGCCACCGCGCAGAACTCGTTACTGCGCGCTGTCAGGAGGGCGCAGGAAACTTCCCTGTTCCGCACATGGATCCCAGCCAGAGGTGCGTCTCCATGATCCAGGATCGTCACCTCCGCCCTCCTGTGGTGCTCTTGCACCAACACGAAGTCGAGCCGCCGTGCAGTGCATACTGCAGGGAGTTCCCTAGTTGCCGCTCGCGACCCCTGCAAGTTAAGCTGGCCGATGTTAATGGCCATACCTGGTCTGTTCCGCCTGCCTCTTCTCCGCGTGTTGCCGTGCCGGGCACTCCGGGGCGTTGGTTTTATGTTTATCAGGCCCGGCATTCCTGAACCGCTTGCAAGTGGCGCACTGCGTCTTCTCAGACTTGCACTCCTTGCGGTCGTGGCCAAGTTCTCCGCATTTTGAGCACGTCTGCTTCTCGTCCCGGCAGAACTTGGCCGGGTGCCCGAACAGCTGGCACTTGGAGCAACACGTCACCAGGTTGTAGTCCTCCACTCGGCAGGCGGACCACCCAACGTACAGCCTATCCTGGCTTAATATTGCTTCTCTGATTAGCGGGGTCGCCTCAAACACCGTGGAGACGGTCCCGGAGAGCGCAATCCTCTTCCTGAAGGACAGCTTCAGCTCCTTCTGCACTCGTTCCTCAGGCCATTCCCCTGCCGAGTGCTTCAGATTCTGGTTCGTTATGGCTTTTAGCAGAGTCTCCGGGTCCATGTCGGATGGGATGTCTCTTATCATAATCCGGGGGCTTTTTTGGCCGAGCTCCTCGACTTTCAGTCCAGCTGCCTTGAGTTTAGGGCACTCCCTGAGCTGCCGTGCTCCTTCCGCTGTGGTAGCTTGCACCATTACTCCCCGCCGGCCGATCTTCCGCACGCGGGGGAGCTGCCACTCTGTGTCGGCCGGGTTAACCGCCTTCACCATGGCCGCCTTGGTGTCTTCGCTGGATTTGAATACGTCTCCCGACTCCTCTATTGGGTATATGGCTAAAGCCGGCGCTAGGTTTGCGGAGATCCTTACTTCCCCCGCTCCCTTCCCCAGCTTTAGCACCGAGGAGTAATCACGCGTAACGGCCGATGGTGCTGTGGGTCCCGTCATCCTGACACAGAGGGCCTCCCGCTTAACCTTTTCCGTCTCCAGCTCCTTCTGCAGAAGCTCCGCCTTGAGCTGCGCCCGCTGGACCTCCCATTCCTTCCTCTCGATCACCGCGTCCGCCGCTCGCAGCGCCAGTTGGGCAATGCACAGTTGGACTGCCTCAGGCCCCCTGTGCATGGCCAGCCGCTGCTCCTTGGTGACCTTTGTACCCTGAATGTCGGCTGCCTCTAGTATTCTTCTCAGGGCTTCGCTCGCCATCGTGACTAGCTCCTCCCTTGATCCGTTTACCCCCTGCGGTCCCCGTGGCTCGGTCGTTGCTCTGTGTTATCGCGGGGGGCCTACTCCAATGCCCGCCACCGGCGGAGCAGTGGCTCCTTCCACCGTCTTCTTTTTCCCAGTCCCGCTCGTATGTTCCGGAGATGAGGCCACCCGTTTCAGGGCCCTAGGGGGTCCCCTGTCGGCCGGCTTCGTCGGGGTCCTCGCTAATGACTTCCTTGGTGCGAATCCGTCATCGTCGTCCTCCAACATCTCTACCTCGTCGGCAACGTTCCGCCACTCTTGCGATGGGGTGCTCCCCCCTCCCCCCCCTCGGGTCAGACATCCCTCCGACCCACCGCTAGAACCGCCTGCTCCTGCCGATTCTAACGAGGGGTCGCACGACGCTCTACGACCAACTTCGAAATTAGGTTAGAGTTAGGTTAGAATCTGCACTCCCCTGATATATCCTTCCGCTTCTCTACTATGGGGCCGCCCGTTCTCAAAATCCGGCTATGTCCGAGATTTGGACTTAGAAAAATTTGAAAAATTTTGCCCAGCCACAATTTGTCAGAGTCCCGGCTGACCTTCCACTAGTTGGACTGACAAGTCCAATCAGTCCGATCAGTCCAAATTAAAAAATGCTCAGAAATCTTCCGCGATCACTGTCAGTCAGTACTGTCAGTATCGTCAGTCCAGTCCGTCCTCTCAGTCCGTACGGCCAAAATGTTCAGATACTCTCACCAATCTGTCCCGCCGCCTTAGGCTGCCGCCCAGGCCTGTCAGTGTCGCTTTGACACTGACAGCTGTCTATCGAGTGTCACTGTCACTTACACCGCGTCCTACCGCACTCTCACAATCACAAAATAACACCGCGTCTATTCCGCTCCCCAATACACTTCACTATAAATCACCGCGTCCCTCTCGCACAAAATGGCGTAATGTAAAACGCACGAGTGCGAGCAGGAGGGGCCGATAACTCCCACCGAACCGAGCCACTGTCTCACTGCATCCCTCTTACACAAAATGGCGTAACGTAAAGAACACAAGTGCAAGCAGGAGGGTCCGATCCCTCGACTGCTAGCAGACTTCGCGATAAATAAATAGATTATAAATCAGCGGAGCACAACTAAAACACGTCTACTCGCTTCGAGAGCCAGGAGACAAGTCCGTAGATAGGGACAGTGGGAATCTCGTTAATCCATTCATGCGCGTCACTAATTAAATGACGAGGCATTTGGCTAGGTTTTTTTTGCGCGTAGTTTGATGCCCTCGCATGAATGGTACTCGAGATTGTTCATCCGTCTTCACCGAACTCGGCCGTTCCTAGGATTTTTGTTTCCTGGCAAGCCAGGTGACCCATTCTTCGTTGCCCGTCCCTAGCCTCGCGGAGGCGTCGGTGCTTTCTACGATCTTCCAACTTCAAAACTTCCCACTTGGACTGTCCATCCTTTCCGACTCATCTGCTTGGCGAGCAAATCCACAACAGCGTCATGGCGAAGTATCCGGCCACCGTGGCTTCGTCCACATACCTGGATAGAGTGCGCGGTGGTTTCGGTCACTTGGCAGCCTGCACGGCACCTCGTTTCCATCACCGATCGTCTACCTCGGCTAACCCTCACTCGTGAGGGAATAGCATTGATATGTGTTTGCACGCATTCCACGAAATCGCGGCCAGACAACTTACCACTAGAGATCGATCTCCAGTGATTGGAAGCTTTCACTTCATTGGATTCCCGGAGTTCCCTCCCGTCAACCGACTCAGTGAGCTGCCAACGCCAATATTCTGCAGTAGTCCTGCGTCCCAAGTGTCCATCGGTCCGAGAGAACTTTCTCGTCTGCTTCTCTGCCCAGCCATACTTTTTTAGGAAACTGGGTAAACACGCTGGCAAAAGTCGCTGGCAACACGCGCGGATTCACCCTTGAGGAGGAGCTCCGCCTCTTTTTCTGCTAACTTCCGTAGTAGCTTCTCCCTTTCTATCTCCCATTTACTTATCTGCAACTCCGCCCGTCCTGCCCGCAGGGCCAGCTGTGCTACATATTTTTGTATTTCCATAGCGCCCTTATGCATGGTCAATCGTTGTTCCTTATTGACCTTTGCGGATGGGTGCTCCGCTGCTTCCAATATGCCCTTTAGGACCTCTTCTACGCTAACGATGATGTTCTCCTCCGTCTCTTGTATCACCGTCGTCTCGCATCTGACTGCCGCCGCTCGGACTCTCGTCGCCGCTCCCCCGGTTCCAATGCCTGACACCGGAGGGGTGGAGGCCACCTGGGACCCTGTCGCCCGTTTACCGGAGCCCGTCCTCAGCTCCGGCGAGGAGGCCACTCGCTTCAGCGGCCCGGTGAGCCCCCGTTCAGCCGCTGCCTGCGGTGGCGTCCGGGCTAGTGACTTGCGCGGGGTGAAACCACCGTCGTCTCCTCCACCATGCTCACCTCTGCTGCTACCTCTCGCCACTCCTGGTTGGAGGGGGTGCCCCCCCCCCCCCCCCCCCCCCACACCTCGTTGGGTGGCCATGGCAGTGCCATTCGCCTCGATTCGCCGCCTCCGGGCGGTTCGAATGAGGGGTCGCACGTCCACCTACGATAACTTTTGTGGTTAAGTTAGAGTGAGGTTATGTTAATGTTAGTGAAATGTTCACGCACTGCCCCGATATATACTTCGCCCACTCTACTGTGGGGCCGTCCGCTTTCAAATTTCGGCTATGTCCCAGATTTTCGGACTTAGCAAAATTTTGCCCGATCACAATTTAACAAAGTCTCGGCTGATAGTCCGTCAGTCGGACTGATCAGTCCAATCAGTCCAACTGATTAGTCCAATCAGTCCAATTGTTAAAATTACACGAAAAGTTCAGATTTGAAAAAAAAAATTATAATAGTAATTAAAAACTCGCCATTCCAACTTTGACCCTGACAGATGTCAGTGTCTCCCTAATGTCACTGTCACTTTGCACCGCGTCCTTCCGCACTCTCACAACAACAAAGCACCGCGTCTATATCGCCCCACTATGTCCACTACTCACCGCGTCCCTCTCGCACAAAATGGCGCAATGGCCAGGCCCCTATGCAGAAGCAGGAGGGGCCGATAATGCGCACTGCACCAAATCACTTTTTCACCGCGTCCCTCTCGCACACAAAATGTCCATCGGTATTTAGAACGAGTGGGAGCAGGAGGGCCCGACCCGTCGACTGCAACCAACTTCCGAAATAGATAAATAGATTTAAAAATCACGGAGCGCAACAAAAACACGACTGTTCGCTTCGGCTGCAGGGAAACAAGCAAAGCGCGAACAGCAGGTTATCCATTGCGGCGATTACGTCAGATGGATTTGTGCTCCCATGGGTGACCCCTATTACTGTGTTCTCCATTGCCGGCCGCCTCCCTTTGGCCGTGCGGTAGGCGATGCCCCAGGGTGCCTCATTTCCGGCGATGGTCGCCTGCTCGCGTATTTCTTTTATCCTCGCATTTTTAATCTCGCTTTTGTACTTCCTCCTGGTCATCAGGTATTCATACATAGCCTGCTCCAGCGCTAGTGGCCTGTCATCCCTTCTCTTGCATTTTTGGACTTTCCTTCTGGCCTTCCTATACGCTATTCTAAGGGAGTTTAGTTCCCCCGTCCACCACGTTTGGGTTCCCGGCTTTCTATTACCCTTAATTCCCAAGCAGTCATTCGAAGTTCTCGCGATTATCCTTGTCATTTCATCCGCTATCTCGCCTGGGTCCCTCCTGTCGCACAGACTCCCAGCCCTGTGTAGTAGTGTCGTCAGGAAGTTTTCCCAATTCGTACTCTGGTCCCGGAATCGGAGGAGGAGAACCTCCCTCCCGAGGTCCGAGTGTTCGTGCTGGGCCCCCGTGCAGAAGGTGATCAACTGGTGGTCGCTGGTGCTCTCACCAGGCCACACCCTCCACTCCGTGATTTCCACTCCCAATGTGGATAGGGTGACGTCGATGTTTGAATCCCCGTTCGGTCCAGCAAAAGTGCTCGGCTGATCTCCCGAGTTCCACACGTGGAGTGCGAACGCCGCGATGAGGTCCTCCAGCGCCTGTCTTCGATCGTCCGCAGCCCTGCCTCTGCATATATAATGGTGTGGCTTGGAAAATCACGCCGGGGAGTGCGTGTTGGAGTCTGCTCCGATAACAACTGGCTTCCCTTTTAGGTGGACCAGGACTTCCTCCAAGTGGCGCAGATGTGGCGCGATGTCCATGGAGAACTTGAAGTACGCGCTCACGAGATATAGGCCCGCCCCGCCGGAGTCCACGTGCACCACCGCGCAGTACTCGTTACTCAGGGACGTTACTAGAGCGCATGGCGTGTCCTTGTTCCGCACGTGTACTCCGGCAAGCGGAGCCCCCCCATGTGCGAGTATTCGGGATTGTGTCCCACGATGGAATTCTTGGATAAGTACGAAGTCCAGCATCCTTGACTGCCCGATGGCTGGAAGCTCGCTTGTGGCCGCCCGCGAGCCTTGCAAGTTCAGCTGCCCTACTCTGAGTTTAGTGGCCATATCTAGTCTGTTCGGCCTGCCGTTTTTCCGCATGCTGCCGGGCGGGGCACTCAGGTGCGTTGGTCTTATGACCGTCTGCGCCAGGGTTTCGGAACGTTTTACAAATTGCGCAGTGGGGCTTCGTGCCCTTGCATTCCTTCCTGTCATGTCCCGCCTCTCCGCAGTTTGAGCACGTAGGTTTTTCCTCTCTGCAAAACTTGGCGGGGTGCCCAAACAGCTGACACTTCGCGCAGCACGTCACCTGGTTGAAATCCTCGACACGGCAGGCGGACCACCCGACGTACAGCCTGTCATTCAGGAGTAGGGCCTCACGAATGCTCGGTGTAGATAGGGGCAGTGGGAATCTCGTTAATCCATTCATGCGCGTCACTAATTAGATGACGAGGCATTTGGCTACTTACATGTGGGTACCACATATTTGACCCTGATGTATACTGTCTCGTCTCGCCCTAGTTTCCGGCTTCAAACAGTTCCACCCTAACCGGGGCCTGACGGTTCCTACTCATCGATTCATCCAGGCTGATATCTACCGCCCCAGAACCAGACACAATGGTCGTTCGGTTAAATGTGCACCAATTTGCGTGCGACCCTCTTAGCACTATGATCGGTATCACTCCGTATGATGATTTCGGGATGTCGCTCATGACATCTTGGAGATCCCTGAGCGACGCCTGACTCCATACGCCTCTCCACGAGACTGTGCAGGAAGTGAAGGTTATGTCTGCTGGATCTCTAAGTCGCAGACGCTCGGCAATCATTCGATCTAGGCCAATAATGTTCTTATATTTGCTTGCCTTTCTGACGTGCGCTTCGTCTAGTGATTACCGCCCCGACACTACCTGGGCATCTATAACGATGCCCTCGCCACCTTTACAGGCGACCAAGTCTGGCTTCCTTAGCCCTTCTGAGGTCCTGAACATAGGTTCTTCATGGACGGTCCACCCATGCTTCCTCATCTTCTGCGCCAAGAATCCACACACCGCATTGTGCCGCATGATCCTGCCTCCGTGAGTCCGCACACACTGCTGAATCGTGTGGGCGGTCGTCTCTTGTACCATGCAATTTGCACGACACATAATCGGCTTCGAGACGGCCGCCTCACCTTCCCCTCTTTGTCCTCTACTCGTCCGAACCCTGGACGGTAGAGCATTAATATGAGTGTGCACGAAACTCACGAAGTCACGACCCGACACGGCGTTAGCTAGGGTCCCCCGCCACCTATTGGAGGCGGAGATTGCTTCGGTTTCCCTCAGCTCGACCCCATCAACCGAGTTGTATAGCTGCTGACGCCAATACGCCTGCGTGGACCTCAGCCCAGTCGTTTCGTCTGCGCGGGAGAACTTTGCCTGCTGTTTTTTCGCCCAGAACAGTTTGCGTTCGAGTTTCCTCACGCCCATTGCTGCTCTTATGGCGGAGTTGTCGGACATTTTCATCCACTCTAACCGTCTCACGATTAGGTCCGAAATCCTTGTGCTCAACGACGGTATTCCCAAGCCTCCATCTTTGATGTTGGCATGGAAGTACCCAACTGGCACGTCCTTCGGTAGCCTAAGCCATTTCCTCACCGAGTCCCGGATTTGAAGATCGAGTGCTCTCAATCTACCATCTGTTATCGTTCCAAGTACCAACCCATGCTGGAATCTTGGTATTAGGTGAGTCCTTATGATCTCTAGGCGCTGCTGAGGTTTCAGCGGCGCCTTCGCGATGTTTAGCAAGGCTCCCCGGAAATCGCACTCTAATCTTACTGATCCAGTGTGGGCCTCAAAGTCTATACCAAGGTATCTCCAACGCTCAACCGAATTGATTTGGGTTAGATACTTCCTCCCGACCTTGAACGTACGTTCAGTGCGGTAGTAAATCTTCTTCAGTTTCCCATTGGGTACCATGCTAAGTACGGAGCACTTAGCGAGGTTTAGTTCGAGGCCCACCTCCTTGGCACTGTCGTTCACAGCGTTCAACGCGCTCTGCATACCTACTACAGACCCTGCAACCAGGATGAGGTCATCGGCGAACCCCAGTGCGGAGATCACCTCGCTTCCCAGTCTGTAGCCAACTCCCCTTGGCAGAGCTTGCAGTATCACGTCGACTACTGTGTTGAACAGTGCCGGATTTGGCATCGACTTCAAAGTCCTTCAAATCCTCAACGGTTACTGGCGCCCACAACGGCGCGAGGTCTACGGCACCCCCATACTTCCTTGCCCGCCTAATGGCGTTCAAGGTTTCTGGCGTGGGCCCGGTAGCCTCCGACACCATCTCGAGGAGTGGACGCCAAAAGGCATCCAACTCCCCAAGGGAATGCCCAACTTTCCGGCTACCGCCGTCGAGCACCTCTTGTGCGCACAGCTTCCGTCTCTTCTTGTAGAGTGTCTGTACTCTTGCGTATTCGGATTCTCTACGCTGTTCCGTCCCCTCAACTCGCTCGGGCGTGTCTGTCTTGGCTGAGCAGGGACCGTGCGCCCACCCGGGCGCTTTAGCGCATAAATGCGCTCCAGCACCTCGGGATTACAGCCCAACCCCCTGGCACCCCTGTCTCTGGGTGGTGACGCGACTTCGAGCCGGCCGTCGCCCGAAACTCCACCCGGACTCTCCTCTCCGGGGCCCTGAGCATTCGTTCCCTCTTCCTCGTCGTCCGAGACCGATTCGGTTTCATTTTCGAGGGCTCGGACCTCGTTTTTAACGAGGTCTTTGTATTTCGTCCCTCTCCGTATTCCTTTTATGGCCTCCTCGGTTCGCTCTATCACCTTTCCGAGCTTTAGGAAGAGGTATTGATTCATGAATACTCGGGTCCCATCGAGAAGCGCCCTGGCTTCCTCTCTGGCGAGTATCCGCACCTCGTCGTCACGCCACCTCCTTTTAACATTGGGTGGCGCTGCTTCGACATTCACTTCATCTGGGTGTGCTCGGCGCCTATGGACGCCGAGACCGATCATTGACCTGAAGGGTCGCCCAAAACTGGTGCAAGTAAAACCGTCCGACTCATTTTGTCCGGTCTGGGAGGCTTCCCCCAGCCCGGATGTACTTGCGGTGGGCGCCGGGGCCGATGGCATACCCGGCGTTCCTTGCTCTACGTTATTTGTATCTTTGTTTTTAGCTTTAAGAAATTCCCACTTTAGCAAAATGGTGGAGTCACCCCTGGCTGGCTAGGCCGGTGAGGGGACCCCGTTAAGAGAGTCATAGTTACTCCCGCCGTTTACCCGCGCTTGCTTGAATTTCTTCACGTTGACATTCAGAGCACTGGGCAGAAATCACATTGCGTCAACACCCGCGAGGGCCATCGGAATGCTTTGTTTTAATTAGACAGTCGGATTCCCCTTGTCCGTGCCAGTTCTGAGCTGACCGTTGAACGGCGGTCGTACAGAACCGCGCCGAACGCGCACGAGGCGAGAGCGACGCGACCTTACGGCTTGGAAGATCCGCGGAAGGCCGGAACGCGGGTCCGGAGTCCGCCCGCACGCCGAAGCGCACGAGCATCGTCCAGGCCCGGCACCGGCCACAACCGCTTCCCGACCAAACCCGACGCGCCCCGGTCCTCAGAGCCAATCCTTATTCCGAAGTTACGGATCCAATTTGCCGACTTCCCTTACCTACATTATTCTATCGACTAGAGGCTCTTCACCTTGGAGACCTGCTGGGGATATGGGTACGAACCGGCGCGACATCTCCGCGTACATCCCTCACCTGAATTTTCAAGGTCCGCAGAGAGAATCTGGCCACCGCCGCAAATGCGGTGCTCTTCGCGTTCCGAACCATATCTCCCTTCTATAGGATTCCATGGAACTCGAACGCTCAGGCAGAAAAGAAAACTCTTCCCGGACCTCTCGGCGGCGTCTTCAGGCCACTTTGGGTTGCCCCGTCGAACGCTCGCTTTGAAACGAGGGAACGAATTATTAAACGGTTCCGCTGCCGGGTTCCGGAATAGGAACCGGATTCCCTTTCGCTCAACGGGCGTTGTTTATCTCTTTTTATCGAAAAAAAACACGCCACATCGACATAAGATCTCTCCTTGAGCTTAGGATCGACTGACTCGCGAGCAACTACTGTTCACGCGAAACCCTTCTCCACGTCAGTCCTCCAGGGCCTCGCTGGAGTATTTGCTACTACCACCAAGATCAGCACCGACGGAGGCTCCAGGCGGGCTCGCGCCCAGACCCTTTCCCCAGTGCCCGAAACGAAATCATCGCCGACCGAGACGCGCACGGTCCGAGACTGCACGGCTGCGACAAGCAGGCGCGCCGCACCTAAGACCGCGCCGAGGCAGGACTTCGGATACGGCGCACGCCTTGCGTCGGGCCGGACGCGCTGAGAGCGCGTGCGCGTTTCACGATATCTACCGTCCGACAGCTGGCCGGCGTCCGCCGCGGTCCCGCGGCCACAAGGGCCGAGGGGCTCCCGAGCGGCGCTTAGGCCGACATCGAACGGGTCGGTGCACGCCGTCCGCGTTCAGGTTTACCCCTGAACAGTTTCACGTACTCTTGAACTCTCTCTTCAAAGTTCTTTTCAACTTTCCCTCACGGTACTTGTTCGCTATCGGTCTCGCGGTAATATTTAGCCTTAGATGGAGTTTAGCACCCGCTTAGGGCTGCACTCTCAAGCAACCCGACTCTGAGGAGAATTCCTCTGGAGAAGGAGAAGGAGGAGAAGAATTCTGAGGAGAAATCCGTCTGCCCGCTTCTTGAACCACCCGGCTGCGAACCTTCTGAAAGCAGAGAAGTTCTCCTCCGACGACATTAGGTCAGTGTAGTACACAGGGCCGCCGCTACGTTCGGTCACCTCTGCAACCATACGCTCTCTTTCCATCTCGTATCGCTCACACTGCCAGGGCGCGTGATCGGCATCCTCTCTTTCATCTCCGCACTCACACGTCTCGCTTTCAGCCAGTCCCAAGTCATATAGTTTGCCCCGGAAGTTGCCGTGCCCCGTGAGGAGCTGGGGCGTTCGGTGGTCCGGGTGCACCCAGTGGCTTCTTAGTCTTTCCTCTACGCTGGGGAAGAACCTGTAGAGGTGTTTACCCGTGGTAGCGGAGTCCCACCTCTCCTGTCAGATCGATAGCGTCTCTCGCCTAATTTCCCGCCTTAACCTTGAGAACTCCTCCCGATTTTCTGCGGACTCCCTCGCACGCCACGTGCGACCAGCCTGCAGGACCTCCAGGTCTCCGGGTAGAACGCCCACAAGGACCGGGAGACCCGCCGTGGCACTCGTTCTGTACGTCTTTGTTAGCAGAAGCAGCGCCTGCCTCTGCGCGCGGAGCAACGTACTGCGTACGGCATGCTGTCCGGATCGGTCGAACCAGCACGCAGCTGCGTAGGTTACCGTGGAGACCCACGTGCCTGTGTATATGGTCTTGAGCGTTTTGTACCTGACCCCCCAAGATGCTATCGATACCCGTGACATTTTACCAAAGGAGCTGTTCGCCTTCTCCCAAATGACCCGCGCATGCTGCGCGAAACTAAATGTCTGGTCGACTTCGAGGCCCAAGAATGTGGTGGCTGTTTCCGACTTGATGCTAGATCCCGCCATGCGGATCGTGGGTGGTCTGTTTGTGAAACGACCCCTCACCATCATAGTCTTGGACTTCAGTCGAGACGGTTAGTACGGCCCCACTCAACCATGAGATCGAGGGCAGCGGCTGCCCTCCCCTCAATCCCCGCCCTAGCGTCCGCCTCCACTGTGAGTACCACATCGTCGGCGTACGCCATCCGCCGCGAGGTGGCACCCCTCCGGGAGGGACGTATGCAGAAGGTCGTCAAGAAGGATGTTCCATAGCAACGGGCCGGAAACCGACCCTTGCGGGCACCCCATCGTGGAGCGCTTCCACCTCACACGGCGGCCGCAGAATAGCCCGACTCGGCGTTTAGCGAAATACCCCATCAACATCCGGTAGATGTTGCTGGGGCACCCCAGCCTCCGCGCCTTGACCAGGATCATTGGCCACCATGCGTTGTCAAACGCCCCGGATATGTCTAGGAATACTACCTGTAAGTACTTCCGCTTTGTGTTCCTTGCCTTGTCCATCAGTTCAGTGATATATAGGGACACCTTCTTTACTATCATTTTGATTTACGTTTTGTTTATAGACGTCCACAGATACCAACCTTCCGGTTACAAAATCCTGACGTCTACTACCTGCACTCTTGCGAGTACAGAGATCATGTATGCCAGATCGAGGCCCCATAGCTGTACCGTATATATAGGGACATTCATTCATTTATATACATGCACGCAGATTAGGCTTAGCCTTTTACTGCTTACTCTCTCATTCGTCAACAATTGCTCTCTCTCAATTGTACGTCTCTATTATACTATGCTGGCTTTGACCATTAGTGATTTATGCTAACCCCTAATGGCAAAAGTCGAGCCGATCGCCTTTAGCCGTTCTCGGGGTTTTATTTACCCGCAAGCAGGTAACCCGATCTTCGTTTCCGTCCCCACCGCGGGGAGGCGGCGATCATCTACGACCTTTCTCTAATTACGTCCGCACAAAAAGCTCGGAAACCCTCTATAATTCGATCATCTAGAAATAGATCTTTGCTTATGGGCCAGACCAACCCAGCATCATGGACCACGCTCTCGAGCGCTCCCCTTGCATTATCGCTCAGAGAGCACTCAAAGAGTACGTGGTCCACCGAATCGATGGTTCCCCACACTCGCATATGCTATTATCTATGATACCGAACCTAAAGAAGTATTTTCCGAACTTCCCATGTCCAGTTAGGAACTGGACCAGCTCGTGATTCACTCTAAATACTTTCTTTCCTCTCATTTTTACGATAACTCTCGGTATGAACTCTCGCGTGAGATGACCTTTCTCACATTTGGCCCATTCGTCCTGCCAAATTTCCACACTCCTCTCCTTAAATTTCCTCTTAATTGTCATGGGCAAATCCGTACCAAACCAATCTCTATGTCCCTATATCGCTCGTATCGTTCACAAATTCCGCTTTTGCGGCTGAACATGCTCACCCTTTCCTGTATTAAGATATCAATGGGGAGCACACAAGCGATAGCGAGTACCGCTTCTGTAGAGACTGTACGGTATGCCCTTACGACTCTTAAGAGGATAGAGCGCTGTGCGCTTCTAAGTTGCCTAACATGTCGGCAATTAAGCCTACGTGACCAACTAGCCGACGCATAGGTCAAGACTGCCTCCACCACACCTCTATAGATTATGGTTAAGGCTTTTTGTCTAAGACCCCAGGTCGCGCTCGCCAGAGCATGAAACAGTTTTTTGGACTTTTCGCAGATCATCGTCACGTGAGAGCCCACACCGAGTTTCTCGTCTAGCATGACCCCAAGGTATTTAAAACTTTTGACCATTGTGAGGCTACGCCCGTCCAGTTTAACTGTGGGCGGCCTGTTTGTGTCTAGTTTACCTTTTAAGAGCATCATTACAGTTTTACTAGTCGAGAGCGTCATCTTCACACTTTTGCACCAATCATTCATTCGATCAATCGCATTCTGAGCTTTTTGTTCCAGTTCCTTCCTGGAATCTCCATGTATAATAATAACATTATCATCTGCGTATGAAATTTCGTCTACTTCGCGATCGATACTACCATCGAAAATGATGTTCCATATGGTAGGACCAAAGACGGATCCCTGCGGACAACCTTTAGTCATCAGTTTCGCCACAGACCCGTACTTCGAACACACAGTGGCCTTTCGGCCACTGAAGTAATCCTTCACGAGCTTATAGGCGTTACCGGGACAGTCAAGCTTACGCAATGAATCCTTAACACTGGGCCACCATAGGTTATCGAACGCCCCCGATATGTCAACAAATATGCCAAGAACATATTTGCTGCTCGAGTTTTCGACTCGATTATACAATTCGACCGTGGCATCCTCCGTTGATACCCTCGGTCGAAACCCATACTGGTTCGACGATAGGCGGTCATCGAACTTACAGAGGACCTTATTGACCAGTACCTTCTCAAAAATCTTTCCTAATACAGGTAAAAGCATAATTGGTCGGTACGGTTTTGGGTCGCTAAGGTCCCTCTCTCCCCCTTTCGCTATAATAACAACCGAACTCTCCTTCCAGGACTTTGGATACTCTCCTTTATCGAGGCAGTCATTGAACAGGTCAACGACTGCCTCACCTACCACCGGCCAGGCCTTGGTGATTATTTCACCGTTTAGGTTATCAAGGCCGGACGCTTTGTCCGCCTTGATTGACCTGATAGCCAACTCCACATCGATCCCTCGGATCGGCTCAGCATCACCTACTGGTGACACATAATCATTTAAACGGTCTCTCAGATCTTTTTGCTGAGCCGTATCTTTTTCGGGATCGTCATCTGGATGGAAGCAGCCGGTCCAATAGGAGCCGAGAAGTTTCCTCCCAGTTGTCCGTCGTTACACCTTCATAAGAAAGTGAACTTAATATAGCGGACTTTCCGAGTTTATCGGCTTGGTATTTATAAACTAGACCCCATGGGTCATCGTTCCCGTGTTCGGTTATGAACTTTTCAAAGCTACATTGTATGGCGTGACTGATCGAGTCGAAGTAGTCATTTCTGACATTCGTATACTCCTCTCGCAGTCTTTCCCTATCGGACCTATCTGTTGCCAGATAGATCTTTCGAATCGCCATAAAATTCGCTTTTTTATCGGCTAACTCTGCATTCCACCAGAGCGCCTTCCTTTGCAGAGGCACCCTTTTTTTAGGAATGCTTGCATCGGCTGCGTCCGCTATAGCTTTGGTGATGGCCTCAACCTTTCCTTCAATGCAAGCATTTCCGGTCAGGTCGAGGTCACCCCATCGCTCCTGTAAACACACATCAAATTTCTCCCAGTCGGCCTTTTTTAGCTGATACCGCTCTGCGGTATCGGCCAGGTCGACTGCCTCTTTTGTCACATCCCATGTAATGAGCCTATGGTCACTACTGGTTGCGTCAACATTAACTTTCCAGTTATGCATTTTACCCAGTAGCTTTTCTGTACATAGGGTGACATCGATATTCGTCTCACCATGGTGACAATATGTCCCAGGTTGACCGAATTCGTTTGTCACAAAGAGATTGTGTTTCGCAATCAGATCATCAAGTTTACGGCCATTGTCGTCCGTTTGGCGACTATGCCAGAGAACCGATTTAGCATTCGCATCTAACGCTATCACAACATCTCTCCCTCTGAGATGCTCCAGTATTCTGTCCAATTTATCCAAATGGATCTCTATTGGCTCACAGAATTGGAAGTAAGCGCTAATCGCATAGAAATTACCCAGCTTAGTTCTAATCTCAGCGCACACGCAATGTGTGTCGCTGAATTGCGAGAGTCTCAACACCTCAAGCTCATTATTAAAAATTACAATCCCTGCTTTCTTTTGTTCCAGGTGATCGCCACCTGTAACAATTCGCGACCTGATTGCAAATCCGGCTATTTTGTTGTCTATATTGTACGGCTCCTGCACAAACAAAATGTCAATACATTTACCGCAACAATACTCCCTCGTTTCAGCCGCTATCGCGCGTGCACCGTTCATATTAAGCTGGGCCAACCTAAGACAATGTTTAATTTCCAGCGGCCCGCTTTGCACCCGATTATCGGGCTCCTCCTCCTCATCCGTGAACCCCTCGTCACCACGTAGTTTTTTGGATCAGAATACTGAATCCTACGCAACTCCCTTTCTATCGCATGCTTATGCACAGGGCAGTCGCTATCTCGGACAGAGTGGTTGTACGGCTTTTTAAAGGCCTTACAATTACCACATCTGGCCGCCTCTTTATCTGCCCTTTTAGGGCACCTATCAAATTCATGCCCTACCTCTGCACAGTGGCCACAGGTGGGAGCACGCTCCTTACAAAACTTCGCCACATGCCCGAAGGCCTGGCATTTGAAGCACCTAGTGGCCACTATGTAGTCGGACACTCCACAAATACTCCACTCAACAGTGACGCGAGTTCTCTTTTTGAGAAACTCGCGTACTCTCACACTGGTCTCTACAACCCAGTGTGAGGTTTGTTTGCCTTTCGGCCCTGTTTTGAAGCATAGCTTCATTTCCTCTTTGAGATGGTCCTCGGTTAACCCTTGGACCTCTCCCTCCATATTATGTTTATAAATCGCTTTGCGTAACGCCTCGGCTGTCATATCGCTCGAGACGTTATATATTATCATTTTTGGCCTTTTTAGCCTTGGCTTTTCCGCTACCAGACCGGCTCTCGCCAGTCCTTCGCTCGCCAAGAGCTTCTCTACATCGTTTTCGGCTTGCGCCTCCACCACTACGGCCCCCGATTTCGTGTTCGTAATATTACGAACACGGATCCCGTCTTTTACGGGATCAATTACCTTTTTTATGGCCTCTCTGGTTGCCTGACTAGAGGCACCTGTGCTCGCCGCCGGCTTTATCATTACAACCCTATGGGATCGCCATGACATTGCCGGCATTTTGGCAGGTTTCACTTTTTTAGTGACCTGTGCCCAGGTTTCGCCACTCTCTACACTCTCCTCTGCATTCTGCGCCTTCTGCAACCTTTCGCTTTCGGCAAAAGTTGTCGCTACAGGGCTATTAGAAACAACAGGGCTTTTAGAAACAACAACAACAGCGCCGCATCGGTCAACGGCTTCTCTCGCCTCCCGAACTGCGGCCTCTCTCGCCATTGCGGCTCTCTCCTCTAGCCTTGCCCTTAAGGCCACGTTTTCATCCGTGACCTCCTCTAATTTAGCCGTCAGGACGGCAATGCCGTCCATCAGCGCCTTTACGTCTTTTTTATTCAACTTCGTTGAAGTCGAACCTAAAGTTAAAACCTGATCGCGGAGGTCCGCAACTGCTTCGCGAACTCCCGCGACCAAGTTCGGAGAACTCACGCTCGCTCGGTTGCTTCCGCTCCCGCTCGTGCTCGCTCTTCCGCTCGTATCCATCGTCCCTCCTGTCCCTGTACTACGTGAAAAATTTTAGTGTCGTTAGCCGGTTACAAACCGTTGCCACCCTGCGACCACGCTGAGGTCGACACAGGCAGCAACTCCCTGCTCTCCACAGAATCCTCCAACGCTTTTTTGCTGCCACTAAAAGGTCTCTATCCTTGGGCACTGGCAGAGATATGATGTCTCTTTGAGTCACTTTCTCACATAGGCACCTCAAATTAATGTACAGAGAGTGCGCTACAGAAACAACATATCTCTTAGAGTCTCTATCTTATTAAAGTGTCACTATCTCGAAGATCCGCAAATCGCAAGGTGTGAAATAATCACTCCCTCAAGGCGCTTTAGCACCGAGGACACACCAAAAAACGCCAATCTATACGCATCAAACGCTATCTGAAAAACTCCAGAATCACATTAGTACCGCATAGATCGCATAAATCGCATGTGCACAGCTCATAAATCACAATAGTCGCTGCCCCCGCACGGTATATATAGGGACATTCATTCATTTGTGTTCATACACGCAGATTAGGCTTAGCCTTTTACTGCTTACTCTCTCATTCATCAACAATTGCTCTCTCTCAATTGTACATCTCTTTTTTACTTTGTCGGCTTTGACCATTAGTGATTTATGCTAACCCCTAATGGCAAAAGTCGAGCTGATCGCCTTTAGCCGTTCTCGGGGTTTTTATAACCCGCAAGCGGGTGACCCGATCTTCGTTTCCGTCCCCACCGCGGGGAGGCGGCGATCATCTACGACCTTTCTCTAATTACTTCCGCACAGAAAGCTCGGAAACCCTCTACAACCCGATCATCTAGAAATAGATCTTTGCTTATGGGCCAGACCAACCCAGCATTTTGGACCACGCTCTCGAGTGCTCCCCTTGCATTATCGCTCAGAGAACACTCAAAGAGAACGTGGTCTACCGAATCGATCGGTTCCCCGCACTCGCATATGCTATTATCTATGACGCCGAATCTAAAGAAGTATTTTCCGAACTTCCCATGTCCAGTTAGGAACTGGACCAGCTCGTGATTCACTCTAAATACTTTCTTTCCTCTCATTTTTACGATAACTCTCGGTATGAACTCTCGCGTGAGATGACCTTTCTCACATTTGGCCCATTCGTCCTGCCAAATTTCCACGCTACGCTCTTTAAATTTCCTCTTAATTGTCATGGGCAAATCATCCGTACCAATCTCTATGTCCCTATATCGCTCGTATCGTTCACAAATTCCGCTTTTGCGGCTGAACATGCTCACCCTTTCCTGTATTAGGATATCAATGGGGAGCACACAAGCGATAGCGAATACCGCTTCTGTAGAGACCGTACGGTACGCCCTTATGACTCTCAAGAGGATAGAGCGCTGTGCGCTTCTAATTTGCCTAATATGTCGGCAATTAAGCCTACGTGACCAACTGGCCGACGCATTTACCGCAACAATACTCCCTCGTTTCAGCCGCTATCGCGCGTGCACCGTTCATATTAAGCTGGGCCAACCTAAGACAATGTTTAATTTCCAGCGGCCCGCTTTGCGCCCTATTATCGGGCTCCTCCTCCTCATCCGTGAACCCCTCGTCACCACCTAGTTTTTTGGATCAGAATACTGAATCCTACGCAACTCCCTTTCTATTGCATGCTTATGCACAGGACAGTCGCTATCTCGGACAGAGTGGTTGTACGGCTTTTTAAAAGCTTTACAGTTACCACATCTGGCCGCCTCTTTATCTGCCTTTTTAGGGCACTTATCAAACTCATGCCCTACCTCTGCACAGTGGCCACAGGTGGGAGCACGCTCCTTACAAAATTTCGCCACATGTCCGAAGGCCTGGCATTTGAAACACCTTGTGGCCACTATGTAGTCGGACATTTCGCAAATACTCCACTCAACAGTGACGCGAGTTCTCTTTTTGAGAAACTCGCGTACTCTCACACTGGTCTCTACAACCCAGTGTGAGGTTTGTTTGCCTTTCGGCCCTGTTTTGAAGCATAGCTTCATTTCCTCTTTGAGGTGGTCCTCGGTTAGCCCTTGGACCTCCCCCTCCATATTCTGCCTAAAAATCGCCCTACGTAACGCCTCGGCTTCCATATCGCTCGAGACGTTATATATGATCATTTTTGGCTTTTTTAGCCTTGGCTTTTCCGCTACCAGACCGGCTCTCGCCAGTCCTTCGCTCGCCAAAAGCTTTGCAACATCGGTTTCGGCTTGCGCCTCCACCACTACGGCCCCCGATTTCGTGTTCGTAATATTACGAACACGGATCCCGTCTTTTACGGGATCAATCGCCTTTTTTATTGCCTCTCTGGTTGCCTGACTAGAGGCACCAGTACTCGCCGCCGGCTTTATCATTACGACCCTTTGGGATCGCCATGACATTGCCGGCATTTTGGCTGGTTTCACTTTTTTAGTGACCTGTGACCATGTACAACTCTCCACAGTCTCCTCCGGGTTTTGCGCCTTCTGCAGCCTTTCGCTCTCGGTAAAGGTTGTCGCTACAGGGCTAGAAACAACAGGGCTTTTAGAGACAACAACAACAGCAGCAGCGCCGCATCGGTCAACGGCTTCTCTCGCCTCTCGAACTGCGGCCTCTCTCGCCATTGCGGCTCTCTCCTCCAGCCTTGCCCTTAAGGCCACGTTCTCGTCCGTGACCTCCTCTAATTTGGCCGTCAGGACGGCAATGCCGTCCATCAGCGCCTTCACATCCTTTTTATTCAACTTCGTTGAAGTCGAACCTAGAGTTAAAACCTGATCGCGGAGGTCCGCAACTGCTTCGCGAACCCCCGCGACCAAGTTCGGAGAACTCGTGCTCGCTCGGTTGCTTCCGCTCCCGCTCGTGCTCGCTCTCCCGCTCGTATCCATCGTCCCTCTGTCCCTGCTCTACGTAAAAGGTTTAAAGTTTAAGTGTCGTTAGCCGGTAGTGTCGTTAGACACAAACCGTTGCCACCCTGCGACCACGCTGAGGTCGACACAGGCAGCAACTCCCTGCTCAAACATATCTCTTAGAGTCTCTATCTCATTCACTATCGAAGATTCGCAAATCGCAAGGTGTGAAATAATCACTCCCTCAAGGCGCGTTAGCACCGAGGACACACCAAAGTACGCCAATCCATACGCGTCAAACGCTATCTGAAATATATATAGGGACATTCATTCATTCATTTGTGTTCATACACGCAGATTAGGCTTAGCCTTTTACTGCTTACTCTCTCATTCATCAACAATTGCTCTCTCTCAATTGTACATCTCTTTTTTACTTTGTCGGCTTTGACCATTAGTGATTTATGCTAACCCCTAATGGCAAAAGTCGAGCTGATCGCCTTATATATATATATATAGGGACAGTGGGAATCTCGTTAATCCATTCATGCGCGTCACTAATTAGATGACGAGGCATTTGGCTAACTTAAGAGAGTCATAGATTACTCCCGCCGACCGGGGGGTCCGGGGCACTATTACGAGGGGCTATTGGCACCTCTGCCGCTTTGCTGCCCAGTTTTAATGCCCTGGAGTAGGCGGTCGGCTGCGCCCCTGTTGCCCGTTTTCCGGTGCCTGCCCGCAGCTCCGGCGAGGAAGCCACTCGCTTCAGCGGCCCGGTGAGCCCCCGTTCAGCTGCTGTCTGCGGTGGCGTTCGGGCCAGCGACTTGCGCGGGGCGAAACCACCGTCGTCCTCCTCTACCATGCACGCCTCTGCTGCAACCTCACGCCACTCCTGGTTGGAGGGGGTGCCCCCCCCCCCACCTCGTTGGGTGGCCATGGCAGTGACACCTCTCGATTCGCCGCCTCCGGGCGGTTCGAATGAGGGGTCGCACGTCCCCCTACGACAACTTTAGGAGTTAGGCGACATCTCCGCGTAGATCCCTCACCTGAATTTTCAAGGTCCGCAGAGAGAATCCGGACACCGCTGCAACTGCGGTGCTCTTCGCGTTCCGAGCCATATCTCCCTTCTATAGGATTCCATGGAACTCGAACGCTCAGGCAGAAAAGAAAACTCTTCCCGGACCTCTCGGCGGCGTCTTCAGGCCACTTTGGGTTGCCCCGTCGAACGCTTGCTTTGAAACGAGGGAACGAATTATTAAACGGTTCCGCTGCCGGGTTCCGGAATAAGAACCGGATTCCCTTTCGCCCAACGGGCGTTGTTTATCTCTTTTTATCGAAAAAAAAAAATACGCCACATGGACATAAGATCTCTCCTTGAGCTTAGAATCGACTGACGCTCGAGCAACTACCGTTCACGCGAAACCCTTTTCCACGTCAGTCCTCCAGGGCCTCGCTGGAGTATTTGCTACTACCACCAAGATCTGCACCGATGGAGGCTCCAGGCGGGCTTGCGCCCAGACCCTTCTGCGCTCTCCGCCGCGCTCGTCCTACTCGTTACGGCATAATGCGGCTCGCCGAAGCGAACCGCTCACGTGCCCGTAACGGTAGAGTATAGGCAAAACGCTTCAGCGCCATCCATTTTCAGGGCTGGTTGCTTCGGTAGGTGAGTTGTTATATGCTCGGCATCCTCTCTTTCCGCTCCGCAGTAGCAGCCACCATCCTCATGACAACCCGAGGTCCTTTAACATGCCGCGGAAATGCTGAGGCAGGCTCGCCGTCACCCCTCGGCTACACGTCGCCTTCACGTCCCGTCCTGTCGTGTCCGTCATGCGCTGCGTGTCCCGTTCTGTCGTGGTCTTCTGCGTCCCCAGCGTGCTCGCCCCCGTCGTCAGTTCGTCGGTAAACGTCCGGTCGGCCCCTAGGTCTGCCCGCTTCTTGAACCACCCGGCTGCGAACCTTCTAAAAGCAGAGAAGTTCTCCGACGACATTAGGTCAGTGTAGTACACAGGGCCGCCATACCGTTTAGTCACCTCTGCAATCATGCAGTCTCTTTCGTTCTAACACCGCGCACAGTGCCAGAGCGCGTGGTCAGCATCCTCTCTACCATACCCGCATTCACACATCTCGCTCTCAGCCAATCCCAGGTCATACAGTCTGCCCCGGAAGTTCCCGTGCCCCGTGAGGAGCTGGGACGTTCGATGGTCCGGGTGAACCCAGTGGCTTTTTAATCTTTCTCTACCCTCAATCCCCGCTCTAGCGTCCGCGTCCACCGTGAGTACCACGTCGTCTGCATATGCAGCGAGGTGGCACCCCTCCGGGAGGGGCATACATAGAAGGTCGTCCAGAAGACTGTTCCACAGCAGCGGGCCCAGCACCGACCCCTGCGGGCACCCCATTGTAGAGCGTTTCCACCTCACACGGCGACCGCAGAACAGCCCGACGCGGCGTTTCGCGAAATATCCCATCAGCATCCGGTAGATGTTGCTGGGGCATCCCAGCCTCCGCGCCTTGACCAAGATCATGGGCCACCATGCATTGTCGAACGCTCCAGATAAGTCTAAGAAAACTACCTGCAGGTACTTCCGCTTCGTGTTCTTCGCCTTGTCCATCAGTTCCGTGATGGCGGAGACGGTGGATTTCCCTTTAATAAATCCGTGCTGGTGGGTCGACAGGCGGTTGCTCACGCACTCTAGTCTCCGAACCATGAGCCTCTCCAGTATTTTCCCAAGAATCGGCAGGAGAGTGACGGGCCTGTAGGCCTTTGGGTCTGACGCAGGCTTACCGTTCCCCTTGGGGAGAACGATGAGCCTCCCGTCCTTCCAGCAATCGGGGAAGTGACCAGCCGCCATGCACTTATTGAATGTCATGAGCATCTCCCAGTTCATGACCTCCCAAGCCTTTTTTACGATTCTAGCCGTTTTGCCGTCTATGCCCGGAGCAGTGTTTGGGAGGTCCTTTATGATCCGTCCCAACTCCTCAATCGTGGCGGGTGGGGCGCATTCACCACACGGGGGTACGAGAGCAAGCCCCCGGATCCTCGTGTGCTGAGGAGAGTCCCTGAGCGGATTATCATCCGGGCAAAGCGCGAACAGCAGGTTATCCATTGCGGCGATTACGTCAGATGGATTTGTGCTCCCATGGGTGACCCCTATTACTGTGTTTTCCATTGCCGGCCGCCTCCCTTTGGCCGTGCGGTAGGCGATGCCCCAGGGTGATCTCCTGTCTCTTTCACTCACTATGTTGATGTTACTAGCCTATTTGCGTTCTGGTAACACCACACTTGTTCGCGTCCCTCTCGCACTCGCGTCTATGTCGCCCACGCACAAACGTCAGATTGACACTTCCGATATATGTCACTGTCACTTGCACCCGCCACGTGCTTTTAACCTAAAACTAACCTAACACTGCCACGCGGTATCACCGGTTACCCGTAAATCCTCACCTGCGTCCCGAGGGAGAGAGGCAGCCGATCACCCACACGCTCACTATTATCACTCTACTCGATTATCCGAAATAACTTTGATCTGGCACGATCCAGACGTGCGTTCCCGACTTATTCAAATTCCCGCTCGGAGCGAAACAGAAAACAACTATTTGCTCCGGAGGACGAGAGACAAGTACGTAGATAGGGACACCTTCAAACCCACCGCCTCCCGAGCGCACCATCCTTGCGGATATAGCACTCGCATCGTGTTGTCATCGCTCGTCAAAGCAAGTTATCATCCGAGTCCGATGCACGCACAGGGATTGCATTATGTCGGCCGCCATGACAGCGGCACGACCGAAGACGCGCAAATACAGCGGTCCAATCCCACTCGAGGGAACCCAGCGAGGCGTTCTGGGTCCCCCCCTTAGAGCACACCGGCTCCGGAAGATGTCCCCATCTACTGTCAGTCTGTCATGTGGCCCTATTGGCCAGTCACGTCACAAATGGCGACTTGTCTCCCCGTTGTCCCCTAACCTATAACTCACCTATTCCCCAGCTATGACTCTACTTGTTGCGTCCGTCGTGCTCCGCTTCTTTTGGTGGCCCCCAATGGCATCTTTTATTGGCCTTGGACTCTAGGCATCTTTTTCTGGCCATGGGGACGTCTTTTCGGCGTATGAGCGTCATAGTCCGTCAGTCGAGCGCCAGTCGTTGGTCGGCCCAGTCCTCCCTCTCCACTTCCTTTCTTTATCTTTTCTTTTCTTGGTATTGGTGTTAAGTACAATATAAAATAATTACCTGTACATATAGTACTTTATATGAGTGGATGGAGTGGCAGGATACCGCTGATGTCAATTGTCCAAACCTTCAGTGCAATCAAGAGCAAAGGAAACCTTGGTATGCGCATTCTCTGTGACGAGTCAGAGGCTCTTCTTTGCCGCGGTATCTGGGCCATTTTAGCTCCGTGCCATCTTCCGCAAAATCTTCTAAATGCAGCAAAGGTCCGCGCTGTCCTGGTCAGCTCGTCGTAATAGACCGGGCCTCCCACCAGCTCACGGATTTCATCCATCATCTGCATTCTATCGCTTTCAAACTCGCCGCATTCCCACAAGATATGCTCGGCGTCCTCTCTTTCTGCTCCATAGTCGCAGCCACCGTCCTCAGACAACCCAAGGTCCTTCAGTTTGCCGCGGAAATTCCCATGGCCGGTGAGCAGCTGGGATGAGGCATAGTCGGGTATGACCCATTTTCGCCTTTGTCTCTCTCGCACATCAGGAAAGAACTTGGCTAGGTGTCTACCCGTCACAGCCTCATCCCATCTGCCCTTCCACTGCCTTAGCACTTCCTCGGTTGTGTGTCTCGCCTCCGTGGCAGCTTCCTCTTTGCTTGCAGTGTCTTTTCTGGCCAGCATTCCAGCGGCAGACACGACCTCTAGGTCGGCCGGCAGCACCCCCGCGAGGACCGGAAGGGCCGCGGTGCTGGCCGTCCTGTACGCTTTGGTTAGGAGTATCAGTGCCTGTCGCTGGGCTCGGAGGAGTTGGCTTTTTAGGACGTGGAGCCCTACCCGTGCCGCCCAGCATGGCGCCGCATAGGTTACGGTGGCCACCCAAACCCCTCTGTAGATCGTAAGTAGGGCAGGATAGCGCAGTCCCCAGGTTTTTCCCGTAAATCTCGCCATTTTACCATAACTAGCATTTGCTCGCTCACCGATCACCCTTGCGTGCCTGGCAAAGCTGAGGCTTTCGTCAAGCTCCACGCCCAGGAATCGAGCCTCCCTCACCGACTTTATTGATACCTCCCCCATTTTGACTGTCGCTGGCCGATTCGTGAATCTGCCTTTGACAGTCATCGTGCAGGACTTGGCCGGGGCAAAGTCAAGCCGGTTTGCTGCTCCCCAGCCGTCCTGCATCCGCAGCGCCACTGCAGCTTTGGACTCCAGATTAGCCCTGGAGTCCGCCTCCACAGTGAGGACCACATCGTCCGCGTAAGCAGCAGTGTGGCATCCCTCCGGTAACGGTAGTCGGAGCATGTCGTCCATGAGGACATTCCACAGGAAAGGTCCAAGAACCGATCCCTGTGGACACCCCATGGTGGTGGCCTTCCACACCACCCGGTCGCCGCAGAAAAGCCCAACACGTCTACCTCTGAAGTAGGAACGCAGGATGCCGTAGATGTCCGGGGGGCATCCCAGGTTCTTCAGCTTAACCAGGATCATGGGCCACCAGGCGTTGTCAAAAGCCCCCGATATGTCCAGGAATACCGCCTGGACATATTTGCCCTCCGACCCCTTTACTCGGCTCAGCAGGTTATCAATGGCATCTGTTGTCGACCGCGTCGGCGTGAATCCAAACTGGGAGTCAGATAATCTCCTGCGCACCACAAGGAGTCTTCTTACTATGACCCTTTCCAGTATTTTGCCCAGTATTGGAAGCAGCGTCAGCGGCCGATATGCCTTTGGGTCACTCGGATCCTTACCATTGCCCTTGGGCAGGATTATTAACCTGCCCACCTTCCAGCAGTCCGGGAAGATGCCCTCTACCAGACACTTGTTCAAGCAGGTGAGCATTTCCCATTCCATCGGAGGGTGGGCCCTCCTCAGCATTGGCGCCGTGATGCCGTCGATACCCGGGGCTGTATTCGGCAGGTCCTTCAGCAATTGGCTGAGCTCTACCTGCCCCACCGGATAGCACGGCGGGGCAGATAGGGACAGTGGGAATCTCGTTAATCCATTCATGCGCGTCACTAATTAGATGACGAGGCATTTGGCTACGTTTTTTACGCGTAGTTTGATGCGCTCGCATGAATGGTATTCGAGTTTGTTCATCCGTCTTCACCGAACTCGGCCGTTCCTAGGATTTTTGTTTCCTGGCAAGCCAGGTGACCCAGTCTTCGTTGCCCGTCCCTAGCCTCGCGGAGGCGTCGGTGCTTTCTACGATCTTCCGACTTCAAAACTTCCCACTTGGACAGTCCGGGTATGGTCCGTTTCCGCGCATTGCTCTCTTATTTTTACAGTAGTCATCCGGAAATAACTACCTCGGCGAAGAGGTACGCCAGGGTCCTCTTACCTCCCAGGGAGGCTGCTCAGGCGGTTGCCACACGTGTCGATACAGCTTCAACATCCGTCACCCCTCTCGTTATGGACGAGAGTTCGGATTCAGCTGGGCCAGCTGCCGTGGATACCTCTTCGAAGATCGGACGCCAGTAGGCTTCCATCTCTTCATGGCTGTACCGCATCTGCGCCGGTCTCCCGTCTAAGAACTCCCTTACCGCTAGGCCCCTGTTGCTCGAGTACTTGGACTGGAATTCGACATACTCGGCTCTCTTCCGAGCGCGACGTCCTCCTGCAGTTAGACTTGGCTGACGCTCTAGTCCATGCTGTTGCTGCCTTGCTCCCGCCCCAATTCTTCGTGAGATTTCTTGGAGATCAAGCCTATCGGCTATCCTATTTTTAGAGCCTTGGAGTAGTCAGGCATGGCCCTGGCCGAACTCACATTCAGTGCCGGGAACATATCCCTCGGTGCCCCCGCCGACACAACACGCGCGGATTCGCCCTTGAGGAGGAGCTCCGCTTCTTTCTCTGCCAACCTCCGCAGCAACTTCTCCCTTTCCGTCTCCCATTTGCATAATTGTAGCTCCGCCCGTCCTGCCCGCAGGGCCAGCTGCGCGACGTATTTTTGGATGTCCATAGCGAGCGCCCTTATGCATTGTCAGACGCTGCTCTTTGTTGACCTTAGCGGATGGGTGCTCCGCTGCCTCCAATATGCCCTTTAGGGCCTCTTCCACGCTTGTGATTATGCTCTCCTCCGTCACCTGTGTCTCCGCTGTCTCGGATCTAGCTGCCGCCACTCGTACTCTCGTCGCCGCTCCCCCGGTTACTATGCCAGACACCGGGGGGGGGGGGGGGGGGGGGGTGGAGGCCAGCTGGGACCCAGTCGCCCGTTTCCCAGTTCCTAGCCTCAGCTCCGGCGAGGAAGCCACTCTCTTCAGCGGCCCGGTCAGCCCCCGTTCAGCTGCGGCCTGCGGTGGTGTTCTGGCCAGCGACTTGCGCGGGGCAAAACCTCCGTCGTCCTCCTCCACCATGCACACCTCTGCAGCCACCTCTCCCCCCCCCCCCCCCCCCCCCACCACCTCGTTGGGTGGCTATGGCAGTGTCCCCCCTCGATTCGCCGCCTCCTGGCGGTTCGAATGAGGGGTCGCACGATGCTCTACGACCAACTTCAAGTTTAGGTTAGAGTTAGGTTATGTTTTTGCACTCCCCTGATATTTCCTTCCGCTTCTATGCTATGAGGCTATATTCTCGGTTAACCCTTGGACCTCCCCCTCCATATTCTGCCTAAAAATCGCTTTACGGAACGCCTCGGCTTCCATATCGCTCGAGACGTTATATATGATCATTTTTGGCCTTTTTAGCCTTGGCTTTTCCGCTACCAGACCGGCTCTCGCCAGTCCTTCGCTCGCCAAGAGCTTCGCTACATCGGTTTCGGCTTGCGCCTCCACCACTACGGCCCCCGATTTCGTGTTCGTAATATTACGAACACGGATCCCGTCTTTTACGGGATCAATTGCCTTTTTTATGGCCTCTCTGGTTGCCTGACTAGAGGCACCTGTACTCGCCGCCGGCTTTATCATTACGACCCTTTGGGATCGCCATGACATTGCCGGCATTTTGGCAGGTTTCACTTTTTTAGTGACCTGTGCCCATGTTCCGCCACTCTCCGCACTCTCCTCCGGGTTCTGCGCCTTCTGCGACCTTTCGCTCTCGGCAAAAGTTGTCGCTACAGGGCTATTAACAACAACAACAGCGCCGCGTCGGTCCACGGCTTCTCTCGCCTCCCGAACTACGGCCTCTCTCGCCATTGCGCCTCTCTCCTCTAGCCTTGCCCTTAAGGCCACGTTCTCATCCGTGACCTCCTCTAATTTGGCCGTCAGGACGGCAATTCCGTCCATCAACGCCTTTACGTCCTTTTTGTTCAACTTCGTTGAAGTTGAACCTAAAGTTAAAACCTGATCGCGCAGGTCCGCGACTGCTTCGCGAACTCCCGCGACCAGATTCGGAGAACTCACACTCGCTCGGTTGCTTCCGCTCCCGCTCGTGCTCGCTCTCCCGCTCGTATCCATCGTCCCTCCTGTCCCTGTACTACGTAAAAAAGTTTAAGTGTCGTTAGCCGGTAGTGTCGTTAGACACAAACCGTTGCCACCCTGCGACCACGCTGAGGTCGACACAGGCAGCAACTCCCTGCTCTCCACAGAATCCTCCAACGCTTTTTTGCTGCCACTAAAAGGTCTCTATCCTTGGGCACTGGCAGAGATATGATGTCTCTTTGAGTCTCTTTCTCACTTACACACCTCGATTAATGTACAGAGAGTGCGCTACAGAAACAACATATCCCTTAGAGTCTCTATCTCATTAAAGAGTCACTATCGAAGATTCGCAAATCGCAAGGTGTGAAATAATCACTCCCTCAAGGCGCGTTAGCACCGAGGACACACCAAAATACGCCAATCCATACGCATCAAACGCTATCTGAAAAACTCCAGAATCACATTAGTACCGCATAGATCGCATAAATCGCATGTGCACAGCTCATAAAACACTTTAGTCGCTGCCCCCGCAGGGGGCAGCGACTAAAGTGATTTATGAGCCGCGCACGAGCATCGACCAGGCCCGGCACCGGCCACAACCGCTTCCCGACCAAACCCGACGCGCCCCGGTCCTCAGAGCCAATCCTTATTCCGAAGTTACGGATCCAATTTGCCGACTTCCCTTACCTACATTATTCTATCGACTAGAGGCTCTTCACCTTGGAGACCTGCTGCGGATATGGGTACGAACCGGCGCGACATCTCCGCGTACATCCCTCACCTGCATTTTCAAGGTCCGCAGAGAGAATCCGGACACCGCCGCAAATGCGGTGCTCTTCGCGTTCCGAACCATATCTCCCTTCTATAGGATTCCATGGAACTCGAACGCTCAGGCAGAAAAGAAAACTCTTCCCGGACCTCTCGGCGGCGTCTTCAGGCCACTTTGGGTTGCCCCGTCGAACGCTCGCTTTGAAACGAGGGAACGAATTATTAAACGGTTCCGCTGCCGGGTTCCGGAATAGGAACCGGATTCCCTTTCGCTCAACGGGTGTTGTTTATCTCTTTTTATCGAAAAAAACACGCCACATCGACATAAGATCTCTCCTTGAGCTTAGGATCGACTGACTCGCGAGCAACTACTGTTCACGCGAAACCCTTCTCCACGTCAGTCCTCCAGGACCTCGCTGGAGTATTTGCTACTACCACCAAGATCTGCACCGACGGAGGCTCCAGGCGGGCTCGCGCCCAGACCCTTCTGCGCTCTCCGCCGCGCTCGTCCTACTCGTTACGGCATAATGCGGCTCGCCGAAGCGAACCGCTCACGTGCCCGTAACGGTAGAGTATAGGCAAAACGCTTCAGCGCCATCCATTTTCAGGGCTGGTTGCTTCGGCAGGTGAGTTGTTACACACTCCTTAGCGGATTCCGACTTCCATGGCCACCGTCCTGCTGTCTTGAGCGACCAACGCCTTTCATGGTGTCCCATGAGCGTTTTTTAGGCGCCTTAACACTACGTTTGGTTCATCCCACAGCGCCAGTTCTGCTTACCAAAATTGGCCCACTTGGCACTATCATCAGATCTCCGGCTTCATCGTTCGAGTAAGCCGGAGTTCTCACCCATTTAAAGTTTGAGAATAGGTTGAGGTCGTTTCGGCCCCAATGCCTCTAATCATTCGCTTTACCGGATGAGACTGTTTCGAATTAACGCCAGCTATCCTGAGGGAAACTTCGGACGGAACCAGCTACTAGATGGTTCGATTAGTCTTTCGCCCCTATACCGAAGGTGATACATCGAAGGTGAGGACAGTAATGCTGTTACAGTCAACGGAGATCAGTAACGAAGCATTATGCGAGGGGTTTTTATGGCTCGAATTGGCAGAGAGAGTTCTGAGAGACTCATGTCGCTTCAACAGGTTGACCCAACATGCCACACATTAACTCTACTGCGACAGAACTTCGAAGGTCAGAGTATCTCTGGAAGGAGCGATGTTGAGGTCGTGTGATTTGACACAGTTGGACTTCTTTTTCTGGAGTTACGTGAAAATTAAGGTCTATGCCTAAAACTAAGAGAATTTTAGATTTAAAAGCCGAAATAATCCGTGTAGTTTACGTGATGGGACCCGAATAATGCTAAAATGTTATGCAAAATTTTAACAAAACTATCCTGTCATGCCAGAGAGCCGAGCGGGGCACTTGTCTGATATTGTGTTACATGTGTGCATACTTAATCGCCACAGTGTGTAGTTTAGGTATGTTTTCATTCAAATATCTGTATTTCGAAATAACAAAAATCTAAATCCTGTAGATTTCTAGACAACCCCGATAATACAGAGAAGATAAGTAGAGGGTTTATTGTTGTTAGCTCTAATTTCTAGTAAAACATTTATTTGCAAGCTACGGCTGCATAGTTGCCAGTTATGCACCATTTAACTCCATGTGCGCTGGATTGCGACAGCACTGGATTTGACTGATGCGATGCCACGACATACACAACGTAACCAATTTGCTTGTCTTGCTTCAATTAACTCCTTTACCTGTGTTCTCCATGCAGCGTGTAGATAGTAAAAGTGAAAATGATATGTTGGAAGCTTGTGCTACTGTGTGTACTCAATATTTGTCCGGTACTTCTCCGTGCGCCCTAACCCAAGTGTGACGTCGCTCGACGCCTTCCATTCCGAGGCCGGCGCTCTGCCGAGGCGCATCGCAAGCTACAATAAAATTTATTGTAGCGTGCGATGCGCCTCGGCCATTTAATGTCCTTTGCCACAACTGTTAAGTTAAATGTGTGTACAATATTCTTGGTAGGTTTAACATTATATCCAATTTGCTCAACTGCTCCACGACGAGTGAGAACGCGTGTGGGGCTGAGTGGTGAGCGGTGTGGGCGCCACATGCGCTCACTAGCTTTATTATTATTATTATACATTATACTGTGCTGAAATTGCAATAAAATACATTTTCTACCAACAATGCTTTTGTTTTCTTTTGCTCCTCCTAACCTAAAGTGTAACAAGGATACATCGTAAAATTCAATAAATTTGATTTCGTGCTGATACAATCATAAACAATAAATGCAGGATTTCCCCTCCGACCACTTAACGGACCAACTGAAACGGATCAACTATTTTTCTTTCCCAACGAATCAACTTTTTGGTTGGAACAAATCATTTGTTTTCATTTGGTCAGATTTTCAAATGATCAGATTTACAATTCGTCAGATTTGGTACGAATAAACACATAATCTGAAATTAATATTTTACAAAATCTTTTAAATTATACCGCTGGTCGAAACCTTGGTCAGAATACAGTCACCGTAATTAAAGTGGAAACCCGAAAGATTACTCTTGTTAAGACTACTGGGAACGGTTCTAAAGTACCAGGGCAGCAGAAATTGAAAGGTTTCCATAATTTTATAAAAGTTAATCGCTATTATAGTAATAATAGCGATTAACTTATACAGAAACCTATTCGAAAACGCGTATTCATGGTATTAAATAATAGGTGCCAGGATTTATTCATTCATCGAAGGCCAGGGAGAGGCCCGGATTCTCTCCCTTATTATAATAGCGATTAACTTATATAAAATTATGGAAACCTTCTGTCAATTTCTGCTGCCCTGGTACTTTGGTGACTTTATGTTTGTTAATGTTTCTTAATCCTGTTGTATATAATATAATATATTTTTTATATTTTTTGTCTATTTATAAAAATTTACAAACTTTAAATTATTAAAATATTCCTATCGGACCAACCAAAAAGTTGTATCGTTGGGAAAGAAAAATAGTTGATCCGTTTCAATTGGTCAGATGGGAACAAATTTAAATTAATAAAATATTCCTATCGGACCAACCAAAAAGTTGATTCGTTGGGAAAGAAAAATAGTTGATCCGTTTCAGTTGGTCCGTTTAGTTGGTCGGAGTGGAAATCCTGCTTTCGACGCTTTCCATAGATATCAGTGGCGGCTTTGACCTATAAATCTTAGTGAGGCGACTAAAAAATCCACCTACATTGCTATTACTTTATGATAAATTGAAAAACCTAAACCTTATTTTTTTTGGCCCTAACAATACTTAACCAAAAACTACTATCGAATCGCGCACCGAGGGTACCGTATCGCCATGTCACGGCTAGCGCCCATTGCTAGCGCCACTAGATGAATTTCATAACACGCCACGCCATCTAGATGGCGTGTTATGAAATACTTCATATTAGTTAGTCACGATTAGAGAATGATTCATCATCTATTTGGTAGATGGCGCGCGCGCATACACTTTTTGAAACCAAAAAGTGTATGCGCGCGCGCCATCTATGGGAACCCCCGTGAGTTTTTTACTTTTTCTTATTTTCATTATTTTTTGTTATATCGGCCTTATTAACACATTTTCTGTGAACATTTCAACGGGCTACCAAATTACGGTTCAAGAGATACAGGCCTCGGACAGACGGACGGACAGACAAGCGGCGGGTGGCCGAGTGGTTTGGGCATTGGCTTCAAATGCGAGAGGTGCGAGGTTCGAATCCGGTCGTCGTGTAACAATGAGTTTTTTTCTGACGAAAAAATTTACGTGTATGCATACCTACACCTGCTGCTGCCGCATAGCAGCCTCGGCTGTGTTCTCCTCTAGTCTAGTATAGCCAGCAATCCAGGGAAGTCTCCGGTATGGCACCTACCTTCTCGGAGGTGATATTGGCTGGTCGGAGCATGCGCTTTGGCCCCTCCGGCTCAGCCACCCATACCGGATTACATAAAAAAAAAGACAGACGGACGGACGGACGGACAGACAGACAGACAGACAGACGGCGTAGGCTTAGTAATAGGGTCCCGTACCGGATACGGAACCCTAAAAACAAAAAAAAAAGAATTCGCGAAAGTGAGATTCGAACCAACGTCACTAGATTGAAAAGCGAAGCATATACCACTGAGCTATGAAACTTACCGTAACTAGTGCGAATTTCGCCATCTTAATCACGGAGGTAAGACAAACCGACTTATAGAAAACGTGAATCGCCCCATCTCGCTCTGCATTATTTTAATTGGATATAGATGTCTCGTCCGGCGCCATTTATCAGAGCCTCAGCTTCTCCCTACATCCAAAGCCTCCAAGGTCAACCTGTTGTCTTTACGCTTGGTGGAGCGATATCAAAATAAGCGATTCGTCGCCGCACCGGACCGGGGTGAGTCACCATATGCCATGCCGTACGTGACACGTCACACGTCACGTCTGTGTGTGTGTGCGTGCTGTGTTGGTGGTGTTGATGCACTAACACATCTTTAACGCCGCCTCCGCGCCGCCGCGCTAATATTGTGATCAGTTCGGATCGGATATACCTACTTGACTTTTTTAAGTTTTCTTTCTTAATATTTTGAAATGTTTTTTTTTTCTTTACTTTCAAGATAATTAAGTGAGGCGGTGCTTCACTTGCTTCACCTGGGGAACCGCCACTGCTTTACGCTTGGTGGAGCGATATCAAAATAAGCGATTCGTCGCCGCACCGGACCGGGGTGAGTCACCATATGCCATGCCGTACGTGACACGTCACACGTCACGTCTGTGTGTGTGTGCGTGCTGTGTTGGTGGTGTTGATGCACTAACACATCTTTAACGCCGCCTCCGCGCCGCCGCGCTAATATTGTGATCAGTTCGGATCGGATATACCTACTTGACTTTTTTAAGTTTTCTTTCTTAATATTTTGAAATGTTTTTTTTTTCTTTACTTTCAAGATAATTAAGTGAGGCGGTGCTTCACTTGCTTCACCTGGGGAACCGCCACTGATAGATATACCCTCGATTCTGCGCGACCATCTTTTTTAGGGTTCCGTATCCGTCGTACGAGACCCTATTAGGTACTAAGCCTACGCCTCCGTCTGTCCGAGGGCTGTATCTCTTCAACCGCAATAGGTAGCCCGTTGAAATTTTCACAGAATGTGTTATTATTGCCGATATAACAACAAATAAAAAAATTTACGCGGTCCCCATACAAGAAACTAAAAAGTGTATGCGCGCCATTTACCGAAAACAGAATGAAGCATTTCATAAAACACGCCATAGATGGCGTGAGTGGCGCCGCTGACCATGACAGCGATACGGAACCCTCAGTGCCCGAGTTCGACTCGCACTTGGCCCTTTTTTTTATCCATCAGGAGGTATACCACACGATGTCTCCGTTCCTGAATGACCCTTGCGTTTACAATTCGTCCCTTTCAGGTATTTCTATTTTATAGAATCTTTTGAAATTATACTCCCTCATCATGGCATCTGAAGGCATGCTCACAATATAGAGGTTTCTAAGAGATTCTTATAAAGGTCACTCGTTATTTTAGAGTGCCATTTATAACTGCCCGTAGCATGAACTCCATTTGCACATTTTTTTTTATGTAATTCGATATAGGTTGCGGAGACTTCCCTGATCGCTGGCTATACTGGACTAGAGAACACAACCGAGGCTGCTATGCGGCCATCTTACATCCACTACGGTGGTATCAACCCAGTCGGCTACAATTTGAGCCTACCACCTAGTAAGGAGCAAGGGAAGGGACCTACAGTTTTACACCGGTTCCGAACGGTGAAGCAGCAGGTGTAGGTATGCACTTAATTTTTTTCGTCAGAAAAAGCTCATTGGTGCACGCCGACCGGATTCGAACCTCGGATCTCTCGCATGAGAACCCGGTGCCCAAACCACTCGGCCACTCGCCGCTTAAACATGAATGTACACAGGATGCCGCCATCGTTCTTTGCAGATTATCAAGATTTTCCCTGCATGTTCTCCGAATGGGTCCGTTTCGGTTCTGGAAGTCAGTTCGCCCTATAATCTCTGCATAGGACGAAAGGATGATAGGAATTAAACTTGAGCAAGCTTGATATGTTTAATAATTAATGAATACATGGCAAGTATTGACATCCTCAATATAATAATTTATTGTTATTCAATTTAAAATAAACAAACAGGCCTGTCTTTATGTAGGTGCATACATGCATACATGCATACATGCATACATGCATGTATGTATGCAAATTTACAAGTTTAGCATTATTGAAATTATGTGAGTGATTCCATTAAAATATAAGTACATTAATTGGGTTAGCAATTAATTTACTGTGGTAACATTGTTTTGATTTATTTTGCTGATTCGTCCAAATATTTAAGCTCGTAAACATGAAACGCTAAAATTGTATATAAAGAATTTAATAAATAAAATAATATACAAATAACAAATTAATGCATATAATTTTTACAAAGACATAATATTTACAAAATGTTACATAATACAATGCTGCACAAAGATGTCTTAGCCACACGACTGAGTAGAGAGAGGGGAATAGTCGTGGAAGAAAGAAATAATAACTTGTTCAGACTACAGTGCGCACACTGCTAGCTAGAGGTAGGTGGTGTACTGGACAGATGTAATGTATGAGAGTGTGCTAACAGCCAGGCAAGACAAACAATTAGGTACTTATCACAGAATACAATTTAACATACCACAAATCTTTAAATACATGTAAATAGCTACTCGGTGCGGATGTAATGTCAGCCATCCTGCAGACATTGCGCCACAGATCAGATCCAATACACAATACTTGGGACGTGCCTTAACAACATTTTATGTTCTTCACTAGGAATAAAATAAAGATTCATCCAGTGCAATGAGCTACCCATTGTAATACTTTAAGAAAATACCAACAAATATTTTAAAAATAATATGATGCAAGCAGGTACTCGATATTCATCCATCACTCACCATAGGACTAGCACACAACTTAACCTTGAAATGTGTCATCTAATTACATTGTGCTGAGCTCCACACAAACAAAATACTTGTACAATACACATAATATATTGTGTGTTTGTGTGTCCTCAGCGTGTCCCTCGCTCGCTGGCCACTCTCTAATTGAATAACCTGATCACAGTCATAGACCTACATAGTATTATCTATATATATATATTATAACTTTAAATGAGATGACAGCTCTCATAGAAAATTCAACATGTTACCTAAACACCCCTCCTAATAGTAAATTTAACATTACACTAATTATTGTTCACATTCCTTTAGTAAGTATTATAATATACTATCCATTCGGCTATTAACTATTCTATACAGAGTAATTACCTGAAAAAGGAACAATATTACAAAACTAGGATGTTGCTACGTCTCGCAAGGTCATACATAAGATACGAAAGTGCCTATGAGTCTATATGGAAATTATTGCCCATTTTCGAGGTGGGAATATTGGGTATTAATTTTGTTTTATCATTCCTATTTAGGCATAAACTGTATAGACAGAAGCAGACACCTAGCCCTAGCGTTTGTTCTCAATATGGAAGTAAAGCCGAGTGAGTGGAAGGATACATTTCGACTTCTTTAATAATTTACAGCCGAGTCGAGTCCAACTTCACACACATATAAATGTATTGAAATAAAATAGTGCGCAGAATAGAGTAAGAACAATGGAAGGAGGGCTGAGCTAGTCGCACATGTAGGGGTAGGTGATGTCGCGGAGCGGTACAAATGTCTCCTTGATGCTCTGCGGTGAGGTCCAGCGCAGCACGTAGTTGGGTCCGCCCGCCTTGTCGTTGGTGCCTGACATGCGCCCGCCGCCGAACGGCTGCTGCCCCACCACCGAGCCGGTGGACTTGTCGTTGATGTAGAAGTTGCCGGCGGTGTACTTGAGCTCGTCGAGAGCGCGTCGCAGGAACGTCTCGTCCTGCGCGAACACGGCGCCCGTGAGCGCGAAGCGCGTGCTCTCCTCTACGAGGCGCAGAGCGGCGTTCAGATCTTTATCGCGATACACGTACACCGTCACCACCGGCCCAAAGATCTCCTCCGTCATGAGCGGGTCGAGCGCGTCCGTTGTCTGAATGATGGTCGGCTCCACGAACCAGCCTTTGGAGTCATCGTAGTCACCCCCGCCCACTATCTCGCTCTTGGGGTTCTTCTTGGCTGCCTCGATGTAGCGGGTGATGCGCGCGAACGCCTTGTCGTCGATCACAGCGCCCATGAACGTGCTGAAGCGGGCGGGGTCTCCGACGACCAGAGTGTCACGTGCGGCCTTGAGCCCGTCACGAACACGCGGCCACAACGACTCCGGCACGAACATGCGCGAGCACGCGGAGCACTTCTGCCCGCAGTACTCGAAGGCCGAGCGGATGGTGCCAGAGACTACGGAGAGCACGTCCGCCGAGGGGTGCACGAAGTGGTAGTTCTTGCCTCCGCACTCGCCGATGAGGCGCGGGTAGTTGCGGTAGTGGGCAAGGTTGGCGCCCACCGCCTGCCAGATCCAGTTGAATGTCGGCACGGAGCCGGTGAAGTTGACGGCGGCGAGATGCGGGCTGGCGGTCACCGTGCGCCCGAACACGGGCCCCTCCGCCGGCACCCAGTTGACCACGCCCGGCGGCAAGCCCGCCTCGCGCATCACGTTGAAGATGGTCCAGTTGGAGAGCACGGCCGCGTCGGACGGCTTCCACAGCACGGTGTTGCCCATGAGCGCGGGCGTGTACGCCAGGTTGCCGCCGATGGCGGTGAAGTTGAACGGCGCCACGGCGGCGACGAAGCCGTCGAGGCCGCGGAAGCGCATACTGTTGCGCGTCACGCTCGGGTTCTCCGATATGGGCTGGTAGCGTGAGTTCTCGCGCAGGAAGTGCACGTTGAAGCGGAAGAAGTCGATGAGCTCAGCCGACGCGTCGATCTCCGCTTGCACGGCCGTCTTCGACTGACCGAGGATGGTGGCCGCGTTGAGCCGCTGCCGGTACTCGCCCGCCATGAGGTCGGCGGCGCGCTCCCACATCCGCGCGCGCTCCAGCAGCGGCGTGCGGTCCCAGCGCCGCTGCGCCTCCGTTGCCGTGTCGATCGCGCGTCGGATCGTCTTCTCTCCCGCATAATAGAACTGCGCCACCTTGCGCTTGTGATCGTGCGGCATCGGTTGTAAACGCGGCTCGCCCTCGCGGATCTCCTCCATCCCGATCACGATCGGCACGTCCTCCGTCACCGAGGACAGCGCGCGCAGCGCATCCTCCAACTCGCGTCGCTCGCGCGACCCCTTCAAGTATCCGAGCACCGGCTCGTTGACCACCTCACTCGGCCCGAGGTCCTCCACCTCCACGACCTTCCCGGTAACGCGCCTCGCGCCGGAGCCGCCGACGCTCCGCCGCAGCAGAGCGCGCGACGCGCACCCGCACCTGCTCCACATTATCGCGCGACCTTCAGATAAAAGTCACAACACTCACTCGTATCTCCCCAGATAATGGAAGTGAGGAAGCTGATTAGGGTACTTTATCGCGGGAGCTACCGTTACGTGCGCTTACGTAAGCTGCCGCCGGTAGGAGGGAGCGAGCCAGCCAGACCGTACCGACAATACCGACATACGGTCACGTCACTCACGCAGTCACGTCACTCGCTCCGTCTTACTTCAGTCTTCCTTCACTCCCCCGCGCTGCGCCTCGTGCCGTGCAGGCACGGCACTCCGCGCCGCCGCCGCCGCCCTGCCGCCGTCTCGTCGCTTGCGCGTTTCGTTCGTTAAACGAACGAACGACGAGAGGGTTTCTTTCTTTCTTTCGACTCTTTCCAGCCTTTCGATATTATTTCTTCGAAGCATGAACGTATGGTGTGACGCACAGAGTAAATGTGACGTGACGTTGACGTACCTTTGATATACGCAACCTATCGTGACGTCCTTCGTTGTCGCTGAACTCGCTGATAGCAAAGACAATAATATTGCATTGCATTTGATTGCATATTATGCAATCAAATGCAATGCACGTGCACGTGCACGAGTCACGATTTCCGTTTTCCGATGGTTACACGCTCAGTTTGGCATCAGTTCAGTCTATCAGTCTGGACAAACTGACGCCAGACTGACCATCTATTGTCTGATGAACTGATGGACCAGCCAGACTAATGGATTTTTAAATATTTTGATAATTTTCGTCAGTCAGTAAAAACAAATACAAAAACGCAGATCTGCGCGGCAATTTTTTTAGCGGTCCCCCGACTCCTTTACCCCGATTGTCGGGATACAGCGTGTGTGATATGTATGTGTGTATGTATTGATAAAGCGTGTTGTCTGTCACCTACGTGTTCTCGCTCAGACTGACTGATGCGAAAATAATCAGGTCTGGCTGGCTGGAGTGACCGTGTAGTGTAGTGTAATGCCTTGCTTGCTTCGTTACTCAGTCTGGCTGGCGTCAATCTGGTCACTGACTGGTCGTGCGGTCGTGCGTGATCGTCCGTCACGGACTGAACTCTGATGCCAGCCAGCCAGACTGAGCGGGTAACCTCCGTCATAGTGAATGAATGGCGCGTGACCACCATACCATGTGACCACACATTAAAAATTACATGTACATAACTACATAGGGTTCTCTATGTGGATCAATGGTATCAATGGGTCTATATTGGGATCAGCGGTTATCGAGATATGAAAAAAGAAATGTTCATGTAACAGATGGATGATGGTTTATCTTATAGGTAGGTAGTAACTTTAGATTTCAATGTGGTTCAATATCAATGTTCATCTTTCATGAAATTATTATCCTATTACTTTAAGTGAGCTAAACTTGTATATATGTATATATACAATTGGTTTCTCGGAAACGGCTCTAACGATTTGATGAAATTTAGTATTTAGAAAGTTTATCTAGACAGGCGTAGACGCCGAGCGAACCTCGGTCGCCCAGGTACTATTTATTAACCCCCGACGAAAAAACGGAGGGGTGTTATAAGTTTGACGTGTGTGTGTGTGATCGTTTGAGGGTGTGTGTGTGTGTGTGTGTGTGTCTGTCTGTGGCATCGTAGCTCCCAAACGGATGAACCGATTTGGATGCGGTTTTTTTTATTAGGAAGCTTGTTTAATCGGGATGGTTGTTAGCTATGTTTGTAATCAAGTAATCAAGTAATTAAGTAATAAAAAAAATAATATCTTAAAAAGTGGACCGAATTTCATGCGGTTTTTTTTAAAAAGCTTCAAATAAAAGTTAAATTACAAATTTAAAAAATCTCCGACCCTTAAAAAGTCAAAAATAATAGTAACCGGAAATTATTTTTGACTTTTTAAGGGAAGGAGACTTTTTAAAGGAAATTAATTTTACTTAAAGGAGTCGGGAGACCGCTAAGTAAATTCCCGCGCAGCTCTGAGTTTTTATATTTTATTTACTTAGCGGTCCCCCGACTCCTTTGTAAGTAACCTTTTTAAATTTGTAATTTAACTTTTATTTCAAGCTTTTTAAAAAAAAAACCGCATGAAAATCGGTCCACTTTTTAAGATAATTAATTGATTTTTAAATTAATTATTACTTAGTTACTTGATTACAAACATAGCTAAGAACCATCCCGATTAAACAAGCTTCCTAATAAAAAAAAACCCATCCAAATCGGTCAATCCGTTTGGGAGCTACGATTCCACAGACAGACACACACACACACACACCCTCACACACACACACGTCAAACTTATAACATCCTCCGTTTTTTTCGTCGGGGGTTAAAAATAGACCTTATTGCGTGGCATTAGAGATTAATTTCCGTCTAAAAATTTAGAGAGGGGAAATGTACCAGAGTGAGATAACCACAAGGTGTATTGTGTCCCTGTCTAACACTTGCCACACGAAAAAAATACAATATTAGTAAAAATATAGATTATTATTTCAATTTGAATTTATGGCTGGATTTAAGTGACTTTTTTATTGAAATAATAGAATTTAACTTTAATTTACGCATATAAACTTAATCAAAGCGTTTTTATCCGACTAATGTTCATAAAAGAGTGTATACACGCATTATCTTTATAAAATATTTATTTTTACAGTGGCAGCTCCATGGACTGGCTGAACTGAAGATATTATGGTTATGAAGTAGGGTAACCATAATATCTTCCCAATGGGATACGATCACGGTATTCCAGTGCAAAAATAAGTCAAACACATATCCATCTGTCACGTGAACTTTTGTTTTGGTCATAACTCGAGAACCACTGGTGCTAGACCCATCGTGTGGGTACTCAAACTTCAGGTCTCAAGTTATGACCAAAACAAAAGTTCACGTGACAGATGGATAGATCTCCCCGAGACCTGAAGTTTGAGTACCAACACGATGGGTCTAGCACCAGTGGTTCTCGAGTTATGACCAAAACAAAAGTTCACGTGACAGATGGATAGATCTCACCGAGACCTGAAGTTTGAGTACCAACACGATGGGTCTAGCACCAGTGGTTCTCGAGTTATGACCAAAACAAATGTTTTTCTGACAGATGGGTAGAAATCATCGAGACGTCCAGTTGAGTATCAACACGATGTATCTAGGACCAGCGGTTCTCGAGATATGACCAAAGCAAATGTTCATTTGACAGATGGGTAGATCTCATCGAGACGTCCAGTACCTAACTATAATGTTCAATAATAAAATATTTTTTTTTATGAAAACTGGCACGGTTGGCTACATCACCTTCAACATCCGTGATGTTAGCCTATAACATCTGGTTAACTAGGTGCCATGTCAGTGCTTCCCTTCATTTCAAGTCGGCTACACTAAACTGGACGGAAAACACGAACTATTTACATAACCGTTTCAACCTACGTTTCGTTCAGTGCGGTGGTGCCAATCCGACCGGGATAAATAGGTATAATGTTCTTTAAATATAATATGTTCAGCTTTGTTCCTAAGGTTGGCAATTTTTTTTTTGGGAACTCATTTGTCTCACAAGACAAATCTTTAGGTCATCCTATTAGAAAGGGACACAATGCGCCATCCATGAATGCTCTCGCATCTGCGCTCATTTTCAGCAGAGAGAGCGCAGTCCTTTTGATTCCTAAGTCCATGGGTCTGTCCCCCGCCGCCTATCCGTCAATGTCAATGTGACGTGCGTGTGCGTGACAGCAGAGCAGTAGTCAGGCAGACAGACAGAAGCCTGCACTGCACAAGCCAAACAAATTATTTTTCCAAAAAATATAATTTGACTCTCAACTCAAAGGGTTAGATTGTTTGGTTTGTATGGGTTTAGTTATTTGAACTTTGCCGCTCGCTGTATAGATATAAGATAAATTGCACAACATGGCGAGTGGACTGGGTTTGATCGTGTCAGGGCGCTTGGTGAGTGAATTCCAACAGTGTTTATACATAACTCGCGGCACTCTCCCGCGCGCGCCTACTGTCTGCACTGTGTGTGAGTGAACCGCATTTTCAAGAGGGTGGGTTTTAATGTCTTTGATTTTCTGTTTACCTAACGTGAAATTTTATTTATTTTACCTACGATTTGTTGACATTTTTTGCATGTCACGTTGTTTCCAAAACGTACACCTCGTAAAAAAAACAAAAAATACTGGGGCATAAAGGACCACAAAACACGGCTGGGGTTTACAATACGTACACCTTTATTTCAACTAACTGGTGCGATAGGTCTGTAGTGTAGGCTTTTGCGATTCTGGTGATGTAATTTTTTTTCTGCGGAAATGCGTAGATTCGGAGAAAAAAAAATTTGGAAAAAAAATTTTTTCATACAAAATTAATTTTCGAATTTTTTTATTTATTTTTTAAATGCACCAAAACATTTATTTTCAATAGGAATTTATGCAAAAACGACATGCGCCGCCTCAACATTAGGTTAGGGTTAATTTTTTTTAAACCACCAAAACATTCACCCATACCTACTATACCATACCTACTTATAATGTGACTCGAGACGTCTCGTAGTGTATTCAGTATTAGTGTTAGTAGAGTGAGAGTGTGTGCGTGCAGGTGCAGACGGAGTGGACGCCGGTGTCAGAGACGCAGTTTGTGACGGTGATAGCGGACGCGGACTCCATCAACCACGTGGTGGTGTTCCTGACGGGCGCGGCGCCGCTGCCGCCCGCCACCGTCGGCACGGGTAACCGCACCGCACCACTCTGAGTACGGGCCGCGACGCACGGCTGACGGACGCGCGCCGAGGCTGACGCTCTGTCTGCCCGCAGTGTACTTCAGCTGGCCGGACCCCGCCGCGCCGCCCAACTGGCAGCTGCTCGGCCACATCTCCAACTCGAAGCCGTCCGCAATCTTCAAGGTGTCCAGCCTCAAGCGGCTCGAGGAGATGTCCAGCGAGACGGCCTTCAGCGGCACCTTCGGCCGCCGCCAGATCTGCTACGACGCGCAGCTCGGCGTGTGCGTCGAGCCAGAGATGAACGCCGCGTTGCAGGCAACCTCCCTGGTCACTACACACCTTCTACATACATATATATCACACACGCTGAATCCCGACAATCGGGGTAAGCAGAGTAATCGGTGTTGTGCTGTTAGAACTCTGCTAGATTACAGCACAACACCGACCACCACGTTTCGCAAAGTATTCGAACAAGATTCAATCGATCAAGCAGCAAGTAAGGCACGAAGACCCACCTGCTGCATGACTCGGTGGAAGTACCGTACCAAGATGAGAGGTGGCGAAAGTACCGGCCCCACACTGGCCCTTCTCTGCTTCATATTATTATTCACTTTCTATTAACTGGCAGCTTCGACGTAACCGTCCACATCCAACACTGTATTGTCGCACGCAACACATCTAACAGATTTTCAGAAAGCACCAAAAGTTACTTGCAGCTCATCCCGACTTTTCAAATTATCATCCTTACCTTTAATAAAATCCAACATCTGCTTTCTGTATGTCTGTCTGTCCGCTTATAACTCGAGAACCACTGAACCGATTTTAATAAAAAAAAAATCTACAAATAGCTTGATTCTTCCCATCAACTATAGGCTACTTACTATCACGCTAAATGGCTTATAAGGTAAGTAGTGAAGTGAAATATGAGAGCGGGCGGAGCCGCGGGCACAGCTAGTCATAAACATAAATTTATAATAAAAAAATTATTCAGATTTTATAAAAACTACTAGCTGTGCCCGCGGCTCCGCCCGCTCTCATATTTCACTTCACTGCTAACCTCATAAGCCATTTAGCGTGATAGTAAGTAGCCTATAGTTGATGGGAAGAATCAAGCTATCCGTAGAATTTTGTTTTATTAAAATCGGTTTAGTGGTTCTCGAGTTATAAGCGGACAGACAGACACTCAGACAGACAGAAAGCAGAAGTTGGATTTTATTATAGGTAAGGATTTAACAAAATATTAAAACCGTCTTCAAAAATGTATGAAATAAAAAAAATCGAACCCTAGAGTTGAAGGCGGTCGGTGATTTTTGCTTGCTTTAAGCACCGCCTTCAACTCTAGGGTTCGATTTTTTTTTATTTTATACATTTTTAAGGCGGTTTTTATATTTTGTTAAATAGTTTATTTCACAGTTTTTTTAAGTAATTTTTTGCTATCTATGTACTCGGCGGCGCCTCGCTTTCCAATCCGATCTTGACCAAATTAAAATGGGACCACACGGGAAGTACCAGCTTTCAAATAAAAAAAGAATTTTCAAAATCGCTTCACCCAGTCGAAAGTTATGATTAAAACAAACATTAAAAAAACCAAAAAAAAAAACAGTCAAATTGAGAACCTCCTCCTTTTTTTGAAGTGGGTTAAAAAGAGAAATAAGATCTCATTTGATTTTTCATTTATGAAATTGGTAACAATGCGTGTGGACAGGCGGAGTCGACGGCGAGCGCGCACATGACGTTCGCACAGAAGATGCTGGAGAACCTCTTCAACTTCGTGTCGTCGTTCGCGGTGACGCAGGAGCAGATGTCGCCGGCGCCGGGCGTGTCGTACGTGCCGCTCGACCGCCTGCAGGACTGGTACCGCAACTTCCAGCGGCGCCTCCAGCACAACCCCAACTTCTGGAAAAACTAGCGACACCTCTGCCGCCCACCGACCGCGACACCCGTGATGTCAGTCCTGAACACCGCGGTGAACTAGGTGCAATGTCAGTGCTTCCCCATGGTCGTACCAACTTAAAGAGATAACGCATCGGTGAGAGGTGACGCACACACGGTCGCGACATGTAGCATGTAGCATTGTGTTGCAGCCATGTCGGTGTGGTTGTATGTTGTGTATCAGAAGTTTGCATCAAGCTATATGGACATAATCACATACTGCTACCGTATTCTGTGCATTTATTAGCCGGTAACGTTCAGAAGGGCCCGCGCGGTGCCCCATTATTTTTACACCCCCTCCCTTCCGTTGGCCCCGCGCGGGCCCCACAATTCAAATCAAAATAATATGCTCGGACACTTTGTTCCATTGCTGTTTCAGTAAATTTTTCCTATAGAATGACAGAGATAAATCAATAGCTGATGAAATTACCTCCGTCCAGAAGCCAAATATGCTTATGGAATGGAACAACAGACGTCAGTCAGTTTACTTGTCTGCTGCTTCGTTGTGGCGAGATCGGAAGTGGCGTGCCTTAGAAAAAAAAAATTGGTTGTCTGTAAAGTTGGTTTACGGACGATAGTTTTACGTGATGATGTCATAAAGTAAATCAGTTCCGGCGGATATTTACCATGTAAAATTAATTTAAGTACATGATAAAGATGTGATAATAAGTAATAAAAAATATGAGAAAATAACGACTATTAATTTTTGTTTAATCTATATTTAAAAAACCTACATAACGCCATCTACATGTTCAACGTTGCAACAATTACCTAACTGCTAAATCAAGTATACCGCTGGCTGAAGTATTTAATTTAATATTGATGCTAGATGTGGACGCTAGATGTCGCTCCATGAAATTGACATACTGTTGAGAAAATTTGCAGCGATAAGTAGACGGTCGATAGCCCGCGTGGATAACACGTCTGGTCAGTGATGGTGGCAGGGACCGCGGGTTCGAGGCTCGGAAAAGACGGAGAAATATATTTTGTATTTCCTACTATTGTATATGCCTCTCTATCGCGCTCTCGCTTGCACACACAGGTCTCTATCGCGCTCTCGCTTGCACACACAGGTTTAGATGGAACGTTACACTTCCTCGTGCGTGCAGCCGCTGTTCAATTTATAAGACGTGACATCATCACGTCAAAAATGTTTTATTCTATTTTCTGCTTAATATATTGGAAAAAGGTGAATAAATTGTGTTTTTAGTGTATTGTATAATGCGCGGGGCGGATCTCGGCGTGTCGCCGCCGCAGCGGTTCTTCAATGTTCTCCCTCGCACCCGCACCGTACTTGTATAGTGTATTCGCGTAGCGGGTCGCCCGCTGCGGCGACGACACGCCAAGATCCGTCCCGCGCACTATACGTATAGAATATGTACTACGAGTTCGCTTGGTGACACCACACAAAAAAAATTGTTTTTTTTCACTAAAATATCTGTACTTCTAAACAACATGCACAACAACATTCTCACATGTTTCATATTATTTTGTAGGTACATAATTATTTCATTGCCTATATGGTGCACAAGAGTTTATTGATAGCTTAATTATTTTACGAAATATTTGAGTATATGTCAAGGTCGGCGCTCGAGGTGCAGGCCGAGCCGCCGCGCACCGAACAAGCCTGCAAGTTAGCGCAGGTAAGCATTATTATTTATTTATTTATTTATTTATTTGATGAACGAACAGCCTAGGCTGATGTGTTCATGTCTAAGTTCACTGGTGCTTTGTTATTTTTATGTTAGTTTAGTTTGGTGTTTTTTTTAGGTGTTTGTCGAGCCTGTTTTTAAAGGAATTGGTGGTGGGTGCTTGTACGACATCTTCGGGCAGTTTGTTCCACATTTCCACTGCTCTATTTGACAGGAAGTTTCGTCTCGGATTTGTTGAGCTGACAGTGACATTCAGCTTCAGAACCATGAAAGTCAACAGGTTAAGTGTATAACAACTGAATACTGTATTTCCTTTTGTATCTAATTACTTACTGTTTTTTCTGTGAATTGTGTGCAGATAAGTAGCTCTAATAATAAGTTAGATTTAAGAAAATTGTATGCCTTCTCAATCGTAAAATGTTGTTTTGGTTCAATAAATAAGTTTTTTATTTTGATTTGAACTCGTTCTTAGCTCTGAGCAAACTAGGACTGATTTGATTAGACACCTTCTGTGTACTCCTATGTACTATGTTTAATAAATGTTTGTAATAAATGTTTAAAACTCCTGAACCACTGGTCGGCTCGACTTGCGATTGGTTTCTTTTTTTTAAACTACTGATCCACGACTACTCATCTGCTGGAGAAAATAATAGGCCTCGATGCTCCTCGATGAGATTTTTTTAATTTAATTTTTTCTTTTCTTTTTAATATCATTGCATTGTCTTCGGAACTGAACCAACACTAAAAATTTTTACTTCGTAAAAGATATGTAGTTTTATGTTTGTTTCTCTTATTTCCTGTGGTATCTCAAGCAGGTATGGGTGATACATTCAAGTCAGGATTAAGTAAAATCCTTCCTAACGGCATTAGAAAGTGGATCCCTGGTTTATCTCCAGAAGAAAGGACAGCTCATTTGATGGAAGAAGAAGTTAAGCATTCTAAAAACAAATGTTTTTTGCAAATGAAAGATGCGGCTAATAGTATGCAAAAATTAAAAGAAAATACGAAGATGACGTGGTTCTAATTTGGCTTCCAAGAATTGACCCACACATAGTTACTAACAAACCAACATACAGGGCAAGTTAAATAAAAGCTTGTAAAATATTGTTAACCTACATATAATCCTTCCTTCCTTACCTATAATAAAATCCAACGTCTGCTTTCTGTCTGAGTGTCTGAGTGTATGTCTGTCTGTCCGCTTATAACTCGAGAACGACTGAACCGATTTTAATAAAAAAAAATTCTACGGATAGCTTGATTCTTCCCATCAACTATAGGCTACTTACTATCACGCTAAATGGCTTATGAGGTTAGCAGCGAAGTGAAATATGAGAGCGGGCGGAGCCGCGGGCACAGCTAGTTGCTCTAATAAAATTATACTACTGATCCACGACTATTCATCCGCTGGAGAAAATTATAGGCCTCGATAAGATTTTTTTTTTCGAAAACTACGCTCCCATATGACTCGTGTGAAGGGGTGGGATAAGCAAGGATAGGTATCGATGAGATCTTTATCAAATTCACGAATCGGCAGCCGTGTCTCCGACACAGCCCACTCGCTTTTTTTAGGGTTCCGTATCCGGTACGGGACCCTATTACTAAGCCAAAAAAATTATACAGTCGAATTGAGAACCTCCTCCTTTTTTTGAAGTCGGTTAAAAATCGGCCAAGTGCGAGTCGAAGTCGCGCACATAGGGTTCCGTATCGCCATGTCATGGCTAGCGCCACTGACGCCATCTATGGCCTGTTTATGAAATGCTTCATATTAGTTAAAATTCATGATTAGTTAAAATGCTTATCTATTCGGTAGATGGCGTGCGCGCATACACTTTTTAGTTTCTTCTATGGGAACCCCGTGATTTTTTTTTACTTTTTCTTATTTGTTATATCGGCCGTAATAACACATATTCTGTGAAAATTTCAACAGGCTACTTATTACGGTTCAAGAGATACAGCCCTCGGACGGTCGGACGGACGGACCGACGACGGACCGACGGACGGACGGACGGACCGACGGACGGACGGAAGGACAGACAGACAGACAGACGGCTTACTAATAGGGTCCCGTACCGGATATGGAACCCTAAAAAGATTATATATACAAGAGTTTTGCATTTGTCCCTTAATTTCATAACCTCAAAACACTTGTGATGCATGCGACATGTCCGACGCATCCATGGCAGTTGGTAACGCGCGCGGCAGCCAGCTCGCTGCAGTGTTGCTCTGGCGTAAGCCAGCCTTTAGAGCATCACTTTTTCCTTTAAAATCACCCAATAAAATAAAACGAAAAGCGATTTACATACGACAATGTATTGAATTAATAGTGATGACAAACTTCCATATCTTGTTACATTAGAACTCTACTGACAAGTTGATTCACCGAATGAAGAAGTGAGTGTAGGTCAGGGGTCAGCGAGGAAGGGGTGCTGCAGCGCGGCGGCGGCCGTGATGCGCGCGCGCGGGTCTAGCTCCAGCAGCCGCAGCAACAAGTCGAACGCCGAGTCGGGGAAGCCGCACCACTCCGCCTCCTGTACACACATACCGCCCGCACTACACTAGAGGAAGGGGCGCTGCAGCGCGGCGGCGGCCGTGATGCGCGCGCGCGGGTCCAGCTCCAGCAGCCGCAGCAACAAGTCGAACGCCGAGTCGGGGAAGCCGCACCACTCCGCCTCCTGTACACACATACCGCCCGCACTACCTACACTAGAGGAAGGGGCGCTGCAGCGCGGCGGCGGCCGTGATGCGCGCGCAACAAGCAACAAGTCGGTCCCACTACTATTGCTTGTATGTTAATAATTTTATTTTTGTGTATTTCCTTGAATGCGGAACCAACTAAAATATGACTCCAACATATTAAAGGATTTTATCAGAAACTAGAGAAAATGTTTCGAAAAAAGTTTTGCTTGCCCTTAGTACCAACCAAAGGGATTTAAATTAGGCTGTCTTTGGTACCAACCAACCCACCGCACACCCACCACTGAGAGAAAGAGATGCTGTAAGGTCAGAGGTGTGATGTACTTACGGGGGTGTGGGGCTGGTCGACGGTGGAGGGGTCGGCGCCGCGCAGGCGCGCGCACAGCCCGCGCACGCACACGGCACGCAGCCGCTCGCTGCACACCAGCTCCCGCCCTGCGCGCGAGCACACCCATTCACCACTCGAGACGCATCTATGCTAATATTACAACTAATAGCGATGAAATGACACCGACGACGAGGTGAACAATCGTAAACCGGCTTGTCATATCTGGACCCATTGGCAGTAGAGGACGGTTTCAATCAAGGTCGGGCTCGGGACTAGCGAATGGCCACTTTGTAGTTCTCCAGCGTGCGTTACGTTTCGGCTCGCGGCAAGCCCTCTTCAGCTAGTCGGCGATGACTAGGACGCGGAGAACCACCAGTCCCGCTCTCGACCTCCCTCTCTCTAACTATCCATATTCTGTAGGATGCTTCCAGTGACGTTTTCTAAGCTTTCTCCATATATGAGCTTAGCGTCGATATTGGGAGGCCTAGATTCTTGAAGGGACTGTAGAGCTTCTTCGCTGGTAGTCCTCTTGCTCCGACTTCCACATCGAAGAGATCAGTCTTGAATCTGCCCTCAGCCTTGAATACCCTGGCATGATGCTCGTGAACGGGTGCTGTTTGTGGAGACTGGCCTGCTCCAATTGGCTCCAACATGTTATATGAATGGTTTACACTTATGGAAAAGAAAAGTATTTGTCATAATTATATTTTTATAAATAATGATGACTCGTAAACTGTGTAGGCAGTGGTAACACTTTTTAACCGACTTCAAAAAACTATTTAAAAAAATATAAAAACCTTCAAAAATGTATGAAATAAAAAAAATCGGTTGTATTTTTAATCAGACGAAGTAAACTGACATTTGCTGGGATACCAGTTTTTGGGGGAAAATAAATAGTGTTGTGACACAAGGATCGACATGAATCACTCACTCTATCCTTCCTTCCTTACCTATAATAAAATCCAACGTCTGCTTTCTGTCTGTCTGAGTGTCTGTCTGTCCGCTTATAACTAGAGAACCACTGAACCGATTTTAATAAAACAAAATTCTATGGATAGCTTGATTCTTCCCATCAACTATAGGCTACTTAATGTCACGCTAAATAGCTTATGAGGTTAGCAGTGAAGTGAAATATGAGAGCGGGCGGAGCCGCGGGCACAGCTAGTAATAAATATAAAATAGCTATAAAATATAAAATACATCATAAAAAAGCGATAGATATTTTCAGGATCTGGTGAATGTGGAATCCAAAAAATTAAGTCATATTATGGTTTTAGAAAGCTTTGTTAATGGAAATATTTTACACACGCAAGGCATAATTTTAAATGTAAAAAAAAAAAATATTGCAAAAGCGGAACTTGAACTCACGACCATTAGAAACAACAATTAACACGCTATACCACTACACTAGCAGTGCTTATAGAAGACCAAACGAATGTCCAATTCAGTCATATTCAGCCCATAACACCGGGTGTATTAGGTGCTTTGTCAGTGCTTTCCTTCATTTGTGCTTCCCTTCACATGTCGGCTACACTGAACTGGACGGAAAACACGAACTATTTACATAGCCGTTTCGACCAACGTATCATTCAGTACGGTGGTACCAATCCGGCCGGGAAAACCCCTACTACCTAGTCGGGTAAAAATGGAAGGAGGCGCAACCTCTCGAAATGAACGGTCCAATGCATTAAAATGTAGAGCCGGACTCACTGCCACTGTTAAAACTTAAATTTTTTTTTTCTCGAAAAGTACCCATTGATCTCCCTTGGCTAATTATTTCACTAATATTCTTCTAACATCCTAAACTGCAGGTTATAACTGCCAGCAATTTGCTATCAAACCTGCCATTAACTAAACCTCAACCCTGGATAATGTAATACCATTATATACCTAGGCTTACTAATCGACAAGCACCTGAACTGGAAAGCATACATTAAGAGTTTGGCAGGCAGAGTAAAAAAGTTATATACTTCTTCAACCAGATTCGAAATATTGCCGACCTGCCCCTTCTTAAAGAAATCTACCATGGCTTATGCGGTATTATTGTTAAACTATGGAATTTTGGCATGGGGAGGCGCAGAGAAGTCAGTAATGCTTCTAATTGAAAGAGCACAACGATCGTTCCTAAAGGTAATCTAAGATAGTGGATTGCTCAATGTACGACAAACTTGGCGCATACACACATACTCACAAACCTACACAAAAATCGTTTCTCATAATTTCCGAACAAGAGCAAACCTGCAGAAAAAATTAACAGTAGAAAAACACAGTACCACCTTTTTCGCACACACTTTAATTTATTTGAGCCCAAAATTATACAACATTCCAGACAACATAAAAACACTAACCAACATAAAATTATTTAAAGGCAAACTTAAACACTGGCTGCTGTCGTTCTCACATGAAGACAGCGAGCGAATATTGTGCAATATTTTGCAATAGTTCAGTACAAATTATTCTGCAATAACAGTCGTGTGCATTATATTCATAGTTTTTATTTTATTAATATTTTTTTAAGTCAATGAATAAATTGAAAAAACAAACAAAAAAATACGACAGCCGGTTCTCACTTTCTTCTTCATTTTAGTTCTAATTTCTTCACACTTTTATTTATATTTTTATTCTTATATCCATGTATTTCCACATTTCTTTTTATATAAATTTGACATTTTTTTTAAATTAAAACCTAAAATTAATCAATACATAGTATAAATTGAAGCCGCTTTCCGCTTTTGTCTGTATATCCGCTAACTCCTCCTAAACCACGCAACGGATTTTCATGCGGTTTTCACCATCAGTTAGATAATTTTTCCCGGAAGGTTTATATATATAATTAGCTTTTACCCGCGGCTTCGCTCGCAGTAAAGTCAGGAGTGGAGCTGCGCGGGGCGGTGCGGGGCGGCGCGGCGCGGGGCAGCGCGGAAAGGCGCGTTTCGGCGCGGGACGGCGCGGATCGTCGCGGGACGGCGCGGGGCGGCTTGGAGCGGCGCGGGACGGCTTGGAGCGGCGCGGGACGGCGTGGGGCGGCGCGGAAAGGCGCGGTGCGGTGCGGCGCGGAGCATACGAATTTCACGCGAGCGGAGCCGCGGGCAAAAGCTAGTATAATATAAAAACAAATGGAGTTTCCACCACCGGCGCACATACGGCATTCTCTTTGTAAGTAAGCAGACTTAAAGAATTTTTCAAAAAACTGTTAAACGCCTTAATATTATTTCTATAAAAAAACTATTACTAAACTACACAACGCATCTACCGATACCAAATAACGCTCCACTCGGATAGTGATAACTGCACAAAATCGGTTTGTAAATACGTATCGCAACCTGCCGCTTACGTCCGAGCGGCCAGTGGCTCGAGCACAGTTAAAGAAGAAGGGTTTTACGCAGTTTGCACAGATCCACGACTAAAAAAAAATATGGAAAATCTACCATAAGGTATGCTTATTCGTTTACGACCCATTAAAGTTGTTTGTACAAAATGTTTCTTACGACAAAAATTTATTCATAAATAGCCTTTCCATAGATATTTTTTTCGTAAATTCACAAATGTTTTAGAGTTTAGTTGGTAGCGCTATGGGTCGCTGTGCAATGGTATTTTTTTATTTAGAGTGCTGTTATTACACTTTCGAATAGGACTAAATGCAGCTGCTACTTTGATGCCCTTTTTGCATAAACATTTTTTTTTCAGATAGTGGCGTAGTAGTAAAGTCGCAGTGTTATTGCAACCAGAGATGAAGTGTATAGTGTGCTACAAAGAGACTAGGTTAACATACTAATTACCTACTGTAATCAATAGTATAATATAAAGTTTTGTCGAAAATATTCTAGTTATTTTATTTATAGATGCATCAGTAGTGATCTATGGATGTAGTATTATCAGTACTAGTGACAATATATACTGCAGCCACATATTATGACAAAATTTAAACTATTATGCATATAACACGCAAATTTATAGACATACGATATTAAAATTACGATATTAAAGGTGAAAATATTTTAGTCCGCCTAAACCATGCCAAATGCCGTGTGTGCGTCGGCGCGGCGGGGCGAGCCCAGGCTACCGATTTTTATAATTATTATAGAATAGAAAAGAATAGAAATGCTTTATTGCACACAAAAACAGAGATACACAAGACAGAATATAACATACAGAAGAGCAATACAAATTAACAATACTTGACACAGAAACAAGGGAACTGTAGCGTGCAAAGGCGGACTTATCACTCTTCCATTCAACCTTTGGGTGATGAGAGTAAGTGAGCAAGAAATATGGCAAGGGTAGTGCAGATATTATATTCTGTACATCAATCAATACTAATAATAAATCTGTAAGGGGTGGTCATGGAGTAAGTTACTTTGTTTGATGATACTAAAACTAAATTGACGATCTTTAGAAATATTTTCTGTATGTATGTTCCTCCATAACTCTTAAACCGATCATCCGAATTCGATTAAACTTAGTACAAGCACATTTAACTATACGTGACCCAGGATAGGCTAAATAACATTCAGTTGCGGTTACGCTAAGATGTGGCTCTCATACAAACCGAATTGTTCCGCGCGCCGAAATAAAGGTACGGTAGCGGGCTTACTTACGTACTTTCTTCTTTTTAAATACGAATTTCATGCGAGCGAAGCCGCAGGCAAAAGCTAGTTATAAATAAAATAAAAAAACATACCTAATTCACGTATTGATGGTTTGTGTAGGTTTATAAATATTTATTGTATTTAATTACATATATATACATGGTTTATATAATATGTAATATTGTGACAGTATACATTTATTTAAGTATTCATTTATTTATTTGTGCGGATGAATAATTTGAGTATTTTTCTTTTTTAGGGTTCCGTATCCGGTACGACACCCTATTACTCCTTATCTCTTATTATCCCTATTATCATCACCCTATTATCCCTTATTCAAAAAACATCTAAAACTGTATTACCTCCGTCAATGTGATGTAAAAACCTAAAAAACAAAAAACAACTTTTGTTTCATACCTGGATGGACAAGTGTGTATGTATGTATATTTATTTGTATATATAATATTCTATATTCATTTAGTAATTTATATGTATTAACACATGTATGGCTTATATTTTACTAGCATATACTTATATGTATTGTTGTATTCTTGTTATTATTTATCTTCAATTCTCACTCTCAACTCTTTTGCTACTACCTACCTACCTACAGTGGAATGTAAGTAACATTCCACTATATTATCGAGTCTCAAACATCCAAAGGTTGACTGTAAGAAATCTCTGTAAGGGATAAGTCCGCCATTGCACCTTAAATGTGAATTTTCTGATGTATTTGTTACTGTTTAATGTTTACTGGAGCAATAAAGAATTTTCTATCTATCTATCTATCTACTAAGCTTACGCCGTCTGCCTGTCTGTCTGTCTATCCGAGGGCTGTATCTTCTGTGCCTTCTTCGAGCATCTTCCTTCCTTTCCTTACCTTTAATAAAATCCAACGTCTGCTTTCTGTCTGTCTGTATGTATGTCTGTCTGTCCGCTTATAACTCGAAAACCACTGAACCGAATTTAATAAAAAACAATTCTACGGATAGCTTGATTCTTCCCATCAACTATAGGCTACTTACTATCACGCTAAATGGCTTATGAGGTTAGCAGAGAAGTCAAATAAGAGAGCAGGCGGAGCCGCGGGCACATAGCTACCTATATACAAATAATTTTAAAATTACTTACGTAGAATAATTACGTAGATAAATATTTGGAATTTGGAATTTAGAACAGGGTCCCGTACCGAAAACGGAACCCAAAAAAAAACACCTAAAACGGTATTATCTCCGTCAATGTGAAATAAAACCTAAAAAACAAAAAAACAACTTTTGTTTCATACCTGGATGGACAAGTGTGTATGTGTGTATGTTTATTTATTTGTACATAATCCTACTAACATTATAAACGCGAAAGTTTGTGAGTATGGATGGATGTATGGATCTTTGTTCCTCTATCACACAAAAACTACTGAACGGATTTTGATGATACTTTACATTACTATAGCTTATAGTATCGCGCGGGGCTGTGCGCGACGGCGCGGAGCGTCGCGGGGCGGCGCGTTGCGGCGCGGATCGGCGTGGGGCGGCCCGGAACGGCGCACAGTGCAACCAAAATACGATTTTGCGGACATCGCTTGATTTCTCCGAAACTTTTCAAGATAATGCTCTGACATTTTGCATGAATAATCTTGAATAGTTTAGCTACTAATTCTGTAAATTTGAAAAAAATCCAGCAATAGTATTTATAGTTATTTTAATTTGAAATTCAAAATATGCGCTGTGTGTAAGATTTTTTTTTTGTCTTTCCAGGTATTTATTTTATTTATTCAGGAAAGGTTAAAACTTAAAATAAAGAAATTTAAATGCTTTTTATTTAGTTTTACAACAGTTTTATATTATGTATTTATATTAAGTTTGCATAAAAGATCGCATGCTTATTGAGAAGCCTATGTTCATCAGTGACCGCGGACAGATAATGCTGCCGAGCTGACGGTGATATTGATGATTTCTATGATATATGAATTCATAACATCGATAGTATATTTAAATATGTATATTTTTAATTAAAAACAAGAGCAGTCATAATCATAACTAGAAAATTAATTAAACAAAATTAGAATTAAACTTTCGAAATTAAATTAGTACTAAAATTAAATCTACATATTTATATTTTTTTTTATTAAAAAGTAAAGAAAAAATAAATGAAATAAGGAACTACGTTTAAAAATAAACTAGAGAAAATACATTCGTAATAATGATATGTCATGGATCTACTGCAGCGAAACATTGATTTTTTTTTTATTTATTATGATAAATTAGACAAGATAAGTACCTTAATTAATTATGTACTATTCTAAACTCTATTTACTTCAGATGCATATTCTGCCAAGTCTTGATCGTCGCTCGTTCTCCGGATGTAAACGATTCTCCAATTACTTCCAGCACTTTTTGAGTCAATAATATATTATATATTATTTTAATGGTAAAGAATTGTCTCGTAATAAAACGTAAAAATCAATGGTTCGCTGCACTAGATACATGGCTTCAGTATGCACGTAGTCGTGTTAGAACAAAATAATAAAATGTTGTTCCAGTTCTTCACTTTTATACTAAATTATGTTTCATCTCTTAAACCACAAAAAAATAAAGGTACTATAGTACCGGCTATGGATACATATTATGCTATATACCTATTATGTATAAAGATATAGTGCATGATGTATAAAATTATTTCTACTGTGAGATCTTAAACTAATATCAAAGTAAATTAGAATTAAAGGTGACTCGTTAAAATATATATTTTAAAATACTCGACCCCCAATATGTTATTTTATTAGACATATGTAATAGTGCTCATTGTGATGTTGTTATAAGAACAGTATAACACCATAAAAATACAATACTGTGATGTGATGTGTCACCAAAACAAAGAGCGGCCGTTTTGAGCGTCAGGTGCGGCTAGGCGCGATCGTAAACAAACATAAAAAGTATATAAGATATGGCTGCATATGGCTACCATTTTCATACTAGCTAAAGTCCAATAGCTAATCTATAACGCAGCAATAATCATTTCTTGGACCGTTTTGGACTTTTTACTTTCTTGATGTTTAAATATTTCACTTCAGATTATTTGATCGATTCTCTAAAACTAGTCTATAAAAATTACGTTATTTAGTAAAATGGCCATATGCTTACATTTATATATTCTGTGATATACCATTTGAACCCATTATTACCCAAAAGTTATAAATATTAAATAAGAAAGGCGACAGAAAATAATACATTTCACCGTATTTAATGCAATACATTGAAATTCCTGGCAGAGGTCTTTTCCGGATTAAATTAAAAAATGTTAGAGTATGGTGAAAAAAATTAAAGCTATTTATTTTTATAGCTATGATCCTGTAGAATGGGCGATAGTAATTTTTTTTGGATTCTGGGACATTTGAGAAAATGTCAAACGTCCGGACTTTTCTTCGGGACGCTGCACTGTGCGGCGCGGTGCGGCGCGGGAAGGCGTGGAGCGGCGCGGGACGGCGCGGTGCGGCGCGGGGCGGTGCGGGACGTCGCCGGGTGGCGCGGAGCGGCGCGGGACGGCGCGGTGCGGCGCGGGGTGGCGCGGGGCGGTGCGGGACGTCGCGGGGCGGCGAGCGAAGCCGCGGGAAAAGCTAGTATTCTATATATTTAGTTATTGATATGTATTAACACTAGTGTTGTAAAGGCAGAAAAATACCGACAAATACATTTTGAATAAAACGAAAAACACGGGGTTTTTCCGTTTCTTTCATGCATGATACCAATACTGGATGAAATTTTCGCCGCGATGAAAGCTCCGCCCCCTTTCCTGATTTAATTTCTCGAATGTTGATATTTTTTCGCCTGAATCTTATTACTAGACGAAATATAAGACACTCTTATTCTTAGACATTTTTCAATAAAATCGATATTTCCGGAGAAAAAAAAATATAAATTTTTTTTTTCCAAAATGTTCTTGATTGCTGATGTTTTCTTGGCGGATTCTTATTTCTAAACGAAATATAAGACACTTTTATTCTTACACGTTTTTCACTTAAGTCGATATTTCCGGAGAGAAAAATAAAACAACTTATTTTTTCATATTTTCTCGAATGTTGATGTTTTTTCGCCTGAATTTATTTCTAGACGAAATACGAATCTGTAGTGAACATTTCAAAAAGTGGCCGCCATTTTGAACTTTTTAGTTATTGGAGCGATTGCTTTCAAAATCGATATCTGGGTGTCTGTGTGGGCTCTGAATACGAATCTGTAGTCAAAATTTAAAACAAGTGGCCACCATTTTGAACTTTTTAGCTACTGGACCGATTGCTTTCAAAATCGATATCTGGGTGTCTGTGTGGGTTTTGAATACGAATCTGTTGTCAAAATTTAAAAGAAGAAGCCGCCATTTTGAACTTTTTAGTTACTGGACCGATTGCTTTCAAAATCTATATCTGGGTGTCTGTGTGGGCTCTGAATATAAATTTGTAGTAAAAAACTAAAGGGTTCAATTTTTTTTAAATTTTGACAACAGATTCGTATTCAGAGCCCACAGAAACACCCAAATATAGATTTTGAAAGCAATCGGTCCAGTAACTAAAAAGTTAAAAATGGCGGCCACTTTTTATAAATGTTGACAACAGATTCGTATTCAGGGTCCACACATACACCCAGATATCGATTTTGAAAGCAATCGGTCCAGTAAATAAAAAGGTCAAAATGGCGGCAAATTGTTTTAAATTTTGACTACAGATTCGTATTCAGAGCCCACACAGACACCCAGATAGCGATTTTGAAAGCAATTGGTCCAGTAACTAAAAAGTTCAAAATGGCGGCCACTTTTTTTAAATGATCCTGAAAATAATTTTAATGATTGATACTACAGATTCACATTTCATCTAGAAATAAGATTCAGGAGAAAAAACATCAACATTCGAGAAAATATGAAAAAATAGGTTGTTTTATTTTTCTCTCCGGAAATATCGACTTAAGGGAAAAACGTGTAAGAATAAAAGTGTCTTATATTTCGTTTAGAAATAAGAATCCGCCAAAAAACATTAGCAATCGAGAACATTTTGGAAAACAAATATTTTAGATTTTTTTTTCTTCGGAAATATCGATTTTTTTCAAAAACGTGCAAGAATAAAAGTGTCTTATATTTCGTCTAGAAATAAGATTCAGGCGAAAAAATATCAACATTCGAGAAATTAAATCAGAAAAGGGGGCGGAGCTTTCCACACAAATGCTGTCCTTGGATAATTCAGAATCGCGGCGAGCAATAAATCGAGAACCAATGATGGTACGACAACAAATTAGGTCTTGTTTTGTAAGCAGTTCGATACACTCTTAGATTATTTTATCACATCTTCCCCTGTTTTCCTGTAAATTGAGTAGAAATAAAAATTTATGAAAAAAATTATATCTCCATAAGCGGCCACTCTAGAGAAAATCATCTAAGAACAAAAGAAGCTTGTATTTAGTCAATAAATACGATCCCGAAGAAAAATCCAGTCCCGGAAATTTCCCAGGAAATTTTCAGAATTCCCGTACAAAGTGCTGGTTTTAAAAACTCCATATTATATCCTCTCGCGAACTTTACCTACTTTGGTACCAAATCAAATCACTCTACCTAATTCCGATCCCTGATAATAAAACATACCTATTATGTGAAAATTTTCACGGGGTACCTACCTATTACGGTTCAAGAGATACAGCCCTCGGACAGACGGACAAACAGACAGACAGACAGACGGCGTAGGCTTAGTAATAGGGTACCGTACGACGGATACGGAACCCTATAAAACACAAATTAAAACAAAGATTGCCCCTTACTAGGTGGTAGGCTCAAATTGTAGCCGACTGGGTTGGTAGTCGTGAGTGCTACAATACAAATACAAACGTGCTCGAACCGCCCGAACGTAAAGACAGACGAGAAACGAACGAAAAATAAAATTGCACTGTTGAACCGAACCTACGTAAAAAAAAAATCATTTTACGTAGGTTCAACAGCGGCCGGCGTCAACGCTTCAAAAGTACAGCGAATTTTAGATCATCTTGTCTTAATTATTAGGTTCATCTTAGCTTGACGAAATGGACTTCTTGCTTCGTGCCTTCACAAGTAATTGCAATATGATTCTTAGACAGATATACATAGAACACAAAATTGCATACTACGCGGCAGTCGGCACCGCTCTTTGTTTCCCTTCAAAGTAAGCCGCGCGTCTTCAAAGGAAGCCGCGCGTCTTTAAAGAAAACCGCGCGTTAAGACCATTCCTTTGTCGGCAAATCACGGTGCTGCCGTATTTTAGTACCTAAAACATTCATTTTAAGAGTCAAATTCAAGTGACAGTAGAACTTTAGGTTTGTTGCACGCATGCATGCTATACAAGTTCAGAACAGAATATTAATGGAAACGATTGTTTTAAAGTTTAATAATGATTATTTGGTATATTATTTTTCTATGATTATTTTGAAATCGGAAATGTCATACATAATCATCTTCTTCTTTTACGCGACTTTAGTATTGATGGAAATGTGACAGCTAATCTGTCATCTCATCAGTCATCATCACATTAAATAAAGTTTAACTGGCATTAGTCAGCATCAGCACGGAAATCACACGCAGGCAGACTATCGATCTGATACCTATTTGAGTTAGGCAAGTAAGTAAATATGTTTTATGATTAGGTATGATATTATACCTATTTATTGAGTAGTTAACCAACCAATTTACTAAAAGGTAAACAATACCGTATAATTAAATGTTATGAAATTATGTTACGGCATAGATAAATAGTTGAATTAAAACAAAGAAGTATTGTGAGTACCTACCTAATTTTTAAATGATAGGCTTCTCTGCGATAGAGCTGTTCGCGACTCTATTTCCTTTTCCTGTTGAATCTTTCCGTGTTTTACGGTGTTCGATGCGAACTTTGTTTACCTACTCACTTTTTGGTTTCAAGCAAAGAACAGGAATAAAATGCGAAAAGAGCAAGTATTTCATATGAAAATACGTTTCGTATTTTTCCGTTTTTCACGGTACCTAAGTCAAATAAATCCGTATCAAAGTGCAAAAAACGGCATCTTTACAACTCTAATTAACACATGTATGGTTTGTATATCTTCAATTCTCACGCTCAATTCTTTTGCTACTACCTAATTAATTACATTCAAGTGTATTATCGAATCTCAAACAACCAAAGGTTGACTGTAAGAAATCTCTGTAAGGGATAAGTCCGCCTTTGCACTTTATGTAAATTTGCTAATGTACTTGTCACTGTTTAATGTTTACAGGAGCAATAGAGCATTTTCTTGCAAGTGTATGTATGCTTATTTATTTGTACATAATGTTCTATATATTTAGTAATTTATGTGAATTAACACATTGTATGGCTTGTATTTAACTAGCATGTACTTATACAGGGCTGTAAAAACGGTGAGTATTAAATTTAGGAAATTATTATTGGGATCAAGAGTAACAAAAAAGTCAAATAACTTTTTTCTGAATTCCCTTTAAATAAAAAGTTACAGTTTTCATACAAACAAATTGATTATTTTAGTGTACAAATGATCTAATGACAACAGGGCGGCGCGGAGGGGGGAAGAGCGGGTGAGACGTGAGCGCCTCGGACGGAGGTGTTGGCGGGAGGGGCGGGCGGGGGTTAGCTTTGTGAGTGGGGGACTGGAGGTCGGCAGGCGGAGGGTGCGGAGCGGCAACAACGCGTTAAATTACACTAGATGAAAACATACATTTCAAAAATTCATATCTCGAAAACTAGACACTTTAGAGAAGAACTTTATTTCCTTTTTTGTCTAGGAAAAACATGAGGATTGCGCTGGCGAAATTAATGTACTCGCCGTTTTAACACCCTGTATGTATTGTTAATAAGTATTCTTATTATTATTTTATCTTCAATTCTCACGCTCAACTCTTTTGCTAATACTTACTTACATTCCACTATATTAATTGAATCTCAAACATCCAAAGGTTGGCTGTAAGAAATATTTGTAAGGGATAAGTCCGCTTTTGCACCTTATGTAAATTTGAGTGGGGCTATACACGGGAAGAGATGCAGTGAGGCTATACACGTGGAGAGACGCAGCGGGGCTATACACGGTGAGAAATGCAGTGGGGCTATGCTATATTACTGAGCAGAGTCAAGACTTCTCAGCCTCTCTAACTCTGTCAAAGACACCGCATCGTGAGGGTAACACAAAAGTTTCCGCGGTGCCAGATCGCTGATAAATAACCCCTCCAATGATCTCACCCTGCTTAATGCAACGTAAACTTGTCCTTTGGCAAAAATGCGTTTGCCAACGTCAACTACAGCCTTATCCAAAGTGCAGCCTTGTAATTTGTGCACTGTGACACCCCAACACAAAATAAGTGGCAGCATTTTGCGTATTATTTTGCCACTCCCTCTCAAACCATCATATTCAACCGCGGTCGGAGCTATCTGTACTGTTTTATTGATTTGGTCGTCGGGTCTAACGGTGGCGCCATCAAAGTTAAGGCGAGAATAAGGGTCAAAAGGCCAACTTTGAACGAAATTATTGAGCTATTGGTAAAGATAAAAAATCTGTAAAAATATATGTTATGTATTGATCTTTAATTAACAAACATAGCGAAAAAAAAATTATTTTACTACTTTGAAAAGGTGTTAAATAAATCTCCAAAAAATAACGAAAACTACGAAAATTGTACATTCAAGTTAAATTATCTTGAGAAGCATAAATTGTTTCAATACAATACCCTCATAGAAATATAGATAATATTTTTCCCTACAATCGTAGCGAAATAAATATTTTGTACCATATTTCCAACACGTGAAATTTAATAAATAGTGTGATTTTCGCGAAAACGTTCATCGTCGGCGCGACGTATCAGCCACCGCACGAGTAGAATGAATCTCGCACCTATTTACATCGGCATACGGTTCGTGTTTCAATCATCAGTGCTCGGGTAGCACGGTTTGAGTCTTATTTCCACCTTAATGTGCACAACTGCAGGAAGCTCACCCGGCTCTATCTAACTGATCCCTCCTTAGAGCCGGCCAATGGATGCTTTTTACGATGCCCAGAGCGCCATTCACGAGACCTCGGTTTATATTTAAGTTTTGCCTCAGCATTACTCTTGATCCAACTCCTATGTGAAGCATATTTACCAAATCGCCGGTTTTGTTGGGATCATTGGGAACGTGTTCGCTTTGAGGTTTTCGACCGTAGGTCTTAGTTTCGGTGGATGTGTCTACCGCTTGAATGTCGTAAACCTTAGTTGTCCTCGAAAGAACTTCGCTCATTTCGCGGTTGTACTGATCCACCTGTTTGATTGTTGGGTAGATCCTGACAACATCGTCATGATCAGGTGCATTTTGCAACCGCCGACTATCTAAAATTGACAACTGATCAATAGATAGTTGCCCAACTCTAATATTATTTAAAATATCCACAAACGTAGTGTCTTTCCCTTGGCGCATGTTCTCACGCAACTCGGTGAAACTAAAAAGTCTCCACAGATGAGGCTCCGCTGCTAACTGATCAGGTTGTCTGAAACAGTACGATCCACCTGAGGTCTTTACTACGGGAGGCAACTGCATTATATCACCGAACAACAATATATTTACGCCACCGAAGAAATCAGCGCTCTGTTTAATTTCTTGAAGCCGGATGTGAATGTTCCTCAGTGAGTAATAAGGCACCATCGATATTTCATCAATAATCAGCCAGTTGATGTTCCGCCATTTAACTCTCTCCCTTTGCAGTCTGTCTCCGGACAATGGCCGCAGAGTTGGTATGCGACCTTTTTCAATGGGCAGTGAAAATGTCGAATGTAAGGTGCATCCACCCACAAGGCGAGCCGCGACGCCGGTCGGAGCCGCTATCGTTACACTATGCCGATCTGCAGACAGTCTTCGGATTTGTTCGACGAGAAGTTTTAGAGTAAAACTTTTACCGCTGCCTGCGCCACCTGTGATGAACAAACGAAGTGGAACGATGTTGGCACAATCACTGTTCCCAAGTTTTTGGCTAACTAGCGAAAAAAGCCGCTTTTGGTCAATATTTAAACGACGAATTTCCCTCAGAAAGTCTTCGTCTGTCATCACTAGATCGACGGGTTCCGTAACGTCGTCATCAACGTCATCCGCGTACAAGTGTATGCGTGTTTCGGGATCCAGGATGTTCGGTTGCTCGAGGTCAGTATTTGCAGCATTTGTGCATATTTCTGCAGCGTTCTCCGCAGTGACGCGACGAAGAGCATCTTGAATCTCTTCTTCCCAGCGGTTCATGAGCTCGATACTACAATCCCGCCGTAGCGGGCGTAAGAGATTGCGCTTAGCCAAAAATGCTTGCTTAGCGCCGTCATAGCCCGCCAGTAGTTCTTCCTCAGCTCGAAACGGACAGTGAGCTACCAGCAGACTGTAATAATACGCGTGGGGATCAGAAACGGCGGTGTAGTATCGAGTTCGTAACACGGCAGATTTACTGCGCTTTCTCATGCGTCCCATCCTGTTCAACAGCGTTATTGTTGGAGCCGATTCGTCTGTCTCTGTTTGGTACGCATCGTCGTCGCCGTTATCATCGTCGTGAAAGAAAGCGGAAGATAGGGGCTCATACGTTACGGCGAACTCTCCTAGACTTAAGTCTTCCAAATTTCTTGGCCGATTTTCGTATCGCTCGAAAATGTTTTTAAAAGGTTCCGGACAGTCAGTGTCGAACCGCAGCATTCTGTACCTTTCTTGGGGTATACAGGTGTTAACAAACACGCATTTTCTTGAGCTGTGCCTCAGCTTTAGGTGGCATAACCTGTACGCACATTACGACGCCGAGACCTGACGATGACTGAGCAGAGCGCTTTGTACAGCGAATACTTGTTGCTGAAAGTTTCCTCCTCGTGCTCTAAGTCTAGTCAGTGCTTCTGTTATTGCTCTCTGGATTTCCGCCGGTTCAGATTTTGCTATGTACTTAGCAATGTACATTGCCACACCTACCGCTGACACAACGGGTTGGATGTCAATATTCGCACGCCACAGAAGTATTAATCTCGTGTTATAATTATTGATCATCATTTCAGCTTCATTTCGCTTCAATTCGTAAAACCTACCACCGTTTCTTGTAGCTTGCTGGTCATCGAGTATTTTTGTAGCATCCGACACCGGTCTCGGAAATCCAAATCTACACGTATTGGAGCTATTTTGCTTGTAGCATGTAGCGGTGTGGCGGTGGGTTTGCAATCGACAGACTAAATCGCGCAATTCATCATCTGCCGGGAGCTGACAAGTAGCTACGGTTTCAATCAACTCCATTCCTGCGGGTGAATTCAAATCCGGCATATCTTTGCACCAGATCAACATGTGAACGTGCGGACTGCCTCTGAGTTGAAACTCAATCCGCCACCAATAGTCTTGTACATTACGCCCTAAGACGGGGTCGGCGGATTGAGTTTTCAAAACTCTCAACAGAGCGTTCAAGCGGAACATGAATTGGCGAGATAAAGTGATAGGATACGACTCCACTAATCGAACTTTTTCCTCAAAACTTAGATCTTCCACACGAACGGTAGTTTTACCGTCCGCTACTAATAAAGCGTGTAGCATGTCGGGCCAGTTCAGGTCATTGCACGACAGAGTAACGTACCAGTGTGGCGGACCGAGGTTATATAGCGATCTAATGGCATCACCATTGCCATTAGATCGCTATATGCACTGTGCCAGTATGACGAAGTGCCTCGAATGTTCCTCATACATAAATGTATGTTTTGGAACAAATCAGACGGTTGGACGCCATCTTGCCGCAATCTTCCGCAAACCGACACATTTTGTCTCGCTCTAAGAAGCTCTACCACTGAGAGCGCGTAAAATATATATTCGGTAGTTTGAAACCGTGGGTCACTTCCCATCACACGTGTTTGAAAGTAATCTAAAGGTGTGACTTTCAAAGGTCTATCCTCGTTCAGACCATTTTCCCCATCCGGAAATAATTTGACCCAGGCTAGCTCTTCAGCCCTCCGCTCTACGAGAACGCTGACTGGCGGTGCGGTTTTGCGCTGTATTTCACGGACGGGTAAGGCGGTGTCGTTGTCGTGAATATTTTGACAGATTACCTCCGCAATATCAGGTACTGCAATGTCATTTGGCATTAATAGAGTTGTACTTATTATTCCGTCACCAGATTCGTCCAGATCGGCTTCTTCTTGTTGGCTCTCTTCAACAGACTCATCACCGACTTGCTCTACCAACTGTGCCTTCAAGGTTGTGAGAGAAAATTGCATATCTCTTCTCGATCCCACTCCCAGAACTATATGCAGATGTTTGGATAATGTATCCAGTGTTGGGAAAATCATCACCATCGCTCGACCGGCACTAGGAGCGATGCCGCCTTTTGGACCCCGAGAGTGTGAGTCGCACAAGTAAAATTGACCACTTTGTGATATTACTGCCACAGAAATGTCATTGCAAGTGACAATGCAAGATGTGAAACCTGGGCACTGAAACAAATGTTCCAGTCCAGCCTTGATGCTGGTGTAATATCCACTAAGTATGGATGATGTAGGATTCACTAAGCCTACTGCGGTGTCTACTCCAATATCCAGTGCATAACTATTGTTAGCAATTTTAATACACGGCAACAACTCATCGGTGGCTAGATAATCTGGTTGTATATCCAAATTTTCGAGGCAAATCTGGTAATATTTGTCACCAAACATCAACACGCGGTCCATATCTGAGGGTTTCCAGCCCTGCAAGGGATTTGGGGAAGAATATGCGATCGCTGCTGTCGCGTTGGCCGTGCATTGCTTGCCTCTGCTTGTCGAACTGAAAATATCACTGCCTTGATGGAAAGAACCTCTGAGAATGAAAAGAGCTGAAGATGAATTCGATATTTCTTTGTAATGATTCTCAGTACTTCTTTCGTCATCGGCGATTGAAGGCATTTCCACGATATTATTGTTAGTTTCGTCGGTCAAATTACTGAAATTAACACTCACGTTTGCATATAAATGATTGTTAACTTTTAACCAATTCAGAGCATTTCTAATGCTGTTTTAGTTAACTCGATACTCTTTGATTGAATTCACCTTATCCAGTTTTTCCACCACAACGGTAAGACCGCTTTGCTCGAATGACAATGGCAATTGCTCTGCCAACTCTTCCACCTGTTGCGCAAATAAGATAGCCTGCCCCTTAAATCCTTTCTGGCCAAAACGGCCGCCCAGTTTGACAACTTTTAAAAATGGTCTAATCCTCGATATCAATCGGAGCTCCATTTCACTCAGAATTGTTAGCTCCTCGGGAATTGTGGCCACTTTCATATTATTCCAGTAGGCTGTGGGGGGCACCTTGTTTTTAATTAGATTCGAATAACACCTATTGCACACCACAAAATTCTCTGGACAGTCCTCCGGTAATAACTGGCATTGCGTCTTTCGCATTTGTTTAGTTTGGTTTTTGAATTTCATCTGCTTGCATACGTGGCAGACTTGATCGGCTACTTGCGAAATTGCATCAAGGAATTGACGAGAATCAGTAGTAAATAAGTCTCTCTGACGAATGTAAGCCTGCTTAGAGGTATGTCTCATATTTTTCAATCTGAGCTCCCGTGACTGCGGCGATTCCGATTCTCTGGCCTGTGAGGCGTAATCTCTTTTCGCGGCAAGTCTGAGCTCTCTCGAAAGCGGCGATTGTGAGTCTCTAATTTTCGAAAAGTACTCGCGCTTAGTGCGGAGTGTCTTTTCTTTAGATTGGGAATCCTCACGTGCACGCGCGTCAGCAGAATGCACTCTCAAATGTTCGAGTCTCGACGCTCGCTTTTGAGAGGATTCTCGTTTACGCAGGGCAGTTACTCTCTCATTTGTTTTATTTAATCTTTCTTCTCTAAGCGTTTGTGATTCTGTACCTCTTTTATTCTATATGTAAATTTGATGCGCTTCCCTCCTTTCTTTTTTTTTATCAGGCGACTCATTGCGACGGTTTCCGCCACTTGTTTTGATTTTTTTGTTTTATTTGAGAGTGGCATTATAAATCTTTACTAATTAAGTAATTTTAATATTATGTAATTGTACATAAGCACTAGTGGAACACTATCCGATAATAAACTAGTTAACTAACTAAAAAATAAACTATTCAGAAATTATTGTTTCGTACTCGAAACAAATGATGCTCATATCACAACAAAAATAACAATAACAAAGCCATAAATTTATAGAAAAATATGTATCACCAAGAATAGGAAAGTAAATCAAACCAAATAGGTAAGTGAAATATAAAATCCTATTAGGTACTTATTAGCGATTTTATCTACTTAATAATTAATTAATAAGTATAGAAATATGTAACACCAAGAATAGGAAAGTAAATCAAATAAAGCAGGTAAGTGAAATATAAAAAAAACTATTAGGTACCTACTTATTAGCGGTTTTATCTAACTTAATAACGAATTAATAAATATAGAAAATAACACCAAGAATAGGAAAGTAAATCAAACAAAATAGGTAAGTGAAAAAGTGAATATAAAAACCTATTAGCGGTTTTATCTAACTTAATAATTATAGTAAAATATGTAACACCACGAATAGAAAAGAAAATCAAACAAAATAGGTAAGTGAAATATAAATGTGAATATAAAAACCTATTAGCGGTTTTATCTAACTTAATAATTATAGAAAAATATGTAACACCAAGAATAGAAAAGAAAATCAAACAAAATAGGTAAGTGAAATATAAATGTGAATATAAAAACCTATTAGCGGTTTTATCTAACTTAATAATTATAGAAAAATATGTAACACCAAGAATAGAAAAGAAAATCAAACAAAATAGGTAAGTGAAATATAAATGTGAATATAAAAACCTATTAGCGGTTTTATCTAACTTAATAATTATAGAAAAATATGTAACACCAAGAATAGAAAAGAAAATCAAACAAAATAGGTAAGTGAAATATAAATGTGAATATAAAAACCTATTAGCGGTTTTATCTAACTTAATAATTATAGAAAAATATGTAACACCAAGAATAGGAAAGTAAATCAAACAAAATAGGTAAGTGAAATATAAATGTGAATATAAAAACCTATTAGCGGTTTTATCTAACTTAATAATTATAGAAAAATATGTAACACCAAGAATAGAAAAGAAAATCAAACAAAATAGGTAAGTGAAATATAAATGTGAATATAAAAACCTATTAGCGGTTTTATCTAACTTAATAATTATAGAAAAATATGTAACACCAAGAATAGAAAAGAAAATCAAACAAAATAGGTAAGTGAAATATAAATGTGAATATAAAAACCTATTAGCGGTTTTATCTAACTTAATAATTATAGAAAAATATGTAACACCAAGAATAGGAAAGTAAATCAAACAAAATAGGTAAGTATACTATATCTATACATTTAATAAAATCGTAAAGGTAAGAAAGTCTGTACATTGAATGTATTCGGAAAAAAACTAACCTTAACTAGGCTTAAAATGATATACTGTACACGTTAGAACAGTTTTTAAAATTTTTGTTTGTTTGTTTGTCTGTACGCGCATCACGCAAAAACCACTGAACGGAATTAGACGAAACTTTGTATAGTGGCAGTTTATATGACGGGTTAGGATAATACGTAAAAAAAATATCAAAAATAAAAAAAAAATTAAACAAATTATAAACATTATTGCGCGTTTAAAATCACGTAGTCCAAAGTACATAATTATATCTTGAGAACTGGCAGCAAATACAATTTCAATAAAATATTCATTCGAAATTTAAAATTAAGTAGATACAACGAAAATGACAGTTCTTTTTTATAACTTGAACACAATAGTCTATACTTAACTATTCTTTCTATACATATAATAAAATCGTAAATGCAAAAATGTCTATTTGTACGCGCATCTCGCAAAAACCACTGAACGGAATTTGACGAAACTTTTTATAGTGACAGTGTATAATATCCCGGATTAACATAATAATTAAAAAATATAATAAAAATCACGTAATCCAAAGTAAAGGTAAAAAACAATTGTAAATGTCATGTTGACAACAGAGAACTGTCATCTCGACGTGAGCTGTTTGATAAATAAAAAAAAATAATTGAAAGTCGAAGTTATGTCGCTGTCATTGGTGCAATAAAATTTATATATCTGTTGCCCGCGGCTTCGCTCGCGTGTAATTCGTATTTCAAAAAAGAAAGTAAGTAACTTAAGGCGGGCCCGAAGGCGGATCTGCGCTCACGTAAACGATATTCTTTCTCGATGAAAGTAACTAAGGGCGAGGCGGAAGGCGGAGCTGAGTTCAGGAAGAAGAAAAATATTCTTGAAGAAAGTAAGTAATTAAGGGCGAGGCCGAAGGCCGAGCTCTATTCTGGAAGACCATAAACCTTCTCGAAGAAAGTAAGTAACTATGGGCGAGGCGGCAGACCGAGCTGCGTTCAGGAAGAAGCTAAACCATCTTGAGGAAAGTAAGTAACTAAGGCGAGGCCGAAGGCCGAGCTACGTTCTGACAATTGAAAAACCATCTCGAAGAAAGCAAGTAACTAAGGGCGAGGCCGAAGGCCGAGCTTCGTTCAGGAAGAAGCTAAACCATCTTGAAGAAAGTAAGTAACTAAGGCCCACCAGACGGACGGCTCGGCCCTGTATTGAATCCAAGGACGCCAACAACAGATACTGGGGGCTGCCTTCCCAATGTGGCTACAGTATTCCATCATCGCCCTAATCTGCGATTTGTACAACATAAGTAGTTGCGCCGCCGGTGAGAAGAACCTCCTATTTTAGTAAGTTTTTGATGCGGTTTTGGCCTTGGACTCAATAAAGATGGATGCGGTTTGGGCAAGAGTCTGAACTAAGTCTCATTGTTTTTTCCATTGATGGTTTTTTCATAATTCTTTTCTACATTGTATGACGCTTGTCATATTTAAATTTAGACCAGAGACAGAAGGCCAGCCACTAAGCCGGGCGGCAGAAACCCTACCTACCGCCTAGTAAGGAAGGAAACCTACAGTTTTTACGTGGAATCAACGTGGAATCCGAACCACGGCCAAACTAAAACGTTCTGGTTGATGGATACAGATCGCGCCCGGTGGGTGTTTTTTTTATTGACAGCGCGACATATGTCGCTGAGCCACCCATAAGGTGTCTAACGACGCCCATGGACATTCGGTCGTATGCGAGGGTTGCGAATGCCATGCCGGCCTGACAGGTGCCCATTCACGCCCCTCTTGAAGGACCCGAGACTGTGCTTGGGGGGAAATATATGGGCAGGGAGAGTGTTCCAACCAGAATTTACCGGTTCTGTAGAGGAAAGATCTGCAGAATCGATTGGTACGCATCCGCAGCAAGTCCACCGTGTAGGGATGCAATCCTTGCCCAGTGTGCGTGGCGCGGAGGTGGAAAGGAGACGGTGGGGTCGCATTAAACAGCGGTCGATGAAAAAACTTTTACCTATAGCATTTTTTCTACAACATTGAAATAATAAACGATACCTTTTTTCAAGATCTTTCCCTAAGAAATAATGCATACATTTATTATGGTTTCAATTATATTCTAAGCAGGCACTCTTTTGAAAAAGCTGGGAGTTGCCTACTTAGTTATCTAGGAAGCGGCAGCGGCGCGGAGCGGAGCGAACCGCCCCGGCGACGTTCTTCCCTTCCCCTTCCCCCCGGTTCTCGTTTTGTACAGAAGAAATCAGAATAAAATGTCCCCTGTTTGATAGTAGAAAATTCAACACAAGGTCGAGGACCTTGTGTTGAATAATACAAAATGTCAGGAATTGGTGTGCAATTAGGTCCTCGAAATGGCATCGCTGGACAGGTCGCGAAGGTCCTCGTTTAGCCTAACACAAAGTTCTCGAATGGACGTCGCCAGACAGGTTTGCGAGTGTATATTGTGTCCTCGCATTGTTTGTCACAATTCAAGTTAGAAAGAGTAGGAGATATCGAAACCCTAAGTGCTTGAGCGTTTGCAGAAATAAATTTGGCGCCAATCTGTCTTGTCGAGGTCATCCCACGACATCGCATAGGCCAGATACTGGGAGGTCCTCGGTCTGAATGAGTAAAACGGGGGTCCTAACATGGTACTTAAAACAAACAAGGGTGTGTGTGTGTGTGTGTGTCCGTCCAGCGACCTTGCGCCTCAACCGCTCAACCGATTTCGTTCAAAATTCGTATTTAGTAGTTTGAAACGATTATCTAGGGGTACCTTTTTTTACTTTTTTTTAATTCGAAAAAATAAGGGTAGCTGTCATACAAAATTTGTATATGGCAATGTGTCCAGCGACGTTGCGCCTCAACCGCTCAACCGATTTCTATTAAAATTCATATTTAGTAGTTTGAAAGGATTATCTACAGGTACCTTTTTTTAGTTTTTTTTTAATTCGAAAAAATAAGAGTAGCTGTCATACAAATGATTTCGATAAGGTCGATTTTCTCAAAAATGGCTCTAACGATTTTTATCATATTTGCCACATAGAAACCCTATTACTAGTCTAAAAAGATACCGTTATCTGTTTTCCCAGGAAAACTCAAAAAAAGGTGGCTGCCATACAAACGAAGGTTTCTTTCTATTAAATGTTGCATACAAAATGTTTGTTGCGAGCACCTAACTAATTCAACGGAACTGTCCTGTCAGTACATTTTGAATTTCGAACATAAAAACGTTCAGTTCGCCAAACAAGCGAGAAAGTCAGTGGGGTTTTACCCTACCATTTATTTTCAAATGTCGCTATCAGGGAATTCTTTTTTCATTTCAAATGTGTGACAGAGTTTTGTCTTTAGTGATAATATGTCGTCATTCATCCAGTATTCGTTTTTTTCCCCTATCCTTTTTCACATTTTCATGGGGAAATACATATTTATATAATAGGTTAATACATTTATAAACTTTTCAAACTTAATTTCAATAGAATAATTACTGTTATGTACTATTTTGCTCCAGTCATATAATTTGATCGCTTCGCAATACTGGCTCACTCTGCCGGGTGTGCGAAGCCTCCGCTGTACAGAGGCAGGAGGTTCACGACCGGGCTGCAGAGCGCTCTCCCTTACACAGGCGAGCTGGCCGTCGTGATCACTGATTGCAGTGACACGTGCGGACACTGCGATCGATCTTGAAGACAAGTTCGAGGCTATGGCATCAATAGACGATTCTGAACCATCACAAGTTCGAGTCGGGAAAGTCACCAAATTGTACATGTTATACGTTTTTAACAAGTCTGTTATCAACAAGTCTGCTCCTCAAGAACCTCCTCCTTTTTTGAAGTCGGTTAAAAAGGATTGTGCTCGCAGGTTCGAGTTAGGAAGGAGAGGAGAGGAGAGGGAGAGGTGTGTGTGGTGTGGTGTGTAGGTAGGTACCGAGGGCGGCGGCGGCGCGCTGCAGGGCCGCGGTGCCGAACAGCGAGGCGAACTCTGCGAGCGCGGCCGCGTCGTCGCTCGCGCGGAAGAACGGGTAGCGGCCCGACAGCACGCTCAGCAGCATCACGCCGCACGCCCACACGTCCACCGCTGTGCAACACACACACACACACATCAACCAATAACAGCTATCAATACTCAAATTATAAATAGCGAAAGTTTGTGAGGATGGATCGATGTATGGATCTTTGTTCCTCTTTCACGCAAAAACTATTGAACAGATTTTGATGAGACTTTACAGTAATATAGCTTATACATCAGAATAACATATAGGCTATATACCATCACGCTAAATAGCCTTAGGGCTCAGCAGTATCAAATAAAGTATAGTATGGACGGGAGAGAGAGAATATAAAAGACAAGAAAAACAGAAGCCTATCAACGTCACATAAAAACTTCAATTTCGAATTGTGTTCTTTTTTTTAAATCCACGCGGACGAAGTCGCGGGCAAAAGCTAGTAATAAATAAAGCAGAGAAGATGCTTAAATATCTGGACCTGCAGCACGAGGTTACCAAAATGTGACCCATCTACTCGACGATCGTTGTGCCCATAGTCGTATCGGCGCATGGGCTGATAGCCTCGACGAACACCTTGAGAGGCTTTCGCTGAGTGGTTGGGTCAAGAGCCAGATCCAGAAGGCAGCTCTGCTCGACACTGCGCGCATCAAGGAGAATACCTACGGGAGACGCAACGCTACTGCGTTTGTATCGGAGCACGGCTAGCCAAAAATCCCTACTACTACGAAAATCGAAATCGTAATTTAATCTTTTATGACGTGACTTGTCTATCTCCGTTACCCATATCGCGCCCCGCGATATGGAGAGAGACAGAGCGAGCAAGGCGAGCGACAGGTTTGTTATCGCTGGCTTGGCTCGGGTATCTGGTAGTAAGAGCCGACCGTCCGACCAATCGGAAGCCTTGCTTGACGGCAACTTGACGGGATCACTACGAATGCCAGTCTGACGGACAATGATGGTGCGGTATATTTGTGAATTTTGAAATTGTTATTTGTAATATTATTTCAAATAGTTTTTACTGAACGAATATTATTGTTTGAATCCAAAAAAAATATTGAAAAATTAAACAAGACTGTTGTTTTAATATTTTTGAAAAGTTGTACTAATAATCAGTGATAGGAATAAGTAGGGCTTATTTACCAAAATTTCGAGGAACAGAGTAAAAGATTGGAGACTTCCTTAAGACAATATTTTTTTCCGGTTTAATAATATTCATGGTGTTTTAATTTCGCGATTTGAAAAAAGTGGCCACCATTTTCAACTTTTTAGTTACTGCACCGATTGCTTTCAAAATCGATATCTGGGTGTCAGTGTGGGCTCTGAATACGAATCTGTAGTAAAAATTTTAAAAAGTGGCCGCCATTTTGAACTTTTTAGTTACTGGACCGATTTCTTTCAAAATCGATATATGGGCGTCTGTGTGGACTCTGGATACGAATCTATAGTCAAAATTTAAAAAAAGTAGCCGCCATTTTGAACTTTTTAGTTACTGGACCGATTGCTTTCAAAATCGATATCTGGGTGTCTGTGTGGGCTCTGAATACGAATCCGTTGTCAAAATTTAAAAAAAGTGGCCGCCATTTCGAACTTTTTAGTTACTGGACCGATTGCTTTCAAAATCGATATCTGGGTGTCTGTGTGGGCTCTGAATACGAATCCGTTGTCAAAATTTAAAAAAAGTGGCCGCCATTTCGAACTTTTTAGTTACTGGACCGATTGCTTTCAAAATCGATATCTGGGTGTATGTGTGGGCTCTGAATACGAATCTGTAGTAAACATTTAAAAAAAGTGGCCGCCATTTTGAACTTTTTAGTTACTGGACCGATTGCTTTCAAAATTGATATCTGGGTGTCTGTGTGGGCTCTGAATACGAATCCGTTGTCAAAATTTAAAAAAAGTGGCCGCCATTTTGAACTTTTTAGTTACTGGACCGATTGCTTTCAAAACCCATATCTACATGTCTGTGTGGGCTTTGAATAACAATATGTAGTTAACATAAAAAATATGATATCGATTTTGAAAGCAATCGGTCCAGTAACTAAAAAGTTCAAAATGGCGGCCACTTTTTTTAAATTTTGACAACGTCTTCGTATTTAGAGCCCACACAGACATCCAGATATCGATTTTGAAAGCAATCGGTCCAGTAACTAAAAAGTTCAAAATGGCGGCCACTTTTTTTAAATTTTGACTACAGATTAGTATTCAGAGCCCACACGGACACCCAGATATCGATTTTGAAAGCAATCGGTCCAGTAACTAAAAAGTTCAAAATGGCGGCCACTTTTTTTTAATTTTTACTACAGATTCGTATTCAGAGCCCCCACATACACCCAGATATCGATTTTGAAAGCAATCGGTCCAGTAACTAAAATGTTCAAAATGGCGGCCACTTTTTTTAAATTTTGATTACAGATTCGTATTCAGAGCCCACACAGACACCCAGATATCGATTTTGAAAGCAATCGGTCCAGTAACTAAAAAGTTCAAAATGGCGGCCACTTTTTTTAATTTTTACTACAGATTCGTATTCAGAGCCCACACATACACCCAGATATCGATTTTGAAAGCAATCGGTCCAGTAACTAAAAAGTTCAAAATGGCGGCCACTTTTTTTTTATTTTGACTACAGATTCGTATTCAGAGCCCACACAGACACCCAGATATCGATTTTGAAAGTAATCGGTCCAGTAACTAAAAAGTTCAAAATGGCGGTCACTTTTTTAAATTTTGACAACGGATTCGTATTCAGAGCCTACATAGACACCCAGATATCGATTTTGAAAGCAATCGGTCCAGTAACTAAAAAGTTCAAAATGGCGGCTACTTTTTTTAAATTTGACTACAGATTCGTATTCAGAGTCCACACTGACACCCAGATGTTGATTTTGAAAGCAATCTGTCCAGTTACTAAAAAGTTCAAAATGGCGGCCACTTTTTTTAAATCGCGAAATTATAACACCATGAATATTATTAAACCGGAAAAAAATATTGTCGTAAGGAAGTCTCCAATTTTTTACTCTGTTCCTCGAAGTTTAGGTAAATAAGTCCTACCTATTCCTGTCACTGATAATAATAATACTAATATACTACGGTCATGAGGTTGTATATCCCGCGGAAGTGTGGGGGTCGAGGTATGTTAAATGCCAAGAACCTGCACAACCGCGAGGTATGCAATCTCCGTCAGTACTTTTTGGAAAAGACTGATGTTTGTGAGATGCATCGCGATGTCGTCACCAGCGATAAAGGTCTTACCCCGCTGAGCATGGGAAAAGAGAACTGGCGGAAGCCGGTTGTACTGAGCACTGAGGACCGCATGGAAGTATGGAAAGGCAAGGAGCTGCACGGTAGGTACTTCCGGTCTCTCACGGGACCGGATGTAGACCAACTTGCTTCCGTGCACTGGCTACGCTTCGGGGACCTCTTCGGGGAAACCGAGGGTTTTGTCTTTGCAATACAAGACGAGGTTGTCAAGACGAACAACTATAGGAAACACATAATGAAGGACGGCACCATTGACATCTGCCGCGCCTGCCACCAACCTGGCGAGTCCCTCAGACATGTGATTTCCGGTTGTTCGCAGCTTGCCAACACCGAGTATCTGCATAGACACAACCTAGTAGCCAGGATTATCCACCAGCAACTTGCCTTAAAGTTCAAACTTGTGGGTACCGAGGTGCCTTACTATAAGTACAATCCACCGCCAGTTCTCGAGAACGGTCATGTCACACTCTACTGGGACCGGTCCATTATCACAGACAGGACTATTCTCGCGAACAGGCCTGATATTGTGATAGTAGACCGGGAGGCAAGGCGCGCAACGCTCGTCGATATCGCCGTGCCGCACGATGGTAACCTCGTCAGTAAGGAAGCAGAGAAGATGTTAAAATATCTGGATCTGCAGCATGAGGTTACCAAAATGTGGCCCGTCGACTCGACGATCGTTGTGCCCATAGTCGTTTCGGCGCATGGGCTGATAGCGAAGAGCCTCGACGACCACCTTGAGAGGCTCTCGCTGAGTGGTTGGGTCAAGGGCCAGATACAGAAGGCAGCCCTGCTCGACACTGCACGCATCGTCCGGAGGTTCCTCTCTTTGGGACCCGACCATCGGTAGCTTGGGCTCGCCCCGCCGCCGGTGGTGGAAACTCCATTTGTTTTTGTATTAATTTTAGATTTTAAGTTTGTAAATATTATGTAAAATTAATATAAAAAAAATGTGTAAATAAATGGATGAAATACTAATATACAATATATTAGTTTTGTATAGGTATATTTGTTTTATAATTATAAAAAATAGAAAACGTAATATTAAAGAAATAATAACAATACATATTATAAATTGAATTCATCCATGTCATTGCCATAAAAAACTAACAACACCCATATACAATAATTGATTTCAAATTTCTTTCCAGTCTGTCAAATTTGCCTATCATGTGTACGCGCCCGGTATGGCGCGCAGTCGTGCTCCTAACTCGCGGAATTTTTGTATTTTACACGCTTCAAGCATTGTATTATCATTAAAATGACCTAATTATGAAAGGTTACGCCATCTTTTGTCATTCCTGATGATCTTGAGCTCTTTCGACACGCACGAACTGCACAATTTGCCATTTTGCGTAGTGCACATATACGTGTTCTTCGTTCCCAAGTCGCGAGCGCACTGACGGTCGATCCCGCAGCAGCGCTATATGTTAGTGCAAATGCTCTAACACGCGGCTAATTTTCCTATATATTAGCGCTCGACGGTTGCCACTCCCGTAGGTATGCTCGGTGGCGCGCATAGTCTAAAAGTTACTCTCTTTGGGACGCGACCATCGGTAGCCTGGGTTCACTCGCCGCCGAGGGTGGTGGCAACTCCATTTCTTTTATAATAATATGTATTATATTAAATACTTATACTACATATTACTAGCTGTTCCCGCTACTTCGTCCGCGTGGATTTATCACGACGCCATCTACCGGGTTCAATTGTATTTTCAAACCATCCAGGGACCCACTCAAATATACACACAAAATGTCATCCAAATCGGTCCAGCCGTTCAGGCGGAGTTAGGTGACAAACACACGTACAGAAGAATTATATGTATAAGCATTTAACTATAATGAATGAGCCACGTGCTAGGGCTCATCTTGCACGGCGAATTAGCATCTAGATTGAGAGGGGCGACGCAGCTAGCGCGCTGGCTGGGCATCGCTCAGCTCGTAGTGTGTGTGTGTGTGTGTGTGTGTGTGTGTGTGTTTGCCCACTCCCTAAAACGAGGCGTTTCGTCCGTCCACACTAACGAAACCGAGGCGCCGTCAAAAGCGAGACCGCCTCGGATTTGACAGGAAAATTCTAATGGCAGATTTGAAATCAGCGACCCCTGATTGGTCAGAAAACGTATATTTGACGGACCAATCAGAGCAGATCAAATTTTACGCCTCGTTTTTGGTAGTTTTGGCAGGTTGTGTAAGTGTGTATGAAAATGTCTAAAAATACGTAGTTCCAGTGTGTATGCCATAGGTGGCGCTGCAGTCGCAAGTGTGTATCCATCGGACACGAATCCGAGACCGCCTCGCTTTTTTAGTGTGTAATGTGTGTGTAAGTGTGTTTAGTGTGTATCCTAATCTATGCTATAATTACCGAATCTGAGACCTTTTCATTATTATTGTTACCTTGTAAATATGTGTGTGGGGAGCGCACGCGCCACCGACCCCGGACCCGCTCCATCCCTTCCTTCCTTCCGCGGATTCATTGAATGAGTCAAGCAGTCCGTCAGTCGCCCGGGTGTCGCCCCACAGAGAGGCGGTATTTATTTATGATGAGTAGCTTCAATTCAAATTTTCAAATTCCTTTCTATAAAAAAAATTATACTTTCATAAAAACTTTCATCCCCGATTTCCACCCCTAAAAATCTGAAAATCTAAAAACCCTGAAATACGTTATTATTTGTTTATGAAGAGTAGCTAAAATTAAAATTTTCAAGTTCCTGCCTTTAAAAAAAACGATACTCCCATACAATTTTTCATCCCCCATTTCCACCCCTTAAAATCTGAAAATTCAAAAACCCTGAAACACGTCATCATTTGTTTATGAAGAGTAGCTACAGTTAAAATTTCAAGTTCCTACCTTTAAAAAAATCTAAACTCCCATGAAAATTTTCATCCCCCATTTCCATCCCTTGAAATCTGAAAATCCAGAAACCCCGAAACACGTCATTATTTATTTATGATAAGTAGCTATTATTAAAATTTTCAAGTTACTATCTATAAAAAAATTACTTTTCCATAAAAAAAATCATCCCCGATTTCCATCCCTTAAAATCTGAAATCCAAAAACCCTGAAACACGTCATTATTTATTTATGATAAGTAGCTACAATTAAAATTTTCAAGTTCCTATGTATAAAAAAATTTATACTTCCATAAAAAATTTCATCCCCGATTTCCACCGCTTAAAATCTGAAAATCCAAAAACCCTGAAACCCGTCATCATTTGTTTATGAAGAGTAGCTACAATTAAAATTTTCAAGTTCCTACCTTTAAAAAAATCGATACTCCCATAAAAAATTTCATCCCCCATTTCCATCCCTTAAAATCTGAAATCCAAAAACCCTGAAACACATCATTATTTATTTATAAGTAACTACAATTAAAATTTTCAAGTTCCTATCTATAAACAAATTTATACTTCCATAAAAACTTTCATCCCCCATTTCCATCCCTTAAAATCTGAAATCCAAAAACGCTGAAACACATCATTACTTATTTGTGATAAGTAAACAATTAAAATTTTCAAGTTGCTATCTATAAAAAAATTTATGCTTCCATAAAAAATTTCATCGCCGATTTCCACCCCTTAAAATCTGAAAATTCAAAAACCCTGAAATACGTCATTATTTGTTTATGAAGAGTAGCTAAAATTAAAATTTTCAAGTTACTGCCTTTAAAAAAATCGATACTCCCATACAAATTTTCATCCCCCATTTCCACCCCTTAAATCTGAAAATTCAAAAACGCTAAAACACGTTATCATTTGTTTATGAAGAGTAGCTACAATGAAAATTTTCAAGTTCCTACCTTTAAAAAAATCGATACTCCCATAAAAAATTTCATCCCTCATTTCCATCCCTTAAAATCTGAAAATCCAAAAATCCTGAGATGTAAAATAAACCTGTGTTCTAAATTTCAGCTTTCTAGGTCTTGCGGTTTAGGCTGGGCGATGATGATTGAGGCGGGCGTATAGTTTTATTAATATAAAATATAGATATAAAAGCGAGACCATATCCCAAGAACGACAACAAAACAAAAATAGTAAACAGATAACTAAAAATAATAATTTCATACACTCCAAATCCGAGGTGGGTAATACACACATGCGATTCAATATACGAAAGTGAGACCGCCTCGGATTCAGGTAAAATAAAATACCGAAAGCGAGGCGTTTTAAAAAAATTCTCATACACACTCTAAATCTGTTGAAAATGACGAAAGCGAGGCTCCAGCCTCGCTTTCGTGCACGCCTCGGATTCGGGTGTGTTAGCACTTTTCTGAAAATTGCAATATCTCATGCAATACGCCATCTATCGAGAAACGGGAAAGATTGTCGTATACCTATATTCAAGTTACATCACATAGAGACACAAAACATTGTGAAATACCGTTGTATCACTAAGGCCTCGTTTTCGTGCTTCTCAACAACTAAACACAGACCGCCTCGCTTTCGGGACTGAGCAAACAAGGGTGTGTGTGTGTGTGTGTGTGTGGGGTAGTAGGTAACTGCATACCTGTAGTCTGGTGCTGGTACTTGAGTAGCACCTCCGGCGGGCGGAAGCCCTGCGTGCCGGCGCGCGGCGCGCGCGCGGCCGGCCGCGCCAGGCAGCGCGTGCACACCGCGCCGCGCCCCGCGCACGCGCACCGCCCGCCTCCCACCCCCGCCGCCCCCACACCCGCCGCCGCCTCACCCGCCTGCACCGACCCCGACACGACGTGTTCACATAGCACAACCCCGCCCGCAGTGCAGCCAGCCACCCAGTCAGCGGTACAACACTCTACATGTGAGCGATTTTGTTTATCTATTAAATTTCCGTTTTTCAGTCTTACCCACTGCATGATTCAGTGGAAGGACAATGGTAAGGTGAGAGGTGGCTAACCTGTCGCCCTTCAGCACGACATCTTGTGCTTATACTTTCACTTTACCTTAGACGCCATTATAATATGCACAGGGATAGATAAATTGGGACTTATTTTGAAAACAAGTACTTACTGGAGCCAGATAGTTTACAAAAGGAGTGTTAATAAATTAGACAACAAACTTTTTGTCAGCCTTATAGATACCATATAACCTGTCGGAGCATGCTCTCACATGGACTGGTGTTATTGACGGAGTCTGATCTTCCGTTATGTAACTACTACTAACTACTAACTACTAAGCTCTGGGCACAGACATCCTCGCTGCTTGTCTATAAACAAACGACACAACACTTGTACCTATATTAGTTAATGAATTGGCAATATGAATGTGGAATTAGGCAGAGTTAGAGGAGGAATAAGGAGTGACCTGACCTGACGCTGCAGCAGCCTGGGGTGGTCGAGCTGCAGCCGCTGGAGAGGCGACGCGGCCGCCGCCGGCGCCGCCGCCGCAGCGCGCTTCGCTCGCGGCGCGCACCAGCCCTCCGTCTGTACACATACATACAACTCACTCAATCAACATCATCAATACTAATAATAAATCTGTAAGGGATGGCCATGGAGTAAGTTACTTTGTTTTATAATATACCTACTGCGTGTGTACACTCTATGTATGACACTTAAACTAATTTGACGATTTTTAGAAATCTTTTCTGTATGTATGTATGTTCCTCCATAACTTTTAAACCGATCATCCGAATTCGATGAAACTTAGTACAAGCACATTTGATTATACGGGGCAAAGGATAGGCTAAATAAAATTCAGTTCCGTTTACGCTACGATCTGGCTCTCATACAAACCGAATTGTTCCGCGCGCCGAAATAAAGGTACGGCAGCGGGCTTACTTATGTACTTTCTTCTTTTTATTAAATACGAATTTGACGCGAGCGAAGCCGCGAGCAAAAGCTAGTATTATATAATACACTAGTACTCTGACATTTATTCTACACATTTATCAACTTAAATAATTGTTTTTGCGTATTTTACTGTCGACATTTTGGTGCTGATAACCGACGCGCCGCCGTAGTGAGCAGTAGGCAGCCCGGGAACTGCGCTCGACACTTCATTGCAACCCGGTGCAAGGCGACGACATGCAGATGACACAAGTATCTGCGCAGAGGCTCAACACATCAAGCACATTACGATTACGTGCTTACCTATGACTAGCTGTGCCCGCGGCTCCGCCCGCTCTCATATTTCACGTCACTGCTAACCTCATAAGCCATTTAGTGTGATAGTAAGTAGCCTATAGTTGATGGGAAGAATCAAGCTATCCGTATATTTGTTTTTTCTTAAAATCGGTTCAGTGGTTCTCGAGTAATAAGCGGACAGACAGACATACATACAGAAAGCAGACGTTGGATTTTATTAAAGGTAAGGAAATAGCCGTTTTGTATAGAAAAATTCAAAACGTTTGTTGTATGGTATGACTCACTCAGTTCAGTAAAGTGAAGCGACTCTGTTGGATGGATCGTTCACTCACTCAGTTGCCAAGACTACGTGATACTTGTTACAGTGTAGTGAGTGGAAGAGTGTATTGTAACAATATTTGAACAGGCACACAAGTGGTAGAAAGTTCAATAGCTAATCTCTCGTTCTCGGTGGGTGGATAGTTACCTACCTGCGCGGTGCGCTTGCGCGAGTACTTGCGAGTGATGTGAGCCACCTGCTGCGCCAGACCAAAGTCCACCAGCATGTATCTGCAACGCACACAACATTACCTCATTCATAACTTCAATAAAGGACGATTAAGACACATCCAATAACACCACTCCTCGCGAAACCACGCTCAGAGAGGCGCCATGCCGGCTACAAGGCGGACAAAGAGGTCGTTGTCTAATTTATTAACACGCCTTTTGATGATTCCCAGGTTATAGGTGGTGGGGAACACACTCTCCGGAAGACCGTTCCATATTTTCACCGTACGACATAGGAACGATTTCGAAAAGTGATGCATTCTCACAAGTTGTGTGTCAACAACATATGAATGTTGCGAGCGAGTCCGGCGGGTGTGACGAATACGGATCGGGGCAGGAGGGATGAGGGAAGCCAGTTCTTCGGAACATCGGCAATGGTAATACCTATAAAACAGGCTAAGGGAACCAATTGTTCGCCTGTGTTGCAATGATTCAAGTCCCTCCGTGAGCTTGGGATCACCAATTATGTGGATGACGCGGCGCTGGTTTAAAAAATTGTCGTGCGGGCCCCTTTGTGGGCTTTCAAGCTGTGACCTCTTAGGTGATATGAATTTAACACAAACATGCTTTCCAGCTCTGGGCAGTCATAGTGTCGCTTTAGTATTTTGTGTCTCTATGAGATCTCCTTTTTTTTTTTTTATATAATCCGGTATGGGTGGCTAAGTCGGAGGGGCCAGAGCGCATGTTCCGACCAGCCAATATCACCTCCGAGAAGGTAGGCGCCATACCGGAGACTTCCCTGGATTGCTGGCTATACTAGACTAGAGGAGAACACAACCGAGGCTGCTATGCGGCCATCTTACATCCAGTACGGTGGTACCAACCCAGTCGGCTACAATTTGAGCCTACCACCTAGTAAGGGGCAAGGGAAGGGACTACAGTTTTACACTGGTTCTGAACGGTGAAGCACCAGATGTAGGTAGATGTATACACGTAGATTTTTTTGTCAGAAAAAACTAATTGGTACACGCCGACCGGATTCGAACCTCGGCCCTCTCGCATGAGAAGCCAATGCCCAAACCACTCGGCCACCCGCCGCTCTCCTCTATGTCTTCGTTGCTCCAGCGTTGTTAGGTTGAGGATGTTTATTCTTTGTTCATATGGTATTTTTCTTACAGTTTTTGGAAATTTTGTCGCGCTTCTTTCTAGTAAATATGTCCTTGGCAAAATAAGGATTCCAGATTTGGAAGATTTTGCTTAACTGAACTTGGATGGGTGACCGTTTGACTGTTTGTGGGCTGACCGTGGTTCAGATTCGACGTAAAACTGTGTAGGCTCCTTCCCTTCTTACCTTACTAGGTGGTAGGGTTTAACCCGCCAGTGTTGCTACCACCGCACCGCACTTAAAAAGTCTGCACCGAAAGGTCGTTCGAAACGGCTATATACGAGTAAAATAGTTTGTGTTTTCCCTCCAGTTCGTGGTAGCCGGCACGATCAAAGGGAAGCACTGACATGGCACCTAGCTCACCAAGGTGAGGCACTTTCCCCCAGGCACCTGTGGAATTTTTTTTTTTTTATGAAAACTGACACTGTTGGCTAAATCACCTACAATGTCCGTGATGTCAGCCCATAACACCGGGTGAACTAGGTGCCATGTCAGTGCTTCCCCCTTTGATCGATCCGACTACACTGAACTGGTCGGAAAACACAAACTATTTACATAGCCATTTCAACTGACGTTTCATTCAGTGCGGTGGTACCAACCCGGGCGGGGTAAACCCTACCACCTAGTAAGATTAGGAGGGAAGGGTGTTAACCAAAACGTTGCGTTTGCTTTAGCTCCCACATTCCCGAGACTCAAGTTAATTGATTAGGGACATAAATATATCATCACTCCAACACTTACATCACGAATAATGTAGGGTAGCTGACCTTCGGTGCGTACGGTCGTAGAGGAAGTTGCTCGGCTTGATGTCGCGGTGGATGACGCCGTGGCGGTGCACGGCGCGCAGCGCCTGCAGCAGCGCGCGCATGTAGCGCCGCGTCTCCGCGCCGTCCATCCGCCGCGCGTACTCCTGCCGCGCGCACATCACACTCCACTATGTACCAACCTAACTGTTACTGCTGCCGTGCCGGCTGCAACACCGCATCCCGAGAGCAAACCAAGCTGGCTTCTAAAAAGCTAGACGTACTCAATAAGGTGCGACGGTACTTCACGCCGCCGCGCCGGGCCAAACGCTGCTTTTGTTTAAATCGCAGATTAGCCCTACGAAAGTACTATGTGAACCAAAACCTAGTAAGTGAAAAAATAAAAGAAATAATAATAAAACCGGCCAAGTGCGAGTCGAACTCGCGCACCGAGGGTTCCGTATCGCCATGTCATGGCTAGCGCCACTCACGCCATCTACTAGATGGCGTGTTATGAAATGCTTCATATTAGTTAAATGTCATGATTAGTTAAAATGCTTCATAATCTATTCGGTAGACTTTTTGGTTTCTTCTATGGGAAACTCCGTGAATTTTTTACTTTTTCTTATTTTTATTATTTGTTGTTATATCGGCCATAATAACACATATTCTGTGAAAATTTCAACGGGCTATCTATTACGGTTTAAGAGATACAGCCCTCGGACAGACAGACGGACGGACAGACAGACGGACGGACAGACGGACGGACGGACGGACAGACGGCGTAGGCTTAGTAATAGGGTCCCGTACCGGATACGGAACCCTAAAAAGAGATTTACTTATTAGTGGAATATGTGGGACTAATGCATTAGGAAAGTGGGTTTACATCAACTCACAGAGAACCTGGAATGTGGAATGTACGGCATGACGAAGACGACCGTGTCCAGGTGTCGCAGGCACAGCTCCACTGCGACGATGTTGTCTCGTCCTCTGTGCACACACACACATCATACTGGTGAGCGGACGCGGAACAGCCCCTGCTCCACGTGCGACGGGTGGGCGGTAGGCACGAGGTGACGTGAGTGTGGAACGACACTCACCCCATGTCCCGCAGACAGCGCAGCTCCTGCTCGACGCGCGACGGGTGGGCGGTGGGCACGAGGTGCTTGATGGCGTACCAGCGTCGCTCCGATTCACGCAAATGCTTCTCTCGCTTCAGCGAGCCGAGCCACACTGAACTGAATGCACCTTCGCCGATCTTCCGATGCAGAGAGAAGGTCCGGTCGAGCGCCGGCAGTCTCCGCACCAGCTCCTCCACATGCTGCCCTGCAACACATTCACTTATCAACACCATGCACACACACGCCCTGACACACGGCAGCGGCTAAAACCAGTGCTTAGGGCTTATCTCTAACCAAGGCGCATGCTTTTTGCCTAGGTTAGGTAGGTAATTATTGAAGTGAAACTGTAACCAACCACTATGAAAGCAACCACTGTGAATATTATTCGTGTGGTGTGAATGAAATCTGCGCCCGACACCGCTTTTCCTGCAGACCGCATTCATTTATTTCCAAGTTACAGAATTTTCTGAAAAAATCGGTTCTTGCAAACTAACCTAACCTAACCGCTCCGCAACAGTGCAATAAGAGTGTAAGCAAGATTGAGAGGCTATATTTGTTTGTTCAAGCCAGCAGTCAGTTTGACCCTCGACAGAGAGCCGAGTCTGCAACCAGCCTGCAGGGCCACTGTGTCGCGCTCCCACGCTACTGGGTCGCCTGTCTCCCTCACTCGTACCATACATAATTACTATTTGTGTCTCCTTCGCACCCAAATAGAAATATTGTTGAATGAAAAGAATCACTTTCTACCTTATTATTATGACGGTTATGGCGTACGGGTGTAACACATAGACTCGGTTGGACGGTCGCTATTGTTCAAAGGTTGAAAGTTGCCCAGCAAGCAATGGAGCGAGCCATAATAAAAAAATAAATATAATAAAAATAACGAGGCAATCCGCCGACTCGCCAAAGTAGTCGATATTGGACACAGGGTGGCGAAGATCAAGTGGCAGTGGGCTGGGCACGTCAGCCAAAGAGACAGCGACAGTTGGAGCAACCGTTTCCTACACTGGTGGCCGTCGACAGGAAAACAGGGCGCCAACCCCCCTTCATTACCCTATCTGTTGCAAGCGTACGATGGCAAATATTAGGTTCCACCCCAGATTTGTTTATAAAATACTATGTGAGTTGGATATTTCGACGAGTAAAGTGTCTTGAAAAATTGTGCTCTGGAATTGGCGCAGTCCTCATCCACCTATTGAAACGCTCTTATTCCTCCGGTTCAAAGGCGGACCCATCGAACCGATCGAACTATCGCCCTATTTCGATAACCTCACTCTTGAGTAGGGTTATGGAGCGTATTGTCAACTCAGTGCTCCTGACGTAACTAGAACACTTAAACTCCTCAACGACAAACAGTACAGATTTCGCAAGCAAAGGAGATGGAAGAACTGGAGATCTTCTAGCGTTCAGCTTGATGGTTTTGGAGAAATCGGTGGCGGTTGCTCTGGATATATCCAAAGCATTTGATCACGTCTGGCACAAGAGACTCATAGGCAACCTTATGGCCTAAGGTGTCCCCACAAACCTGTGCACTTGGATCTCCAGCTTTTTGAGTGGTCGGTCAATTTTTGTCACCCTAGATGGTGCCTGCTCGGTCGATTACTCAATCAAAGCTGGTTTTCCACAAGGATCCGTGCTTCTTGCTTATGCTGTGTCTGATATTCTTTAACGGCATGCTCTCAATCGGTGGAATACACTGTTACGCAGATGACAGCACGGTGCACGAAGGCTTCATCAAAGACTGGAAGGGTAGCGAGGCCTCAGCAGCAAATGCGAGATACGAAATAGTTGTTTAGGTTGAACAAGTTCTCGAAAAAGTATCCCCTTGGGGGAAGGAGATGATCAACTTCAACATAGCCAAAAAGCAAGCTTGCGCCGCGCCTTCTCTACTAAGGCTGATCTGTTTCCTCTCCAAGCTACCTTCCAGGGCAGCCAAGTCTTCAACGATGATAGTCTGGGTGTCCTGGGTATGGAATTGTCTAGGGACGTTGGATTTTGAACATTCATAGAGTTCAAGGCAAAACTAGAGTCTCGAAAATTAGGGATCTTTTACCAATGTCCGTGATTTTTCATGATTCAGATTCAGATTCAGATATTTATTTCGCCATAAAGAACACACAACAATAACAATATTACATTGAGACATATGCATATTCAGTATGGTTCGTCGTCATTTTTTATGATGTCCCGTTCAGTAGTGCAATCTATAAGGAAGAACCGGGTAAGAAACCTTACAGAGCTTTTTTTAAATATAGCTTACATACTAAGTTTTCATTATGTTAAATATAACATACTATATCTAAGCAAAAAATTAAAAAGTCAAAAATATACTCATTAAAAAAGATAATAAAATACAAAACATGCCCACTGCTTAAACTTTATAAAGAGCAAGTAAGACCAGTGATGGAATATTGCAGTCATATTTGGGAGGGTTCCCCTGAGTAACTTCTTTCAGCATTTAGTGACGAGCCATTCGTCTCATTGGCGACTCAGTACTCACAAAGGACTAAGGACCATTCGGGGTCCGAGGTAAGAATATACACCGACGAGTCAAAAACAGGGTCGGGAACAGGGGCAGCAGCTTTCTCACTTGACCTAAACATACATAAGACAATCACTCTAGGTATTCACAACTCCATCTTCCAGCCTGAGTGCATCGGAATAATAGAGGCAGCGACAGAGAAATCACTGGATACCAGATCAGAGTACTGTCGGACAGCGGATCGGTGCTACAGGCCCTAAACACCGTGACAATCAACTCCGGACTGATGCTCGAGTGCCACCAGGCACTAGAGGGTATAGCGGTAAACAACAAGGTAACCCTACACTGGATCAGGGGGCACAGCGACTCCTACGGAAACCATGCGGCGGACGAGCTGGCTAAACGGGGCTCCAGCTGGAGTGCAGAAGGCCCAGAACCGTGTGTACCCTTACCAATCAGCCAGTTCAAATATTGGCTATATCAGCTTACAAAATCTAAACATGAAAATCTTTTCGACGAATCAGCCACCCACGTGCTCCTGGAGTGCCCGGTGGTGGCAGAAGAACGACTGCAGTTTCTTGGGAACGTGGGAACTGCCCATGGAGTGTGGAAGTGACCGAGAAGAGTGCTCCACTTCATGAAAGAGCTCGGGTGGCTGGATTAACACTACCCGAGCGCCAACGTACAAAAGACCGTCTTGAGGTCTCAGTGCGGGGAATGGCCCACCCGCCTTCCCAAGAGGCTGGGCAGCAAACAACAACAACAACGGGTTTCCGGGGAATATCTTTCCCTAATCCTCGCCGGTTTCCCCAGCCACGTTAGTCCACCTTCAAGCCAGACTGGCATCTCCTCGGGGGTGAAATTGGTTGCGTCTGAGGCTTCGACTGCAAGCATTGCCACCCAGTTCAAAAACAATAAAAAAACGGAGTGTGAGTCGGCGGAAAGCTGTGGTTACATACCGCTGAAGTCCTGAAGGATTGAAGGAAAATTGGAGAGGTCTTTGTCCAGCAGTGGACGCATACACGCTGACTTACTGCCTGACTGACCCTGGCAGATTTAACACAATATTGAGATTGCAAGGAAAAATTACTCTTGTTAGAATTGTACACAAACTAACATCATTTCATAACAAACAGAGTGGTGGACGACTGGAACCAACTTCCAGAGGAAGTAATAAGCGCACTTACTACCATCCAATTCAAAAATAGACAAGATAAATATCTAACAAATAAAACTTTTTTTTTTTTTATGGAAACCGACACGGTTGGCTACCTACATCACCTACAACGTCCGTGATGTCAGCCCATAACACCGGGTGAACTAGGTGTTATGTCAGTGCTTCCCCCTTTGATCGTGCCGGCTACACTGAACTGGTCGGAAAACACAAACTATTTACATAGCCGTTTAGACCAACGTTTCATTCAGTGCGGTGGTACCAACCCGGGCGGGTTAAACCCTACCACCAAGTAAGATTAGGAGGGAAGGGACCTACAGTTTTACGAGGAATCCGAACCTCGGTCAGCCTACAACGGTCAGCGGTCACCCATCCAAGTACTGACCGCACCCAGCGTTGCTTAACATTCAATAGCGACAGTTGACTGTTTGCACCACTGAGCTATCGAGGCTGACAAGACATAATCTCAAAAAGAGTGCTAAGAACGAAAAAAAAAAAATTAAACAAAAAAAAATTAAGATGATGACGAAAAACAACCAATTTTAACTGGATTTAGACGTATCAGCCTAGGCTGCCTACTGTCTAAAATAAATAAATAAATAAATAAATGTTAACAGCACGAAAGTCTCCGACCAAGTAGGACTACCACAACAACTCCATGTTGACAGCACGAAAGTTCTCGACCAAGCAGGACCACCACAACAACTCTATATTGACAGCACGAAGGTCCCCGACCAAGCGGGACTACCACAACAACAACTCTATATAGACAGCACGAAGGTCCCCGACCAAGCGGGACTACTTCAACATCAACTCTATGTTGACAGCACGAAATTCCCCAACCAAGCAGGATTACCACAACAACTCTATATTGACAGCACGAAGGTCCCCGACCAAGCGGGACTACCACAACAACAACTCCATGTTGACAGCACGAAAGTCCCCGACTAAGCAGGACTACCACAACAACAAATCTTTATTGACAGCACGAGGTCCCCGACCAAGCGGGACTACCACAACAACAACTCTATATTGACAGCACGAAAGTCCCCGACTAAACAGGACTACCACAACAACAACTCTTTATTGACAGCACGAAGGTCCCCAACCAAGCGGGACTACCACAACAACAACTCTATGTTGACAGCACGAAAGCCCTCGACCAAGCGGAACTATGATAACAACTCTATAGACAGACTTTTACAAATTAAATTGCTCCCACAAGCCCAATTTAAGCTAACAAGTAACTAGCATGTGTATCCCAGCCAGGCTATAGGCATGTAGTTATTAGTCATATAAAAGTCAACGTGAATGAGTGTGACAAAGTGTTGGTGGCGAGTGTGGCTTTGTATATAGGAGCCGAACTAGCAAATTGCTGGTAAGCTGTGTAGGCTGAGTTAAAAGATGAACTTTAATGAACATTTTCGGCTCCATCTACAAAGCCACAGCGGTTAGCTAGCCACGGCCATAGCGTTATTTATGTAAGCACTAACTGTCGGCACGCTTCCCACTGTCGGAGGACTGGTGCTCATCGTTGACGTCCGATTCAGCCGGCTCGGGCGGCTGGGGATCCAACATCGCTCCGCCCGGAGATATCTAAGTATTACATGTGCACGCCTGTATTTATCCGACCGGAGAGCGCTTTCGTAACACAGGTAAATTATGTGTAATATGTTCTGTTCCGTATTCCGTCCGTAACACACGGAACCCACCCAGCAAACACCCAGCTTGTTTTTTGCATGCACAGACTATATAGGGAAAAAATATTTTCAGACGGACATCTGTGGTACATTTGGTTTATGCCTTACAAAGAGGATATAACCACAGAGCAAATTTGATGACAGTTTTTTTTTTCTTAAATGTAGCTATGCAAGCATCCTCTATTTTATTTTTCACTACAATAAAGCGTGGAGCCCAGATCTCCAATATTCTTGCGTGCCAGACGAGCGTTTCTCACCCAAAACATAAGCTCGGCCATTCAGCGGGGGAACGGGAGTCGGGCGGGACAATGCCAACGGTCCCAATGGACGAAATATTTATTTTAATTTAGTTATTTAGTTTGAAATTATCTGTTGTTTTTACCTTTATTTCTCTTTTATCTTGCGAGAAAAAAGCTACTCTCCATGGTTTTATCCTATTGTTTTTTTATTCTACTGTAACAAACAAACATAACATTCTCCTTGAAAATTGTAATGAAATTAATCGTGCACGTATTTTGGCGGTTTCAGAAAAAGAATCTGGAGCGTGGCTTGAAGCTTACCCATCGAGTCACCTAGGGACTTTATTAGATCAGAAAACCACCAAAATTTCGGTTGCACTTCGTTTAGGCCTCAAAATTTGTGAAAGTCATATTTGTGTGTGTGGGTCACCAGTCGACATATATGGCCACCACGGACTATCATGTATCAAAAGTGCAGGTAGAAACTCCAGGCATCAAAATTTAAATTTTATTATAAAGTCCACGCTTCTGACAGCAAACATACCGTGCATCCTAGAACCTTGCGGTTATTCCCGGCTGGATGGCAAGAGGCCCGATGGTATCACCCTGGTGCCATGGGCTAAGGGTAAGTCATTGATGTGGGACGCCACTTGTGTCGACACATTGGCTCCAAGTCACGTTCGGGCCTCTTCAAGAGCGGCTGGCGCGGCCGCGGCCGGAGCCGAGAGCCTCAAACGCAACAAATATTCAAATATTATTCAAGATTTCGAATTTGTTGCGTTTGCGGTTGAAACCCTCGGTCCGTGGAGCAGTGAAGCCAAAAGCTTCTTGAAGAGGCTTGGGCCTCTGCTGGTGGACGCAACTGGCGTCCCGCAATCAAGGGCCTACTTCATTCAAAGGGTAAGCCTTGCCATCCAGCGGGGTAATGCAGCAAGTGTTCTAGGAACATTTGAAAATGCCCCTTTTGATAGTTATTTTAATGTTTGTTAGGTAGGTTTATTTCTTTAGTTATTAGTATTACTTTTTGGTTATTTATTAAATAAATGATATAAGTTTCTACAGTAATGTAGTTCAATAGTCCAGTCTTTCCCAAAGTATGGCTCGCGACGCGACCCACTGGTGGGTCGTGAACGGATATTAGGTGGACTGTGAAACTGATAGGACCATTCTAATTGATATATCACATCTTATACATACAAAAATGAAACTATATCTTGCCATTTTGATATCTTTCCATCAGTTGATATGTCTTTGGTAAGAAAATTATTTCTAATTCCTTTTATGAGGTGTGGTGGGTCATATCATTAGTCATAACATAATATGTTATGCTTATTTGCAATGTTTTATCGGTTTTTAATGCTCATTATTTCATGTATTGATGTCTCACAAGATGATGAAAAAGTTGATGGTAGTACAATTATTCGGGTAAGTGGTTTCTGGGCCTGATGCTCGCGGAAAGTAGTATTGATGTTGGTGGTTGGGAATACGAATGGTCATGGTGCCTCTTACGTGCATTACATGCGTGCTCATTTCCTGAAAATATATAAAGCCTGACCAGGAATACATGAGAGCTGTCAAGATGGAGCCACTTTTTAGATTTATATAGCAACATTCAGTATAGTACGCACATATTGAATTGGCCGATGTTTTTATTCAAAATGTACTTTTGCACTGAAATACACAATAAGATATACAAAATGTATTTTAATTTAATACATCTTTTATATATATTGTGATGTCAATGTAAAAAAAACTAGCCTTGACATTTACATGTTCACAACATTTTTTCCATGTATCTGCAGATAATATGTCCTGAAGCAAAGTGTACAAATTATTAAAAAAAATATTAATAGACCTTGCTGAAACACTAAACTTTTTAATAAAAATTCTAGTTCAGAAAAACTTAACCTAAGCTATTTTTAACCCCCGACCAAAAAAACGGAGGGGTGTTATAAGTTTGACGTGTGTGTGTGTGTGTGTGTGTGTGTGTGTGTGTGTGTGTGTGTGTGTGTGTGTCTGTCTGTGGCATCGTAGCTCCCAAACGGATGGACCGATTTGGAAGCGGTTTTTTTTATTAGGAAGCTTGTTTAATCGGGATGGTTCTTAGCTATGTTTGTAATCAAGTAATCAAGTAATTAAGTAATAAAACAATTAATTATCTTAAAAAGTGGACGGATTTTCATGCGGTTTTTTTAAAAAAGCTTGAAATATAAGTTAAATTAAAAATTTAAAAAACCCCCGACCCTTAAAAAGTCAAAAATAATTTCCGTTTACTTACTTAAAGGAGTCGGGGGACCGCTAAGTAAATAAAATATAAAAACGCAGAGCTGCGCGGGAATTTACTTAGCGGTCTCCCGACTCCTTTAAGTAAGTAAACGGAAATTATTTTTGACTTTTTAAGGGTCGGGGGTTTTTTAAATTTTTAATTTATTATTCGAACGTTTCGTATTTTTGTAAAGTCAAAAAGTGTTTTTCGTTCAGAACGAATAATATTTACGTCCCTCTTTTGTTTGCTATTCGGTAAATAGATGCTTGAGATACACCTAGACAGAAAAAAAAAAAATTACCTAATTGTACATTACGGCGGCCAATTCATGACAATCTCACTACAATGACATAACGCTTTACCAAAATGTCAGTTCAGATGCAATTTTGACATTGACAACAAGTTCTCAAGAATCAAACATAATTGTGGCCAGTGTAAGAAATTAGTTCCAACGAAATTCCGCAATATGGCGGCCCCTCATATATTCCTGGTCAGGCTTTAAATGAAAAATTATCGTCATGCTGATAAAATAGATAATTAACTTCGTGCGGCCCGCCGGCGCACACTATACGATTTTTGCTCAAACATGGTCATAATTCATATAATATGTTTTTCGTCATTATTTAATATAAAAAATATATAATATAATATATAAAAATTAATCGATCACTTTGCTGCTAAGTATAGGCCTCTCCCGTAGCCTCTGCATCAGTATATACGGTTTCTCTTCCTTTAATTCTTAAAATTTATATAAATGCTTGAAATATGACTGAATAATTCGTTGTTAATTTAAAATTAATTAAGTAGGTATAAAAAGTAAGCCTTATTGCCGTAAAACATTTTATTTCTCTCCTATATACACTTTACCTGTAGTAAGGGAGAAGAAAATAAATATCCATTACGTACCTACATATTTTTTTATGTACATACTTCAATAAAATATCATTTTGTTTATAAAGTGTTTAATGCAAACAAATATAAGTAAAATAATTAATAATTTATTAACAAACAATAAAATAAAAAGTAATAAACTATGTTACCTAATCAGATTGTTCTACTTTTATCGGTCATGCACCACATGTTGAGAATTTTTTAATATAGAAGGTATCTCTTAAATCCTTAGTTTTGGAAATTCACCTTGTTTTGGTACTAGACATAAATATATCAAATAGTTGTAATCGTGTATAGGACATCACGAATTCACGACACGAGTGCGCGAAACCGCGGCGCGTGCAACGACGGGCGTACCTGAGACAGAAAAACACAAACCCTGTATAGAGCGCATAAAATCGCATTGATATTATTAACGATCCAAGAAGACCACGAGGATCTCTATAACGTGTGATAGTTGAATTGGTGGAACTCGATGGAACACACTACTAAAACTCTCGTTGAACATATGTACTTTGGTATTTTTTTTATATAAACTTTGGAATATTTTTTTCAAGGGTACATGACTGAATTTTTAAAAGATTTTGTTTTTTATATCAATGTAGTAAAGTGTAAATACCTTCAAGTGTGGTGTCCATGATGGCAGTTCACTGCACTTTTATTAAACACGATAATTAGTTGCGTATGCGCGCGGCGCCACATTTGCACTCGCGCTGCTCCTGTCTAGAGAGACTGTCTGTGGAAACGATACGCAAGCGCTTCGGGCCCGGAAATGAGTGGGGAAAAATCGAGCGACTATTGCTCGATCGAATTAACTTGACTTTGCATAGAATTTCAGAATATTGTTTTTCAATTTTTGACCAACCTTCTCCATACTCATCGTATAGTGTGCGGCGGTCCGAGCCGCGCGCACACGCGGCGTCGTCGGCCGCTCGCCCCACTCTCCGTTTTCAATTCAGCGCTTGTGGAGGCGCGTAAGGTTAATTTCACTTGCGCTGTTTTCTAAACAGTGCGTTTCGAACTTTGTCGAACTGTTTTTTTCGTATTTTCTTTGGAATGAGACATCTGCTCAGTTAGGAGCTATTAAGTAATCTGTGCTATACTCTAAGGGAAAAAATTTCAGCCGGACAAACTTGCAACCATAGCAACCGCACATTATGACCATGCAAGCTCTCAACATGACACTGGCAAAAATGTCCTAAAAAGACAACTGTCAATAAATAAATAAATAATAAATATACTGAGAAAGATGGCGGACGGCGGGAGTTTGTCGCGTCGCGTCGTCGTTGTAATTAGAAAAATATATTTTTGTGGTTCTCGCGGTGCGAGAACTTAAACAACAGACGTTAAAAGCTACGACAGAATTGGATGTATACTCTAATGAGTTTTGCCTGTTTCGGGAGGAGACGAATTAATCCAAAAAATTAATAATAAATAAGCTCTCAACATGACACTAGCCAAAATGTCAATAGACAAGACAATAGCCAAAGAAAAAAAACCGAAAATCTTTGACGCGAAATGTCATGCAATTTGCTAACCACAGAGTATAACATTATTGAGTTTCTGCAAAAATCACCCCGCAAGTGCCAGGCACTTTTCGTCAGAGGGCGTGCGCCCGCGCACGCTCCGCCGCCGCGCGTTCGAAACCATGTTTCTAGACTTTTTTCTAGGAAACCTACGTGAAAAGCCTATATTTTCGAAATGTACGTTAAATTTACTAGTCATTGCATTAGTAACACGTCTAGGAATTCTACCGGTTTCAATCAAAACATCAAAAGAAAAAAAAAATTCGAGAGAAGTCGAATTTTTTTTCGACTCGCTTCGAAAACACGGTTCTTCGCAAATAAATCGTTCCTCAACTGTTAGAACTATTGTAAAGTGAAGATTACATACCAGTCCATTGTTCGTGACACAGAAACACCACAATAAACGTCACATTAATCAATTTTAATCGAAAACAAGCGACCTATAAGTTACTCTATGGACTCCGCCGACTCAAGTGGCCTGACTGACGGAGTTTGTTTTCGAGAATTATTTCCAAGGACAGGCATAGAGACGTCATAGAAGTGTGGATTTGTAGAGCTAGCCTGTTCTTTCATGAATAATGACACATAAGTTAGAAGAGATTGGCATGATATTCGAATTTTAAGAAATAATTTACTATGATCTCATCCACGACGCCTAACCTAATATAGGCGCCTGGCACATGCGAGGGTGAAAATGGCGCCGCCTATATTAGGCGTGTGGCACTTGAGCGGTAAGGTCAAATTCCGATATGAAGATTACCAGCCGTGTTTGCATGTACGTGGTTTTATTCTCTTTGGTTGGCTTGGCACCCACCATATAAGTTACTCTATGGGTTGGCATGTACAAATCACGCAAATAATAGAAATTACGTAGATACCTACAAACAAAATACAAACTTTTGAATTTGACAGTAATTTTTTTTTATTCCTTTTCTTGGGATAGGCAAAGGTAATTTACCATGCAGCCTTATACGTTATGTTTGTTCTTTAAAAGCATTTAGCAAATCTATTCCTCTTTTTAGGGTTCCGTATCAGGTACGGGACCCTATTACTAAGCCTACGCCGTCTGTCTGTCTGTCCGTCCGTCCGTCTGTCCGAGGGCTGTATCTCTTGAACCGTAATGTAGCCCGTTGAAATTTTCACAAAAATGTGTTATTTTATGGCCAATATAACAACAAATAATAAAAATATATTTTTATGGATACTGACACGGTTGGCTACATCACCTACAACATCCGTGATGTCAGCCCATAACACCAGGTGAACTTGGTGCCGCGTCAGTGCTTCCCTTCGGTCATGCCGGCTGCACTGAACTGGACGGAAAACACAAACTATTTACATAGCCGTTTCGACCGACCATTCATTCAGTGCGGTGGTACCAACACGGGTGGGTTAAACCCTAGCACCTAGCAATATAAGAAGGGGGTATTATCCCTTATTAGTCGCCTTTTACGACATACACGGGGGCAGATGCAGTGGGGCTATTCTTTTAAAGTACCGGCTCCACACGATCCTCTTGTTTTATATACCTACATAATTATAATATATTTTGTTTCAGATTTTCGAAATACGAATATCGTGTGTTGGGAGTTTGGGAGTTGGGTTGGGACCAGCGGAATATCAGCGCTGCGGCGCTCTCATCGCGAGGGGGAGCCGCAGCACGCTGAACTGGCTCCCTTTTCCTCCCTAGCCCATGTAATACACGGTGTTGCAACCCCAAACCGTAAAACCCGAAAGGAGGTGATTCTGTACGTGAAATAGAACAACTTTTGTTCTACGACTTTTTAATTTGAAGAAAAAAAATTTTTTTTCTTATGCATTCCATACATTTAGAAAATAGCTACCTATTTAAAATTTGTATGGAAAATATAATTTTTTTTTGTTTCAAATTTTTTTTTCGCCACAGATGTTGTTTAGTTTCGCATATATTTGTCTTATATATATTTAATTATTTCACATATTTTTATTATATTTACATTGACTATAGTTAGACTATTAAGCCTTTGCTATGGAAAATAAAACAACTTTCATTTTAAATAAGATTTTATTTCAAAAAATGTGTTTGGAAACATTATGTGTTGTACTACCTTAGAAAAACAAGTAAAGTATTAGGTACTTAAATACTGACCCACCTATTAAATATGCTTACCTACCTTGAGGCCCATCCCATCCCATTTTCGCCGCGCGAAAATATTTAGATCAATAAAGTCTGTTCACTCTTATTTATAATGAAATTACGCATTCAATCATACCAAACACTTGAGGATTCGCTTATTTAGAAGCAGACGGATTTTTTGAACTCCAGGCAAAACAAAACACACTACCCTTTGGCTCTGGAAGCATTAACCAAAACAATCCTTCTGCTACACCAGGTGGCGCGCCGCGATCGGCGCCGGCGCATTACTCTCGAAAAAAAATCATTTTGGAAGATTTTTCCATAAAACTTCATGAACTAACATATGGATTGTATTTACAGATAAATATTCTAGCTATAAATGGCATTTTTTTATTTACATTACGCATTCTAGGTGACAAAATTATTTTGTAAAGTTGTTCTATGTGAAAATCGCGACCTCTCTCAGGTTTTTTTTTTTATAAATTTATTAGACCGCCAATCGGTCATATAGTATTTTTATTATAAACACTAATAAATAACGGTCCTAATCATACCTTTCTTGTGTATCAGCAGCCCCCCGTGTCGTTCACAATAAAATTTGTATATGGAAATTTGTATGGTTTGTATTGTTTGTATGGAGAAAACTAGGTCACAAAAATTGCTCATTTCTCGTAAATGTACTGTATACAAACACTATACGGCATATATTATTTCAACTACAGGAACTAAATAACACTTCTATCACCTCACTTTATCCAGAAAACGGATTTATATCGAGAAACCAGCCTCTAAAAACAGCCGAAATTGGTACCGAAAAGGAGGCATTTTCAAAGGAGGAAAAATTCAGATCAACTCAGCACAAACAAATGCACTCAATACATCCGGAATATAATGAAAAAGAGAAAAAACATCACTTATGGGTTCATCTGCACAAAAAAACACTCAGCAAACCCGAAAACAGAAGAGCAACGTACAACGCCCTCCTATTATAACCGCTGTCTTGATGACACTGACAGGGCGGTAAATCTGACATTTCTCTATGGGGGAATGGTTGTCGCCTAAAGGGAAATTTATTCTACTATTTGAATTCGTCACTTTCAAATACACACGGCTAAGTGAGATAAAAGAATAAAATAATTTCGTTGGGGCCACCCAACAAAACAAAGAAAAAAAAGAAAGCGGCCGATATCGGCCGCTCCATTCGTAAAGGTATAATGTATAAAGCGACCGATATCGGCCGCTCCAACGGCAAAAGGTTAAATATGACTTTTTATCCATGTTGTTTTCTTAATTTGTACAAAACATGAAAGGCGTAACCGCGTAGATAGGACTTTTCAATAAAGTACATTTATTAGTTGCTACAAAATATAAAAGGCGTATAAGCAGGTGTGACTTTTTAGCTTTGTACATTTCTCAACTCAAACAAAAAATGTAATGATTATAAGCAGATATGACTTTTTGACAAAATCAATTTTCTAGTGATTACAAAACATAACCGACGTATCGGAAGATACGACTTTTTTTTAATTTGATTATTGCAGATATGCCTTTCATTCTGTGATTTTGGTTAGAAAAGCCCTTTAGGTTTTGTCTGAGGGGTATTTGCAGCAGGCAGATACGCCTAACAAATTTTGCGTTTTCTGGGCGCAAATGACGAGATACGGCTTTCTTGATTTTTTTTCAAAGTAGGCGGTGTTCCCCGGGTGCCAAATATGTATAAAAGTGGAAATACCTAAATGTGTCACATACGCCTTTCTTGATTTGTAGCGCAGTACTTAGGTAGGCCTATGTGTACGATAAAGGTTTTTTCTCATGAACTCGTGGTGACTCATCTCATACACACACACCAAATTGGTATAACTAACATACTCAAAATTATTGTTTTCACTGTTTGATAGTAGATAGTAGGATCTTTCATAATTCGACGTTGGCAGAAATGGCCACATACAAAGAGGCCAATTGCCAAGAAAATTAAAAAGAGGAAGAACAATGTGTGTGATACTTGTTTACTTACATACGAGTAGGTAGGTATTTATGTACCAAACAAAGAGGTAGAGATGTCATGTGACTGCCTTAAACTGTCTCTCTCTCTCTCAATGTCACACACACACACAAATCATTTGCAGCAGTAGCGAGCGACTTAGGTAGGATTGGCTCTTCTCCGGCGGAGCCCCTCCGCCCTTGTGTAACAAAGCGCAGGCACCCGTACTCGCCTCCGCACCTTCGGCAGCCTCAGCCGCTCCGGATACCGGTACCTCACACGGGTACCTGCGTTTTGTTACGGCGGACGGGGGGCTGCACTCCCTCCGCGCCTTCGGCTTATAAAAACACTCTAGGGAATAGCCATACAAACAGGTTATGTGGGGGGGGGGGGGGGGGGGGGGGGGGGGGGGGGGTTTATTTAGTTTTTCCGTAAAGTATGCTAATTACCCCATTGTCCTATCAAATGTTGTCTATATGGCAACACACACCTTATCTATAAAGAGCACAGAGAGATGCAGGAAATACGCATGTTACGTGACATCTTCTTCTTCGGTTCGGTGCGCTATGAGTTACTATTATAGGCGCTAGAGTGTGGTATAATGTGCAACCTCTGATCTGTAATATAATAGCCTCCTACTACAAAAAACTTTTCTTTGTAATAAGTAAAAGGCGAAACTGAGAAGACACCGGAAATTCGTTATGGCACAGGACTTTTCCAGGGTTGCTGCCTCTCTCCTGTCACATTTAACAATGTTATCAACATTCTAATTGATACGCTTGTCGTAAAAGAAAACAAATGGGGATACAGGTTCAAATATGGAGACACATATATGGCGGCTATCCTGGCATTTGCGGATGATATTACGCTGTTAACCCGCAATCCAAAACAAAATCAGGCGCTTCTTAAGGTGGTAGATGACTATTGCGAATGGACCAAAGGGATGAAGATAAAACAAACGAAGTGCTACTGTTTGAGCTTAACCAGGAAAGGTTCAAAGTTTACCTCGAGCAACCCAGGTCTGACAGTAGCCGGAAAACCAATCGCAACCGTGGCTGATGAAGCCCCTTTTAAATTCTTGGGCAAACGGATCACCAGCAGAGGAAAGGAGCATCCTACCGATGATATTGTCCAACTTTTCGAAGAGAGCCTCCGCCAAACTGACAATCTTCCCCTCCTGGGTACACAAAAGGCATGGATTTACGATAACTATTTGACATCAAAACTTTCATGGCCATTTCTCGTCGACTTCACAAAGCAAAACCTAACTAAATTAGACTCTTATGTGACCAGATTCCTGAAGTCATGGTTTGGACTGGCTCACCCGGCTGACTCGTCAACGCTGTACAGATCTCACAATAACTTTGGACTGAACATTAAGAAACCGTCAATATTTTATCAAAAGGCGAGAATAGCCAAACGATGTATACTCAAAGACTCCAATGATAGCGCTATTCAAGCCTTACCCAACACATCGCTATCAGATGAACTGGAATCGAGACTCGACTTCTACAAATCATTCCAAGTTGGTACACGCACCAATAGATCTGGACTCGGCATAGAAACAGCAAAGTCTGATAAAGAAATACTGAAAGGGTTTGCTCAGGTGGACATGGAACAAGGTTTCAAACTTTACGCCCTAAATCTAGAAATGCAGAATGATTGGCTAACAGTGGGCGACTTCTGCATTGAAGTGGAAATCCATAATATACAACTGGACCCCTGAGCTGCTTAAGTTCTACCTAAATGCATTCCAGCTTACTCTCCCGACCCGAGTAACCTAGTCAGATGGAGGAAATCTACAAATAGACTATGCTCGTCTTGTAAGGAGTCCGTAGGTACAGCCAAACATTTGTTATGCGGATGCAAAATACTACTTGAGCGAGGCCAGTATTCCTACCGTCAAGTGGATTTCCCCTTGACGAATCCGTGCTGGTGGACCGACAGCCGTTTACTCACGCATTCCAGCCGCCGAACCATAAGCCTCTCCAAAATCTTCCCTAGGATCGTGAGGAGGGTGACCGGTCTATAGGCCTTGTTTGGGTCTGATGCGGGCTTACCGTTCCCCTTGGAGAGAACGATAAGCCTCCCGATAATACCAGCCGCCATGCACCTGTTGAATGTCATGAGCACCTCCCAGCTCATGACCTCCCAAGCCTTTTTTACGATCCTGGCCGTTATGCCATCTATGCCCGGAGCAGTGTTCGGGAGGTCCTTCACGATCCGTCCCAACTCCTCATGCGTGACCGGTGGGGCGCTCTCACCACCCGGGGGCACGAGGGCAAGCCCCCAAATCCTCGTGTGCTGTAGAGTGTCCCGGAGCGGGTTGTCGTCTGGGCAGAGCGCGTACAGTAGGTGATCCATCGCCGTTTTCACGTCCGATGAGTCGGTGCTCCCATGGGTAACTCCTATTACAGCGTTCTCCATTGCCGGCCGCCTCCCTTGTGCCGTGCGGTAGGCGATGACCCAAGGTGCCTCATTCCCGGCGAAGGTCGCCTGGTCTCGGATTCCTTTCATCCTCGCATTCTGAATCTCGCTCTTATACTTCCTCCTGATCGCTCGGTATTCGTATTCGTACAACGCCCGCTCTAGCGCTAGTGGCCTGTCGCTCGTCCTCTTGCATTTCTGGGCTACTCTTCTGGCCTTCCCATACGCTATTCTGAGGGAGTTTAACTCCCCCGTCCACCATGTTTGGGTGCCGGCTTCTAGGCATTCACACGAAGTTCCCGCTATTATTCTAGTCATATCTTCCGCTATTTGCCTGGGTCCCGCCTTTCGCACAGACTCCCCGCCCTGTGTTGTGTTGTCAGGAAATCGGTCCAGTCCAACCCCTGATTCCGGAATCGGCGGAGGAGAACCTCCCACCCGAGGTCCGTGTGTTCGCGCTGAGCCCCGATGCGGAAGGTGATCAGCTGGTGATCGCTAGTGCTTTCCCCAGCCCACACCCTCCACTCCGCGACTTCCACTCCCCTCGTAGAGACTGTAGGTCGATGTTCGACTCGCCATTCGGGCCGGCAAATGTGCTCCGTTGGTCGCTTGTGTTCCATACTCGGAGGGGGAAAAAGTCCTCCAGCGCCTGTCTCCGCTCATCCGCGGCCCTGCCTCTGCCCGTGTAGTGGTGCGGCTTAGAGTGCCATGCCGGGGAGTGAGTGTTGTAGTCAACTCCGATTACCACTGGCTTGCCTCTTAGCTGGTTCAGAACTGACTGTGCTTGGGAGGTCCTTAATGATCCGTCCCAGCTCCTCCATCGTGGCCGGCGGAGCCCCACCCGGGGGTACTAGGGCAAGCACAACGTATCCTCGTGTGCTGGGGGGAGTCCCGCAGGGGGTTGTCGTCCGGACAGAGCTCAAACAGCAAGTTGTCCATAGCAGAGGCCACCTCAGCGGGGGCGTTGCCACCGTAAATGACCCCTATGACAATGTTACCCATTGATGGCCGCCTCCCTTGTGCCGTGCGGTACGCAATACTCCAGGGTTCTTTATTTCCAACAATGGTTACCTGCTTCCGGAGTTCCATCATTTTCGCTTCCTCTATCGCTCTTTTATACTTCCTTCTTATCACCCTATATTCACACAGTGCCTGATCCAACGCTTGGGGCCTGTCACTCTTCCTCTTATACTTTTGTGCTTCCCTTCTAGCCTTCCCATGTTCCAACCTGAGTGAACTTAGTTCACCCGTCCACCACGGTTGGGTTACATAACCCAAAGCAGCTTGGTCGCTGCTTCCTTTCGCTCATAACCCCAGACACTCGGTCGCCGTTCTCACTATCATTCCTGTCATTTCGCTCGCAATTTTGCCTTGGGCCCACCTCTCATTCAACCTTCCAGCTCTGTGTGTATTAGAGTCGCTTGGAAGTCGGACCAGTCCCCCCCCCCCCCCCCCCCCCCCCCCCGCGGTCCCGGAACCGCCGGAGGAGACTTTCCCACTCAGGGTCCGGGGGTTCCTGCTGAGCGCCGAGGCGGAAGGTGATGAGCTGGTGATCGCTGATGCTTTCCCCAGCCCACACCCTCCACTCCGCGACATCCACACCCCTCAAGCACACGGTCAGGTCAATGTTGGACTCTCCGTTGGGGCCTGCGAATGTACTTGGTTGGTCCTCCATGTTACATATCGTCAGGCCCCCCGCTGCTATGAGGTCCTCCAGGGCCTGCCTCCGTTCCTCTGTCTCCCTTCCCCTGCCAATGTAATGGCGAGGTTTAGAGTGCCACGCAGGTGAGTGGGTGTTCGTGTTTGCCCCTATCACCACCCGCTTCCCCCTCAGACGATCCAGCACCATGTCTAAGTGCCTGAGGTGCGGGTCTATCCTCATAGAGAACTTGAAATAACAGCTGACCAGGTATGTGCCGTCGCCGCCGGAGTCGATGTGGGCCACCGCGCAGTACTCGTTACTGAGCGCTGTTAGGCGTCTACCCCTTCAGCCGTCGATGCCTGGACCATCACTCCTCGGCGGCCTATTTTACGGACCCGGGGCAACTGCTATTCTGTCTCCGCTGGGTTGATCGCTTTAACCATTGCCGCCTTGGTGTCGTCGCTGGTCTTGAAGTCCTCGCCGGTCTCCTCCGTCGGGTAGATGGCCAATGCAGGCGCTCGGTTTGCACTGATGCGGACCTCTCCCGCCCCTTTTACCAGCTTCAGGACAGCCGAATAATCCCGCGTAGCGCCCCCTGGTGTTGCAATCCCCGGTACAGCCAGCCTTGTGGTCAGGGCTTCACGCTTGGCCCGCTCCGTCTCCAGCTCCCTCTGCAAGACCTCGGCTTTAAGGTGAGCCCTCTCGATCTCCCACTGCTTCTTTTCTATGGCCCCATCTGCCGCTCTAAGGGCCAGTTGGGTGATGCACAATTGGACAAGCCTCGCACCCTTGTGCATGGCCAAGGGCTGCTCCTTGTTGACTTTTGTCCCCTGTATGCCCGCTGCCTCCAGGATCCAGTTTAGGGATGCGCTCGCTCTAAGGACAATGGCCTCTCTTGTGTCGGCAGCTTCCGGTGCGTCCCGCTCTGGTGGTCCCCTACGCTTGCTTCCCCCCGTGCCGATCCCCGACATAGGCGGGGCTGTGGACTTCACCGATGAGGGCCGCTTCCCTGAGCTCCCCGAGAGTTCCGGAGAGGAGGCGACCCTCTTCAGTGCCCTAGAGGGACCTGGTTCTGCTGCTCCTTGGGGCGGAGTTCTCAACAGCGATCTGCGCGGGGCGAACCCTTCGTCGCCTTCCTCGAGCATCTCGACTTCTTCGGCTACCTCACGCCATTCCTGGGTGGGGGGATCAGTCCCCCCTCCCTTAGGTTTCGACATAGTTTATACGTCTTCCCCTTGCTCTGCCGGTCACGATGGTGCCAGATATTTGACCCTGTTTCGTCTCGCCCTAGTTTCCGGCTTCAAACAGTTCCACCCTAACCGGGGCCTGACGGTTCCTGCTCATCGTTTCATCCGCACTGAGGTCTACCGCCCCAGAACCAGACATAATGGTCGTCTTGTTAAACGTACACCAGTTTGCGTGCGATCCTCTTTGTAAAATGATCGGTAACACTCCATAACTTGATTTCGGAATATCGCTCATGACATCTTGGAGATCCCTGAGCGACGCCTGACTCCATACGCCTCTCCACGAGACTGTGCAGGAGGTGAAGGTTACGTCTGCTGGATCTCTTCTAAGTCGCAGACGCTCGGCAATCATTAGATCTAGGCCTTTATTTTTTTGTATTTATTGGCCTTTCGAACGTGGGCTTCGTCGAGTGATTGTCGTCCCGACACCACTTGGGCATCTATAACGATGCCCTCGCCACCTTTACAGGCGACCAAGTCCGGCGTCCTTAGCCCTTCTGAAGTCCTGAACCTAGGTTCCTCAAGGACTGTCCACCCATGCTTCCTCATCATCTGGGCCAGGAATCCACACACCGCATTGTGCCGCATGATCCTGCCTCCGTGAGTCCGCACACATTGTTGAATCGTCGTCTCCTGTACCATGCAGTTTGCACGGCACGTGATCGGCTTCGAGACGGCCGCCTCACCTTCCCCTCTTTGTCCTCTACTCATCCGAACCCTGGACGGTAGAGCGTTAATATGAGTGTGCACGAAACTCACGAAGTCACGACCCGACACGGCGTCAGCTAGGGTCCCCCGCCACCTATTGGAGGCGGAGATTGCCTCGCTTTCCCTCAGCTCGACCCCATCAACCGAGTTGTATAACTGCTGACGCCAATACGTTTTCGTCGATCTCAGCCCAGTCGTTTCGTCTGCGCGGGAGAACTTTTCCTGCTGTTTCTTCGCCCAGAACAGTTTGCGTTCGAGTTTCCTCACGCCCATTGCTGCTCTTATGGCGGAGTTGTCGGACATTTTCATCCACTCTAACCGTCTCACGATTAGGTCCGGAATCCTTGTCCTCAACGATGGTATTCCCAAGTCCCCATCTCTGATGTTGGCATGGAAGTACCCAACTAGCACGTCTTTCGGTAGCCTAAGCCATTTCCTCACCGAGTCCCGGATTTGAAGATCGAGTGCTCTCAATCTACCATCGGTAATCGTTCCAAGTACCAACCCATACTGGAATCGTGGTTCAGGTGAGTCCTTATGATCTCGAGGCGCTGCTGAGGTTTCAGCGGCGCCTTTGCGATGTTTAGCAAGGCTCCCTTGAAATCGCACTCTAATCTTACGGATCTCAGTGCGGGCCTCAAAGTCTATACCGAGGTACCTCCAATGTTCAACTGAATTGATTTGGGTTACTTTCTGCCGACCTTGAACGTACGTTCGGTTCGGTAGTAAATCTTCTTCAGTTTCCCATTGGGGACCATGCTAAGTACGGAGCACTTAGCGAGGTTTAGTTCGAGGCCCACCTCCTTGGCACTGTCGTTCACAGCGTTCAGCGCGCTCTGCATACCTACTACAGACCCTGCAACAAGGATGAGGTCATCGGCGAACCCCAGTGCGCAGATCACCTCGCTCCCCAGTCTGTAGCCAACTCCCCTTGGCAGAGCTTGCAGTATCACTGTCGACTACTGTGTTGAACAGTGCCGGAGAAAGCGGGTCACTTTGTCGAACTCCCCTTCCGACTTTGATCGTCTCGCCCACGTTCCCATTCACCCAGAGTTTCGTCTCTGCAGTGTGGTACAAGCGGGCAATGTAGTCGCAGAAGTCCAGTCCCCTGGCCCTCAAGATAGCCATCAGTGCCTCATGCGAGACACTGTCAAAGGCCTTGGAGAAGTCGAGAACCGCCACATGGACCTCCTTGAACCTCCCCCGTGCGTCGGCTAGTATGGCATCCAGCACGCAGATATTCTCTGCGCACCCATCCACACCCGGTCTAAAACCTCTTTGCCTTTGATCGGGGGGTTGACATTTAACTAATCACCGCGCCAGAATCGAGTGTAGCTGTCTTAAGAGGCACCGATGCTATCGAAATAGGTCGGTACTCTCCCGGACTGCTCGGCACTTCCTTCTTTGGCACAAAGATTGTTCGAGACAACCTAAGTTCCTCGGGTAGCTCTCCAAGCCGCATACAGGCGTTGAAAATTTCCACGCGGTCATCATACGACACAGAACCCCAAGTCGGCGATTTAATACCGTCCGGCCCGGGGGAGGATTTGGCATCGACTTCACAGTCCTTCAAATCCTCGGTCAAACGGTCACTGGCGTCAATAGCGGCGCGAGGTCTACGGCACCCCCATACTTCCTTGCCCGCCTGATGGCGTTCAAGGTTTCTGGCGTGGGCCCGGTAGCCTCCGACACCGTCTCGAGGAGCGGTCGCCAAAAGGCTTCCAACTCCTCAAGGGAATGCCCAACTTTACGGCTACCGCCGTCGAGCACCTCTTGTGCGCACAGCTTCCGTCTCTTCTTATAGAGTGTCTGTACTCTTGCGTATTCGGCTTTTCTACGCTGTTTCCGTCCCCTCAACTCGTTCGGGCGTGTCTGTCTTGGCTGCGCGGGGACCGTTCGCCCACCCGGGCGCTTTAGCGCATAAATGCGTTCCAGCACCTCGGGATTACAGCCCAACCCCCTGGCAACCCTGTCTCTGGGTGGTGACGCGACCGAGCCGGCCATCGCCCGAAACTCCACCAGGACTCTCCTCTCCGGGGCCATGAGCACTCATTACCTCTTCCTTGTCTTCCGAGACCGATTCGGCTTCATTATCGAGGGTTTGGACCTCAATCGCTGACCTGAAGGGTCGGCCACAACTGGTGCAAGTGTAACCGTTCGACTCACTTGGTCCGGCCTGGGAGGCTTCCCCCAGGCCGGATGAACTTGCGGTGGGCGCCGGGGCCGATGGCATACCCGGCGTTCCTTGCTTATGCTTCTTTGATTTATCTTTAGCTTGTTGGATTCCCACTGTTTTCAAGCGGTGGAGTCTCCCCTGGCTGGCTAGGCCGATGAGGGGACCCCGTTTCGCGCCCACTTATTTAATCCCCCTAACTTGAGGTGGGTCGCTTGGCCGTAAGGGCCCGGAGAACATACCTAGGTTGTCCTTCCGCTTTGGAGCAGCTGACAGACTACCCCTCCGCGTTGAGGACTCACCTCGTTTATATGCCTCTTACGAGACATACTGGTCAGCCCACTGTGGGACAAACGAGGGACTAGCGGCATTAAGCCCATGGTACTGGATGTCCCGTTAGGGTCAACCAGGCCTGACCATTTTACTCGCATGTCGGTTCTGTACTGGCGATCAACCCCACGTAGCAGCGCTCCGTGCGCGCTAAGGCGCGTTCGAGGTTGTCCACTGAGACTCGTCGGCAGAGGGGCATACCCGCGAACGGAGCCTTCCTCTCCAGGGGCGTGAGCAGTGCTGCTCTACTCCACCCCTGCTTCCTTTCCGGGCTGGGCTAAAAGTTGCGCCTCCTGCACGGCATGAACTTTCGTTCCTCCGTACAAGCAGGATCACTCGTGCCTTCAAACTGTGCCCGATAGCCCCAGTGGCAAGTCGCCAGCCCGAGAGCCCCCTTGGTGTTGTGTCATGAGGGGCTTACCCGCTTGCGGAGCCTTCCTCTTTATCTGCGGGCGGGGCTACAGGTTGCGCCTCCCACATGACTCGACCTCACAGTCTGCCATGTAGGCAGGATCGCCTGTGCCTTTAGAGCTGTGCCCTAACACCTTGAGGTAACCCTCGTCTGCAACTATTAGCTACCCCTCAGGTTGAAATGATTCTGTTTCCATCTGTCGGTGACTGGGAGCAGAAGAACCATTGTCAATACAGCCCCGATCACCAAGCCGGTACATGCGTCTCATGCACCGACGAGGTCACACCACGCTTACCCCCTCCCCGTATGGGACCCTGGCGTGTGCAAGCCTTGCGCGCCCGTGTGAGAGATTTCCAGTATACGGAACGGATGCACCTTGGTGTTGCTCCTCGTTCCAATGTCTCCACCACGTCTCGTCTCAGCGCAAACCGCGCTAACCTGGTCACTGGAGGTTTGGGGCATGTCAAACCGTTCGGTTAAGCGGGTAGAGAGTACAGAGTACTCTTGTACCCACCTCCACTTGACCTTTCAGCCTCCCATGCAGCGTTTAAGAGTGCACTCAGGAGACTTTTGTCATGCAAACCTACCAACCAACCCGAGTCTTTCTTCCATGACGTTATTTTTTGGTCTGGTTATATCGGGAGCGCGCTTGGAGGCTAGCCTCGCGCCGCCTGCAGACTGCAGACCGCGGTGGCTACAGAGCTCTGCGAGATGCGGGTGGTGATAGCTTACGAATCTAGTGCGGGCGGGCCGACACCTATCTCTCTCTAATATCCCTACCCTAGCTCGGTATCCGTGGCCAAATATAATGAGACAATAGAAGTGGCAGCGCTCATGTTAACAAAGTTCGCACTTGACACGAGGCTCGCTGGTCCTACACTCACTACAGCCGCTGTAGTCGCTCCTACCGAGCTGTACCTACCTACACTACAGCGCAGCGCTGCTCACTTCCACTCACATACTGCACTGCAACGGCAGCATCACCGCGCCGCATTAATACATTTACAATTTTCTTAGCTTAAGGCATTTTCTACAAAATGACAATAAAAGCAGTGAAAAAATAAACCCAATACCTTTAAAACCGATGTAGGTATTTACATATTCATGTTAATTTTATCTTATTTTCTTTATTTCACATTTTTATTATTTCATCCATTTATTTACACATTATTAAAATTTTATATTAATTTTACATATATAGGGTGTTACGATGACCATGTCATTAACTTCGGGAGGGTTACATAGACACTCAAATAAACACGTTACGCAAAAAAAAATATATGTTTATAGTATTACTTTTCGAGAAATTTAACAAAACATGTTAGCTACCTCAACATTGACCTGTGTGTAACAGTAGGTAACTTGCATTGTACGGGGTCAATGACCGTACTATGTTCAAACGCAGAACAGCTGTTTGTTGTAAGTAAGTCACAAGGTCACTATGATTGGTTTTTACAGCTACTTTTTTGATTTTATTTTTTTGTTAGGAGAAAAAATGCTCCTATAAACATATGTTTTTTTCTTACGTAAAGTGTGTATGTAACCCTCCCGAAGTTAATGACATGGTCAGCGAAACACCTTATATATTATACAATAAAAAAGTAATAAAAATACACAAAATTTATATAAAAATTATAATATAAAACGGTAATACCGCCGGCGACGGGAGACAAGTCTCCAAGCGCACGGCGGGCGGCGGATGCAGGACGTGGCTATTATTATTATTAATTACCATTTTTATTGCTACCTGACTGAGTTAAACTCTTCTTTTTAATCCTTATTCTAATAATAGATTTAATTTGTTTTTTTTTATCTCTATCTATTATTTTAAGTGTCGACTCCGTTCAGTAGAGATATGTATTTGTAAAAAGCGAAACTTTTTGGCTTTACTATTTTTAACCCTTCAAATATTACCTCAATTAAATGCTCTTCCCTCCTTAAATTTCACTCGTTTTCGGCCCTCCAAGGCCGCGACCGCCGACCTTGACAAAAACTCAAATATTTCGTGAAATACTGAAGCTAGATCAATAAACTCTTTTGATCCATAAAGTCAATAAAAATGTCTATGGAACAAATAAGGGGTTACTTGTTTAGAAGTACCAGATATTTCAGTCAGAAAAAAAATTAAATTAAAATAAAAACTCAATTTTTTCTTCTAAAATTGCGATTGAATTGAAAATTGTGGCATACCTTTACAATATTCACATCAGTATTTTTAAAGGAACATACTTTTAGAAATAATAAATTATAATGTACATTTTCTTTGCGGAAATCGGAGAAATCTGCAGTTAAACATGCGGCGAAGGACCCGTACTTAATACCGGTACGTAAATAACACGGACTAAAAGTGACAAGAGTGACCGACTGTTACGATCACCATAGACGTGTTTGGTATCCAGAGAGAGGAAATTTTATCAGTCATCGATCTATCACTAGGCTTGCCATAATTTTCCAGACTCAAGTCCGGACGCCACACTTATCCTCAAAAACAAGGGCCTCCCCTTCCGGATAGCTACCACCACCGCACTGAATGAAGGTTGGTCAAAGCAGCTATGAAATAAAATAGTTCATGTTTTCCTACCAGTTCAGCACGATCAAAAACACTATTTAACAAAATAAAAAAACCGCCTTCAAAATTCACTTCTATATTTAGTAAAGAAAGCTTTTCAAGCACTAACAATGACAACATTTATAAAAATTTACAAAACTTACATTCGCCCTCTACTTGAATATGGTTTTCAAATCTGGAACCCTTATTTTACCAAAGACATAAATTTACTTGAAAGTGTACAGCGCAGAGCGACAAAATTGCCAAAAACTCTAAGAAAAAAACCATATGAGCAAAGATTAAAAATCCTCAAACTAACAACGCTGGAACAACGAAGACATAGAGGAGATCTCATAGAGACATACAAAATACTGAAGCGGCACTATGACTGCCCAGAGCTAGAAAGCATGTTTGTGTTAAACTCAAACACTCACCTAAGAGGACACAGCTTGAAACTCAAGGTAACAAACTTCTCAACCGAAGCAAGAAAACACTTCCTGACTAACAGAATCGTAAACAGCTGGAATAAACTGCCCGAGGAAGTTATTGAAGCACCCTCAATAAACACATTCAAAAATAGGCTTGACAAAAAGCGAAGAAATATAACAATTAGCAACACCAGTGATCATCATAGACATGAACCCATCAGCATATTAAGCTGCTAGTTCATTAACAAATAATAATAATAATAATAAAAATGTATGAAATAAAAAAAAATCGAACCCTACAGTTGAAGGCGGTCGGTGATTTTTGCTTGCTTTAGCACCGCCTTCAACTCTAGGGTTCGATTTTTTTTTGGGTTCGAATTTCATACATTTTTGAAGGCGGTTTTTTTATTTTGTTATAAATAGTTGTTTATTTCACCGTTTTTTTTTTGTAATATTTCGCTATTAATGTACTCGGCGGAATCGCTGGCCCTTCGGCCTCGCGATTCCGCCTCGCTTTCCAATCCGACATTGACCAAATTAAAATGGGACCACACGGGAAGCACCAGCTTTCAAATAAAAAAATAATTTTCAAAATCGGTTCACCCAGTCGAAAGTTATGAGAGGACAAACATAAAAAAAAAATACAGTCGAATTGAGAACTTCCTCCTTTTTAACCGACTTCAAAAAAGGAGGAGGTACTCAATTCGACAGTATATATTTTTTTTTTTTTTGTTTGTCCTCTCATAACTTTCGACTGGGCGAACCGATTTTGATTCTTCTTTTTTTATTTGAAAGCTGGTGCTTCCCGTGTGGTCCCATTTTAATTTGGTCAAGATCGGATTGGAAAGCGAGGCGGAATGGCGAGGCCGAAGGCCGAGAGATTCCGCCGAGTAGGTATTTAAAATAGCAAAAAATTACTAAAAAAAACTGTTAAATAAAAAACTATTTAAAAAATATAAAAACCGCCTTCAAAAATGTATGAAATAAAAAAAATCGAACCCTAGAGTTGAAGGCGGTGCTAAAGCAAGCAAAAATAACCGACCGCCTACAACTCTAGGGTTTGATTTTTTTTTTATTTCATACATTTTTGAAGGCGGTTTTTATATTTTTTTAAATAGTTTTTTTTTTAAATCGGTTGAAAATGAGGAAGCTCTGACATGACACCCAGTTCACCAAAGTGTGTTTGGCTGATATCACCGCTATTGTCGGTGATGTAGCCCATCTGAGTCAGGTTCATAAAAACAATTAAAAGAGTCAAAATCAACACAATTATCTATTTATTAAAATATAAGACATACAATTACAATTTATGTTCATGAGCTTACTTGCGCGGCGGAAGAAACCTATTACTGCGCTAAAAAAAATCCAGACGTAATTACGAGTCCGGACATGGTTGCCAAATCCGGACAGTCCGGACTAAATCCGGACGTATGGCAAGCCTATCTATCACTGTCTTTCCTATAGGAATAAAACAATGAAAGAACAAGATACAATAACGTAAAGTCCCGCGCGGGGCTTATATATAACATTTAACGATTTAACTTTCAAAAAACCCTGCGCGGGGCTTATAACATTTAAAGGGTTAAATATGTTGATTGTAACTATTCTGTGTTATAGCTAATAAAATAAATAAATAATTTTTTACAAAACTTTGTGGCTGTTCGTAGGTTTAAGCTCAGGTTTTATGAATGTTTCATTAAATTAAAAATATTAAAATTAAAACCCAATTGGAGTTGTGGAATAAAGTAAGGCAATGCGGTGCTCGCGTACACTCGGTGCGGTGTGGGTACCTCTAGGTACTACTCGCCTAGCTCGCTCGCTGCCTGCGTCTCCCTCCTCTAATCAGCTGACAGCTCTAACAACACTGAGGGGACACATTAGAGTAGCTCAACCTTTGTAATTACTATTCAATAGAAATGGCTATTTTTAGCGATTTAGTAGGAAGTTAACAAGATTGGTAACAAGTTAACAAGTCCGGGAGTGTGGGACGAAACGTCGACAAACAAAGTGAGTCGTGTTCAGTACTATACCGCGTAACCGAAAAACATTGTCATAATGTGTAATAGCGGTAAAAGCCTAAACGAACATATTAACAAGATTGGTTTAAATAATTGCATTTTTGTGAATATCTCACTTCTTATGGCTCGATAGCTTAATTGTGTTTACAGCATAATTAAATATCATGCAATTTGCGAAAGAAGTGAGGCAACAGTTTTAAAAAAATCATAAAATCGTTAATTTATCCTTAAAAACAAATTCTATTCCAGTTCGAACGCATTCCAGTTCGTAATTAAATAGCATTTTGGAAAGTTAAGAGTGGAACACCACATGTTTCATGTGGTGTCCGTTATTGATGATGCACTGCTGTAGGCGTTCTTGGAAGATGGCATCCGCTTTTTCCAGCATAGCTGTGTCAATTTGGGCATTCTATGCAATGTGAATTCCGGCTCGCTGGCTAGGCGTCAAGAATGACAATTTTGATGATATTCCAGCTTTTCTCGACGTTTCATTCTGTGCGGTGCGGTGGTAGCAACCCGGGCGGGATAAACCCTTACCACCTAGTAAGGTAGGAAGGGAAGGGAGCTACAGTTGTATGTGGATTCTGAACCGCGGTCAGCGGCGAGTAGCGAGCGATGTGATGTCACGGGGTATTGTAATCATACTTTCACCTTTAATCTGATTGTTGGTTCACCATGCTCGCCTTCCCAATTCACAGTTAAATTTGCATATAGAGCCATCACAAGATAGAGTTGCTAGTCGTCAGCACTGTGCGTGCGTGCGTGCCGGTGAGCGGGTTGCGACGCGGCGGTGCGGCGGCGGCTAGAGGAAGAGGTAGCGGTAGAGGAGAGTGGCGAGCACGCCCAGCACCAGCGGCGCCACCCACGCGCTCGCGCCGCTGCAACACACACACACACACCGCACGGCTACAGGCATCACCGGGTTTAAGGGAGGGCAACCGGGGCAACTGCCCGGGGCCTCCACAAGAGAGGGGCTCCCACATATATGGTAATTATTAAAAAAATATATGTTCTGACACAACAAAAGAGTACCTAGTACACAATTTGAAAACTGCTGGAGCTGTTCTACTAACAAATTCTTGAAAATCAAAAAGTCAAGAGCTACATTCCCAAACTTTAAACAAGAAATTACACTGAGAATGTACTTGGTTTTGATGGTGTCAAATTGCACGGAAGAGTGATAATTTTTAAAAATTAAAATTATAAAAAATAGGCTACGCACTACGATGAGACAAAACCGCCTATCAAAGTTTTGCTTACTCAGCATTGAAAGGGATTTACTCCGAGAGCTGGATTTCAGCGAAATCATCAATGATTTTTCGTTGAAAAAGCATCGCAAGCATTTAAAGTTTATTACGGGAAGTAATAAACTAATAAAAGTAATATGTTTGCTGAAAAGGTTTCATTTGTCTCGCAATAAATGATTCAAACTCTTGCAAGAAAAATATTACTCAAACTATTTAAAAAACAATTAGGGGCCTCCACACCTCTAAATCCGGCCCTGCCTACCGGCGACCGTCTGTCTCACTCCATCCGTGATCCACCTCACGCCAACAACCCACTCTTTAGTCTCTATCTCCTAGCCAACCAGCCTCGGTAGCTCTGTGCTAGAACTTGGGACAGGTGACCGTAGACCGTTGAGACTGGTTGCCGTCGTTGTTCAGATTCCACGTAAAACTGTAGCTCCCTTCCCTTATTACCTTACTAGGTGGTAGGGTTTAATCAGCCCGGTTTAATTCCATCACACTCAATGAAAGTTCAGTCGAAGTGGCTATGTAAATACTTTGTGTTTTCCATCCAGTTCAGTGTAGCCGGTACGACTAAAAGAAAGCACAGGCACAGCAGCTAGTGCACCATCCGATGTTCAGCGTAGACGGCGCGCACGGCTGTGGAGGATGATGGAGCCAACCGCTGAATGTAAAAACAATTACATTTCATGTTGGCTTCAGCGCAGCGTTAGCCGAGCAGCGGTGAGCAAGCGACAGTAGCAGCTAGACAACTGGTTTGGGATTGGATGGGCATCATATCGTGGAGGCTGGCCGTGGTTCTGATTTCACGTAAAACTGTACATTCCCTTAGTGAGTGGCAGGGTTTATCTTTTCCGAATTGGTACCAGAGTTCTCAATGAAGGTCGGTCCGAATGCATATGAAATTAATTTGTGAAATAAAAAAAACGTAAAATACATCGCTTTATTAAAGAATAGAGGCTCATTTCATCTGTGCATACGAGAATGTCACTGTAAATGTTGATCATTAACAGATAAAACACGAAATGTAATTATTGTGCTTGCGATATTTACCCTACCACCACCGGTTGCTAGGTTTATTCATGAAACATTTGTGATCATTTCTTGCATCATCTATTACTCATTCAGATAATAATATTCTGTGCATTGGGTTTTAGTGCGAGTGAGATGACATGACAGCACCCTGCGCAGCGCCGCGCACTCTATTTAATTCCATCAACCTACATCCGCGCGAGTAAGAAAATAAGCAACAGCAATAGTGTTGTCAATACTTTACTTTATTATCGATAAAGCGAAGTAGTTAACGAATGAACTGAGTTGGAACAGTGGTAGGTGTAAACATGGGGCGGGGGCGGGGGCAGGTATAGTCGGCGCTCGGGGTCCCAAACTTACTACGAGCGATGTAAAGATATCTAGTAAGTTGTGGAACTAAGCATGCGATGGCTTCACCGAACATATCAGGGTCCATCTGCAATAGAGGAGGGTGTTAATCGAGGTCGGGACTAGCGAGTGGCTACTCTAAATTTCCCGCGCATGCTTCACGTTTCTGCTCACATCAAGCCCTCGTCAGCTAGTCTGCGTTGACTAGGACGCGGGGAAACCACCAGTCCCGCTCTCGACCTCCCTCTCTCTACCTATCCGTATTCTGTAGGATGCCTCCAGTGACGTTTTCGAAAAATGTTATTTATTAAAGCGTAAAGGTGTTTCTGAGAGAATGAGTGAAGTTATAGACAAGTACTTGTTGCATTTTCAATATTTATTAATAATATATTATGATTATAGCTTATATGATGATATAATGTATGTTATGTTATGTATAACGCGGTGTTGTGGGCGGTGTGTGCGGTTGTGTGGGCGGTGTGGGCGGTGCGTGCGGTGACTAGGAGAGTTTGCACCTGGCGGCGGCGCCGGCCGCGCGCTGCTCGTCCCCGTCCGCCCACTGCGTGTCGCGCGGCGCGCTCTCCACGCGCTCCGCCGCCACCACCTCACCGATCTTGTACTTCTTCATCAGCGCCCTGCCGACACAATATTCACAATCAGACAACATCCAATACACACTACTCGCACCGCCGACAACAGAGGCGACGACAGTTGAGTGAGATTGCCAACACAGGTTTACTAGAAATGAGAGCGAACTCTTCTCGATGATGTGCGAGACTTTGTGCGTACCTACCTACTGACACTGACTGCATATGCACACACACATTCTCTGATACTTCTGACAATACATACACTATTATTTATTTATTTATTTGATGAACGAACAGCGTAGGCTGATGTGTTCATGTCTAAGTTCACTGATGCTTTGTTATTTTTATGTTAGTTTAGTTTGGTGTTTTTTTTTTAGGTGTTTGTCGAGCCTGTTTTTAAAGGAATTGGTGGTGGGTGCTTGTACGACATCTTCGGGCAGTTTGTTCCACATTTCCACTGCTCTATTTGACAGGAAGTTTCATCTCGGATTTGTTGAGCTGACAGTGACATTCAGCTTCAAGCTATGGCCTCGGAGATGACTATTTGTATTTCTAGTAAAGAGGTACTCCAGTTCTGGACAATCATAATGCTGATTGAGAATCTTGTATGTTTCTATGAGGTCACCCCTTTCTCTATGTTGCTCCAATGTTGTCAGGTTGAGGATTTTTAGTCTTTCCTCGTATGGTTTCCTCTTCAGTGACAGATTACTTAATAGTTACTTCGTAACAGATGAATCTCTCCATAGAAAAAGTTACGTACCTTCGGCTTTAATAGCCTAAACTTTTACATCGCCAGTCGCTGCGTGCGAAAATGTACCTAAACGAAAGAGCGTAAAGTGATTATTGCTTTGCAGCTGCGCGCGGACGCGGGGCCTTGAAGCAAACTCGGTGACGCTAGGGCTGCTACTTTCGATAAAAATATCAATGCATTATATTGTAAAGAGGAAATATGTGTGAATGTTTGTACGCGAGCTACAGCACAGATTTAAAAATGTTTTTTTACTGTTAGATAGGTACCTATCTTTTTTTTTGGTTTAACATATAGGCTACTACTAACTTATGCCCGAGGCTTCGCTCTCGTTAAAATATATTAGAGGAAGAAATTAGTTCAGCCCGAAAATACTTCAGGTAATCCTACCTACCTACCTACTACCCCTGTAATGTTATTATTGTTACCTGTACGCATGCTTATCTAACTGATGTTATTCGGTATAGATTAAAAATACATCTGCCAAGCGAATCCGGACTTATTGCCGGCGGAAATTACTTCCACTCGACCTTTACGTAACCTTTCTGCTTGGCAGAAGGCGGACTTATTATATAAGGAAGCCGACGTTTGCTTTAAAGCAGATGAAAGCGCGGACCGCACGTGTCGGTCTTATTAGACTGGGCGGCGCGTGGCGCGGCGCACCATCAAAAGAGTCAAAGGAAGCCGACAAGCGAACCGCCAACCGCTACGCGCCGCTAGCACATGCCGCTAGCTTTCTTCAACGTGTCGCGCGCCGCGCGTGCACAGCTAGAATTAATATGTCATATTGTGGGATTATTCGTATTTGTAAGAATGATGTCAGTTTTGGCCAGACCCAGACTCCCCCCCCCCCCCTATTTTCAAATTTCCCCATCTTCACGGACGTTTGTTTTCCGTTCTGTTGCGTCGTACGTAGTCTTACAATTGCCTCAACACCAAAATGTCAACCACAAAATGTCAGCTGTATGCACACAAATCGTAAAGTGACTGTGATAGACAAACAACCAGACAGATATATCGAACATACCGAAACTCAAGCGAAACACAACATAAACCAAAATACCTATTTCCGTGTTCCGCACCTAAAGGGTGCCAACGGGACCCTATTACTAAGCCCCGCCGTCCGTCCGTCCGTCTGTCAGCGGGCTGTATTTCTATTACCGCTATAACAACAAATAGTAAAAATATATAAAAAAAGTACATAGTGTTAAATCTTGTACGATGGTACGGAACCCTTCGTGTGCGAGTCCGACTCGCACTTGTCGGTTTTTTAGAATAACTATTGCTCAAAGAAAACAAATATACTCACATTTCTTCATCAGCAGGTAAATGGAAAAAAGAAAGATTTTTATCTCTCCTCTTGCTGGATTTACATCCATCTACTGCACATAAACTGCCACTATTAACAGAAGCCATGTCAACTTGAATTAAGATATAGGTAGGTACGAACACAGGGTACGAAGCAGTAGCGTGAGCGCGCGCTCGCTGTCGACAGCCCAATGAATTATAGGTCGCCGGCGGCCCGGCGGGCGGTAGGTAGTTATCGCGCGCAAGTACATCGAATGCGTGAGGCCTGCTTCAGTGATTTTGGTATCTTGGTCGCTCTTCTTTGAACTCTTTCTAGGATAGTAATATCTTTGACGAAGTAAGGATTCCATATTTGAAATCCATATTCCAAGAGTGGTCTAATGTGAGATTTGTAAATTTTGATTTAATGTCTCTACAGTCAGGTTTTGAAATGATTTTCGTACAACATAGAGTATGGCGTTTGCTCGTTTGACTACGGGTCTCTATATGATTTGCCCATTTTAGATCTTCTGAGATAGTTATTCCCAGATCTTTCTGAGCCTGTGTAGAAACTATTATGTATGTTCCGATTTTATACTGGAGTCTCGGGTTATTATTCCCTATATGCAAAACTGCATTTCGAGGGGTTAGTTCGTATTATATTTATTTATTATAGGGGCATACAATTTTATTGCAATAGCACGTGTAAAAAAAAAATTTTTTTATCCCATTTATTGACCGCCTTCTGGGCATAGTAATCAATCAATACATTAGGTTAAACTGTAAACATGCATGTCTGTACATTGAACATATTTGCAGACAAAGCATAATGCGCAGGACGGATCTCGGCGTGTCGTCGCCGCAGCGGGCGACCCGCCACGCGCATACACTATACAAGTACGGTGCGGGTGCGAGGGAGAACACTGACGAGCCGCTGCGGCGGCGACACGCCGAGATCCACCCCGCGCATTATAATAAGGTATAGTGGTGGGGTATTTATGCAAGCATTTTGATAATTTTTATTTGAATGTTTTCCATTTGTTTATGACCAGAAACTACTGACCCAATTTGGATGGAGTTTTCAGAAAAAATATAGTGTTAATAGCATCACACCATCCTCACCTTTAATAAAATCCAACGCCTGCTTTCTGTCTGTCTGTCTGTCTGTCCGCTTATAACTCGAGAGAGAACCAGTGAACCGATTACGGATCGCTTGATTCTTCCCATCAACTATATATAGGCTACTTACTATCACGCTAAATGGCTTATGAGGTTAGCAGAGAAGTCAAATACGAGAGCGGGCGGAGCCGCGGGCACAGCTAGTTATTCATATGAGCGAGCTGAACAGTGGGGTCGGAAGTTAACGCAGTCATAGAAATGATAAAATATTGTTATATTTGAGGTAGGAAACCTAAAGCAACGCTTACTAGGGCTAAGTGTGCTGTGAGTAGTACCGTCCGTCGGAGCTGTGGCCCACGTCCTCGAAGGGCTCCGTGGCGTCCTGCCCCGCTCTCTCCAGCAGCACCTCCTCCCCGCCCGGGTGCTGCGCACAGAGAGGTAGCTCGGTGTGCAGTGCGGAGGGTGAGACTAGGGGTAAGTGTGCTGTGGGTAGTACCGTCCGTCGGAGCTGTGGCCCACGTCCTCGAAGGGCTCCGTGGCGTCCTGCCCCGCTCTCTCCAGCAGCACCTCCTCCCCGCCCGGGTGCTGCGCACAGAGAGGTAGCTCGGTGTGCAGTGCGGAGGGTGAGACTACGGGTAAGTGTGCTGTGAGTAGTACCGGCCGTCGGAGCTGTGGCCCACGTCCTCGAAGCGCTCCGTGGCGTCCTGCCCCGCTCTCTCCAGCAGCACCTCCTCCCCGCCCGGGTGCTGCGCACAGAGAGGTAGCTCGGTGTGCAGTGCGGAGGGTGAGACTAGGGGTAAGTGTGCTGTGAGTAGTACCGTCCGTCGGAGCTGTGGCCCACGTCCTCGAAGGGCTCCGTGGCGTCCTGCCCCGCTATCTCCAGCAGCACCTCCTCCCCGCCCGGGTGCTGCGCACAGAGAGGTAGCTCGGTGTGCAGTGCGGAGGGTGAGACTAGGGGTAAGTGTGCTGTGAGTAGTACCGTCCGTCGGAGCTGTGGCCCACGTCCTCGAAGGGCTCCGTGGCGTCCTGCCCCGCTCTCTCCAGCAGCACCTCCTCCCCGCCCGGGTGCTGCGCACAGAGAGGTAGCTCGGTGTGCAGTGCGGAGGGTGAGACTAGGGGTAAGTGTGCTGTGAGTAGTACCGTCCGTCGGAGCTGTGGCCCACGTCCTCGAAGGGCTCCGTGGCGTCCTGCCCCGCTCTCTCCAGCAGCACCTCCTCCCCGCCCGGGTGCTGCGCACAGAGAGGTAGCTCGGTGTGCAGTGCGGAGGGTGAGACTAGGGGTAAGTTTGCTGTGAGTAGTACCGGCCGTCGGAGCTGTGGCCCACGTCCTCGAAGGGCTTCGTGGCGTCCTGCCCCGCTCTCTCCAGCAGCACCTCCTCCCCGCCCGGGTGCTGCGCACAGAGAGGTAGCTCGGTGTGCAGTGCGGAGGGTGAGACTAGGGGTAAGTGTGCTGTGAGTAGTACCGTCCGTCGGAGCTGTGGCCCACGTCCTCGAAGGGCTCCGTGGCGTCCTGCCCCGCTCTCTCCAGCAGCACCTCCTCCCCGCCCGGGTGCTGCGCACAGAGAGGTAGCTCGGTGTGCAGTGCGGAGGGTGAGACTACGGGTAAGTGTGCTGTGAGTAGTACCGGCCGTCGGAGCTGTGGCCCACGTCCTCGAAGGGCTCCGTGGCGTCCTGCCCCGCTCTCTCCAGCAGCACCTCCTCCCCGCCCGGGTGCTGCGCACAGAGAGGTAGCTCGGTGTGCAGTGCGGAGGGTGAGACTAGGGGTAAGTTTGCTGTGAGTAGTACCGGCCGTCGGAGCTGTGGCCCACGTCCTCGAAGGGCTCCGTGGCGTCCTGCCCCACTCTCTCCAGCAGCACCTCCTCCCCGCCCGGGTGCTGCGCACAGAGAGGTAGCTCGGTGTGCAGTGCGGAGGGTGAGACTAGGGGTAAGTGTGCTGTGAGTAGTACCGGCCGTCGGAGCTGTGGCCCACGTCCTCGAAGGGCTCCGTGGCGTCCTGCCCCGCTCTCTCCAGCAGCACCTCCTCCCCGCCCGGGTGCTGCGCACAGAGAGGTAGCTCGGTGTGCAGTGCGGAGGGTGAGACTAGGGGTAAGTGTGCTGTGAGTAGTACCGGCCGTCGGAGCTGTGGCCCACGTCCTCGAAGGGCTCCGTGGCGTCCTGCCCCGCTCTCTCCAGCAGCACCTCCTCCCCGCCCGGGTGCTGCGCACAGAGAGGTAGCTCGGTGTGCAGTGCGGAGGGTGAGACTAGGGGTAAGTTTGCTGTGAGTAGTACCGGCCGTCGGAGCTGTGGCCCACGTCCTCGAAGGGCTCCGTGGCGTCCTGCCCCGCTCTCTCCAGCAGCACCTCCTCCCCGCCCGGGTGCTGCGCACAGAGAGGTAGCTCGGTGTGCAGTGCGGAGGGTGAGACTAGGTGTAAGTGTGCTGTGAGTAGTACCGGCGGTCGGAGCTGTGGCCCACGTCCTCGAAGGGCTCCGTGGCGTCCTGCCCCGCTCTCTCCAGCAGCACCTCCTCCCCGCCCGGGTGCTGCGCACAGAGAGGTAGCTCGGTGTGCAGTGCGGAGGGTGAGACTAGGGGTAAGTGTGCTGTGAGTAGTACCGTCCGTCGGAGCTGTGGCCCAAGTCCTCGAAGGGCTCCGTGGCGTCCTGCCCCGCTCTCTCCAGCAGCACCTCCTCCCCGCCCGGGTGCTGCGCACAGAGAGGTAGCTCGGTGTGCAGTGCGGAGGGTGAGACTACGGGTAAGTGTGCTGTGAGTAGTACCGGCCGTCGGAGCTGTGGCCCACGTCCTCGAAGGGCTCCGTGGCGTTCTGCCCCGCTCTCTCCAGCAGAACCTCCTCCCCGCCCGGGTGCTGCGCACAGAGAGGTAGCTCGGTGTGCAGTGCGGAGGGTGAGACTAGGGGTAAGTTTGCTGTGAGTAGTACCGGCCGTCGGAGCTGTGGCCCACGTCCTCGAAGGGCTCCGTGCCGTCCTGCCCCACTCTCTCCAGCAGCACCTCCTCCCCGCCCGGGTGCTGCGCACAGAGAGGTAGCTCGGTGTGCAGTGCGGAGGGTGAGACTAGGGGTAAGTGTGCTGTGAGTAGTACCGGCCGTCGGAGCTGTGGCCCACGTCCTCGAAGGGCTCCGTGGCGTCCTGCCCCGCTCTCTCCAGCAGCACCTCCTCCCCGCCCGGGTGCTGCGCACAGAGAGTTAGCTCGGTGTGCAGTGCGGAGGGTGAGACTAGGGGTAAGTGTGCTGTGAGTAGTACCGGCCGTCGGAGCTGTGGCCCACGTCCTCGAAGGGCTCCGTGGCGTCCTGCCCCGCTCTCTCCAGCAGCACCTCCTCCCCGCCCGGGTGCTGTAAACACAGAGATGTGCGCGCTGTCCTCACTTTTCTACTATTTTATAGGAGAGCCTACTTATAAGCCATAGGTAGTAATGAAATTTCAAGTGAGACGCACACAAGGTGAACACCAAGTGGAAGCGTTATTAAAATATTAGTATTGTGGAATATGTGGCATGATACGGCACGGCGCCGGCGTGCCGCCGGGCCACCTTGCTCATACAATACAGCTAGTTCAGTTTAATCAATAAAAAAGAAATGATTGATTGTAGTGGACGGTCAGAGAATAGGTTCCAGGTTCACAAATTCCAGAATACCTGTATAGAATAGAATATTTTTTACTAGCTGCGAACCCAGCTTCGCTCGGGTAAACTAAACTTGCACTGAAAGAGTACATATGTAGTGGATTTTTTGGCTTCTTTAAATATAAAAAACCACCTTCTAAAATAAAAAAAAATCAAACCCTAGAGTTGAAGGCGGTCGTTTATTTTTGCTTGCTTTAGCACCACCGTCTTCAACTCTAGGGTTTGATTTTTTTTTATTTTATACATTTTTGAAGGCGGTTTTTATATTTTTTTAAACAGTTTTTTATTTCAGTTTTTTTAGTAATTTTTTGCTATTAATGTACTCGGCGGAATCTAACTCAAGAGTTCAAGGCGGTGCGGTGCTAAAGCAAGCAAACATGATGCATGAAAGAAAGCCTTCTTTAGCACCGCCTTCAACACTAGGATTCGATTTTTTGTTATTTCATACATTTTTGAAGGCGGTTTTTATATTTTTTTAAATAGGTTTTTATTTCACAATTTTTTTTAGTATTTTTTTTTCTATTAATGTACTCGGCGGAATTGCTCGGCCTTTGGCCTCGCGATTCCGCCTCATTTTCCAATCTGATCTTGACCAAATTAAAATGGGACTACACGGGAAGCACCAGCTTTCAAATAAAAAAAGAAATTTTCAAAATCGGTTCACCCAGTCGAAAGTTCTGAGGGGACAAAAATAAAAAAAAATAAAAAAATACAGTCGAAATTTAGAACCTCCTCCTTTTTAACCGACTTCCAAAAAAAAAGTTAATTTAAAAAATTAAAAAACCCGACTGCGTAAAAAAATTACTTTATATAAAAACTGAAAAGAAAAAAATAAGTCCAGTAGTCTAGAACTCTGTTAAGTAATGTTGAATAACTACACCATTGAAATAGTTTCATGATCGATACACACATATAATAAAACAAATAATAAACTCTAATGCGGAACATAGCGACTTTAACAGTCGGGACCCATTATTGGGAAAATTTCAATGGGTCCCGACTGTTAAAGTCGCTATGTTCCGCATTAGAGTTTATTATTTGTGTTATTATATGTGTGTATCGATCATGAAACTATTTCAATGGTGTAGTTATTCAACATTACTTAACAGAGTTCTAGACTACTGGACTTATTTTTTTCTTTTCAGTTTTTATATAAAGTAATTTTTTTACGCAGTCGGGTTTTTTAATTTTTTAAATTAACTTTTTTTATTTTACACCTTTTAGTTAGGATTATAAGACCGTAAATTTCGTAATCGTGTCATTTCATTGAGAAAGTTAATATCGTGGGGATTATTAAGTAGCTTGCGGGATGGTCTAAACTACTGATTATTTTATTGATTATTATTAACTAGCTGTTGCCCGCGGCTTCGCTCGCGTAAAATTCGTATTCCAAAGAAGAATGTAAGTAACTAAGGGCGAGGCCGAAGGCCGAACTGCGTTCAGGTAATCGATAAACCTTCTCAAAGAAAGTAACTAACTAAGGGCGAGGTCGAAGGCCGAGCTGCGACCTGCGTTCAGGTAATCGATAAACCTTCTCAAAGAAAGTAACTAACTAAGGGCGAGGCCGAAGGCCGAGCTGCTTTCAGGTAAACGATAAACCTTTCTCAAATAAAGGAAGTAAGTAAGGGCGAGGCCGAAGGCCGAGCTGCGTTCAGGAAGACGATAAACCTACTGGAAGAAAGGAAGGAACTAAGTGCGAGGCCGAAGGCCCAGCTGTGTTCAGGTAAACCAAAAACCCTCTTCCGCCTTCGGGCCTCGCCCTTAAAGACTTCCTTTCTTCGATAGAATATAATATCGTTTACTCAATCTATTTATTTCATAAAAATAAAAAAGTAATATTATTAACTAAAGAATTAAAACCTACCTAACAAACATTAAAATAACTATCAAAACAGGCATTTTCAAATGTTCTTAGAGCACTTGCGGCATTACCCCGCTGGATGGCAGGGCTTACCCTTTGAATGAAGTACATAAGCCCTTGATGGCGGGACACCAGTTGCGTCAACCAGCAGAGGCCCAAGCCTCTTTTGGCTTCACTGCTCCACGGACCGAGGGTTTCAACCGCAAACGCAACAAATTCGAAATCTTGAATTATATTTCTATATTTGTTGCGTTTGAGGCTCTCCGCCCCAGCCTCGGCCGCGCCAGCCGCTCTTGAAGATGTCCTAACGTGACTTGGAGCCAATGTGAGAACACAAGTGGCGTCCCACATCAAAGAACTACCCTTAGTCCATGGTACTAAGGTGATAGCATCGGGCCTCTTGCCATCCAGCCGGGAATAACCGCGAGGTTCTAGGATGCACGGTATATTTGCCGTCAGAAGCGTGGACTTTATAATAAAATTTAAATTAAATTAACTCAATCTTAATATTAATTAACTTTATTCGAGATGGTTTAGCTTCTTCCTGAACGCAGCTCGGCCTTCGGCCTCGCCCTTAGTTACTTAGTTTCTTCAAGATGGTTTAGCTTCTTGCTGAACGCAGCTCGGCCCTCGGCCTCGCCCTTAGTTACTTGCTTTCTTCGAGATGGTTTTTCATTTATTCGAACGTAGCTCGGCCTTCGGCCTCGCCTTAGTTACTTACTTTCTTCACGATGGTTTAGCTTCTTCCTGAACGCAGCTCGGCCTGCGGCCTCGCCCATAGTTACCTACTTTCTTTGAGAAGGTTTATGGTCTTCCAGAATAGAGTTCGGCCTTCGGCCTCGCCCTTAGTTACTTACTTTCTTCAAGAATGTTTTTCTTCTTCCTGAACTCAGCTCCGCCTTCCGCCTCGCCCTTAGTTACTTTCATCGAGAAAGAATATCGTTTACGTGAGCGCAGATCCGCCTTCGGGCCCGCCTTTAGTTACTTACTTTCTTTTTTTGAAATACGAATTTCACGCGAGCGAGGCCGCGGGCAACAGATATATAAATTTATTGCATTAATGACAGCGACATAACTTCGACTTTCAATTATTTTTTTTATTTATCAAACAATTTGTCACCGGCCAGCTCACGTCGAGATGACAGTTCTCCGTTGTCAACATGACATTTAAAATTGTTTTTTACCTTTACTTTGGATTACGTGATTTTTATTATATTTTTTAATTATTATGTTAATCCGGGATATACACTGTCACTATAAAAAGTTTCGTCAAATTCCGTTCAGTGGTTTTTGCGAGATGCGCGTACAAATAGACATTTTTGCATTTACGATTTTATTATGTATAGAAAGAACAATGACGTATCATGTATAATCTCTTTGAGAAAGAATAGATATGTATAGACTATTGTGTTCAAGTTAAAAAAAAGAAGAACTGTCATTTTCGTTGTATCTATTTATTTTTAAAATTTCGAATGAATATTTTATTCAAATTGTATTTGCTGCCAGTTCTCAAGATATAATTATGTACTTTGGACTACGTGATTTTAAACGCGCAATAATGTTTATAATTGTTAATTTGTTTTTTATTTTTGTTATTTTTTTTTTACGTATTATGTTAACCCGGCATATAAACTGCCACTATACAAAGTTTCGTCTAATTCCGTTCAGTGGTTTTTGCGTGATGCGCGTACAGACAAACAAACAAACAAAAATTTTAAAAACTTTTCTAACATGTTCAGTATCTCATTTTAAGCCACCCTGGTTAGTTTTTTTCCGAATACATTCAATGTACAGACTTTCTTACCTTTACGATTTTATTATATGTATAGATGATTGTCACGTGGTATCGAGATACGATTTTTTTTCATTATTTTTGAAAATTACCAAAATCCCAGCTTTGAACCCTTGTAACTTTTTTTCGTTTATGATTGTATCAGCACGAAATAGAATTTATTGGATTTTAAAATGTATCCTTCTTCTAGAAAACATATCATTTGATGAAGTTAATAAAATGAAAAGGACTTATGACCTCCGAAAGTCCCGAGAACGAGTAAAAATATGACCAAACCTTAATTTCTTAAATCATAAAAAAAAGACTAACAACAATTGAAAGCTTCATTTTCTTTTAAAAAGTTCGCTAGTTTACGCCCTTTCCAACGGTATACCAAATGTCATACAAATAATTCACTATGTAGTCAAAATTAGGGACAGAGACCAGAATAGATCGACAACACGGGCACCTTGTAACAGGGCCACTTATTTATGAGAATAAGAATAAGAATAGAATAAAATATTTTTATTTACACAAATACACATTTTACATTGTTCTTACATTAAAATACATTTAATCTTAACCTAAGTGCAATATGTAAATAGGTAGCGGCTCAGCATATGCCTAGCTAGGATTGCGCCCAGCTGACGCTGTTTTTCAGCCGCAACCTACCAGAGGTAATCAAAAAAATAATAACATGGCGGAGATGAGAACAAAACAAATTTACAACTACAATAAATATACCTATAGTTACACAAGAATATAGACAATCAACATATACAATTATACACAAACATCCCATATGGTTAAACGAAGACACAAAACTAAAAAAACAGATTATACAATTATACATACTAGAACTAACAGTATCGGGCGGGTCCTTCATTTTGATTTTAATTTTACCACTTCCCATTTTTCTGCGATTCAAGTAGGGCTCTTTTACATTTGTCACGAAAGGTGCTCAGCCGTGTAAGTAGCTTTATGGGCGGTGGTATATTGTTCCAACACTTGGTCGCGGCGTACTTGAAGCTGCCTTCAAAGGACGCAAGGTGATGTTTCGGAACTACTAACAGGTATGGGCTGGCTCGAGTTGCGTGGTTGTGCCTATCTTTGAATGTTACAAGTCTATCATATAAATACTTAGGTTGCTGGCTATTTATAATTTTATGAAGCTGACACTGTAGATGCAGTATCCTGAGCGGTTTGGTCTTTAATACATTGTGCTCATTGAAATAAGGAGTCACGTGAGCTCTGTAAGGAATTTTATAGCAGAACCTAGCGCAAGAGTTTTGAACTTTTTGAACGACGCGTTCCGTTCTGCTCAGGAGACTGGGGCCGTAAAGCGTATCTGCGTATGTTAGCTGAGACATCACTAATGCATTTATCACAAGCTCGCGTACCTTCTCAGATAAGTAGTTCCTAATGGTATATAAGATCTTAAGTCGGTAATAACAAGTTTTAACTTTCATTTTGATGTGTTCCTCGAATCTTAAATATTGATCGAATATAACTCCGAGATTCCGTGCATATTCTACTCTCTTAATAGGTATGTCATTTAGTTTGACCTGAAATTGCTGCCTGGTTGCATTTTCTATTTGTTTTTTACTGCCAAGGATAATAAGGGTAGACTTTTCTGGATTAAGTAAGAGGTTATGTTTTGTGGACCAATTCAGAACATATTTTAAATCGTTATTAATCTGTTCTACAGCTGACGAGATAATTTCCGGCTTACATGAGACCCAAAGTTGCGTGTCGTCTGCATACATATGGTACTTACACGTTTTTAAGCCATCCGGAAGATCTGCAGTGTACAAACTGTACAGAATTGGCGATAAACAAGATCCCTGTGGCACTCCTCTGTCCGAGGCACTTGTGTCTGAGAGTCTAGTTTCTCCTTTCTGTCCTGTGCAGGATGTGTACTGCCGCCTACCCGTTAGAAAACTTCTGAACCACTTCGCCACATGTTCTGATACTCCATAATGGATTAACTTTGATACCAGAATGTCTCGATTTAGGCAATCAAATGCCCTTGAAAAATCTAGAAGAATTAATGCAGTACATTTTCCTTGATCTGATTCTGATAGAATATCGTCCTTAACGTGGAGTAACGCAGTGGCGGTGCTATGATTCGGGCGGAATCCTGATTGTAGGCTCGGTATGATATTTTTGCGGATCAAATATTCTGTTAATTGTTGGTTCACAATCTTTTCTAAAATCTTGGATAGTATCGGGAGCAAACTAATTGGCCGTAGATCTTTATAGTCATTTACTATATTTTTTTTGGGAATTGGTTTCACTAGGGCCACTTTCCACATATCTGGAAATTCAGAGGTGGATAACGAAGTGTTTACTATATGACTTATTGGGTCTGCTATGTATGGGAGTATCATTTTCAGCATATGTGCCGTGATAGTGTCGTGTCCACATGCATTGCTAGTAATTCTGTCGACAATTTTAAGTATTTGTCCTTGGTCTACAGCAGTAAAGTCAAAGCAGTCATCATATTTTTTATTGTTGTCATAGTAGTCTATTAAGTCATAGTCTGTAGTCGTGCTCCCTGGGACGTCTAAAAATTTTTCATTAATTATGTTTGGTTCGTTTAAATGCTGCGGTATGTCTGGTTCATCTTGTTTTTGTGAAATGGTTGTGCTTTTTAGGTTATTCCACAATTTCTTAGGTTCCTTTATGAAGCAGTTTACATTATAATTATGATATGCTGTTTTTTCTAACCGAATAGTTGATGTTACGAGGTTTCGCAGGCTTTTGTAATACTCTTTATGCGAATCTTTATTAGTTTTGTTGGCCCTTATTAAGGCTTTATGTCTTAAATGCATCATGAACTTAACGTTTGCGGTCAACCATGGCTTCGGGGTCGACTTGAAGAGTTTTGTCTGAATGGGGGCATGTTTGTCGAAAAGTGTAATAATATTAGATTGTAGATATTTTACCATATTGCTCACTTCTGTAGTTGAATATACTGACGACCAGTCGGTGCTTTCCAAGTCGTTGGTGAAAGAGTTCATGTCTATTCTAGCAGTGGCTCTATAAGTAATGTATCTAGGTTGAGGCTTGGGTTTTTCTATTTTAAATTCGGCTATAATCATGCCGTGATCGCTCAAGTCTCTATTATGTCTAATGATTAGTTTCTTTAATTTATTACAAGGAATGTCGCTGCATATGTGGTCTATGAGTGTACTCGATTGATCAGTTACGCGTGTGGGTTCCTCTACAAATTGTGTAAAATTGAGTGCGTCAATAAATGACTTCCACCTCTTTGTGTGTTCATGATCTGCTTCTAGTAAGTTTATGTTAATATCACCTAGTATAAATGTATAGGTGTGTCCAGCGAACGCAGCGAGCGATTCGCTAAGATCGTCGACGGCCGTGTCCACACTTACCCCATTTGGTCTGTATGCTGTACACAAAGCGATTCGTACCCCGCCAGTGGTCAGTTCGATCCACATTTGCTCTAATTTCCCTAATGGATGGGGTCGTACGCGAACTCTTATCCCGTTTCGTACCAAGAAGCCCACTCCTCCTCCGCGGGCATCATTAGCGCGGGGGGTGTGCTTGAGATAGTAACCGGGTACTGGACATGGTACTTCTCCTTGACGAAGCCAGGTTTCATTTAGCGCAAGGATATCCGGCCGCAGCTCGTCCATAGTAGCACATAATTCATCATTACCTGTAGCCAAAGATCTCACATTTAAGAGTCCTAACTTTAAACCTTTTGCACATTTATTTATCGAATGCATTTATATTTATATATATATATTTTTCTTTTAAGATATAGTTATCTACCTTAAAACACAATATCCAATAAATGACGATTAACAGGCTACATTGAGTATATTTGCTCAAAGTGGTACTTCTCGGTTCACTTCTAGATTCTTTTATATTTTGTTTATAACGATATCGCCACACGGCGCGGCGGCGGCGGCGGCTGCGGTGGAGGCGGCGGCTGCGGTGGAGGTGACGACGAGAGGCGCCGCCGCCCGACAGAGGCGGTCCTAGCTCATTCCTATTTGCGACGCTGGTCGCATCTAGTCTATGTGAATGGTTTTGAACATAATGAACATATATTTTAGAATTGTTTCTTCCAATAAGTAATAATAGGTACATTTGTTCTCGACAAATGCTTAAACATAAACATAATTCTAAACAAATGGTGGCCAGGTAGTATTTCGTATATGTGATGTATATATGATATATATTTATATATGATATGGGTGCGAATGTTACTATAAGATAATGAATACTATATTTAATAACTTGCGTACTGCAAAGTGTGTCTATGCTTTGATCGGAATGAGTATTAGCTTTATTAACATTACATTTCTGAGCTAATAATATTAACTGCTGTTTCTGTCGTTGACCGGTTTGCGGCGCCGCTGGCGAGGTCTGCCTCATTCTTGATCCGAAGTGTAGCGGCACCGTCATCTTTTTTAGCAAGGACGTTGCCGTGCCGAGTCCAAATATACTTGAAGGACCCCTTAAGCTGCAGCCTGGCTTTACGAAACAACTCCCTGTTGTCACGTGTGAGGTGCTCGTTGAGGTAAACCTTGCGATCTGTCTTCGCACTGCTCATGCCGATGTCCCTCGATGTGAGCCCACGCCGCACTCTAGCTGCCTGCAGGAGCTGGTCCCGTACGGCGCGGCGCGTCAGTCGCACGATGATCGTGCGCGGCGCCTGCTCACTGCTCTCCCGCTCCTCAGCGCGGCGCGCTCCAGCTCGAGCCACCGAGACGACGTCGCGCGCCTCCAACTCCACGCCAATCTTCTTGGCGACGACTCCAACGATGTGTTCTAGCCGCTCCCCCTTCTCCTCCGGAACGCCGCTAATCGTGATGTCGTTGAGTAGCGCCTCGCGGTCCCGCGCGGAGATCTCTGCCCGCAGCCCGACGACGGTGTGGCGCAGCGTGATGACTTCGTTCTGCTGACGCTCCACCTCCTTGAGACGGCCCTCGAAGCCGTCGAAGCGCTTGTTGGCGTCGTCCACCCTACCGTGGCACATCTCCACCGACTCCAGGATTTCACGGAGCTCGCGCTTGATGTCTATGCAGTCTTCGCGTAGTCGGCGAATCTCAGCGGCAATCGTCCCGAAATCGCTGAACTCCGCCCTGAATCCCCTTATTTCCTCGGCTAGTGCTCTCAAGTCCTCCCCGGAGAAAGCTGTCGTGTTGTTAGCGGCGGCGCCGCTACGTACCGGAGTGAGAGTGTTGTCCCCGCGGGGCTTCTTCGCCGCCACGGGGCAGCCCGGACAGCTCCAGTTGTCGCCGCTCTTTTCCCTACGTATTTCCTCCCGAGTAAGATTCACGCAAGCTAAATGGAATTTCTTTTTACAGTCTTTACATAATATGAATTCTTTCCCAGCGTCCAGTCGGCAGGCTTCACACTTCGACATGCTCAATAGATGGCGTTATTACGCAATATTCTAGTTGAGATAATTCCGCACTTGTGGTTCTGTTCAACGGTTTACTTGGGTAATATAGGCACAGCTACTTTTCTTAACAGTTTCGTTGCGTGTGGGTAGATGGCGTTACCGTAGATCTTATCTGTTAGGATTTACTACGGGGTAGTATGATCACAGCTTTTTGAGCGTAACTTGTCACGGCAGTGTGACCACAGCTTGCTGAACTTTATTTTTTTATATACCCTGCACTGTATTTTTATTTTTCACGATAAATCACAAACCCAATGCAATTAATAGGAGATAACACTTCCACATATACTTTTCACTTTATATTTTCTGGTGTAACTATTTAAAAGACACTTCTACGAGTTTTACAGTTCAAAATAATATTTTAATTTTCCTTGTAAAACTTGTGTTGTTCACTGATTCAGCGCCCTCTAGCGACTGGTCGCTATCGGTGGTCGCTTCCCATACTGAGAGCGTTTTCCGGAGCATTTTCAAATTTAGAACATGTACCGGTCGCGCGGGCATTTTGTTGTTTAGACTCTTGAAAATTATCTCTAATTTTGGCCGCATAGTGAATGATTTGTATAAGATGTGGTATGTATACCTTTGGAAAGGGCGTACACTAGCAAACTTTTTAAAAGAAAACGACGCTCTTAATATTGGTGTTGTTTTTTTTTAAATGAATTAAGAAATGAAGATTCTGTCATATTTTTGCTCGTTCTCGGGACTTTGGGAGGTCATAAATCATTTTCATGGTATTAACTTCATCAAATTTTTTTTCTAAACCAAGGATACATCGTACAATTCAATAAATTTTATTTCGTGCTGATACAATCATAAACTAAAGAGTTACAAGAGTTTAAAGCTGGGATTTTGGTAATTTTCAAAAATAAAGAAAAAAAATCGTATCTCGATACCACGTGACACCTGACAAAAGGTGCGTTGGGTCAAAACGTTGCAAATGACCACACTTACCTAAAAAAAAATTTTGTCGGTCGATGTGCCGAACATCCTGTATAATAAGAACTTTATTACAGCTCTATTATTATAAGAGTGAGAATGGTTGCTAACCAACTTTAAAACGTTATAGATCCTAAATGATCATTCGAAATGAAAAAATGATAAGAGAAACCTTAATACCTATTCAACGATACCCCACTTAACATAGTTAGTCAACTTTCATTTTTTTCTTTTTTACAATATGGCACCTAGTTGTCGCCATATTAAATTTTGATTGCTGTCATGTCTTTAGTGACACTCCCAAGATTAAGACAAATCGATTGACGTAAGGATCATCAAAATCGGCCCACGCGTTTGGTCTCTAGTGTGCCACAAAGGAACAAACATACATACATACATACATAGGCTGATAAACACACTCGTAAACACATTACCCTCCTTTACGTCGCGCAGTCGGGTAAAAAGGAGGAGGTTCTCAATTCGTCTGTATGTTTTTTTTTTATTTTTTTTTTTTATTTTTTTGTATGTTTGTTACGCGATTTCTCCGTCAATTGAGGGCCGATTTAGAAATTCTTTTTTTTTTTATTTGAAAGGGGATAACCCTGAGGTTTTTGAAGTGAAAACTTCTTTAGCGGCGCTTGGCACTTTTTTAGGTGGGTAAAAAATTTATAACTCGCGACATAGCGTCAGCGTCATTTTTAAAATGAAACCTTAAGTCATTGCATTAAGGGTTAAGTTAGAGTGGCATGGGATCTGCCGGCACTCCCGGAGTGCAACTGTTAAGTAGGGTTCGTTAACACGTTTATGTCTGTCCATTCTACTAAGTTCTGCAAAATGAATGTAGGGTTCCGTAACAAATGCATGTCTGTCTGTTCTACTAAATTTAACATTTATTTCAAAATGAATGTAGGGTTCCGTAACAAATGCATTTCTATCCGTTCTACTAAATTTTACAATTTTCAACCAAAGTCCTCCGACGGTTATTTTATAATAAAAGTAGGGTTCCGTAACACGTTTATGTCTGTTCATTCTACTAAGTTCTGCAAGATGAATGTAAGGTTCCGTAACAAATGCATGTCTGTCCGTTCTACAAAATTTAACATTTATTTCAAAATGAATGTAGGGTTCGTAACAAATGTATCTCTGTCCGTTCTACTAAATTTTACAATTTTCAACCAAGGCCCTCCGACGGTTATTTTATAATAAAAGTAGGGTTCCGTAACAAATGTATGTCTGTCCGTTCTACTAAATTTCACAATTTTCAACCAAGGTCCTTCGACGGTTATTTTTTTTATAATAAAAGTAGGGTTCCGTAACACGTTTATGTCTGTCCATTCTACTAAGTTCTGCAACATCACCTACAACGTCCGTGATGTCAGCCCATAACACCGGGTGAACTAAGTGCCATGTCAGTGCTTCCCCCTTTGATCGTGCTGACTACATTGAACTGGTCGGAAAACACAAACTATTTACATAGCCGTTTCGACCGACGTTTAATTCAGTGCGGTGGTACCAACCCGGGCGGGTTAAACCCTACCACCAAGTAAGATTAGGAGGGAAGGGACCTACAGTTTTACGAGGAATCCGAACCTCGGTCAGCCTCCAACGGTCAGCGGTCACCCATCCAAGTACTGACCGCACCCAGCGTTGCTTAACTTTCAATAGCGACAGTTGACTGTCTGCACCACTGAGCTATCGAGGCTGACGTGGTCCTATTTTAATTGGGTCAAGATCGGATTGGAAAGCGAGGCGAAATCGCGAGGCCAAAGGCCGAGCGATTCCGCCGAGAACATTAATAGCAAAAAATTACAAAAAAAAACTGTGAAATAAAAAATAAAGTTTTAAAAGACATAAAACCGACTTCCTAAAAAAAGTAAAACTAAAAAACTATTTAAAATAAAAATATAAAAACCGCCTTCAAAAATATATGAAATAAAAACCTAAAAAAAACGAACCCTAGAGTTGAAGGCGGTGCTAAAGCAAGCAAAAATGATGCATGAAAGAAAACATGAGTGGATGATAATATCCTTTGTGATTTGTGTAGCCTTTTTAGCACCGCCTTCAACTCTAGGGTTCGTTTTTTTTAGGTTTTTATTTCATATATTTTTGAAGGCGGTTTTTATATTTTTATTTTAAATAGTTTTTTAGTTTTACTTTTTTTAGGAAGTCGGTTTTATGTTTTTTAAAACTTTTTTTAGGTTCCGTATCCCGTACGGAAGCCTATTACTAAGCCTCCGCCGTCTGTCCGTCCGTCCATCTGTCCGAGGGCTGTATGTCTTGAACCGTAATAGGTAGCCCGTTGAAATTTTCTGAAAGATTCCGCCGAGTACATTAATAGCAAAAAATTACTAAAACAAACTGTGAAATAAAAAACTATTTAAAAAAATATAAAAACCGTCTTCAAAAATTTATGAAATAAAAAAAATCAGTGCTAAAGCAAGCAAAAATAACCGACCGCCTTCAACTCTAGGGTTTGATTTTTTTTTATTTCATACATTTTTGAAGGTGGTTTTTATATTTTTTAAATACTTTTTTGCAGTCGGTTAACAAAGTAACTTACTCCATGACCATTCCTTACAGATTTATTTATTAGTATTGATTGATGATATATTGATTAGTTAAATTAATTATTTTAAAGACAATATTTTCACCATGACTTTAGTGAGAAAAATATTGAGTTAGTATTACTATCGGAACTAGGGCACATGTGCTTACGTTAGAACATATTATAAATCAAAATGAGCTATGCTCGGTAATGGAATGGTATGTAGGTATTGTGGCGCTTGCTGTTAATAGCTCCGGCACGCTCAGGGGCATAGTAGGAGTGAGGGGCGAGGGGGTTGCGGAGTTGAGAGGGCGACGCGGCGGCAGTTATTAAACATTCCGTAGATGCCTCCCGCCCGGGTCAGTGGGAATGGGGCCGGGACATAACGGCATGCTGTCGTGTTCCCCACGCCAGCACTGAGGGCAAGCCCCACCTCATTTGGAATAAAACATACAAATGTTCTCTTAGATGAAATTATATTTACCACTATTAGATACTTATCTCCACAACATTTTTAATTTTTAACCGACTTCAAGAAGGTGTGGAACTCAGCTTGCGATGGCTTCACCGAACATATCCGGGGCCATCGGCAGTAGAGAAGGGTGTTAATCGAGGTCGGGACTTGACTTGTATGAAATAAAAAAAATCAAACCCTAGAGTTGAAGGCGGTGCTAAAGAAGGCTACACAAATCACAAAGGATATCATCCACATGTTTTCTTTCATGCATCATTTTTGCTTGCTTTAGCACCGCCTTCAACTCTAGGGTTTGATTTTTTTTTATTTCATACATTTTTGAAGGCAGTTTTTATATATTTTTAAATAGTTTTAGTTTCTTCTATGGGAACCCTCGGGAATTGTTTACTTTTTTCCTTATTTGTTGTTATATCGAGAATAAGAACACACATCCCACCAAAACATATAATATAAAAAGATGCCAAGTCTCACACGCAACCTTTCCACCACAAGTCTTTTCATATCATTGAAACCTGAATTCAACAATGTTGCCATAAATTATATTTTCTACTTAATATCTTAATTTCTATAAAAACACCTTGACTTGGCAATCGGACAGCTAAAATATTATAATAATAATATGAACGAACCTAAAATTACAGGTGTTTATCTCTATCCACAACAAAGATACAGGGAGGCCAAAAGTACCCTGAGTTGCTTCGAGAAAAGGATGGTACGGCCGTGTTTGCTCGACTTGGCGGGGGCACTGCCGTGCCCCCAGATTCTGTGAAAATTTCAACCGGCTACCTATTACGGTTTACAGCCCTCGGACAGACAGACAGACGGCGTAGGCTTAGTAATAGGGTCCCGTACCGGATACGGAACCCTAAAAAGGTGCGATACTTGTGGGCCTACCACACGCACAAGCACCGGCTTCACCACACTCTTGCTTGCGCAGGCCGGCTTGTACACGCAACACCGTGCGTCTAGTTGCTATAACTGTATCACGCGCGAACCCAACAGCGAGGCCTGCGCACTTTTCGACTTGCTTGAAATGTTGACTCGCGCTAGCCCGGCCCACGAGTTCACGACTGAATATACTTGCTCTATACAAATCTCTGCCTGCACTCTGGAAAATGTAATCCAAGGATTTCTGATTTTTCTATTCAATAGTAATTTTTTGTCACCTTTGACCTTTGTATTGTCCTTTTTTTTTCGCTAACAAACAGTTGCTGAAAAGTACTTACTAGCAGAAGAAATAGTTCTTCATTGGGAAACATTGTTTCCACGCTGACGATTTCGATCAGAATGTGGCTTGCGCTTGGGAGATGAATACAATGTTGACATATTTGAAGGCTTTGAATGATGCATGACTCACCTCCTCCAGGAATTTGGTGACGTCGTACACGGAGTTGTGTATTATGAGGACCGCGTCGCGCTTGCTGTTACGCGTCGCCAGCTCCTGTCGCGTGAACAGCTTCACCTCCGCTTCTCCGGCACCGGTCGCCATCTTGCAGGCTCACTCGCGGCCTGCGCCTGCTCCGCGCCGCGCGCTATCGCCCCTCCGTCGCTCGCGCGGACGCGCTGACTCGACACGAAGCACACGAACGAATGACCTCGCGCTTATCTCGCTCGCCACTCGCGGCCGTAACCTCTAATCTAGCTTATAGTTTATAGCGGCTGCTTCAATTTAAACTTTCCGTGTTGGATTGGAAGTGAGTAGGTACCTAAATTAACACGTGCGATTATTGATAATATGGGCAGCGCGCTGACGATCTAGCAACAAAAGGCTCCCCTAGTCCACCCACAGGCTCACCTCCGTCTGAGTGAGTCCTCACACGCAGTGGTTATATCCTCTTTGGTCCTCACCTCACTGCACAGATTAAAATATATGTCCGCAATCCAAATAGGTTCTGCTTCGTGTGCCTCACTCAGTCATTGATTCCAAATTCCAATGAACAATTAATTCGTTCGCACAGATAAATAAAATAATGTGTTCGTTCGTCGCGTGGATCACGGTTACGGTTGCGTTATACATTATTTTATTTATCTGTGGGTTGCGTACTAGTGCCAAAGAGGATATAACCACTGCGTTTTTAGTGCGACAGACCGCAGTGGTTATATCCTCTTTGGCGACAGACAAGGCCAAAGAATATAATACTACAAGGGCGTGACAAGCTATTCTTGTTACGAGTCGAATACATGGACGACTCGAGTGACTCGAGTTGAAAACATCTATAACTCGAGTTGCGACTCGAATACAAAAACACTCGCTATCAATTAAAAAAAAAAAAAAATGATTTCTATTTATTAGTCTCGGAACCATTATTTAATTCTTAAATAATAGCTCCTTAAATAATTTTAAGACTTAAGAAGTCAATAATCTCGTACAGCGCGTCACCAGTTCAATCAAATGAATTCAACTGACTCGCAGCGCAGCAGCAGACCGCGTCACCCACTCGCTCGACTCGAGTGCACTCGGATGACTGAATGCGATGCGAATGCGAATTGACCAACGAATACAAAATACTCGGCGACTCGCGGCCTTGAGAGACTGCGACTCGAGTCGGTCTACTCGAGTATGGTCGGTCGGCCGGCGTGGCGCCGCCGTCAGTCAGTCTCTCAAGGCCGCGAGTCGAGTATTTTGTATTCGTTCGTCAACTCGCATTCGTATTCAGTCGTCCGAGTGCGTACGTGCACTCGAGTCGAGCGAAGCGAGTGGGCAGACTGACTGACTGACTGCTTTTCTGTACGAATACGAGTCCGACTCGGTTTCGCTCCGAATCCTACTCGAGTTGACGAGTTTTAGGCTTGACTCGAGTCACACGAGTATTATCACTCGACTCGTTACAACGCGGTTTCTTCTTCTTCTTGTTCTTTTTATTTCTGGCGATTAGCCGATAAACGTTCGACTTATTACGCCAATATCAAGTCTTGAAAGATCCACAGTAATAAATAAAGGTAAAGGTAAGGTAAGGTAAGGTAGGTACAAATGAAAGTAGGTAGGTAGTAGTAAGTAGCAGTGGTTATATCCTCTTTGGTAAGTAGTAGGTAAGTAGGTTTCAAATGAACGTGGCTGACTGACAGACAGCTGAATGAACTAACTAACTAACGCCTCCACCCACAGTGCTGCCAGATGACCGTCTCGCGTTTCACCCGTTCACGCGTAGTCGTGGGAATAACGGCTGTTTTGACATTTTGATGTCACGTCTTATAAATTGATGAACACCGGCTGCACGCACGAAGAAGTGTAACGTTCCATCTAATCCTGTGTGTGCAAGCGAGAGCGCGATAGAGACCTGTGTGTGCAAGCGAGAGCGCGATAGAGAGGCATATACAATAGTAGAAAATACAAAATATATTTCTCCGTCTTTTGCGAGCCTCGAACCCGCGGTCCCTGCCACCATCACTGACCAGACGTGTTATCCACGCAGGCTATCGACCGTGTACTTATCGCTGCAAATTTTCTCAACAGTATGTATGTGAATTTCATGGAGCGACATCTAGCGTCCACATCTAGCGTCAATATTAAATGAAATACTTTTCAGCCAGCGGTATACTTGATTTAGCAGTTAGGTAATTGTTGCAACGTTGAACATGTAGATGGCGTTATGTAGGTTTTAACATTGAAAATGTTTTTTCGATCGCGTTGGTAGGGCACCCATTTCAAGGAAAAGTGCGACATCGCCCTGGTGTCGTGAATTTTACAGCTACGTGGATGATTGGGGTGTCAAAAGATGCGTCTCGAGCTACAATATGGCATATTTTTTTTTTTGAAAAGTCAAAAACTTTTTTCAAAAAATAAAAAAATGTCAAAAAATTACGTGATTTTTTGGTGTCTTCTCTCATTGAATCGGCGATTTCTCTAAAACAAAAAACGATATCGAAAAAATGTTAAAAGCCCTCGGGGTATTGAGTTGGGCTACAATTTGCAAAAAACGGGTCCTCGCAATCTCTCAAGGTCTAGGCTGTAGCTTATCCTTTATGCGGCGGAATTTTGAATACCGCGGGAGGTATGTGCGGCGCGCGGACTAATCTGAGTAGTAGCATTAAAGTTTATGATTTTACATATAATAAAATATAAAAAAAACAATATTAATAAAATATAAAAATAAAATAATATAAAATATTATTTAGGTATATTTGTATAATATTGTTATATTTGATATTTATTAATTTGTTACTTTAGTTAGACATAATGTCAAGCTTATCTCTTTTTCTGTCTAAATTTTAGTTTAAATTTTTTAAGCTGCTTGTGTTTTTGAAAAATAATAAAAAATATATAAATCTAATACTTTTTGTTTTATTTTGTTGAGTTCATTTTCAATGTACCTCGAAGGTCGTGTAATGCACGAGATCTGTGAATTTTTTATATATAAATTAAACAAAAATTAATAGTCGTTATTTTCTCATATTTTTTATTAGTTAATATCACATCTTTATCATGTCCTTAAATTAATTTTCCATAGCAAATATCCGCCGGAACTGATTTACTTTATGACATCATCACGTAAAACTATCGTCCGTAAACCAACTTTACAGACAACCAATTTTTTCAACAGCACGTTAGAATGATATGCTGTTTAAATATAGCTGCTATTTTAAAGTGCTATATTGCTATATTGCTGTTTTTGGTGCTGTTGTTGGAATTTGAACCTAACGCTGTTGGAATAACTAGCATAATTGAAATAAGAGATAAATATTAGTGTTATAACAATCACGGGAATACAGCAGGCAGACAGATCAGTAATCTGTCTGTGGTAATTTTTTTTTTATTATTATTGGCTTGGATGCTGCTGGGTCCTTCTGCCATTTCTTTAAAATTTATGTAATATTTTCGACGGTATTTATTATGTATTTGTAAAGGCTTTTATAATATTTTTATTCAGTTAATTAATCAGTAATTTTAAGATTGCACAACTTGTCATTGTAATCTTCAGCTCGGCAGCATTTTCACAAACACTGCTAATCCTATGGTTCACTCACTATATTGTATAAACCATGTTTTTATTCCTATTAAAATATATCTAGTAGACACTTTAGATAGACACAATAATTGCTAGACACGTTAAGTTGCTATATAAACTGCTGTCTGCTGCTGCTGTATAAGTCTGCTCATAGCAAGCAACGAGCGCGCACTGCTATACTGCTGTTTTATTGTTGCTGTTGCTGTTTCTAACAAACATCAGTCTAATTCTATTATAAAATTTCTAATGTGCTAGTCTGATTTTTTATTTAATTATTTAAAATGTAACCTTGTCATTTTTTTAAGGGTTAAGTTACAAAATACTATTTACACTGCCCTATATTGAGCGAGAGCTTCACATGCCTACAGGCTACACTACAAATAATTTTTATTATCTCAACTAGATGGCGGTACGTACGAGTATAAATAGCAAAACAGCATTATAGCAAACAGCAGGAAAGGTGGAATATGTCTAACATTATAACTGCTGTAAATTTATAATATAATATATTACCTGCTATATAATATATTTCCCAGGACTACACGCGTACGTTGTATCACTTCTTAGTCTGTGGTGTAGTTAACAGAAATCGAAGTCTATCTGTTATCTTATTATTATTAGAGAGAAAGTCTTCCTAAAATTCAATACATAAAATAAAAAATAAGTAAGTACCTACTTACGTTATATGGAAGGGCGCTGTTGCGGCATTAGGGTTGTCAATTTTGAAAATTTTCTTACGCTAGGGGAAAATATCGCTGTAAAAGAAAATGTATGTATGGTACCTATAACGTAAGTAGGTACTTACTTATTTTTTATTTTATGTATTGAATTTTAGGAAGACTTGCTCTCTAATAAAATAACAGACTTCATTTATTTAGAAAGATTTCTGCTAACAACGCCACATACTAAGAAGTGATACTAACGTACGCGTGCGTGATTCACGCGTGAAGTTCACGCGTGAATCCGTGTAGTCCTGGGAAATATAATATATAGCAGGCAATATATTCTATTATAAATTTACAGCAGTTATAACGTTAGAAATATTCCACCTTTCCTGGTGTTTGCTATAATGCTGTTTTGCTATTTATACTCGTACGTACCGCCATCTAGTTGATATAATAAAAATTATTTGTAGTGTAGTCTGTAGGTATGTGAAGCTCTCGCTCGATAGAGGGCAGTGTTAATAGTATTTTGTAACGTAACCCTCAATACAATGACTTAAGGTTACATTTTAAATAATTAAATAAAACAGCAGACTAGCACATTAGAAATATTATAATAGAATTAGACTGCTGTTTGTTAGAAACAGCAACAGCAACAATAAAACAGCAGTATAGCAGTACGCGCTCGTTGCTTGCTATGAGCAGACTTATACAGCAGCAGCAGACAGCAGTTTATATAGCAACTTAACGTGTCTAGCAATTATTGTGTCTAGCTAGTGTCTACTAGATATATTTTAATAGGAATAAAAACATGGTTTATAGTGAGTGAACCATAGGATTAGCAATATTTGTGAAAATGCCGCCGAGCTGAATGACAAGTTGTGCAATCTTAAAATTACTGATTTATTAACTGAATAAAAATATCATAAAAGCCTTTACAAATACAGTGGGTGGGCAAATTATTAGACTCACCACACTTAATGTCATAGTTATCAATACAAATTTGCTCTTGGGAAAAAAAATTCCACCTCCTAAACCTTTGAACCTAAACTATTGCAACTAGGTATTTTTTATTACTGATATATTTGCCATAAACCTACATTTACACCTTAATCCAATGAAAGTCGGCTTAACTTGGAGACAAATTTATAAATACCGATTATTTATTTTCATATAATTTAAATAATTTATGTATAGAATTAAAACATTTCGATTTTATACTTTGTCTCTAAGTTAAGTCGATGTTCATAGGTTGAAAATGGTAACGTAGGTGTATGCCAAATATATCAGTAATAAAAAATACCTAGTTGCAATAGTTTACGTTCAAAGGTTTAGGAGGTGGAATTTTTTTTCCCAAGAGCAAATTTGTATCGATAACTATGACATTAAGTGTGGTGAGTCTAATAATTTGGCCACCCACTGTACATAATAAATACCGTCGAAAATATTATATAAATTTCAAAGAAATGGCAGCAAATAATTTAAAAAATATTGCCCACAGACAGATTATTGATCTGTCTGCCTGCTGTATTCCCGTGATTGTTATAACACTAATATTTATTTCTTATTTCAATTATGCTAGTTATTCCAACAGCGTTAGATTCGAATTCCAACAACAGCACCAAAAACAGCAATACAGCAATATAGGACTTTAAAACAGCAGCTATATAAAAACAGCAGATCATTCTAACGTGCTGTTGAAAAACAGCCGTTATTCCCACGACTTTGCGTGAACGGGTGAAACACGAAACGGTCATCTGGCAGCCCTGTGGCGGCGTTAGTTCAGCTGTCACCCACGTTCATTTCAAGCCTTGTCGCACTGTACGTAGCGTTAGCGTATGTATGTGACATGCATGACATGCATGAGTGACGCGCGTGAAGTGAACTGCAGCAAACATGAAACAACTGACCACGATGTAGGGAATAGAGATGACCGTTATAACGTGTAACATGGAATGGAACACTGTTAAAGACCAAAGAAAAGAACATATGTTCTCATACAGCCAAAGAACAAGTTCTTAAAAGAACGCACGCGTCATGCTGCGCCGTCATCGCATAGAGGCTCTCACTGTTCCGCGGTGTAATGTAACGTGCGTGTGATGCGACGCAAGGGTCTGCTCGCTCCGCTCGCAGAGAACTAACTGAGTAACCAAAAGAACGTGTTCTCAAAGAACGAAAGAACGCACGCGCCGTTGCGTGGATCAGTCAGTCAGTCAGTTCCATAGAGTAACTTAGTAAATTATGTCAGTTCTTTCTCTGCGACGTTCTTTCTTTGCAAGCTCGCGCAATGCAGTGCAGTCGCGCGCGTCGCACGTACGTTACTACGTTACATTACACCGCGGGCTGCGGCGCGGCGCGGAACGTCATCTTCAAAGAACCTTGTTGTTTCTGTTCTTGAAGAACGTGAATAATGAACTGATGTAGGCATTAAGTAAGTAACTATTGTGTCTCGTCTCTAATATCAAATATGTATTTAGGACATGTGTAGTAAAGTAAAGTAACCCTTGAGCACGGACGCAGGTAAAAGAACATAGTTACAAAAGAACAGTTAGTTTAATATAAAGTAACATGTTAATTAAAATTACTTAGATTTCGTGTTCTTTTCCATCTCTTGAACTGACTGACTGACAAATCCAGTGTTGCCAACTCAAATTTTAAAATTCTCCTAGATTGACTTCGAAAATCTCCTAAAAATCTCCTAGATAATTTTCATTCTCCTAAAAAATTCTCCTGTTATTCAAATTATAAAAATTTCACCATATTTTTTTAGTGTTCCTTATCCGTACGGGACCATATTACTAAGCCTAGGCCATCTGTCCGTCCGTCTGTCTGTGTAACACCTATAAAGAGCTGTATCTTTTACAGCCTGAAAACCGGTCAAGTGCGAGTCGAACTCGCGCACCGAGGGTTCTCTGTCAGTCAGTCAGCGTGTAAGCGTCTACTGCTGGACATTCGCCTTCAATTTTCCTCCAGTCTCTCGGCCTTCAGTCGTACGGAACACTGCTTTCCCACCTGGCGAGTGGTCTTCCCACATTCCGTTTTCCTGTCCACGGCCGCCAATGTAGTACATGGTTACTCCAACGGTCATCGTCCCTTCGGCTAACGTGCCCAGCCCACTGCAATTTTAGCTTATCCACCTGGTTTCCAATATCGATTACTTTGGTGCGTCGGCGGATTACCTCATTCATTACGCACCATTTCGCGTAGCTATACTCCCAGCCCAGCATGGCTAGTTACATCGCTCGCTGGGCAACTTTGGAAACAACTATAGTCAGAGCTCACGTTTCACACCCGTACCAGGAGGACGCACTGGTCATAATATATACGGGTCAGACCTCGGGGCGAATTTTACATTTCCGAGGCAGCCCAACTCAATTTAATTCGTCCCTCGACCTCCTTAAGGAGACCTTGTCTACCAAGCAGTATTTGACCGATATATACATAACTACTCTTCCTTCAACCTGTTCGATCACTTCTCCGCCAATAGCGATTTGTCCTCCCGTCATAGCCATGATTGCCATTCTAACCATCACTTAATTTGTCTGTTTTAATTATTTATTTTTTTTGACGTGATGACGTCACTTCTTATAAATTGATGAACACCGGCTGCACACACGAAAAAGTGTCACGTTCCATCTGAGCCTGTGTGTGCAAGCGAGAGCGCGTAACAAGCGATAGAGAGGCACAATCGGTATAGTCAAAGTTACCATGGAAACGTCTTAAGAAGTAAAACTGTCAAGATCAGACAACAGACATTTATTGATGGCCAGTCACAAGATGATTAATCTTTCTACTTGAAATAGAATTACTGATCTTTGCTCTATGTACTACGATTATTCCACGTCATCACGTAAAACTATCGTCCGTAAACCGACTTTACAGACAACCAATTTTTTAGTTTTTAACCACACCAAGTTTGACACTTCTACGTATTACCGTTTTTATGTTAGAGCAAAAACAAACAAAAAAAATTTTTTTAAACTCGTTGCTTGTATTGTTGCTTATTATTTGATAGGATGTCCGCCAATAATAACACATAATCTGTGAAAATCACAACCAGCTACCTATTACGATACAAAATATACAGCCCTTAAAGTAGTGCGGACTGACGGACAGACTGTCGACGTAGGCTTAGTAATACTACTCATTATTACAAAGAATACATGTAAATAACATTGATTGATAACAAAATGTTCGTTCGATTTGGCCCGCCCGGTAGTCGGCTGGTTGGTCGATCGATGCACGCACACACTCACCTGTGTCACGTTATCCTATCCAAAGAGTAAGAAGCTGAACCTTGCGCATATTAAAAGACAAAATATCCTATCGTGTATTGTGTGCCTTGAGAAGTTGGTCGGTTGATTCACAGACAGTTCATTCATTGTGTTGTCACCGTACATACCGACATATTTGTTTGTTACTAGTAAATATATGTTTTTATTTTAAGGCCGTGACAAACGCCAACGACCTTGAGCATTCGGGAATTCTACATAATGTACCATGCGACTGCTAATTTCGCTTCGCACGTTCAAGTCACATTTAGCGTAGTTTGTCGCTATCAGCCTAAAGAGTTGATGGTTCGGGGTTCGAATCCCACTTTCGTATGTTTTTTTTTTTTGCTTTTTTATTATTTTAATTATTAAAATGATTGTGGCTTATGTAACTGATGCGTGATTCTAATTTTTTATTTTTTATTATTTTACCTAAATAACATTTTATTGTAATTTCTTCCAAATTATTTTAGTTCATGTACTTACCACTTTTTATAAACCTCTAAATAGACTATCGATGAAAACTAAAATAAAAATAGGTAGGTAGGTAATAGGTAGATAGGCATTTAGGTATGTATGGCAAATATCATAGCAACATAGGTACCGGCCGGCGCGCGCGGCGCGCGCGGCGGCAGCATGGCACGGTGCGGTGGGGTGCGGTGCGGTGCGGTAACTCAGTAGCAGCGTGCGGTGCGGAGGCGGCACGGCGGCGGGGCGGCGGCGGAGGCGGCGGCGGCGGAGGCGCGGTGGAGGCGCGGGAGGCGCAGACAGCGTTATACCACAGTACCTATTAGTTATTCTGTGGTTATACCAACGAAAGCCATGCGTATAACGCCCCGTCAAGTTACGTACCGGAGCGTATACTGATAGATACCACAGAAGAGAGATATTACTGATACGGTCGTACTGTATACTGGTACGGAAAATGACACGGTGGCAACATCACCTACAATACAACATCCGAGATGTCAGCTCGTAACAACTGGTGAAGTAGGTGCTATGTCAGTGCTTTTCTTCGGTCGTACCGGCTTCACTGAACTGGACGGAAAAAAAGAAGGGAGTCATATCCCGAAATAGTTTGTATTTTCCGTCCAGTTTAGTGTAGCCGGCACGACCAAAGGGAAGCACTGACATGGCACCTAAGTTCACCCGGTGTTATGGGCTGACATCACGGATGTTATAGGTGATATAGCAAACTATGTCAGTTTACATAAAAAAATCCCTCAGTCGCCTTTTACGACATGCACGGGGAGAGATGCAGTGGGGCTATTATTTTAAATTACCATCCCACACGGTACAAATATACCTAACCTACCTATCTTTTTTCCATTCGATCCAAACACAGAAGACAGAAATGACGACCGACACGCGGGCGCAGCAGGGCAGGAGCGAGCAAGCGAGCCCGGAACTAAAATTTTATCTAGTATTGAAGTGCCTGCTAAATTGACGAAGGCAAAAATTTTACCCTTCCGACTGAAGAATTACGTCAATAATTTCATGTAGGCGTTTTTCGTTTTTTATTTTTATCTCCTTTCGTGGATAAAATAATAAAACAAATTGAATAGAGTTTTCTCAGAGCTTTGTGACCTTTGAATCGGTGGTATTGTAAAATTGTAATAATACACACATACTCAGATTTTCAAAAATTCATGCTTTTTTTATATATTTTTAATTTTATGTTTATTACTTACTTTTACTCATTATTAAAAAAACCAGCAATGCACTTTGTTGGTAAGGAACCAAAATATAGGTTGGTATTTTTTTAATTTTCTGAATGTGTGTCAATTGGTCAGTTTTGGACCTTCTTTGTCGCACTTTTTGCATGTTTTGCGTATTTGGCGTTTGTCACCGCCTTAATCCCAAGTTTCTCACTCCTAAATCTTCTCCTGTAGTGATTTTCTTTCTCCTAAATTTTCTCCTACTCTCCTGACAGGCAAAAACTTCTCCTAGCACCACTGAAATTCTCCTGAATCTAGGAGAAAATCTCCTAACATGGCAACACTGGACAAATCTGACAATGACAGTCAGTCAGCTGACTGCAGAACAGCCACTGACGTGCACCGGTCCGGCACATGAGAGAACAAAGGAATAGGATTGACTCTTGCGCTATAGATCAGCTGATTGTAAACATACCCAAAAAAATAACCATGGTTATTATAAAGAAGATTCGTCGCTACGCGACGCACCTTCTCTATATTAACCCTAACCTAATGTTGAGGCGGTGCATGTCGTTTTTGTTACGTTTCGTTTCGTACATGTGGGTGCGCGCGAGAACAGCTGATCTTCCTATGTTCTTTCATGTGCCGCTTGCGACGTGCACTGACACTATCAATATCAAGGTAGGCGCCCATTTAGCGGCGGATCGGGTCGGGTCGGGGCGGAACGGGCCGCATCGCATACGTTGTGGTGCGTCCATCTACACGGGGCGCGGCGGATCGGCTAGGCGGATTTTTTGCTTCAGACGTTATCTACTACTGAGCGAGTGCGGTCGTGCTACAATGGATAGCTCAGATGAAGAAATGTTGTTGTTCCAAATTGTTTTTGATGAAGAAGAAGAACAAAAAAACAATTGGTTGTCTGTAAAGTCGGTTTACGGACGATAGTTTTACGTGATAACGTCATAAAGAAACACAGCTGCTATAAGAATTACCGTATTTTTTCGTACGGCACCCCTATCGCTGCCGTACGCCGTACATTTGTCGATTTCTAGCCTCGATTACCGTACGATACGGCAATTACCGTACGTTTGGCAACACTGCCGCTTGGGCCGATTGTGCCTCTCTATCGCTTGTTACGCGCTCTCGCTTGCACACATAGGCTCAGATGGAACGTGACACTTTTTCGTGCGTGCAGCCGGTGTTCATAAATTTATAAGACGTGACGTTATCACGTCAAAACCGCCTTCAAAAATGTATGAAATAAAAAAAAATTGAACTCTAGAGTTGAAGGTGGTCGGTTATTTTTGCTTGCTTTAGCTTTGAAAATTTTTTGCCGTCGGTGCTAAAGCTAAAGCAAGCAAAATTAACCGACCACCTTCAACTCTTGGGTTCAATTTTTTTTTATTTCATACATTTTTGAAGGCGGTTTTGACGTGATAACCTCACGTCTTATAAATTGATGAACACCGGCTGCACGCACGAAAAAGTGTCACGTTCCATCTGAGCCTGTGTGTGCAAGCGAGAGCGCGTAACAAGCGATAGAGAGACACAATCGGCCCAAGCGTCGGCTTGTACACATTTATCTCTCTGATTCTAAAGTAGAATAGAATAGAATATGCTTTATTGCTTTCCAATACAAAGATTTTACAAAAGGCGGACTTATTACCTAAGGCAATCTCTCCCAGTCAAGATGACTTTTATGAAAACTTATTATAAGGGTAGCAAAACAGAGAAGAAGAATGACACAAACTATAAAACTAACAAAACTATAAAATTAAGTGAACAAGACGCCGTGCATATAATATCTATATATATGTAGGTAAAATACTAGAATATATTACTTAAACATAGGATATATTTATCATACTAAATAAGAATACATAGAAGCATACTTATATATGTACTATAAACTAATAATAGATACTTGATACACACATTGCATAAACTACTTCATATCTGTAAATAATAAAGTAAATCACCTCTATTCTTTGGAGAGATACATTTCTTTCAGACGCTTTTTGAAAGTGGCAAGAGTTGGAGATGTTCTGATGGCTAGTGGGAGATTATTCCACAGGCGCGCTGACATTACAGAGAACGATTTGGAATAGCTAGAGGAGCTGTGAGAGGGGATGAGAAGGAGGCTGTCAGCTGACCTTAGCGGTACGCCATGCGAGGAGAGATAGGCAAACCTCTCTCTGAGGTAGATGGGGGAATTGGGGTCGTTAGGAATTGTAAAGAGAAGGGAAAGAACATGCATGTTCCGACGTTGACGAATAGTGAGCCACTCTAGTTGATCACGGTAAGCAGAACCATGATCATATTTACGCAATCCGAAAATAAATCGGATGCCGAAATTGAGTAAACGATCTAACTTATTGAGTAGCTCTTCGTTTAAATCGAGATTGCAGATATCACCATAATCCAGAATTGGGAGAATTAGGGATTTTACTAGCATAGTCTTGGTTTCGACCGGAAGGAATCGATTGAGTCGCTTTAGAGAATGCATAGCACCGTAAACCTTCTTGCATACCCCACTGACATGCTGGACCCAAGAAAGAGAGTCGTCCATGACAATGCCGAGGTTCTTGACTACTCTGCTGTATGGAATAGTGACACCGTTATATGACACTGGAGGCAAATTGTCCCTATCTATTCTACTCAAGAATTTGCTACTGCCAACTATCATGATTTGAGATTTAGATGGATTGACTTGAAGGCCAAAACGATCTGTCCAATGACGCACTCCAGATAAATCTGAGTTGACAAGGTTGATAGTGGGCAAAAGCTCGGATACGGAAGACTGTCGGTAAAGCTGCAATTCGTCAGCATAGAAGTGGTAGTGACAAACCAGAATTTGGGCTAGTGTATTAATAAATACAGAGAAAAGAAGTGGAGAAAGCACACCTCCCTGAGGGACACCGGCTGAAAGGACACACCAATAGGAGAAGTTATCGTCTAAGCGGACTCTTTGGCGGCGACCTCTAAGGTAGGAATCGAACCAATCCAGTCAGTCAGTCAGTCAGTCAGTCAGCGTGTAAGCGTCCACTGCTGGACATACGCCTCTCCAATTTTCCTCCAGTCCTCCCGGCCTTCAGCGGTACGGAACCACTGCTTTCCGCCGACGTACTTGATGTCGTCGTCCCACCTGGCGGGTGGTCTTCCCACACTCCGTTTTCCTGTCCACGGCCGCCAGTGTAGGACACGGTTACTCCAGCGGTCGTCGTCTCTTCGGCTGACGTGCCCAGCCCATTGCCACTTGAGCTTAGCCACCCGGTATCCAATATCGACTACTTTGGTGCGTCGGCGGATTGCCTCGTTACGCACCATATCACGTAGCGTTATTCCCAGCATGGCTCGCTCCATTGCTCGCTGGGCAACTTTCAACCTTTGGACAACACCGACCGTCCGCGTCCACGTTTCACACCCGTACGTCATAACCGGGAGGACACACTGGTCATATATACGGGTTTTTAAATTTTGCGGAAGGTCAGACCTCAGGGCGAATTTTAACTTTCCGAAGGCAGCCCAACCCAGTTGAATTCGTCTCTCGACCTCCTTTAGCAGACCTTGTCTACCAAGCCGCAGAATTTGACCGAGATATACGTACTCTTCAACCTGTTCGATCACTTCTCCGTCAATAACGATTTGTCCTCCCGTCATAACCTCGGTCGCCATGACCTTGGTTTTGTCCCGGTTCATCTTCAGACCCACCTTCATCGACGCTGTATAGAGGTCTTCCAGCATGGTCTGAAGCTGATCTCGGGAATTTGACAGAAGGACAATGTCATCGGCGAAGCGCAGATGACTGAGAACCAATCCAGTACCGCCTGTGAAATATTAAGAGAAGTCAATACCGTAAGCAAGATGTCAAAGCCAACTGTGTTGAAGGCATTACTGAAGTCAAGCAATGTAATAATTGTGAGTTGCCGATTATCAATTCCGTGGCGAATATCATCAGTGACCTTGACTAAAGCAGTGGTTGTACTGTGAGAAGGACGAAATCCCGATTGAAAAGGGTTCAAAATGGAGTTTTGATGCAGGAAGCGATTTAGCTGAGTGTACTGCTCGCTCAAGTACTTTTGATAGGAAGGGAAGGATGGATATAGGGCGGAAATTATTTGGTGAAACAGGATTGGACATTTTTGGTAAGGGTAAGACGAATGCATTTTTCCACGAGTCTGGAAAGCAGCCCAACCTTAGAGAGAAATTAAGTATATGGGAAATGGTAGGTAAGATCTCGTCTAAAATTGGGATGAGCAGTGCTCTGCTCAATTCGTCACACCCTACCGCCTTCCTTTTAATGGAAAGAATTATCTTTTTTATTTCACAGCCGGTTACATAGGAGAAAGTAAATGGTTGCGGAGTTGAAGCCGAATTGCTTCTTAACTGAGAGATAGTTTCAGACTTAAGGGTGCTTAAGGGCTGGGTCTACAGTTATCGGAGGAGAAGAGAAGTGTTTATTTAAGACATCTAGATCAATAGTCGTAGCAGTACTAGACTTAGATTTACCCAAGCCGAGAGAATTAAGAAATTTCCACGTGTCACCAGGGGAGCGATCTGCAACAGATTCTTGAATGTAACGACGCTTGGCGTCCCGGCACATCCTGGTGCACCTGTTTCTGGCGACTTTGAAGAGATTGAGGTTTTCTTCGGTAGGAAACCGCTTATGCTTACGCTTGGTTGCATCTCTAATTGCCATGTGGTGACGAATTATATCGGTCAACCAAGGAGCAGGAAGATACCTCATCCTAACTAAGCGAATAGGAGCGTGCTTGTCGTACAGCTCGAGGACTGTGGACGTAAACGCAGCGACCTTATCGTTCACGTCAGTCAGAACATGCACATGATTCCAGTCCACGGCGCCAGAATCTATCCGCAGAGACTCAAAGTACCAGGGCAGCAGAAATTTATGACGTTATCATGTAAAACTATCGTCAGTAAACCGACTTTACAGACAACCAATTTTTTTGTTAAATTTCGTTTCGAGCCGAGTGTTCACGAAAGGAGCCGCCTTGTCTTTCGGGTGTTATAACGACATGACAGCCGTCAGCAAGCCGTCGTAAGGGATGCCCGATTATACAAAAATAATCGATTAATAGCACATCGATTAATCGTGAGTTTCCGATTAATGGATTTGACACCAGGAGGTCTACTCGGAGTTGTAAAAACGATGCATCGTGCCATTTGTCGTGTCGTAGCCTACTCTAATTGACATCGTTTCGATATATCGTTTTTAGAACTACATAATAAAAAAATGGCATTGTCATTGTCGTGTCGTAACCCTACTCTTAGGTTCAAATGTCAAAGAACGAACATTTGAATTTGACCAATGAGCAAACGACAATTTTCGATAATTCCAACGACACCTCATGAGCTCTCGTTGAGATTGTCGGTTTGTTGCCACTATTAAATAAAAAGAAGAGATTGTCGTTTTTGTGTATGTATTGCGTTCATTGACTTACACACGATTTACGAGTACCTACCTATGTGTGCATTGGTGATTTGTTTTCGTTTTTTGTTTATTGTATAATTTCATCCATAAGTTGCTACCTACGCTTGGAAAATATCAAAAAATTTGAGGACTCAGCGCGATCGTCGCGGCGGTCATGAAGTCATGACATGACATGACTGACTGGGCTGAGTGACGGGCGGCGGCGGCTACGGCGGCGAATGACTGGCGGTCGAGCCGGCCCGCGAGCGCGCGGCGCGACGGTCGCGCGCGCGCGCGGCTCCGGCTCCGGTCGCTCGCCCCGCCTCGCCCCGTCGCGGACGGACGTCCGCCCCGCCTTCATCCATCCATCCACAGATTACCAATACAAAGAATATAATACTACTATACCAATATAATATGCTTTTGTATAAGGTGCGACACGGCGAGAACCACAAAAATATATATTTTTAATTACGAACTCTCGTCAATGACAGATAAGTCGTTTATATAATATTTATGAATAGATATAGATATCAGAAACACTGTTTTTCTAGTATAATTTTGGGGAAATAATTTTTCAACCAGGGGAAATTGGAAGAATAGCATCTGGCAACTCCTGTCAATGACAGGAGCAACATTATTTTGCAACACTATTTTGCAAAGTGACATTTTGAATTGATTTTGAAAGCAATCGGTCCAGTAACTATAAAGTTCAAAAAGGCGGCCACATTTTTTAATTTTGACAACAGATTCGTATTCAGGGCCCACACATACACCCAGATATCGATTTTGAAAGCAATCTGTCAAGTAACTAAAAAGTTCAAAATGGCGGCCACTTGTTTTAAATTTTGACTACAGATTCGTATTCAGAGCCCACACAGACACCCAGATATCGATTTTGAAAACAATTGGTCCAGTAACTAAAAAGTTCAAAATGTCGGCCACTTTTTTTAAATGTTCACTACAGATTCGTATTTGGTCTAGAAATAAGATTCAGGCGAAAAAACGTCAACATTCGAGAAAATATGAAAAATCAGGTTGTTTTATTTTTTTCTCCGGAAATATCGACTTAAGTGAAAAACGTGTAAGGATAAAAGTGTCTTATATTTTGTTTAGAAATAAGAATTGGCCAAAAAACATCACCAATCGAGAATATTTTGGAAAAAAAATATTTTTGATTTTTTTTTCAACGGAAATATCGATTTTATTGAAAAACGTGTAAGAATAAAAGTGTCTTATATTTCCTCTAGAAATAAGATTCAGGCGAAAAAATATCAACATTGGAGAAATTAAATCAGGAAAGGGGCCGGAGCTTTCCATACAAATGCCGTCCTGCATAATTGAGAATCGCGGCGAGGTATAAATCGAGAACCAATGATGGTACGACAACAAATTAGGTCTTGTTTTTCAAGCAGTTCGATACACTCTTAGATTATTTTATCACATCTTCCCTGGTTTTCCTGTAAATTGAGTAGAAATAAAAATTTCTGAAAAAAATTATATCTCCATAACCGGCCACTCTAGAGAAAATCACGTAAGAACAAAAGAAGCTTGTATTTAGTCAATAAATACGATCCCGAAGAAAAATCCAGTCCCTGAAATTTCCCAGGAAATGTTCAGAATTCCCAAACAAAGTGGTGGTTTTAACAACTCCATATATACTTCTCGCGAACTTTACCTACTTTGGTACCAAATCACACTACCTAATTCCGATCCCTGAATCTGATGTCAGCTCATAACACCGGGTGAACTAAGTGCCATGTCAGTGCTTCTCCTCATTTCATGTCGGCTACACTGAACTGGACGGAAAACACGAGCTATTTACATAGCCGTTTCGACCAACGTATCATTCAGTGCGATGTTAGAAATCCGGCCGGGAAAAACCCTACCACCTAGTAAGGTAAGAATGGAATGAGGTGCAACCTCTCGAAATGAACAGTCCAATGCATTAAAATGTAGAACCGGACTCACTGGACTTCAGCCTCTTAATGCCAAACCCAGAAAACAAAAAAATCTACTAAAAGTATTGTTTATGATCGCAGATGGCCAAACCATAAAAAAAGTTTAGATTTTATCGTAGCACATCACTATTACATTAAATAAGGCAACATTATTTTGCAAAGTGACATTAGCTACTGTCAGTTTACTTCGTCTGATTAAAAATACGACTTTATACACAAATTTGACCACAACAACTTTTATTTTGGTCTTGGACACAAATCGCTTGTCTATGATTGCGAGAAAAACAAAACTTTTTGTCTATGCTTTCGATATGTCACTTCTTCCGACCGACCGAACATTTGGTTAGAGTGGGATATTTGTATGAGTTAGACACATCCCGAGATACATCCGATATATTCGGATCTATCCGAATATATCGCAATCGAAACTCCGAGTAGACCCCCTGACTGCTCTGGCTGATCCTGCGCCTCCTCCTACGCTCCTTTTAGGAAACACTCGGGTTGACTCGGCTCGAAAGCGAACCAACTGAATTCGATATTCGTTTGGTCGTTTAAGTAATTTGTTGGCCCCAGTGGTATAAGAGTGTAGGATTTTTATTTTTTCGATCTCGACCATGGGTTCGTGTCCCTTTTGTCAAAATTTGTTGTGTTTTGTTTTTTTTTAAGCAATGTTAGGGTGTTAAAATTAGGTTATGGTTATTTTTAACTACCTAAGAAAACTTTATTTTCGGAAATACAAACATAACAAAATCGACATGCGCCGCCTCAACATTAGGTTATTTTGATTTAAACCACCAAATACATCACTAATGCATACCACACAACATCACTCATACCACACATTCCTCGTTTGAGCCGAAGTTTGCCGAAAGGAGCTAACGGAGTAGGTTGCAGGATCGAGCAGGTCTTTCAGGTGGCGGACCGTCCGATTAATAGTCAATGATTAATCGGTCCAAATAATCGATTTTACGATTAATCGCTTCCATTAATAAGACAATATCAAAGTTGAATATCTACATTTTTTTAAAGGCATCATTGACTTTTTAGAGTTAGAAAAACTTTACAAGGAAAGAAAGGGAAGGATGAACAATAATGACGAACTTACATCCTTCCTTCCTTACCTATAATAAAATCCAACGTCTGCTTTCTGTCTGAGTGTCTGAGTGTCTGTCTGTCCGCTTATAACTCGAGAACCACTGAACCGATTTTAATAAAACAAAATTCTACGGATAGCTTGATTCTTCCCATCAACTATAGGCTACTTACTATCACGCTAAATGGCTTATGAGGTTAGCAGTGAAGTGAAATATGAGAGCGGGCGGAGCCGCGGGCACAGGTTGTAATATATATTTTTTTTTTATGGAAACTGACACGGTTGGCTACATCACCTACAACATCCGTGATGTCAGCCCATAACAACGGGTGAACTTGGTGCCACGTCAGTGCTTCCCTTCGGTCGTGTCGGCTACACTGACTGAACTGGACGGAAAACACAAACCATTTACATAGCCGTTTCGACCGACCTATCATTCAGTGCGGTGGTACCAACCCGGGCGGGTTAATCCCTACCACCTAGTAATATAAGAAGGGAGTCATATCCCTTAGTCGCCTTTTACGACATACACGGAGAGAGATGCAGTGGGGCTATTCTTTTAAAGTACCGGCCCCACGCGGTACTATTTATATGATATTATTTAATTATTTAATTATTAATTGACTCAATTTAAGAAATTAACTTCGTTGACTGAACGTCGAATGGTTACAGATGTTAGGTTACTGCATAAAATACTAAACAATCAAGTTGATTCTCCCCACTTACTCAGCAAAATTAATTTGCGATGTCCGAAATTTCACACACGTTCTGGTAATTTATTTAATATTCCTAAAAGTAATTGTAACTACATTAGTGATGCTTTTCTTCGCCGCTCTTGTGTAACTTATAATAATAAATTTTCTCATGTTGACATATTTCACGACAATCTTAAAAAAATTAAATTTTACTCGTAGGGTTTCATTAGCTTATGATTAAGTTTATAAATATTTTTTTTTCTCCTTCAATATTTGATTTATTTTCGTATAAATATATTAGTTTGGGTTATAGCTTTGTTATTCTCTTTTGACATTTTGTTTACAATAAAATTGTGTATTCTTTAAGTTAGCATTATACTTTTTCTTTTGTTTAAATATTACTACTTATATGTTTATGTAATCTTAGCTGGTTTTTAGTTTGTTAAATATTTCATATTAATTGTTTAGTTATGTACTGTATGATTACTGAATAAATAAAATAAAAAAATAAATTATCATAAATACGTACGTACGTACGTACATACTATAAAACCTAGACATGGACAGTTGGCGGCATGGCCTACCTACCAAGTACCTAGAGTTAGTCTGTGCCAGCCAAATGTCTGTCTTTAAAGTATAGAGTTAGAATTTAGCTCTAGAATATAGAGACAAAAGAATTCAAATTAATTGCGCCAAAAATGGGTCAAGAAGCAATTATTATAATTTGACAAATATAAAAATGATTGAACCATTCAATACAACGTAGCTCAAATAGCTTTTGATCAGATGAAAGAAAATGTTGTTTTAATGTATATTCATTTGAGGGAACGTTTTCACTAATTCGAGTAAATCTTTCATAGAGTTTTATAAATGTGTCAGTCTTTAATCGATTAATAGAAAATACAATGAAAAATAGTCAATTAATCTTTAATCGAGCATTTGAATAATCGATTGAAAATAGGACCAAATAATCGATTACCGAGGTGAGGTAATCGTAATCGGTATCGGGCATCCCCAGCCGTCAGTGAGATAGTGAAGTCATCTAGTGCAGTGTTGCCGTTTTAGTGACTTTGTCACTAGATCTAGTGAGTTTTTGACGTCTTTGGTGACATTTTTTAAAGACTTAGTCACTAGAAAAAATCTAGTGGCTTTTAGTGACTTTTAATAGTGATAAAATTTGAAGCACGGACATTGACTTGGCTGATAGATTATACCCTCATAGATTTTACCTGTTCTTCATCACATCAACACATCATAGATCATCGACGATCTATGAACTTGATCGAATTAATCAAAATAATCGCTTTGACTGTATGTAAATTATATATTCTATATAAAAAATAATAAAAAAAGAAGAAAATATTTAAATAAACATATCTATCAAATCATAATCGTATTTACTTATTTCTCACTTGACTGAAGACGCCACCGACGACATCGGGGCGAAATATTTCCCTATATTAGCTTTTTTACTATTGCTATTACTAAAATATGTGTACATCAAAAATAAAGGAACAAAAAGTTGTAAAGTATTTAATTATAAAAAATATATATTTATAAAGTGTAAATTATGTAAACGTATAAACATTGAATGAATAAATCATTGATTATTTCAAATTTTATTTTAATATAACTTATTTTAAAAATGGAGCTCTGATAAAAATATTTAGTGACTTCTAGTGACTCTTTGAAGTAATATTTTCCCCAATTCTAGTGACTTTATGGCAATAGTTTGGTGACTTTCTTTTTTCCTAAGCGGCAACACTGATCTAGTGTATTATTTTAGTCTTTGGTTGGAAGTGAAGTGATAGTGTAATACATAGCAAGATAAGTTCTCATATATTTAGCACAGGCCGTTTTGTTTGCGTCTTGCGTGCATACATTGGTCTTGCAAAAAAGTTGGCAAAAAATCATAGTATTTTTTTCTATCCTCCGATTTTCTCCTATACTCCTCTATATACTTAAAAGCTACGAAATGTACCAAACGTACAGGTGTATACTTTCATCTATGAGCATGTGCCGCGCTACCGCCGGATTGGCGCACTACGCTCGCTCGGGCGCCGGCGCCGGCGATGGAACTAGAGCGACAGCGTCTCACTACGTCCGCCCCTATAACACGAAAGCGCCAAAACCAGAAATTCCACGCAACCCACTCCGCGAGCTGTACTCTGCTAACGAGCAGCGCTCCAACGGCTTCGTGTACGACAAGAAACCCTTCAAGATAACTCTGGAGAGCGGACGAACTTACAGCTGGTGTCTGTGCGGCCGCTCCAAGACGCAGCCGCTCTGCGACGGAACGCACAAGGACATCTTCCTGAAGATCTCGCAGAGGTAACTGCACTCGGGCGGGCTTTCCTGCGCACACCTGTCTTACTCACTCACACTCATGCTGTGTGTCACATTGAAAAATACTATTATATTTATTTACTAGCTGTGCCCGCGGCTCCGCCCGCTCTCATATTTCACTTCACTGCTAACCTCATAAAGTATTTAGCGTGATAGTAAGTAGCCTATAGTTGATGGGAAGAATCAGGCTATCCGTAGAATTTTGTTTTATTAAAATCGGTTCAGTGGTTCTCGAGTTATAAGCGGACAGACAGACATACACTCAGACACTCAGACAGAAAGCAGACGTTGGATTTTATTATAGGTAAGGAAGAAAGGATAGGTATACTAGCTTTTGCCTGCGGCTTCGCTCGCTGTAGACTCAATTTAACAGCAAATCCGATTTAAACTCAAATATGATTATAAACGATTGTTTCTCTTATATTCTCTCTCTCTCCCTCCCTCCCTCTATTACTCTCACCCCCTCCCTCCCTCCCTCTCCATCCCTTACTTCCCTCACCCCTCCTCCCCACCACCCGTTTTCCACCCCTCCCCTCCCTTCCTACCCACTCCTTCCCCAACCACTGATACCTAGGGAAAATAAAACTAAAAAAATATAAAAACTGCCTTCAAAAATGTATGAAATAAATAAAAATCGAACCCTAGAGTTGAAGGCGGTCAGTGATTTTTGCTTGCTTTAGCACCGCCTTCAACTCTAGGGTTAAATTTTTTTTTATTTCATACATTTTTGAAGGCAATATTTATATTTCGTTAAATAGTTTTTTATTTCACAGTTTTTTTTTAGTAATTTTTTGCTATTAATGTACTCGTCGGAATCGCTTTCCGATCCGACCTTGACCAATTAAAATGGGACCACACGGGAAGCACCGGCTTTCAAATAAAAAAAGAATTTTCAAAATCGGTTCACCCAGTCAAAAGTTATGAGAGGACAAACATTAAAAAAAAATACAATCCAATTGAGTACCTCCTCCTTTTTTGAAGTCTTTTAAAAAAAAATGGTTGTCTGTAAAGTCGGTTTACGGACGATAGTTTTACGTGATAACGTCATAAAGAAACACAGCTATAAGAATTACCGTATTTTTTCGTACGGCACCCTTATCGCTGCCGTATGCCGTACATTTGTCGATTTCTAGCCTCGATTACCGTACGATACGGCAATTACCGTACGTTTGGCAACACTGCCGCTTGGGCCGATTGTGCCTCTCTATCGCTTGTTACGCGCTCTCGCTTGCACACACAGGCTCAGATGGAACGTGACACTTTTTCGTGCGTGAAGCCAGTTTTCATCAATTTATAAGACGTTATCACGTCAATAAAATTTCTGGAAATAGCTTTAGGTACACATGTAAACGCTAACATAATTTTGAACACGTGAGATTTCTTTGATTTTGCAAAAACACTATCCTAAAATCTAAACTACTCATCCAAACAATATTGTGTAAAATAAATTTTTTATCAACATAACATTTTCCTGACAATAAACAAATCCTCCCCTCCCTCCCTTTTCCTCCCCCTCCACCATCCCTCCCATTGCCCTCACCCATCCCCCTCCCCACCCCTCCCTTTTCACACGCAGCAGTTATCAGGAGTTGGTACGGGAACAAACAAATATACTTTCGCGTTTATAATATTACATAGGGTATGGGATGGGATGGGATGTAACTTAATTTACAGGAAAACCTAAACGAAAATGCTAAGCCTTCTAGTTCACACAGAAAACGGGATAGTACGGAACCCTCTATAACGCGATTTCGACTCGAACTTGACCACTTTTTAGCGTTCCGTAGTCAACAAGGAACCCTTATAGTTTCGCCATGTCCGTCCGTCTGTCTGTCTGTCTGTCTGTCTGTCTGTCTGTCTGTCCGTCTGTCTGTCCGCGGCTTAGCTCAGAGACCCTTAGTACTAGAAAGTTGTAAGTTGGTATGGGTATAAATATTAATAACGCCGACAAAGTGGGAAAATAAAAATTTTGAAATGATTTTTTTTAAGGTAACTCCCCTACACGTAAAGTGGGGATGAATTTTTTTTTCACGTCTACCCAAATGTGTGGGGTGTCGTTGGATAGGTCTTTGGAAAATATTGCGGGTTTGTAAGAACAAATTATGTTAGGTACCATGGGTATACACTTAATTTACAGGAAAACCTAAACGAAAATCCTAATCCTTCTATTTCTCACAGAAAACTTGATGGTACGGAACCCTCTTTACCCGAGCTTGACTCGAACTTGACCACTTTTTTTATATTATGTTACCATGGGATATATAAGGTGTTTCAATAGTAGGTAACGATACGCTAAGGGGTGTATGTGTATCAGATACTGATCACCGAAACCAATTTTTTGTTTTACGATATAAAAGTTAAATTACTTTACGCTTGTCGTAAAAGAAAAGAAATGGGGATACAGGTTCAAATATGGAGACACATATATGGCGGCCATCCTGGCATTTGCGGATGATATTACGCTGTTAACCCGCAATCCAAAACAAAATCAGTCGCTTCTTAAGGTGGTGGATGACTATTGTGAATGGACCAAAGGGATGAAGATAAAACCAGCGAAGTGCTACTGTTTGAGCTTAACCAGGAAAGGTTCAAAGTTTACCTCGAGCAATCCAGGTTTGACAGTAGCCGGAAAACCAATCGCAACCGTGGCTGATGAAGCTCCTTTTAAATTCTTGGGCAAAAGGATCACCAGCAGAGGAAAGGAGCATCCTACTGATGATATTGTCCAACTTTTCGAAGAGAGCCTCCGCCAAACTGACAATCTTCCCCTCCTGGGTACACAAAAGGCATGGATTTACGATAACTACCTGACATCAAAACTTTCATGGCCATTTCTCGTCTACGACTTCACAAAGCAAAACCTGACTAAATTAGACTCGTATGTGACCAGATTCCTGAAATCATGGTTTGGACTGGCTCACCCGGCTGACTCGTCAACGCTATACAGATCTCACAATAACTTTGGACTGAACATTAAGAAACCGTCGATATTTTATCAAAAGGCGAGAATAGCCAAACGATGTATACTCAAAGACTCCAATGATAGCGCTATTCAAGCCTTACCCAACACATCACTATCAGATGAACTGGAATCGAGACTCGACTTCTACAAATCATTCCAAGTTGGTACACGCACCAATAGATCTGGATTGGGCATAGAAACAGCAAAGTCTGATAAAGAAATACTGAAAGGTTTTGCTCAGGAGAACATGGAACAAGGCTTCAAACTTCACGCCTTAAACCTAGAAATGCAGAATGATTGGCTAACAGTGGGTGACTTCTGCATCCCTCCTGCATTGAAGTGGAAATCCATAATATACAACTGGTCCCCTGAGCTGCTTAAGTTCTACTTAAATGCATTCCAGCTTACTCTCCCCGACCCGAGTAATCTAGTTAGATGGGGGAAATCTACAAATAAACCATGCCCGTCATGTAAGGAGTTCGTAGGCACGGCCAAACATTTGTTATGCGGATGCAAAATACTACTTGAGCGAGGCCAGTATTCCTACTGTCATGACAAAGTCCTCCAAATCATCAGAGAGGCCATCAACCTGTCAATTGCACGGACCAGGAAAGGGCAAACCAGTAGCGGCTTCCAGAAGGTCAACTTTGTGAAACCTGGAGCCAATAAGCTGCCCAAAGATAGGACTAAACCTTCTTCAATTTTGGGAGCAGCAAAGGATTGGGAATTGTTGATGGACACACATGAGAAGCATTACCAAATGCCTTCGGAAATCTGTACCACAGCATTAAGACCGGATATACTCATATTCTCAAAAGCGACAAAGCATGTAGTACTTGTTGAACTTACAGTTCCATGGGAAAGTAACATACCGAAGGACCACAACATCAAACTTAACAAGTACTGCAACTTAGTAGACCGGATTGTGAGAAACGGATTCAAGACTGATCTCTTCGCTGTGGAAGTCGGAGCAAGGGGACTACCAGCGAAGTCGCTCTACAGTCTCTTCAAGAATCTAGGGCTCCCAAGATCGACGCTAAGCTCATATATGGAGAGAGCTTCGAAAACGTCACTGGAAGCATCCTACAGAATATGGATAGGTAGAGAGAGGGAGGTCGAGAGCGGGACTGGTGGTTTCCCCGCGTCCTAGTCAACGCAGACTAGCTGACGAGGGCTTGCAGCGAGCCGAAACGTGAAGCATGCGCGGGAAATTTAGAGTGGCCACTCGCTAGTCCCGGCCTCGATTAATACCCTCCTCTACTGCCGATGGGCCCGGATATGTTCGGTGAAGCCATCGTAAGCTTAGATCCACACCTTCTTCTTAAAAAACCCCCGACTCTTAAAAAGTCAAAAATAATTTCCGTTTACTTACTTAAAGGAGTCGGTGGACCGCTAAGTAAATTCCCGCGCAACTCTTGAGTCTTTATATTTAATTTACTTAGCGGTCCCCCGACTCCTTTAAGTAAGTAAACGGAAATTATTTTTGACTTTTTAAGAGTGGGGTGTTTTTTAAATTTGTAATTTAACTTTTATTTCAAGCTTTTTAAAAAAAACCGCATGCAAATTGGTCCACTTTTTAAGATAATTATTTTTTTTATTACTTAATTACTTTATTACTTGATTACAAACATAGCTAAGAACCATCCCGATTAAACAAGCTACCTAATAAAAAAAACCGCATCCAAATCGGTCCATCCGTTTGGGAGCTACGATGCCACAGACAGACAGACAGACACACACACACACACCCTTGTTTGCTGAGTCCCGAAAGCGAGGCGGTCTGTGTTTAGTTGTTGAGAAGCACGAAAACGAGGCCTTAGTGATACAACGGTATTTCACAATGTTTTGTGTCTCTATGTGATGTAACTTGAATATAGGTATACGACAATCTTTCCCGTTTCTCGATAGATGGCATATTGCATGAGATATTGCAATTTTCAGAAAAGTGCTAACACACCCGAATCCGAGGCGTGCACGAAAGCGAGGCTGGAGCCTCGCTTTCGTCATTTTCAACAGATTTAGAGTGTGTATGAGAATTTTTTTAAAACGCCTCGCTTTCGGTATTTTATTTTACCTGAATCCGAGGCGGTCTCACTTTCGTATATTGAATCGCATGTGTGTATTACCCACCTCGGATTTGGAGTGTATGAAATTATAATTTTTAGTTATCTGTTTACTTTTTTTGTTTTGTTGTCGTTCTTGGGATATGGTCTCGCTTTTATATCTATCTTTTATATTAATAAAACTATACGCCCGCCTCAATCATCATCGCCCAGCCTAAACCGCAAGACCTATAAAGCTGAAATTTAGAACACAGGTTTATTTTACAACTCAGGATTTTTGGATTTTCAGATTTTTTATGGGAGTATCGATTTTTTTAAAGGTAGGAACTTGAAAATTTTAATTGTAGTTACTCTTCATAAACAAATGATAACGTGTTTTAGCGTTTTTGAATTTTCAGATTTTAAGGGGTGGAAATGGGGGATGAAAATTTGTATGGGGTATCGATTTTTTTAAAGGCAGGAACTTGAAAATTTTAATTTTAGCTTCTCTTCATCAACAAATAATGACGTATTTCAGGGTTTTTGGATTTTCAGATTTTAAGGGGTGGAAATCGGGGATGAAATTTTTTATGGAAGTATACATTTTTTTATAGATAGGAACTTGGAAATTTTAATTGTTTACTTATCCCAAATAAGTAATGATGTGATTCAGGGTTTTTGGATTTTCAGATTTTAAGGGGTGGAAATGGGGGATGAAAATTTTCATGGGAGTATTGATTTTTTTAAAGGTAGGAACTTGAAAATTTTAATTGTAGCTACGCTTCATAAACAAATAATGACGTATTTCAGGGTTTTTGGATTTTCAGATATTAAGGGGTGGAAATTGGGGATGACATTTTTTATGGAAGTGTAAATTTTTTTATAGATAGGAACTTGAAAATTTTAATTGTAGTTACTTATCATAAATAAATAATGATGTGTTTCAGGGGTTTTGGATTTCAGATTTTAAGGGATGGAAATGGGGGATGAAAATTTTTATGGGAGTATCGATTTTTTTACAGGTAGGAACTTGAAAATTTTAATTGTAGCTACTCTTCATAAACAAATAATAACGTATTTCAGGGTTTTTCGATTTTCAGATTTTAAGGGGTGGAAATGGGGGATGAAAGTTTTTATGAAAGTATAATTTTTTTTATAGAAAAGAATTTGAAAATTTGAATTGAAGCTACTCATCATAAATAAATACTGCCTCTCTGTGGGGCGACACCCGGGCGACTGACGGACTGCTTGACTCATTCAATGAATCCGCGGAAGGAAGGAAGGGACCGGAGCGGGTCCGGGGTCGGTGGCGCGTGCGCTCCCCACACACATATTTACAAGGTAACAATAATAATGAAAAGGTCTCAGATTCGGTAATTATAGCATAAATTAGGAAAAAAATTAACCACACTTACACACACATCACACACTAAAAAAGCGAGGCGGTCTCGGATTCGTGTCCGATGGATACACACTTGCGACTGCAGCGCCACCTATGGCATACACACTGGAACTACGTATTTTTAGACATTTTCATACACACTTACACAACCTGCCAAAACTACCAAAAACGAGGCGTAAAATTTGATCTGCTCTGATTGGTCCGTCAAATATACGTTTTCTGACCAATCAGGGGTCGCTGATTTCAAATCTGCCATTAGAATTTTCCTGTCAAATCCGAGGCGGTCTCGCTTTTGACGGCGCCTCGGTTTCGTTAGTGTGGACGGACGAAACGCCTCGTTTTAGGGAGTGGGCAAACACACACACACACACACTCACACACACACACACACACACCCTTGTTTGCTGAGTCCCGAAAGCGAGGCGGTCTGTGTTTAGTTGTTGAGAAGCACGAAAACGAGGCCTTAGTGATACAACGGTATTTCACAATTTTTTGTGTCTCTATGTGATGTAACTTGAATATAGGTATACGACAATCTTTCCCGTTTCTCGATAGATGGCGTATTGCATGAGATATTGCAATTTTCAGAAAAGTGCTAACACACCCGAATCCGAGGCGTGCACGAAAGCGAGGCTGGAGCCTCGCTTTCGTCATTTTCAACAGATTTAGAGTGTGTATGAGAATTTTTTTAAAACGCCTCGCTTTCGGTATTTTATTTTACCTGAATCCGAGGCGGTCTCACTTTCGTATATTGAATCGCATGTGTGTATTACCCACCTCGGATTTGGAGTGTATGAAATTATTATTTTTAGTTATCTGTTTACTTTTTTTGTTTTATTGTCGTTCTTGGGATATGGTCTCGCTTTTATATCTATCTTTTATATTAATAAAACTATACGCCCGCCTCAATCATCATCGCCCAGCCTAAACCATAAGACCTAGAAAGCTGAAATTTAGAACACAGGTTTATTTTACAACTCAGGATTTTTGGATTTTCAGATTTTAAGGGATGGAAATGAGGGATGAAATTTTTTATCGGAGTATCGATTTTTTTAAAGGTAGTAACTTGAAAATTTTAATTGTAGTTACTCTTCATAAACAAATGATAACGTGTTTTAGCGTTTTTAAATTTTCAGATTTTAAGGGGTGGAAATGGGGGATGAAAGTTTTTATGGGAGTATCGATTTTTTTAAAGGTAGGAACTTGAAAATTTTAATTGTAGCTACTCTTCATAAACAAATGATGACGGGTTTCAGGGTTTTTGGATTTTCAGATTTTATGGGGTGGAAATGGGGGATGAAAGTTTGTATAGGAGTATCGATTTTTTTAAAGGCAGGAACTTGAAAATTTTAATTTTAGCTACTCTTCATAAACAAATAATGGCGTATTTCAGGGTTTTTGGATTTTCAGATTTTAAGGGGTGGAAATCGGGGATGAAATTTTTTATGGAAGTATACATTTTTTTATAGATAGGAACTTGAAAATTTTAATTGTAGCTACTTATCATAAATAAATAATGACGTGTTTCAGGGTTTTTGGATTTCAGATTTTAAGGGATGGAAATCGGGGATGAATTTTTTTATGGAAAAGTAATTTTTTTTATAGATAGTAACTTGAAAATTTCAATTATAGCTACTTATCATAAATAAATAATGACGTGTTTCGGGTTTCTGGATTTCAGATTTCAAGGGATGGAAATGGGGGATGAAAATTTTCATGGGAGTTTAGATTTTTTTAAAGGTAGGAACTTGAAAATTTTAATTGTAGCTACTCTTCATAAACAAATAATGACGTGTTTCAGGGTTTTTGGATTTTCAGATTTTAAGGGGTGGAAATGGGGGATGAAAGTTTGTATAGGAGTATCGATTTTTTTAAAGGCAGGAACTTGAAAATTTTAATTTTAGCTACTCTTCATAAACAAATAATGACGTATTTCAGGGTTTTTGGATTTTCAGATTTTAAGGGGTGGAAATCGGGGATGAAATTTTTTATGGAAGTATACTTTTTTTATAGATAGGAACTTGAACATTTTAATTGTAGCTACTTATCATAAATAAATAATGACGTGTTTCAGGGTTTTTGGATTTCAGATTTTAAGGCGTGTACCAATGAGTTTTTTCTGACGAAAAAATTTACGTGCATACCTACACCTGCTGCTTCACCGTTCGGAACCGGTGTAAAACTGTAGGTCCCTTCCCTTGCCCCTTACTAGGTGGTAGGCTCAAATTGTAGCCGACTGGGTTGGTACCACCGTACTGGATGTAAGATGGCCGCATAGCAACCTCGGTTGTGTTCTCCTCTAGTCCAGTATAGCCAGTAATCCAGGGAAGTCTCCGGTATGGCACCTACCTTCTCGGAGGTGAAATTGGCTGGTCGGAGCATGCGCTTTGGCCCCTCCGACTCAGCCATCCATACCGGATTACATAAAAAAAAAAAAAAAAAAAAAAAGGAATGGAAATCGGGGATGAATTTTTTTATGGAAAAGTAATTTTTTTTATAGATAGTAACTTGAAAATTTCAATTTTAGCTACTAATCATAAATTAATAATGACGTGTTTCCGGGTTTCTGGATTTTCAAACTTCAAGGGATGGAAAGGGGGGATGAAAATTTTCATGGGAGTTTAGATTTTTTTTTTTAAAGGTAGGAACTTGAAAATTTTAATTGTAGCTACTCTTCATAAATAAATAATGACGTGTTTCAGGGTTTTTGAATTTTCAGATTTCAAGGGATGGAAAAGAGGGATGAAAATTTTCATGGGAGTTTAGATTTTTTTTAACTTGAAAATTTTAATTCTAGCTACTCTTCATAAATAAATGATGACGTGTTTCAGGGTTTTTGAATTTTCAGATTTCAAGGGATGGAAAGGGGGGGATGAAAATTTTTATGGGAGTTTAGATCTTTTTTTTTTAAAGGTAGGAACTTGAAAATTTTAATTATAGCTACTCTTCATAAATAAATGATGACGTGTTTCAGGGTTTTTGAATTTTCAGATTTCAAGGGATGGAAAGGGGGGATGAAAATTTTTATGGGAGTTTAGATCTTTTTTTTTTAAAGGTAGGAACTTGAAAATTTTAATTATAGCTACTCTTCATAAATATATGATGACGTGTTTCAGGGTTTTTGAATTTTCAGATTTTAAGGGGTGGAAATGGGGGATGAAAATTTGTATGGGAGTATCGATTTTTTTAAAGGCAGGAACTTGAAAAATTTAATTTTAGCTGCTCTTCATAAACAAATAATAACGTATTTCAGGGTTTTTGGATTTTCAGATTTTAAGGGATGGAAATGGGGGATGAAAATTTTTATGGGAGTATCGATTTTTTTAAAGGTAGGAACTTGAAAATTTTAATTGTAGCTACTCTTCATAAACAAATGATGACGTGTTTCAGCGTTTTTGAATTTTCAGATTTTAAGGGGTGGAAATGGGGGATGAAAATTTGTATGGGAGTATCGATATTTTTAAAGGCAGGAACTTGAAAATTTTAATTTTAGCTACTCTTCATAAACAAATAATAACGTATTTCAGGGTTTTTGGATTTTCAGATTTTAAGGGTTGGAAATCGGGGATGAAACTTTTTATGAAAGTATAATTTTTTTTATAGAAAGGAATTTGAAAATTTGAATTGAAGCTACTCATCATAAATAAATACCGCCTCTCTGTGGGGCGACACCCGGGCGACTGACGGACTGCTTGACTCATTCAATGAATCCGCGGAAGGAAGGAAGGGACCGGAGCGGGTCCGGGGTCGGTGGCGCGTGCGCTCCCCACACACATATTTACAAGGTAACAATAATAATGAAAAGGTCTCAGATTCGGTAATTATAGCATAGATTAGGATACACACTAAACACACTTACACACACATTACACACTAAAAAAGCGAGGCGGTCTCGGATTCGTGTCCGATGGATACACACTTGCGACTGCAGCGCCACCTATGGCATACACACTGGAACTACGTATTTTTAGACATTTTCATACACACTTACACAACCTGCCAAAACTACCAAAAACGAGGCGTAAAATTTGATCTGCTCTGATTGGCCCGTCAAATATACGTTTTCTGACCAATCAGGGGTCGCTGATTTCAAATCTGCCATTAGAATTTTCCTGTCAAATCCGAGGCGGTCTCGCTTTTGACGGCGCCTCGGTTTCGTTAGTGTGGACGGACGAAACGCCTCGTTTTAGGGAGTGGGCAAACACACCCTTGTTTACGAATTACCGAAAGTGCCGACCTGTACAAATTTGCGGATTGTGCGGTCTCGGTCTTCCCGAAGAGTTAGAGGAGTGTAACAGGTAATTATTTCTAGTGCTGTCTTTTACACACTCACCACTCTATACGGATTTTCAGTACAATCGCGTGCGACAGAGCTATGCTAATTCAAAAAACGTGACAAAAATGCGGCTCGTGCGGACCTCCGAGAAAGTGCGGTCGGACCGCATATTATAGTAATATTTTACTTAATATACACAACGACCGCACTTTGAAGTGAATGTGCTTTTACACACATGTCCGCAGAATATCGTGAATTCGTAAATTCTAACACACGCCCGCACTTTACAGTGAAATCCCTCATTAACACACGCCGCCCGCTGTTTACGGTTATGTATATCTTCACACACGACCGTCTTATACAAAACACCACGTCTCATTTCGTATCGCTGTAGAGTCCGCACTTTATCATAAGAACTTTATACTTATTAATTATTATTATACACAAACACAACATCTCGGTACAAGGACAAATCCGCACCCAACAACAACGGCCCGGACATTATCATAAGTCTCGCACAAACGTCTTTTTAAACACAGATTTCTTTCAAATTACTTTAGGGAACATTCAAACATTTATCTATCTTTTTCTAAACTATGATTTTTTATCATTCCATGTCGTCACCCTCGTCACCAAGTGTATTGGTAGAAGTATGGGACACTCATCCAAACCAACCAAATGAGCCCAAACTCGAGGGGGTTACTAGTAACAGTTGAAGAGTTCCACTGTCCACCTCCTGACTCCATCATTAGACCCTCGTCACCAAGTGTATTGGTAGAAGTATGGGACACTCGTCCAAACAAACCAAATGAGCCCAAACTCGAGGGGGTTACTAGTAACGGTTGAAGAATTCCACTGTACACCTCCTGACTCCATCATCAGACACTCGTCACCAAGTGTATTGGTAGAAGTATGGGACACATGTCCAAACCAACCAAATGAGCCTAAACTCGAGGGGGTTACTAGTAACGGTTGAAGAGTTCCACTGTACACCTCCTGACTCCATCATCAGACCCTCGTCACCAAGTGTATTGGTAGAAGTATGGGACACTCATCCAAACCAACCAAATGACCTCAAACTCGAGGGGGTTACTAGTAACGGTTGAAGAGTTCCACTGTACACCTTCTGACTCCATCATCAGACCCTCGTCACCAAGTGTATTGGTAGAAGTATGGGACACTCGTCCAAACTAACCAAATGAGCCCAAACTCGAGGGGGCTACTAGTAACGGTTGAAGAGTTCCACTGTCCACCTCCTGACTCCATCATCAGACCCACGTTACCAAGTTGAAATTATCATAGTATTGTATTGTCACGAGAACTCAATGTGTGTGCAAAGTTTCATAAAAATCGGTTCAGTAGAAGTAGTTGAAAAAGTTGTCGCAAGATTTGAAACAAAGATAGAAGCAAACAAATATACGGAGTCAAGCTAAATAAAACCGTTTAAAAATCAGAACTAGCCGTTAGTTTGCGATTTTAGCTATTTTTAGTGTCAGATATGACTGGTCTATACGGTCTTGGTCGAAAACTAGACCCTTCATTGCCGTTTATGGGCCACGTGGCCGAAGGATGGGTAAATAATATGCTTGTTGTCGGTCTATGTACCTACTACGGTCTTGGCCGAAATATAGAACGATTTTCTACTTTTATAATTTAGAAAAGTCGCCGTAAATAGGTAGGTTATTAATTAATTCTCGGCCATTTCTCGGTCATGGAATTTTTTTCTGACCAAAACGCTGTGCCGAGAAATGGATACAAGGTAAACCAAAAGTACTAGGGTAAAAGAGAACTTGAACTTGCAGCACCATTCTTTTATGGGAAGCTCGACATATGGCGTGTGCCAGACTAACGCAGAGGCGTAGTCCGACGGCGCCCACGGGCATTCGAATATTTACGGTGTAAGACCGAAGACACCAAGAGATGCGTATATTTTTCAGGATTTTAGGAAGACACGCTTGAGGATGGGTGAGAAAATGAAATAATCGACCGGCAAAAGCTAGTCTTTAAGAAAGTAAGTAACAGAGGGCGAGGCCGAAGGCCGAGCTGCGTTCAGGAAGAGGATAACCTTTTCGAAGAATGTAAGTAACAGAGGGCGAGTCCGAAGGCCGAGCTGCGTTCAGGAAGACCATAAACCTTCTCGAAGAAAGTAACTTCTTTGTTACTTACTTTCTTCGAAAAGGTTTATCCTCTTCCTGAACACATCTCGGCCTTCGGCCTTGCCCATAGTTACTTACTGTCTTCGAGAATGTATCGTCTTCGTGAATGCAGCTCGGCCTTCGGCCTCGCCTATAGTTACTTACTGTATTCGAAAAGGTAGTCGCTGGGGAGCGATCGCAGTGGTAGACTTCGGTCTACCCAAGGTGTCGGGCCCGGCCACCAGTATCCATAGACCCGTATTAGCGACCTTTGTACGGGGTCGCAGAGGCGTTTAGTCGTCCAAGGTGTCGGAGTTGGGTACTAGGATCCGTGACGTTTCCCTATGCAGACCACACGGTGGCTACCCTTAAAACTAGCAGTTGGCTACCCTATCCCGCAACTGGGCGGTGTAACGGGCGTCACTGTTAGAAATAATGTGTGGTAGAGAACTTGTTCTCGACGATTACTCATTAAACGTTGCTAGTCTAACATGAGTACTAAGTTGTGGGTTTCGGCCTCCTCTTAGCTCACGCTGCTGACTCCACTCAGGTCGGTGGGTCAAATGAGATACTACCCTAAACGCTGGGTTCCGCGGAGGCCGTAAGTGCCGTTACTGCGGGGTTCCGTTAAAAGCCCCAGAATGCTTCGTGCTTCTGCACGGAACACTGGAGTTGGTCTCGCAGGGGTTGTGGTTTAGCGTTGATTCCCTGGTGCTTCCGTACTTGTGTTTAAAGCACCTAACACGGGAATAAGTAGCGAAAGCTGCCGAGTGGTGATCCACTTAGAGCTCCGTAACCAATGTGGAGAATTGGTAGACATGCGAATAATGTAGATCGGTATGTCGGTGCTACACACACTTATATGTGGATGTGGGATGGATTTCCCACGAGCTAATGACGCTGACGTAAGTTTGTCATTCGAGACCGGTGGATCCCCGGTACACATTAGGTGGTGGTCATATGCACTTCCACGCATATACATAGCTGGTGAAAACAAAAGCCTTTGGGCTAGTACAAAACGCTGAGGCCCTGGGCACAGGTTGCGGTTGGATAGGGTGCTGACCCCAGTGGCAGTGAAGGCTTCACCCCCGGCTCTCGACTTCGGTCGGGGGTTCCTTCGGGTGGACGGGTGGTGGCTCGGATCGGCTGGGGAAAGGTCGCAGCCTGTGTTTCCCATGGGATTTTTTCGGAAGAACGGACGTTCGACAGAGCAGCTATGGGGCCTCGATCTGGCATACATGATCACTGTACTCGCAAGAGTGCAGGTAGTAGACGTCTGGATTTTGTAGCCGAAAGGCTGGTATCTCCGGACGTCTATAAACAAAACGTAAATCAATAAATGATACAAAAGAAGATTGTATTCGAAAAGGTTTATCGTCTTCCTGAAGGCAGCTCGGCCTTCGGCCTCGCCCTCTGTTACTTACTTTCTTCGAAAAGGTCATCTTCTTCCTGAACGCAGCTCGGCCTTCGGCCTCGCCCATAGTTACTTACTGTCTTCGAGAAGGTTTATCGTTTTCCTGAACGCAGCTCGGCCTTCGGCCTCACCCTCTATTACTTACTTTCTTCGAAAAGTTTACCCTCATGCTGAACGCAGCTCGGCCTTCGGCCTCGCCCATAGTTACTTACTGTCTTCGAAAAGGTTTATCGTCTTCCTGAACGCAGCTCAGCCTTCGGCCTCGCCCTCTGTTACTTACTTTCTTCGAAAAGGTTATCCTCTTCCTGAACGCAGCTCGGCCTTCGGCCTCGCCCATAGTTACTTACTGTATTCGAGAAGGTTTATCGTTTTTCTGAACGCAGCTTGGCCATCAGCCTCGGCCTCTGTTACTTACTTTCTTCGAAAAGTTTACCCTCATCCTGAACGCAGCTCGGCCTTCGGCCTCGCCCATAGTTCCTTACTTTCTTCGAAAAGGTTGTCCTCTTCCTGAACGCAGCTCGGCCTTCGGCCTCGCCCTCTGTTACTTACTTTCTTCGAAAAGGTCATCCTCTTCCTGAACGCAGCTCGGCCTTCGGCCTCGCCCATAGTTACTTACTGTCTTCGAGAAGGTTTATCGTTTTCCTGAACGCAGCTCGGCCTTCGGCCTCACCCTCTATTACTTACTTTCTTCGAAAAGTTTACCCTCATGCTGAACGCAGCTCGGCCTTCGGCCTCGCCCATAGTTACTTACTGTCTTCGAAAAGGTTTATCGTCTTCCTGAACGCAGCTCAGCCTTCGGCCTCGCCCTCTGTTACTTACTTTCTTCGAAAAGGTTATCCTCTTCCTGAACGCAGCTCGGCCTTCGGCCTCGCCCATAGTTACTTACTGTATTCGAGAAGGTTTATCGTTTTTCTGAACGCAGCTTGGCCATCAGCCTCGGCCTCTGTTACTTACTTTCTTCGAAAAGTTTACCCTCATCCTGAACGCAGCTCGGCCTTCGGCCTCGCCCATAGTTACTTACTTTCTTCGAAAAGGTTATCCTCTTCCTGAACGCAGCTCGGCCTTCGGCCTCGCCCTTTGTTACTAACTTTCTTAAAGATGGTTTATCCTCTTCCTGAACGCAGCTCGGCCTTCGGCCTCGCCCATAGCTACTTACTATCTTCGAGAAGGTTTATCGTCTCCCTGAACGCAACTTCGCCTTCGGCCTCAAAAAGTTACTCACTTTCTTCGAGACGGTTTATCGTTTACCTGAACCCAGCTCGCCCTTAGTTACTTACTTTCTTCCTTTGAAATACGAATTTCACGCGAGCGAAGCCGCGGGCAAAAGCTAGTAAATTTATAAATTCATATAGCTGTTGGAATATCTATATTGGTTACTCAGACCGTGCAATTTTGTAAAATGCGGACGTACTTACACTCTTTAGGAATAGTACCTATTCAAATCGCAATACTTTTATAATCTTGTTCGAAGACACTCGGACGTCCTCATAATATTAGACTATGTATACTAAAATTTTAACACATTTACTAATATCACACTTGTTACAACGTTTGATTGAAAGGCGGACGTCCTCGTATTAGACTATGTACACCCACATCCGAAGTTCTGAACACACTTACAGTAACACACTTATTACAATATTTACTTGTAAAAAGCGGACGTCCGCTTAACACAATAAATGTATACTAAATAATACACACTTTGGACTGGTGGCGCCACTTGTGGTAACACACATGAACTAAAATTTTGCGGGTGTCAAATTTTTGCGACAAAAATACGGACAGTGCGGTCGTCCTTTCAAATTTTAGGTGACGTCACCAGTCGACCAATCAGATGGCGACGATTCTAACTGTATATTTGAAAGTAGGCATATAATATTGTGCGGACGTCCGCACAATGAGGTCGGTCCTCACTTTCAGTATTCTGGTCAAGTTTAGGTCCGCTTTTTACTCTAGCCGTAAAGACACACACACACACACACCCTTGTTTGCTGAGTCCCGAAAGAGAGGCGGTCTGTGTTTAGTTGTTGAGAAGCACGAAAACGAGGCCTTAGTGATACAACGGTATTTCACAATGTTTTGTGTCTCTATGTGATGTAACTTGAATATAGGTATACGACAATCTTTCCCGTTTCTCGATAGATGGCGTATTGCATGAGATATTGCAATTTTCAGAAAAGTGCTAACACACCCGAATCCGAGGCGTGCACGAAAGCGAGGCTGGAGCCTCGCTTTCGTCATTTTCAACAGATTTAGAGTGTGTATGAGAATTTTTTTAAAACGCCTCGCTTTCGGTATTTTATTTTACCTGAATCCGAGGCGGCCTCACTTTCGTATATGGAATCGCATGTGTGTATTACCCACCTCCGATTTGGAGTGTATGAAATTATTATTTTTAGTTATCTGTTTACTTTTTTTGTTTTGTTGTCGTTCTTGGGATATGGTCTCGCTTTTATATCTATCTTTTATATTAATAAAACTATACGCCCGCCTCAATCATCATCGCCCAGCCTAAACCGCAAGACCTAGAAAGCTGAAATTTAGAACACAGGTTTATTTTACAACTCAGGATTTTTGGATTTTCAGATTTTAAGGGATGGAAATGAGGGATGAAATTTTTTATGGGAGTATCGATTTTTTTAAAGGTAGGAACTTGAAAATTTTAATTGTAGCTACTCTTCATAAACAAATGATAACGTGTTTTAGCGTTTTTGAATTTTCAGATTTTAAGGGGTGGAAATGGGGGATGAAAATTTGTATGGGAGTATCGATTTTTTTAAAGGCAGTAACTTGAAAATTTTAATTTTAGCTACTCTTCATAAACAAATACTGACGTATTTCAGGGTTTTTGAATTTTCAGATTTTAAGGGGTGGAAATCGGCGATGAAGTTTTTTATGGAAGTATAAATTTTTTTATAGATAGGAACTTGAAAATTTTAATTGTTTACTTATCACAAATAAGTAATGATGTGTTTCAGCGTTTTTGGATTTCAGATTTTAAGTGATGGAAATGGGGGATGAAAGTTTTTATGGGAGTATCGATTTTTTTAAAGGTAGGAACTTGAAAATTTTTAATTGTAGCTACTCTTCATAAACAAATGATGACGGGTTTCAGGGTTTTTGGATTTTCAGATTTTAAGGGGTGGAAATGGGGGATGAAAGTTTGTATAGGAGTATCGATTTTTTTAAAGGCAGGAACTTGAAAATTTTAATTTTAGCTTCTCTTCTGACGTATTTCAGGGTTTTTGGATTTTCAAATTTTAAGGGGTGGAAATCGGGGATGAAATTTTTTATGGAAGTATAAATTTTTTTATAGATAGGAACTTGAAAATTTTAATTGTAGCTACTTATCATAAATAAATAATGACGTGTTTCAGGGTTTTTGGATTTAAGATTTTAAGGGATGGAAATCGGGGATGAATTTTTTTATGGAAAAGTAATTTTTTTTATAGATAGTAACTTGAAAATTTCAATTATAGCTACTTATCATAAATAAATAATGACGTGTTTCGGGGTTTCTGGATTTTCAGATTTTAAGCGGTGGAAATGGGGGATGAAAATTTTCATGGGAGTTTAGATTTTTTTAAAGGTAGGAACTTGAAAATTTTAACTGTAGCTACTCTTCATAAACAAATGATGACGTGTTTCAGGGTTTTTGAATTTTCAGATTTTAAGGGGTGGAAATGGGGGATGAAAATTTGTATGGGAGTATCGATTTTTTTAAAGGCAGGAACTTGAAAATTTTAATTTTAGCTACTCTTCATAAACAAATAATAACGGATTCCAGGTTTTTAGATTTTCAGATTTTAAGGGGTGGAAATCGGGGATGAAAGTTTTTATGGAAGGATAATTTTTTTTATAGAAAGGAATTTGAAAATTTGAATTGAAGCTACTCATCATAAATAAATACCGCCTCTCTGTGGGGCGACACCCGGGCGTCTGACGGACTGCTTGACTCATTCAATGAATCCGCGGAAGGAAGGAAGGGACCGGAGCGGGTCCGGGGTCGGTGGCGCGTGCGCTCCCCACATACATATTTACAAGGTAACAATAATAATGAAAAGGTCTCAGATTCGGTAATTATAGCATAGATTAGGATACACACTTAACACACATACACACACATTACACACTAAAAAAGCGAGGCGGTCTCGGATTCGTGTCCGATGGATACACACTTGCGACTGCAGCGCCACCTATGGCATACACACTGGAACTACGTATTTTTAGACATTTTCATACACACTTACACAACCTGCCAAAACTACCAAAAACGAGGCGTAAAATTTGATCTGCTCTGATTGGTCTGTCAAATATACGTTTTCTGACCAATCAGGGGTCGCTGATTTCAAATCTGGCATTAGAATTTTCCTGTTAAATCCGAGGCGGTCTCGCTTTTGACGGCGCCTCGGTTTCGTTAGTGTGGACGGACGAAACGCCTCGTTTTAGGGAGTGGGCAAACACACACACACACACACACACACACACACACACCCTCACACACGTCAAACTTATAACACCCCTCCGTTTTTTCGTCGGGGGTTAAAAAACGGACTTATTAAGGTGAAATAAGGCGCACGTTCACGTATTAAATTTGAGGAGTAGGTTTTTTATAACGCAAAAAAAATTGGTATGGGAACGTGATCAGCATACATCGGAATCCGCGGGGCACGAATGATTCAAGGTTGTTTAGTGATGGGACAATGTATCCACAAATATCGAAAATCGATCGTTATTTTAGAATAATATGAAATAATATCGATTATTAAAACTAAGAGTATTTCTATATAAAATAAGATATAATAAACAAATGTTGTATTTACTTTGTAGGTACAATACAAATCTGTTCAAACCACAATATTAGTTTTATTAGTATGGAATAGAAAGAATTTGATTTTTTTTACCAACTTACACGTGTTACATCATAATGATATTGAAGACTTTTTTGTTACTGTTATGAAACTGAATCGATTAGGCTATAAAAATCAACCACCTATTTTTTTATTTAAACACATAAAAAAATATTTTAGTAGTGTAGAATTGGGCTATCTAATTCACCTCGACAAACATCATGTCGTTCAGTCTAACTCGCATCGCTTCGCTCATGCTCATTATCCTGAACAGCAAGATGTTTCTGCCGAGGTGAATTAGATAACCCAATTCTACTGTATCGCTGCGGGCAACTATGCTGATTATTTGAATGAAGTCGAGGTTAAATTCTGTTAACTTCAAATCGATAAAACTCAATTTACCTGCTGATATTCATGTATTGATTAGACTGAATGCCGATGAGCTGCATATGGCGATTATAAATGTTTGCAATTTTTTTTTTTTTAGAGACGCTGTAAGTAAGGCATGCATGCTTTATAAAATATTGTATGCAATATTTTTTTATATTCTAAGTATTTCAAGCAATTCTTGCTTTGTCTAAAGCCCACCCGCCCGTGGAGCACTATTAAATTTCATGTAATGAATCTCTTTATCGTTTGCATGCGAGCTATTGTACATACATACTCAAATTGCGACATCAAAATCAAGCAGGAAATTCATCAAGCCCTCCACAACCAGACTATATTATGAAATCTTTCCTATTTCCCAGCTCAGCCCCGGCGAGGTTACATAATAAGCCGGATCGAGCTTGTAATGTTTTAAGCTCATATTCCTAAAGTTTTCAAATATATCGCACAATAACAGAACATCGCTTTTTAAGTAAAGATCTGTATATTGACCCAAACTTTAAACTCTAAATTGTCTCCAAACATTTACAGCATGCTCATAATCGCTTTGCGATATATCAGCCGAAGTGAGCGCGTTGTAAAAACTATCTTTTAACGGTAACTCGATTTCATCCAAGAGTTAATCAATCATTACATCGCTTAAAAACATGAGACAGAGCTCCAAGTTTAAACATGCATGTAATTTTTACAAGTATTTGAAATTGTGATGCTTAAAAATTGGAAAACAGACGGGAATTGATCAAGTGTTTTATTTGAAATTTCAAAGTATTTTTTCAATTTAAAACAGTGCAAAGGGTCTGAGAATAACAAGTAAAAATTGCCCTAGTTATGAAGAGATAAAACTTACCAGTCGAGTTCCTTGAGTCTCGGCGAAGGCGGGGGGGCAGGCACTTACTTGTTCACTTTCCACTTTTCACTAGGCACTTGTACTTACTGCTTACTGCTCAACTGAATGATGCCCGGTACTAGCGCGACGTCAAATTTATACAAAAACCAATGCATAAAGCCAGATTCACATAGGGACTGAAATCTTACAGTAAATACAATGTTTGTATGCAACGATCCACCCGTGTTCCATATTTCATCATCAAAACCGAGTGTGAGCATGTCTTAAAGAATAATGCAATCAGGCGAATCAGCATTTTCACGGGAATTGAAATAATATTGCTTCGCAGGCGGTTGTACAAAGCGAGGCGCTGTGGCGCGCCGAGTGAAATTCGAAGCTTCAATGCCCGGCGGCGGTGTTAATTCGTAAAAATACATCTATGCGACCGCTCTATATGAAATTTTAGGGTTCCGCGCATTAAAAGGAATAAAGGAGTGCTTACAAAAAACACCTGCCTGCCTGTATGCCTGTCTGTCAATAAAAAAAAAAAAAAACTGTAGGGATACTGCATGCGGTATGCGCATATATGCATGTTATTGCACATATGTATGTTGGCTGGGAAAAATTGACTGAGGCGGTAAACCCATCCTCGCCTCATATTAAGCGGTGTAAAGCGTATTATTATATTATTAATATTATGTAAATACAAAATTATTCTCGTAATATGACTACTTTACTTGCAAATGAGAATAGATTTATGCATAATCTTTTTTTTTTTTTTTACTTGTATTTAAATAGTAAATTTGCTGGGGAAATTAAAACTCAAGAAGTAGCTTACATATACATTTATTTATTCTTTAAATTTCATGTTTAATGTATTTATAAAAATAAAAATAAACAATAAACCTTACGATATTATGCTAACACTACAGTGTGGAAAATGTGCATTCTCGGGATATCTTTCTTAAAATATTTTGAGTTAAATCCATAATTTCATTATAACCGCTTTCAACAACCACGTACTGAGACTGCACTGTTAGAACTTCAGAAGCTTCGCTCCCTACTAAATCATACATCTGAATTTTTATTAGATGGTGTCTCCGAGCCTGCTGCGGTGTTATTATGTATGATGACGGCTGTTGTTTAACGGCAGCTTGCATATTCCTTTTTCCCCGTCCTTGACTAGTGGACTGGCTCGCATTTTTGAAAACGCCTGTTTCGTCTATCCCATGACTCTTGAGACGTCCGGCGCTCCGCTCGTTTTTTAAAATATCATTATAAGTTTGAAGTATGAGAGGTTTTGAACTTGCATCGCGATATGTCATGGCTTCCTGATCGCGAATCTGAAAAAAAAACAATTAAACATTATTTTATGTAATGCTGATTTGATGTAATGCTGGAAAACATGAAATAGTTATTATTTATTTATTTATTTATTCTTCCTTTATCACCATAGTGAAACATGGAAATAGTTGTTATTATTATAATATGAGGCTTACCGACATGATGCAGGCGTGCGAAGTATTCGAAATGTAAAGCTGAAGTGCCTCGAGAGCGGAGGGATTCGCATCGCTGCAGCCGTGAAATTAAATTTCATCAATATTTCAAGTAAAACCTGTTCTAACATGTTTTTTTTTTTCATCGAGTAGCACCTGCAGATACATGTGCGAGCTTGCTAGACACGTTCCGCTGAAATCATTGCAGATGTCGCAACATGATTTTTTTTCTTTTTCATCGATTAGTACCTACAGTGGTGTGCACGAGCTTTCTAGACACGCATCGCTGAAAGCATTGCGGATGTCAAATTCGCGCATAGTAAAGCGTTAATTAGGCATACACCCCTTTTTTAGATTATATTGCATGTAAAACTTTTTGTTTTTTTTCATACAGCCGGAATTTATAAAAGGGGGTGGCTTTGCTGAAGATAATCATATATGTGCATTCAGCAGCTGAGTAAGGAATTATATTAGGAGTATAGCGGTCATGAAATTTGTAAAACAACCTATATTATTAGATTTAAATTTCGCTTATCGCTGCGGTGAAAGTGAAAATTCAGCGCCGAGGCATTGCAGTCTTCTACCGAATAGTATAAGATCTTTAGTATGCGGAGCCAGTAATTCCGGGAAAACAAACCTGATTTTAGCACTCTTATTACACGAGAATGGGTTAAAATATAGAAACATTTATCTTTACTCAAAAACAATATTCCAACCGAAATACCTTTTCCTTAGCAAAGTTTTCGATAATATACCTGAAGTAAGATTTGAAAAATTTAATGATAATGAAAAAGTTATATCACTCCTGGAAACATTGCCGGATTCCATTTTTATTTTTGACGATATTGCGTGTGAAAAGCAGAATAATATTCGCGATTTCTTTTCGATGGGAAGACATGCATTTATCGACTGTTTTTACTTGACTCAAACATACTCGAAGATACCGAAGCAGCTTGTGAGGGATAATGCTAATTTGATTATACTTTTTCGGCAGGATGATGTAAATCTGAAACATGTTTACGATGAGCATGTTAATAGCGATATGTCGTTTAATGATTTCCGCCATATTGCGGCGAGAATTTGGAGCGAGCCCTATAATTTCTTGGTAATTAATAAGGACTGCGAAAAGAGTAATGGGCGGTATAGAAAAAATTTTGATGAATATCTTTCCAGCGAATAAAATCTTTAAAATGTCTCGAGGGAAGAGTCAAAGCTCATTAATACTTAAATTTTACTGGTAATAGGTTGTCTTTTAATTTTTTATAACAATTATCATGATAAATATTAATAAAAACAAATCCATCAAAGAGGAAATTATAAAATCTGTACAAGCGGTTAAGAAAAAAGTTAGTGAAATGCGGGAAAATAAAATGCATGACGAGAAAGTGATGGAAGACATGTTCCAGCCAATTATTCAACCGCTGAAAAAAATTGCTGACCGCTCCGCGAATGCAAACTCAGGTCGGGAATTTGAACACTCTCAGGAAATTCATGATGACGATCAATTGAGCAACAAATTCGACTCGCATAACCATAGCAATATTAGCGATGGTGCCGAGTTAGATTCGGAGGAGGAAAAAGATGTTGAGATATTCGAATCTCCTAATACAACTTTCATCCGCCAATCATCGGCTTCTTCGCTAGAATCAGGAAGCGGCGACGCGGGCGCTAATAGACCTCGTCTTACAGATATGATAAAACTGGATGTCCCCTTCGGTGTGAGAGTAGACAGAGGAAAAACAATGATAGGTAAAAACCCTGTTAGAATAGAAAACGATGAGATTACGCTGGCAGGTTTTAAATACAAATTATCGCCTGGTTTAAGAGAGTTATTATTCAAGAAAAGTCCAAATTTAAGCAAAATAACAGCAGCGGACAAAATTAAGTATAAAGAAATTTTGTTAGAAACTAGCGTGCATAAACGAAATTATGATCCCACTAAACCTGTAAAGAGTAATAAAGGTATTAAATATCGGTATATAATAAAACCACTGCTAAATTTGGATCGGAAGACGGATGGCGATGGCTATACATCAGGAAATGGTCTGCCTAGTATGAAAATGTTGAAGAAAAATACCTCCTATGTTTACTGGGATGATCCGAATGAATTAGTCGACCGCCTCCGTTTGCTAATCGCATCGCGGGATGCAGGAAATACAGGCCTCGATAATGAGATTATATCTATTTTAGAAGAGTTAAAAGAATGCGGCGTTATTAATGTATAAAATGTGGTGTTGATGGTTTATACGCTCAGTAACATTCAAACTTTCGCAGCAATTATTTCCGAGGCTTGCTAAAATGAGTATTGATAAATTCGGCCAGCATGTGCACAAAAGACTTAGGCTTTCTGAGCTTCAACGTGATCATATAGATTCATGCTTCCATAGAACTGGAGATGGCAATATTGATGCACGATCATCGAGATTGACAGGGCTTCTGCCCCCGAAAGAATCAAATGATGCTGTTACAAAATCTTATATCGATAACCTCCTTAAGGAATTTTGCAGCAAAAAACAGTTAAGCGATAGCTTTCATCGATTTCAAGCTGATATAAAACACGATATTGAATTGCTACAATCTCATTTCGAGCGAAAGATCTATACTAAAGCAGACGTTCATAGCCTTGAAGGAGAAAATAAATCTTCATAATGGAGGCTGTTGTCGAAGAAATTCATAAACCCGCTCGTAGAAATTTTCCGAGGCGAATAGTAGAGCTTCGAGGCATAGACGATTTATGGCAAGCAGATCTGGCTGAGATGAGAAGTTTTCAACGGTATAACAGAGGATATAAATTAATACTAGTTGTAATTGACGGATTTTCGAAATTCGCATGGGCAGTTCCTGTGAAGACAAAAAATAAGGAGGATATTTGTAATGCGATGGAGGTAATTTTAAAAAAGGGGAGAAAACCCGCACACCTGCAGACCGATCACGGGAAAGAATTTTACAATGAAAAATTTAAAAAATTTATGGTGAAACAATCTATTAATCATTATTCAACATATTCTATCAAGAAAGCTTCGATCGTTGAACGTTTTATAAGAACGCTAAAAACCCGATTGTATAAAACATTCAGTTTAAATGGTAACTATAAATGGGTTGGAAAACCACTTGCAAATATAACGACTAATTACAATAATACAGTGCACAGCACCACGCGTTTTAAACCTGCAAATGTGAGCAATTATAACGCGGCTGCTGTTCATGCAAATATTGAAAAAAGTAGAAAAAAATATGCAAACGCGCTGCTACCCCCGAAATTTAAAATAGGTGATCATGTCCGTATAAGCAAATACAAAGGAGCTTTTGCCAAGGGATATAATCCGAATTGGTCAACTGAACTGTTTAAAATAGCTAAAATAAAAACAGTGAGGCCTGCCTCGTATATATTAAGCGATATGCACGGCCAAATTATATCAGGATGTTTTTATGAGCAAGAACTGATGAAAACAAGATATCCAGATATTTACCTGGTTGAAAAAGTTTTAAAAAGAAATGGGGAAAAAGTGTTTGTAAAATGGCTGGGTCTTCCCGCGTCTGAAAATAGCTGGATAGATGCTGATAACAAGGTATAATTAGTTATAAAAACTTGAAACGCTTGCTAAAACGTTCATTTGATATTAAGTGATGAAAGGGGAGGGAATAGTCGATACATTGATAAATAATTTACCTTTTGAAATTCATCTGCCTGGCTATAATTATTGCGGTCCGGGGACGCGTTTAAATAAAAGACTGCAGCGAGGTGATACGGGGGTTAATCAATTGGACGATTACTGTCGAGAACACGATATAGAATATATGAAATCAAAAAATTTGGGCGTTAGACGTATAGCTGATTTAAAATTGATGGATAGAGCGGGGAAACGTTCAAAGTGTGCTGATGCAGGGAGAGGAGAAAAAATCGCTTCATGGCTGGTGAAAAATATTATGAAGGTGAAAGTGAAAGCGGGGGCCGGTGTAAAGAAAAAAATAAAAACGTTTAAGACAGCGATAAAAAAAATTAAGACTAAATTAGGAAAAATTAAATCCAAAAGCAATAAAACTGTTATTCGTCGGGCGCTTGCTTTTGCAAAAAAGATTATTCCGAGGAATGCATGCATTTCATTGCCTAGAGTAATACCAATTCCAAAAACAGGTGGTATATTACCGCTTATACCAATTTTTGCAGGCCTATCTGCTTTAGGCAGCTTGGCTGGAGGGGCTGCTGGAATCGCTAAAGCCGTGAATGATTACAAAATAGCTAGAGAAGATTTGAAAGAAGCACATCGTCATAATAGCGCCATGGAATCAATCGCTATAGGACATGGTTTATATCTCAAACATTATAAAAATGGAGCTGGATTATTTTTTAATGGTTCAAAAAACTGATCAAAAGGCTGCCTAGAAGAGCGCTTACAAATATAGATATCTTGGAACATGCTCAGGATATACCGCACTTTAGAAATGTGTACATGAGGGATGCCCTGCCTCATAAGCCTAAAAAAATTGAGTGCGGTGTTCTTAATTTGGATAGCAATAAAAACCATGGAACTCACTGGGTGGCCTATGCTAAAATAAATAATTATGCTGAATATTTCGATAGTTTTGGAAATTTACAGCCACCGCTAGAATTAATACATTATTTAAAAACGTGTAAAATTTATTATAACTATAAAAAATATCAAAAAGATCATGCTAAAAATTGCGGTCATCTGTGTGTCAAATTCCTCCGCAAATTTTGGGAAATACATTTATAATGCAGACGTTAGTAAAACGCATTCATTTCGAAAATGTCTTTCACTCTGTCAATTCACGGCACCGATTCCCTCTTAACCAGCAATTATTTGCCTGCACTTGAACTGAACGGAGAATACGAGTGTGGATTGCTCTATTTTGCAACATTTAATTCTATTCCGAATGTTGACTATAAAAATAACAAATTTCATTTTAACGATAGTGATGTCTTAGAAATTCCCGAAGGCTCTTACGAGCTGCAAGATATAAGCGAATTCCTGAAAAATAATTTAATTAATAAATGTAATATTAATATTACATCCAATAATAACACTTTGAAGTGCAGCATCAACTGTTCGAAAGATGTTCACTTTGAGAAGCCAAATTCAATAGTTTCTCTGCTCGGGTTCCCCCGAGAGATGCTGAAAGCAAATATAACTCATGAATCGACTCAAACGATCGCCATTCTACCTACAGCAGTCATAAGAATCGAATGCGATATTGTGAATGGCTCTTTTATAAACGGGAAACCATCGCATATAATTCACGAATTTATTCCTAATTCACCTCCAGGTTATAGGATTTTAGAAAAACCTGAAAATATTATCTACTTCCCCGTCAATCAGCAAACAATATCAGCACCATAAGAATACTCGACGGAGGTAATAGTTTAGTTAATCTTCGCAAGGAAGATATACATATGTGTCTGCATTTAAGAAAAAAATCATGCTAGTGTTCAATAAATTAGCACCTCCCCCTAAACAATGTGCCAGTAACAGACGCATCGCTCGGCAAGAACGACGCGTGATTAAATTAACAAAAGAGAATAAACAATTTTTACGGTTAATCGGATTAATACAAAAATGAGCATTTTCGATGTAACAGCATTGCCCGAGCAAGATGATTCTATAGAAAGCTTTGAAATTCATTCCTATAAGCCCTATGTCAATAGTTTCAGTAACAACGATGAGATTAGAATACCGATAAACCAGCAAGATTTGTATGTACTACCATCAGAAAGTTCCCTGTACATGGAGGGTGTATTTCGTGCGTACAAATCGAATGCTGATAATAAAACTGAGAAATTGCCTAATATGCATTTAATCAACAATTCCATTTTATTTTTATTTCAAGACATACGATATGAGCTTAATGGTGTTGAAATAGATAAAATAAAAAACGCTGGTATAACAACAACTATGAAATCATACATTTCGATGAATGAAAATGAGTCGAAAATGGCTGGAGCATGGGGATGGTATACAGATGGTGTTAATAGCGATGGAAATTTTACCGTTAACATCCCCCTCAATAGAATTCTAGGCTTTGCAGAGGATTTCAAAAAAATTATAGTTAACTGCAAACATGAGCTTGTGCTTTTGAGAAGTAGCAGCAACGTGAATTCCTTAAAACTGAATCAAGGTGAATTTATTTCGGAAGTATTTATTTCAAAAATAATTTGGAGAATGCCTCACGTTAAAGTGTCAGATCGCATGCGTTTAAATTTAGTCAGGCACCTGGAAAAAGATAAATCATTAAAAATTGCTTTTAGAAACTGGGATTTATATGAGTACCCTCTTCTACCTAGAACAACCAAACACACATGGTCTATTAAAACATCGAATCAGTTAGAAAAGCCTAGATTTGTTGTCTTAGGTCTTCAAACGAATCGCAAAAATTCTCAAGGAAACATGTCCGAATTTGATCATTGTAATTTGATTGATGTTAAAGTCTTTTTAAATTCTACTTATTACCCGTATGACCTCCTCTCCATAAAATTTAATGAGTCGAAGTATGCTTTATTATACGAGTTATACTGCAAGTTTCAACAGTCTTACTACGGCCGTCAGCCGAGCTCGTTGCTAAGTTTAACCGATTTTAAAACAAAAGCACCACTTTTCGTAATAGACTGTTCTCATCAAAACGAGACTGTGAAAGATGGGGTAATTGACGTTCGACTGGAAATTCAGAGCCAGCAGGAAATACCTGACAAAACAGCAGCTTACTGTCTTATAATTAACGACTGTTTAATAGAATATAAGCCTCTAAGCAGTATTGTGAGGAAACTAACATAATGGCTCAACCTATCATAGTGGACGTTCAAGGATTTAAAACTTCTGAGAACAAATTTATTCTCAAAGAACTAGCGATGCTTGCAGACACGAATACACAAGTTTTTGTTCTAAAAGCACCATTTCCCTATGAGAAATTAAGCATTGAAGAAAGAAGACAAGTCAATTGGCTGCAACGAAATCGGGAAATTTCCTGGGGCGGGGGTTTCATGCATATGTATGAATTTAATAAAATTGTTAAACCGTATTTTAGCGATAAAAAAATTTATTGTAAAGGTGAAGAAAAAGTGGCATGGATAATACAATTACTTGGAAATGAAAATGTAATAAATCTAGAAAGCTTGAATTGTCCTAATTTTAAGATTTTAGAAGAAAAGTATTGTGATGAGCCATACTATTATAATTGTATAAGTCATAAGAAATGTTGTGCTTTGAAAAATGTAATATGTCTAAAGAAGTGGTGTGATGAAAATATAATTTTTTAAATAAAAGGTTTAAAATTCGATCACATTTATTACTTGGTTTTTTCATTCTTCGGTATAGCCATCGTATCTTCATTTCGATTGCTGTGAAAACTGTAATCTATTTAGCACCTAAACATTACCATTCTGCCATCGGCATTCAGTTTACCGATCAAAAAGCGATTTTAACGCTCAAAGAGCTCTGCAATGCAAACGATCTGCACCTGCATCGCAGACGTAGTTTATAATTGGGCTGTTTGATTTCACCTCGACAGACAGATCGAGCTGTTTGAATCATGAGTATGAGCGAAGCGAATGCGATTATGATTGAGCAGCTCGATGTTTCTGACGAGGTGAATCAAACAGCCCAATTATACACTACTTATTTTACATAAAAAAAAGCCAAGATCCAAAAAAATAGGTCTTACACAATTAGTTCATAGTAAGCTAAGGGGGGGGTTCTGTATCGGAAATAGATCACTTTTGAAGAACAAAGAATTTTTTTTTTCACAAAATTTTTTTTTTTTAATGTTAAATGTAAAAAAAATGTTTTCTTAATCGTTTCGGTTTCGTGCTAGGAACAAAAAAGGCTTCCAACACGTATATCTCTTTCTTTCAGAAATTGTGAAAAACCACAATTTTAGTTTTATTAGTATGGAATAGAAATAATTTAATTTTTTTTACCAACTTACACGTGTTACATCATAATGGCCATGAAGACTATTTTGTTACTGTTATGAAACTGAATCGATTAGGTTATATAAATCAACCACCTATTTTTTTATTTAAATACCTACATAAAAAATTTTTTTACTTAAAAATAGCCCAAGGTCCAAAAAATTTTATATAGGTTTTACTCCCTATATGATACAGAACCCCCCCTTAGCGTACTATGAACTAATTTTGAAAGACCTTATATAAATATGTATTATATTTACTTAATCGTTAACATAAAGTATACATGTTTATATAAGTACTGTAGGTATATAAGTATTCAGGTCTGAAATATGACATGAATAAAATACAATAAACAAATAAATATGAGTATCGATAACAGTGTCGATTGTTTATTGATCGCCGTAGTCAATCCCTAACAAGGTCGTATTCGTGCCCCGCGGATTCCGATGTATGGTGATCAGCATCTGATACACATACGCGTATTGTTACATACTAATGAAAGACCTTATATACTTAATTTACACCGCCTTCAACTCTAGGGTTTGATTTTTTTTATTTCATACATTTTTGAAGGCGGTTTTTTGAAATAGCTTTTTTCTAACATAATTTTTTTAAATCTTGAACTATTTTTTTAGAGAAAAATATTTAGTTGTGAAAACCTAGATATTAAGTCTCTCATATGTACCAGTGATCGGCGTAGGTAATGCTATTCCTGGGATTTGGTTGCTATTATCTTAACGTGGTTAACGTAAGTTACCTAGTCCACTTTAGATTTTCTTTCTGTGAACAAATGTTGTTGATTATATCACCTACAACATCCGCGATGTCAGCCCATAACACCGGGTGAACTAGGTGCCCCGGATCCCGGGATCATCATTCCCGGAATTCCGGGCGATGTCCATATTATCATTACCATTAATGTTCATTGATTCCAAATGGCACTACCTACGCCGATCACTGCTCAAAACACTCATATCTCGTCCTTATCCCTTAGTCGCCTTTTACGAGATGCAAGCGGTGTGCTCGGTGTTGCAGGCCTATCAGGTTTACGGTGGAGAAGAGCAAGGACTACTGGCTGTGCAACTGCAAGCAGACCAAGAACCGGCCCTTCTGCGACGGCGCGCACAAGCACAAGGACGTGCAGGAGGCCACCAGCGTCAAGGTGTGAGCGCACCACTAGCGTCCTGCCGGGCCGGCCCCCCACCTCCACCTGTCACCAACTGAAACTTATACGGTAGCAGACCCTCAGTCCGTCCGTATTCACCTTGTTATATTTAAGTGTAATTTATTAGGTAATTAAAACAAATACATATCCAATAGGAAGAGTATTTATTTTTACGTACTTTTTTTTTTTTTTTTTTTTTTTTACGTACTTACACCAGCGTTTCCCAAATGTTGGTTAGCGACCCGGTATCGAGCCACAAAAAAATATAAAAACCACCTTAAAAAATTTATGAAATAAAAAAAAATCAACCCCTAGGGTTCGTTTTTTTTTTAGGTTTTTATTTCATACTAGTTGTTGCCCGCGGCTTCGCTCGCGTGAAATTCGTATTCCAAAGAAGAATGCAAGTAACTAAGGGCGAGGCCGAAGACCGAGCTGCGTTCAGGTAATCGATAAACCTTCTCAAAGAAAGTAACTAACTAAGGGCGAGGCCGAAGGCCGAGCTGCGTTCAGGAAGACCATAACCCTTCTGGAAGAAAGGAAGGAACTAAGTGCGAGGCCGAAGACCGAGCTGCGTTCAGGTAAACCAAAAACCCTCTTCCGCCTTCGGGCCTCGCCCTTAAAGACTTCCTTTCTTCGATAGAATATAATATCGTTTACTCAATCGATTTATTTCATAAAAATAAAAAAGTAATATTAATAACTAAAGAATTAAAACCTACCTAACAAAACATTAAAATAACTATCAAAACTGGCATTTTCAAATGTTCTTAGAGCACTTGCGGCATTACCCCGCTGGATGGCAAGGCTTACCCTTTGAATGAAGTACATAAGCCCTTGATGGCGGGACACCAGTTGCGTCAACCAGCAGAGGCCCAAGCCTCTTTTGGCTACACTGCTCCACGGACCAAGGGTTCAACCGCAAACGCAACAAATTCGAAATCTTGAATTATATTTCTATATTTGTTGCGTTTGAGGCTCTCCGCCCCAGCCTCAGCCGCGCCAGCCGCTCTTGAAGATGTCCTAAGGTGACTTGGAGCCAATGTGAGAACACAAGTGGCGTCCCACATAGGGCTACTATCTCTAAAATCATTAAACTAGGACAAAAAGACGTAAAACCCCGGATTTTCATATAAAAACCCGGACATTGTTTTTTTTCTTATTAAGAGAATTATTTTATTTTAAACTTTTTGACAAAATTAAATTTTCATATTATTAAAATATTTAACGGCATTACTCACGGTCGTCTCCAAGCTATGGCTCGACGTTTAGCGTCTATCATAGAGTTATGCAGCGGGCGGCATTTTTTAATTTTGTGTAACCCGGACTACTTTAAAAAATCCCCCCGGACGCCTTCAAAAAGAGGACAAATCCGGGGAAACCCGGACGGATGGCAGCCCTAGTCCCACATCAAAGAACTACCCTTAGTCCATGGCACTAAGGTGATAGGATCGGGCCTCTTGCCATCTAGCCGGGAATAACCGCGAGGTTCTAGGATGCACGGTATATTTGCCGTCAGAAGCGTGGACTTTATAATAGAATTTAAATTAAATTAACTCAATCTTAATATTAATTAACTTTATTCGAGATGGTTTAGCTTCTTCCTGAACGCAGCTCGGCCTTCGGCCTCGCCCTTAGTTACTTGCTTTCTTCGAGATGGTTTATCATTTGTCAGAACGTAGCTCGGCCTTCGGCCTCGCCTTAGTTACTTACTTTCTTCAAAAATGTTTACCTTCTTCCTGAACGCAGCTCGGCCTACGGCCTCGCCCTTAGTTACTTGCTTTCTTCGAGATGGTTTATGGTCTTCCCGAATAGAGCACGGCCTTCGGCCTCGCCCTTAGTTACTTACTGTCTTCAAGATGGTTTAGCTTCTTCCTGAACGAAGCTCGGCCTTCGGCCTCGCCCTTAGTTACTTGCTTTCTTCGAGATGGTTTTTCAATTGTCAGAACGTAGCTCGGCCTTCGGCCTAGCCTTAGTTACTTACTTTCCTCAAGATGGTTTAGCTTCTTCCTGAACGCAGCTCGGTCTGCGGCCTCGCCCATAGTTACTTACTTTCTTCGAGAAGGTTTATGGTCTTCCAGAATAGAGCTCGGCCTTCGGCCTCGCCCTTAATTACTTACTTTTTCAAGAATATTTTTCTTCTTCCTGAACTCAGCTCCGCCTTCCGCCTCGCCCTTAGTTACTTTCATCGAGAAAGAATATCGTTTACGTGAGCGCAGATCCGCCTTCGGGCCCGCCTTAAGTTACTTACTTTCTTTTTTTTAAATACGAATTTTATGCGAGCGAAGCCGCGGGCAACAGATATATAAATTTTATTGCACTAATGACAGCGACATAACTTCGACTTTCAATTATTTTTTTTTATTTATCAAACAATTTGTCACCGGCCAGCTCACGTCGAGATGACAGTTCTCCGTTGTCAACATGACATTTAAAATTGTTTTTTACCTTTACTTTGGATTACGTGATTTTTATTATATTTTTTAATTATTACGTTAATCCGGGATATACACTGTCACTATAAAAAGTTTCGTCAAATTCCGTTCAGTGGTTTTTGCGAGATGCGCGTACAAGTAGGCATTTTTGCATTTACGATTTTATTATATGTATAGAAAGAATAGATATGTATAGACTATTGTGTTCAAGTTATAAAAAGAAGAACTGTCATTTTCGTTGTATCTACTTATTTTCAATTTTCGAATGAATATTTTATTCAAATTGTATTTGCTGCCAGTTCTCAAGATATAATTATGTACTTTGGACTACGTGATTTTAAACGCGCAATAATGTTTATAATTGTTTAATAATTTTTTTATTTTTGATATTTTTTTTACGTATTATCCTAACCCGGCATATAAACTGCCACTATACAAAGTTTCGTCTAATTCCGTTCAGTGGTTTTTGCGTGATGCGCGTACAGACAAACAAAGAAACAAACAAAAATTTTAAAAACTGTTCTAACATGTTCAGTATCTCATTTTAAGCCACCCTGGTTAGTTTTTTTCCGAATACATTCAATGTACAGACTTTCTTACCTTTACGATTTTATTATATGTACAAGCTGTGCCCGCGGCTCCACCCGCTCTCATATTTCACTTCACTACTAACCTCATAAGCCATTAAGCGTGATAGTAAGTAGCCTATAGTTGATGGGAAGAATCAAGCAATCCGTAGAATTTTGTTTTATTAAAATCGGTTCAGTGGTTCTCGAGTTATAAGCGGACAGACAGACAGAAAGCAGACGTTGGATTTTATTATAGGTAAGGAAGGAAGGAACATCGACATCTATTTATCAATGGTAAGGAAGATTACTTGCAAGTTTTGCTGAAGGTAACCACACACCATAGTATTATGCTGATTTTTCGAAAACCACTGAACCAATTTCGATAAAATTGAAATGGGACCACCTCGAAAGTATGACCTAACAAAAAAAGAATTTTCTAAATCGGCCCTCAATTGACGGAGAAATCGCGTAACAAACATACAAAAAAAAAAACAAAAAAAAAAATTTAAAAAAAAAACGTACAGACGAATTGAGAACCTCCTCCTTTTTTGGAAGTCGGTTAAAAAGAAATGAGATCCCACCAAAACATATAATATAAAAATATCAATGACGTATCATGTATTCTACTAGACCTCTTACCCGGGCAACAGCCTTCGCTCCACCGCGGTGGAGTAATCATTACGCGGTGAGACCCTCTTGAGACTAGTAGCTCGCGAGCGGCCGAACGCGGCGGACGCGCCGCCCGCGCGCTCCCTGCCGTCCGTCTGCGGCTCGCATCGCCAGGCCTTCGTCACTCGCTCAAGGTCGCGAGTTAAATGCCTACCGCTTGGCGTACCGACTAATGTACAATTAACAGTGGGCTGTCGCTATCCAGACAGACCGGGCGTGTGGCGCTTTCGAATTTAGAAAATGTCGAAATCACGTAATTATTGTGCAGTGGACGGGTGCAAAAGTCAACAGACAAATGAAAACTTGTCTTTTTTTTCATTGCCGAGAGAAGAAGAAAGGTAAGTGTTGTTTAGTAGCATTTTGATTTATTTCTAGTAATTTATTTATTCATATTAGTAGGAGGTCATAGATTTAAAATGATATTATTATATTGCCAATAACATTAGTACGCCGAACAGCGTGGTGTGTATGGCCTAATTCGTATAAGGATAATAGGTACATTGTAGATGATCATTGATCATTAAATTTATTGATCAAACAAAACTATGACTGGAAGGTTGCACGCAATGCACGCTTCGATGTGAGAAACTAATTGTGACGCTAACGCATGCATGAATTTGTTCGCATGAATTTGCCGTAGCTAAATATCATATCGTTGGTAGCTAGAACGATAAAAGTTGGTAGGTATCATCTTCATTTTATTCCTCACAATAAGACAGCACAAAGACACAGCCCTTAACGCGCTGAACGGCGCGCTTTCGAGATAGAGTTACACGACAGAAAGAGAAGCGAAATGTAGGCAATTATCGTGGTTAGGCATGCAGCTCTGGGCGAGTCAATTTGTACTTTATCGCGTCGTCGCAGAGTAGCTATTTCTTTGTGAGTGTTTGTACAGAGCAGCTTCTGTACGGAGTACTCTTTTCTATTCTGTGGCATCGCGCCAGTCATTATGCCCGGTTGTGTGTTGCGATATTGCAAAAATCATACCAAAAATATTGGGAAAACTGATGGCATCTCATTTCATAGGTAAGTATCACTTCATTGTGATCTTAATATATAAGATCTTTCAAAATTAGTTAATAGTACGCTAAGGGGGGGTTCTGCATCATATAGGGAGTAAAACCTATATAAAATTTTTTGGACCTTGGGTTTTTTGTATGTAAAATGTTTTTTATGTATTTAAATAAAAAAATATGTGGTTGATTTTTATAGCCTAATCGATTCAGTTTCATAACAGTAACAAAAAAGTCTTCATTACCATTTTGATGTAACACGTGTAAGTTGGTAAAAAAAATCAAATTCTTTCTATTCCATACTAATAAAACTAAAATTGTGGTTTTTCACAATTTCTGAAAGAAAGAGATCTATGTGTTGGAAGACTTTTTTGTTCCTGGCATGAAACTGAAACGATTAAGAAAAGATTTTTTTTTTACATTTTACATTATTATTATAATTTTTTTTTTTGCAAAAAAAATCTTTGTTCCTCAAAAGTGATTTATTTACGATACAGAACCCCCCCTTAGCGTACTATTAACTAATTTTGAAAGACCTTATATATAATATCTTGTTTTCCATGTGCTTAGAAATATTTGGTTCAACTGGCCAATAGGGCTGGCACAACGCTACTTCAATTTGAAAATTTTGTACATTTTATGTATTGACCTAGCATTGCAATATTTAATTAAACAAATAAATTGAACGCGCTCATTAGGGCTGCCACATATGAATGATTAGAAATAGAGTTCTGGGATATCATGTATGAAAGTAAATAAATATGTATTAAACCACGTTAAAATATGAGAGTGAATTGACCGCTAATTAGGGTTGTCGCTATTCTTGAATTTTTTTTTTTATTAGTAAGTAATTGAGAAATTTTCATGAAAAAAATTTTTTTTACAAGGTTTCCACATCCTACTATGGATCAATACGAGAAAGATGGATAAAAATAGTCCAAGATGATACATTGTTTAAGGGAAAGTGAAAATTTAAATTTGTGTAAAGTGAAATTTAAATTATTTTGTTTAAGTACGGAGGAAGAGTTATTTTAGTTGTGTTTGTGTGTGTAGTCCAAAGTATACCTAATGGTTTTTTTAGTTGTATTTTTTTTATTTTTTTTTTAAATAAATGCTGCACTCTTTATTTTATGTATGTTTGGTTTGGAGATTGTAAGTTTAGTCCAAGGCCAAGACCGCAGTTATTAATTCTTTATTATTAAGTTTAGTTTTTTGGATATTATTCTAGTTATTAAGTGTAGGTATTATAAGAATACAAAACGGCTTTACTCGCGGTCGAAATACGAGCTGTGTGGCTCGACGTTTCGGGCCAAACGTATGGCCCATCATCATGAGCACTCTGGCCGAAATGTCGAGCCACACAGCTCGTATTTCGATAGTGAGTAAAGCCGTTGTTACTTCTTAAAATGTCAAATAACCACGCTAATTTAAAAACCCATATAAGTTTAGGTATGTATTTCAAGTTATTATAGTTCTGTATTTGAAGTTTAATAAATACATAAAAACGTTTTTTTCGATGAAATTCACTATCTGTTTTCTTCTATAATCCTTTAAAACGTCCCACTGCTAGGCACGGACTCTGCCCACTGACATAGGAGGTATTGTTTTTATTGTTTATTGAGTATTCTTATGGCAGTCATATTGCACTCGAACTTGTCACAATTTGTTATATCCGGTTCGATTACTCGTACATGGTGACCAGTGGAAATCAGAAGCAGTTTACACAAAAATACCTTTCATAGACTAGTGTGCACTAGTTACCTAACTTTATTTTTCTTCACCGGAGCGATCGTACCTATTCGTTATGAAATGCACGTATATCAATTCTTATCAAGGAAAGAAATAAGTACATTAGTTAGTGCCCGGGATTTGAACCCGCAACTTCTGCATTGAGAAGCGTTACCACTAGACTACGGGCACAATTAACCATAATACCTACTCGTAAAATAATAAATTGAAAAATATATTTTTGGTAGACTAAATGACAACCCTACGTATTCCAATGCACGTGTTGACTGACCGGCCGGGCCGGCCGGGCCGCTAGCCGCTAGTCGCTCGCTAGCTAGCCCCTCTCCCGCTCGCTTCCCGCCCCGCGCGGCTCAGCGTTCCGCCATCCCGCTACCTTACCTCATACCTCAGCTATTGGCCGTCATTTCTCTGTATTCTTTCTTCGTAGTGCTCACTCTATACATAAAATCTCTTTGAAAAATATGCCAAGTCTTGCACGCAACCTTTCCACCGTAAAAAGTTGTAAGATCCCATTCAGAGCCAAGTCTTTTCATATCATTGAAACCCGAATTCAACAATGTTGCCATAAATTATATTTTCTACTTAATAATAATCAATATTTAGTTACTCCTCTTATATTTAACATCTTCATTTCTATAAAAAAAACACATTGACTTGGCAATCGGACAGCTAAAATATTATAACAATAATATGAACGAACGTAATACCAGTTTGTTACATACATACATATACTATCACACAGGCTGAATCCCGACAATCGGGGTAAGCAGAATAATCGGTGTTGTGCTGCAAGAACTCTGGTAAATTACATCACAACACATTATTCTATTCGAACAAGATTCAATCGATCAAGCAGCAAGTAAGGTTCGAAGACCCACCTGCTGCATGCTATGTTTACTTTGTTGTAAACTGAAAAGGAATCTTTACGAAGCGATCTGTTTGTGCTGTCCGATTGCCAAGTCATGGTGTTTTTTTATTGAAATGAATATGTTAAATTATATGAAAAGACTTGGCTCTGCATGAGATCTTATAACTTTTTACGGTGGAAAGGTTGCGTGCGAGACTTGGCATCTTTTTACCCGACTACGGCGAAGCCAACAGGAGGGTAATGTGTTTAGCCTTTAGCCTGAATGTTTGTATGTATGTATGAGGGTTAGAAAGAGCGTAGCGCCTGGACGAGGCGTCGATTCTCAATGAAAGATATACCAAAATGTTCTAGAACATCACAGAATTGACATAGGATAGGTAGGTAGATACTCAATCTTCATAACGAATTTGTGAAAATCAGCAAAAAATAATCAAGTACATAGAAGGGAAGACGGGACGGCCATTTCTTGCATGATGCAAACGTCAATCTTCTTCTTCTTCTTTTTATTTCTGGCGATTAGCCGATATACGTTCGACTTATTGCGCCAATATCAAGTCTTGAAAGATCCACGGTAATAAATAAGTACTACTTCTCACATAGAGAAAACAAATAATTTTGATATAAACAATGAATAATTTGCACTCAGATGAAGGAGAAAATTAAAAGGGAAAATGTATATGTATACTTTTATATTCACTATATCAAATACAAAGAATATATATAATTATACAAATAGATCTAAATCAGTAAGTTTATAACTTAATATCATGAGTTCTAATAAAAGAGGCTAATAGTTTAAGAATTTTGAAATTATTTGAACAAAGAAGGGATGAAACATTAGTGGGAAGAGGAACCTTAAGCCTAGGGAGAGAATCATAAAGAGGAGGCGTATGCAGCCGGCAAGCAAGTAGAATATGCTCGACTGTACCCTCTTCCAGACCACACTCACATAGCGAAGAGTCCTTAATATGCAATTTAGCTAGGTGAAAAGGAGAACAAACATGACCAATTCGAAGCCTACATATTACTGAAGCAACTGTTTTATTCACATTTAATTTGAAAAACCATGGCTTGGATGGGATCTCAGGCTGGATATTAGCATAAAATGCTCCTTTATATTTACTTGTCCTATGCCAAGCCTTAGACCAAGATTTTTGTTGATAACCCTGAGGCAAACAAATTAAGTCATGACAATAGTTTCTAAAGTTTGATCGGTCACCATGGATCACTGCATCTTTAGCACACTCATCAGCACGTTCATTACCCATAATGCCACAGTGAGCAGGGATCCATGCAAGAACAACTTCAATTTTGTTTAAATGAAATTGAAACAGAAGTTCCCTGATTTGTAGAATAAGAGGATTATGAGTCTTAGTTTTGAAAGGATTTTGAGCAATTGATTGAAGGGAACTTCGTGAATCTGAGAGAATTAAGTTTTTAACCATGGATCCAGATAGATGGATATATTTCAACGCCTCCAAGATAGCACGGACTTCACCTGTATATACAGATGCTTCAGGGGGACTCTTGGTCTTACAAACAATGTCACAATTTTGATGAAAAAGAGAGGAACCTACACATCCAACCGGGGACAGTTTAGAAGCATCAGTATAAATATAATGATAATCATGCCAATTTTCTTTTAGCCAGAAATTAAATTCATCATTCGCTTTTGAAGAATTCTTATCAATTCCAAAATTGAGAACAATTTTAGGGGAATAGATCAGAGCTTGATACGAAGTTTCAAAGAGAGGAAGACTTTTTGATCTATAAGTAACACTGTTCAAAGCAGAGAATCTTTGAAAACTTTTAACAAGTCTAGGGGAAGTTTTATTTAACCAATATCTTTTTGTGAAGGAAAATCTTGATAATAATTGGAGTTTTGGAAGGATTGGATGAGTAGAAAATTGAGCTACCCTAAATAAGTATCTGTCTGACAGATATTGTCTCCGTAAGTACAAAGGAGCATCCACACATTCAACCTGAAGAGCATTTATAGGAGATGATTTCATGGCTCCAGAGATAATGCGCAGGCACTTGGACTGTATAAGATCCAGACTTTTTAAAGCTTTACCGTTTGCTGGTTCAAAAATAAATGTACCATAATCCAGATGACTGCGAATAATAGCATTATATACCAATTTAAGCGAGAATGGATGGGCACCCCACCACACACCCGCTAATGAACGAATAATGTTAATGTTTTTCTCAGTTTTGGACACTATATATTCCATATGAGGGACTCCTGTCATCTTCGAGTCCAAAATAACTCCAAGAAATTTAACTGAGGAAAGTTGGGGAACAGGGGACTCACATACAAAGATAGATAAATTAGGAATATTTCGCTTTCTTGAAAAAGCTACTACATTACTCTTGGAAGGGGATAAATCCAATCCATGAGAGTTTAACCACTGAACTAAGGATTTAATAGAAGAGTTGACTATATCTGCAGCTTTAGAAATATACTTATCTGAGATATATATTAGCAAATCATCAGCATATTGCAAGACACGACATGTTGAATTTACAGAACAAGCCAAATCACATGTATACAAATTATATAAGAGGGGACTTATAACTGATCCTTGAGGCAGACCTTTCCAGAGAGTTCTGGACTGAGTAAGCTGTCCATCTTCTGACCTGAGGAAGATTGTTCTTTGAACTAGAAGGTTGTTGATAAAAAGAACCAACTTTTCAGGCACTCCCAGCTGAATCAGTTTTTGCCTGAGAATAGGAAGATGAACATTATCATAGGCTCCAGAAACATCTAAAAAGGCCGCTACCAAAGATTCATCGCGACTAAAGGCTAAGCGAATGTCAGTGCAAAATATACTTAAGTTATCCATGGTACTCCTGCCTTTTCTGAATCCGTATTGAGAATCAGATAATAGCCCATTACTCTCAGCAAACCATTCTAATCGGTTTTTAATCATGTGCTCTGTCACCTTTGAAAGCACAGAAGAGAGGGCAATAGGACGGTATGATGACCCCACACTAGGATCCTTTTTTGGTTTTAATATAGGAATAATCATCTGAGATTTCCAACTCTCAGGGACAACACCTGTGTAAAAGGAATGGTTTGCTAATTGTAAATAATATTCAAACTGAAGTTATTTAAATATTTAACAAATGAATATGGGATCCCATCAATGCCAGGGGCAGTGTCATTTACATATTTTAACACTTTTTGAAGTTCTTCCAAAGAAAAGGGAGCTTCTAAGGGGTCCAAGGAAGGGGATGGATGGTACAGCAAAGGAATCTCAGTCAGTTGAGGTGACGACGACGGGGCTAGTTTATTAAGAAATTCAAACATCCATAAATCTGATGAAGACTTGGGGGGAGGATCTTCTCTGAAAGCCGACCTATATCTCTTTATGTTTTTCCACACAATAGACGGGGGAGTGATGGGGGACAAAGACTCGCAGAACCTGCGCCATCCTTCTCTTTTTTTCTTATTTAGCATCCGAGTGGTCTGAGCTGATGTTTTTTTTAAATGTAAAAAATTGCAATTGTTCATACATTCAGCATATTTTTTTTCCGATTGCTTTCTCACTTTTATAGCTTCAGTGCATTCTGCATCCCACCAAGGAGGGGATGGACGCCTATTCAGAGCAGAATTCTTTAATGGAATAAACTCATCCGCTGATGAGATAAGAGATTCTACAAATTTTGAATAGCACCACTGAAAATTAATTTCATTGACAGCGGGGAGATTTTTTATCTTTTCATCCACTGCATTTTTAAAAGCATACCAGTCGGCATCAGAAACCCGGTATTTCTGAAGTGGCTTTCTTGAAGGAAGGGGGAAGTTCCGAGAAGGCATCGTCATTAAAATTGGAAAGTGATCACTTCCATGAGTTGAGCTCAAGGTATTCCAGGAGAGTAATAAGGCAAGATCTGGGGAGCAGAATGACAGGTCTACAAAGCTGAGGTTCTGGAAAGGCGATACTCGGCGGGTGGAAGATCCATCATTCAACAGACACAAATTTAGCTCATCCATGATATCTACCATTTTAGAGCCAAATGAGTCCGAGGAAGGAGCACCCCATAAAGTATGTTTGCAATTAAAATCTCCCATAATTAAAAAGGGTTTGGGAATGGAAGAAATGAGAGACTTTAAAACTTGATGAGAAGAAGGGGATGGTTTAGGAACATAAACTGAGAGGAAAGAAATATTTTGCACCCTCACCGCAACAGCATTAATACTGTCACCGTGAGGAGGCAAGATAATGGGAGAATAAGGAAATGAATTATTTACAATGAGGGCGCTACCGCCCCATCCATCCTGTCTGTCATCCCTGAGAATAGCATAGCCGGGAACCCGAAAGTGGGAATCCGGTTTAAGCCAAGTCTCAGAAATGGCAAACACCATGGGAGTGTGTTTATTAATTAAGTAAACAATTTCAGACTTTTTACGAACAACGCTTCTACTATTCCATTGTAGAAACGTTGTTCTTGAGAAGGGCATCTTTTAAAATAGATAAAATAGGAAACAGTTTAGAGGCAACGTTGGACGGTAAAGAGCATTTGGACGAGACAAGGTTCACAAGTAAAGAAATTAAAGTAATGATTGAATCAGAGGAATCACCCGAACACTGAACCTCTGGAGGGTACGCACAGCCGTTAGAAGAGGGAGGAATATCGAAACTCTTGAGAAGAGAATTATGTTCTCTACTGTCATAACCAGGAGAGAGGGGAGCATGGGATCGAGGATTTAAGTGAACCGTTTTCTTATATGAAGAATTAGAAGAATTGATAGATGGAATACGAATATTTCTAGACGGAGTATTCACTGATGAAGTGGACGCCACACTTGCATAAGACCGATTTCCATAAACGGGAAATTTTTTCGAGGCTTCTGGGGACGAAATTGCTTCCTCCGCCATAAGATGTTTAATAGATTGCTGTCTTAAAAATTCTGGGCATTTTTTATTAATGGCAAAGTGATTGCCTCTACAGGTAATGCAGTAGACATCCGCTTCATCCAGAGCACACACTTCTCCAGAGTGCGCCTCACCACACCTGTAGCAACGAGGTTTCGACCTGCATTGTACCTTCGTATGACCGAATCGGCAACAATGGAAACACTGTATCGTAGGGAATTTATACAGATCTACCACAAGTGAAGAATGAACGCAAAAAATTCTTTTGGGAAGGGTTTGACCGTCAAATGTTAAGATGACCGACTCTGTTGGTTTCCAAACGACTGTGGCATCCACTGAACTTTTATAATTTACTCTACGAGCTTTCAATACAGGGCCACATCCTTCCGGGACACGAACCTCTTCTATTATTTGTTCCGGAGACCACTCCCGAGGGATCCCCTTCACAATTCCAATGCGAGTGACGTTAAATGAGGGAATGAAAACCTTGTACTTTTTTTCTAGGAGCATTTCGTTTAAGACAAGCTCGTTTGCATCCTGAAAATGTTTCAACTCTATGGAAACCCTGTTTCGACCAAACGTCAATCAACTGGCAAAGAGAATATAACCACTACGTCAACTGGATGCAGGGGGCGTACGACACCTGAAAGCCATTGTCGTGCCTGCTGTTCCTGTCCTGCGATGCTACTCCTTCGCCCGGAGCGAACCAATAGAAGCCGATATTCGTTTGGTCGGTTATGTAAAGCCTGACCAGGAATATATGAGGGGCCGCCATATTGCGGAATTTCGTTGGAACTAATTTCTTACACTGGCCACAATTATGTTTGATGCTTGATAATCTGTTGTCAATGTCAAAATTGCTCCTGACCTGTCATTTAGGTGAAACGTTATGTCATTGTAGTGAGATTGTCATGAATTGGCCGCCGTAATGTACAAATAAGTAATTATTTTTTGTTCTATCAAGGTGTATTTCAAGCATCTATTTACAGAATAGCAAACAAAAGAGGGACGTAAATATTATTCGTTCTGAACAAAAAACACTTTTTGACTTTACAGAAATACGAAACGTTCGAATAAAAATAGCTTAGGTTAAGTTTTTCTGAACTAGAATTTTTATTAAAAAGTTTAGTGTTTCAGCACGGTCGATTAATAACTTTTTTAATAATTTGTACACTTTGCTTCAGGACATATCTGCAGATAAATGGAAAAAATGTTGTGAACATGTAAATGTCAAGGCTAGTTCTTATTACATTGACTTCAAAATATATATAAAAGATGCATTAAATTAAAATACATTTTGTATATCTTATTGTGTATTTCAGTGCAAAAGTACATTTTGAATAAAAACATCGGCCAATTCAATTTGTACGTACTATGCTAAATGTTGCTTTAAAAATCTGAAAAGTGGCTCCATTTTGACAGCTCTCATATATTCCTGGTCAGGCTTTAACTTGTTAGCTCAGTGGTAAGCATGTAGGGCAAAGAATATAATACTACTAGACTGGGCGTAGAAGAAGCACAAGCCCATACAAAATTTGTTTGCCTATGTTTTAACCTTGGTGGCGCCAAATTTTCCCACTCGGCGAATTTCAGAACTAGCACTTGGCGGGAATTTCGAATTTAATTTATTTTTAGTAGGTAGGTACTGCACATTTAGCCAAACTGTGACCATTTCACACTGATATTCCTAAAATTGTCAGCCCACTTTGACTGAGCAGGCAGGACTGACAATTTTAGAAATATCAGTGTGAAATGGTCACAGTTTGGCTAAATGTGCCAAATAAATAACATCATGAGTACACAACAAATGCTCTTTTATTACGAAATGAAGTGTTTGTACAAGTAAACTATTACACAACTAAATTATAATAAGCAATTTCATCCAAATAATTGGACTGTACATAATAAGTTTGTTTTATGATCTTTTTTTGTTTGTTTTTCTCTTAACAATTTTTTATATGGTGAAGTTCGCCTATAACAACTTGGCTTATAACAAGTGTGTACATAATAACTCATAACTCAATGCTTATATAAAATGAACATCCTCATATTACTACATACTTACAAAATTACATATAATTACAAATGCACGATTTCCTCGAACATTTCATAAAACAATTCGTTGTGAGCTGGGGCGCTTCACAAATGAAGTTTTCTAAATTATTTATTAAATGTGACTGACCTTGTAAGATACAGTTTTAAGTTTGAACTACGACTGTGCGCTACTATGTTACTTGTCATTAAACCTTGCTAATGAACTAACTTTTCTTGGGGTAATATTTGATAAAAGTTTTACTTGGAAAGCCCACATAAACTCTTTAGCTGGTAAGTTGAGTTCCGCTTGTTATGCTATAAAAAAAATTAAAGAGCTATGCGGAACTCATGCTGCAAAGACGGTTTATCATGCCTATTTTGAGAGCATCATGTCATATGGCCTTATATTTTGGGGAAATGCAGCAGACTCAAATAGAATATTTTTATTACAGAAGAGGGCCTTGCGGTACATCCTAAATATGAAAACTAGAGATACTTGTAGGACAGCGTTCGGGGAGATAGGAATCATGACTTTACCAAGTGCATATGTTTACCAGAACATATGCTATGCCAGAAAATACATTAATGATTCCTCTCTTAATTCCGACAATCATAACTATGATACAAGGTGTAAGAATAATGTACAACTAATAAGACATAGATTAGCTAAAACCTCAAAAAGCTTTATTTGTAATAGTGTTAGATTTTATAATAAACTGTCTTCTAACATAAAACAATTAGATGATAATAATTTCAAACGACGGATTAAATTAATGTTAATTGAAAAGAGTTATTACACTATTAAGGATGCATTAACTGACCGTAATTTTATCTAAGAGTTTGACTACTGTTTTTTCCACTAACAAACTTTGACAATTTGACATTTGGATACACTTTGTATCATAAATTTTTTTTTATATGACTTATTACATCTTTTTGTAATAAATGTAAACTAATTTGTATTTATTTTTTGACTTGATTTGGTATCAAAATTGACGATGGCACTATACACCAGATATAGATAATTTAAATAGGCAGTGTGGTCAAATTCTAAAGTATTCATGTTTATGCTGTAAATATTAATGCTCTTGTGAGCGGTAGTATGGGTTAATTATTAGTAAGTTACTATAATATAATACTTATAAGGTACTAACAAAACATTGTGACTTGCGAAGTTTGTTTGTCAGTTCTTCTTCGCATTGAATTTAGAACTGGCGGAGTTTTCGACATGTCCAAGCGTAGGTTACCTACCTACAGTGGCGTGCACAGACATTCGAGACCGGGTAGGCAGGCAGCAATGAAGATTCAAACTAAGTACTTAGGTGATTTAAAAACAAGTTCAATTGTATTTCTCTTACCCTTCCATTATCAGCGTAGTTTTTATCTGTCACATCTTTATGTCCACATGAAACTGTTCAACCAGAATAATTTTTTTTCAATGCCACCTCAGATATCCATAAAATGAATGAATTTTAATTACACATGTCATAAATACAGATATCCAGGGCGGCTTTGAAAAAAGCCTTTTGTGTGATTTAAACAGAATCAATCTCAAGAAAAAGTGTGCAGTGCCATATATAGACTCAAATATCACAAAAAAAACTGAAAAAGATGAAATAGAAATAAGTAGAATGGAGAGGAGGTACTTTTCTTATTTGTATACTAAATCAATGAGCCTATCCTTTTGTAAATATATATCTAACACGTCTTTATAAAATGTACCAGTTCGTTTCATATCAGTGAGAAGTTCTTTTTCTATAGATATTAAAGAAAGGTCTGTAAGTCGCTTTTGGCCTTGATTATTGCGCAAGTATGTGTGAATACGTTTAAGCGAGGAAAATGATCTTTCAGCTGACGCGCTGCTAGCTGGGATGGTCACGATTAATTTGGCTAAACGCAAAGCTTCGGGAAATATTTCAGTTAAATTATTTTCGAAGCAGTGTTGTATGAATGCATAAGGATCAAGATTACTGAAATCGGAAGACTTATAAATGCATTTTAATTCATTTCTAAGGCGATCGCTATTAAATTTGAATTCAGCGTATTGTATTGTAAATTCATTGAAGAGTTGTTCGGGAAAGATAACATTATAATTTAAAAAGTTTTCATGAGAAAGCAACTGATAAAAAGTTAAATTTTTAATATTTGTGTATCGCTGACGAGACTCATTAAGAATATTATCTATTATTTCAATAAAAATTCTCTTAAAATGAAGTTTTATATCATCTACGTTTCGTTTCCTTTTCGGCTGACCACAAATATCTTTGACTTTATCAAAAATCATGTTAAACCGCGATTTTAAACGTTCCATAAAAATTTCGAATTCTTTAATTTTCCGAATGCAAAAACCAATATCTGAAGTTTTGTTTTGAATGTAGTTGTATAAAATATCTGTCTCTTCAAAAATTTCGCCAAAAGTGTGTAGAAGTAAATTAAATTCGAAGTCTTTTAAATGCATTAGAAACGTTGAAGCCTGTTGTAAAGTGTCTCCGTCCCACCTACTTTCACTTTCAGACATATGTTCAAACATTTCTGTCAAATGGGAGCGTTCTTTTGAAATTACATTAACTGTGCGCGAATGGTAAGTCCAACGTGTGACTGCAACACGGGGCATTTTTTTTGACTCCGAGTACTGGTTGTAAAATGCTAGCCGTTTAGTGCTGGTGTGAAAAAAGTTAGCCATTGTCTTTATAATATTGAAAAAACGCTTTGTCTCATTTATACGTTCACAGGACTTGGAAAGAATCAAATTTAGCACGTGTGCAGAACACCAAACAAATAAAGCCAGCGGGCATTTTTCTTTAACAATAGACTGCACACCGTTTTGTTCAGAAGAAAGTACTGAGGCTCCATCGTATGTTTGTGCGACTAATTTCGATAAACATTCATACGTCTCTAATGTTTTGAGCACTATAGCACTGAGAGTTTTTGCAGTCCTATCTAAACTGACATCAACGTAGCCCATGAATCGATCAACAATTTTGAATCCATTAAAATACCTAATAATCAAAACTAACTGTTCTCTACCACTGACATCTGGAGTTTCATCTATCATAACGGCAATAAAATCAGTTTTCTTTAATTGGTATTTAATATTATTAAACATGGCGGTGGATATGGAAGAAATAAGTTCGTTTTGGGTCCGGTTTGATAATCCATTCCAAGAAGAAGTTGCTGTTTCAAGGTGATTTTCTAGGATAGAATCATACTTAGCCAACAAATCAACTGTTTCTAAATAATTGCCCCTATTAAAAGAATCGACCGTTTCATCATGACCTCGGAAAGATAGTTCCTGTTTACCTAAAAAGCAAGTAACATCAATTAGCCTGTAAAATATATTACGATTTCGATCTACTTTCGCGTTATGCCTCTCTATATCCAACTTTGTTTGACTATTTATGCTAGTTTCTATCCTACTTTTACCGAAAGTATGAAATGCTAAACTACATCGCAGATGATTCTCAGACTGGTCATGTTTTTTGGCTGCATTTGAGAAGTTATTCAAATCTGTGTAACCGTTATCATTCCAAACATTCTTTACGGTGGAGAATAAAACACAAGGATAACAAAACAATCGATTACTGCATTGCGAACCAGCCAACCAAGAAAATTTACTATAATACTGCTTGTTGAAATGGCGGAGATTGGTACCTTTCTTTTGGGTGAGTTCAATTTCGGCGGTGGGCCTGCCGATTGATACTATTTTTGCTTTATCGATGTAAGAGAACTTTGAAAAACATAAATGTATTAACTTTATCAAACATATCAGACCACACACTTGACATTCTACACCCTCCATTCTACTTTTGTGAGAAAAACACTATTAAACGCACTCACTCACTGGTACTCACAAGTTATCGAGATCGAGTCTGCTAAAACACTGAAATACAAATTCAATAAGTCGTGTTGTCAAGTGCACGGCCGGAGTGCAGGCGGGTACGATCATAAACCAGATGGAGACACCTACGTTATAATAATATGAGGCATTGTTGTGGTGTTAGTGAAAGGCAGTCCTGCCCTGGCCTACTAAATCGCGCAACGAAACACGCATACAAACGCACAATTCCAGCGTATACGAGAGCGTAACTACACAGAATTTGAGTAATAGTGTGAGCACGATGACATTGTGGTGTGAGTGACCACCAGGCAGTCGTGTTTTGGGCATTCGCCGTTTGGGGGCGTTGCGTCCGCGCGGACGGCGCGCGGCGCGGGCGCGGCGCGCGACAGCGAGATAGTTCAGAGTGCTGAGCGCGCGGCAAATTTTAAATTAGGTACTTATTGGTTTTTTAGTGAAGTCGAGTAGTTCTATACGTTTTAATTAGATTGTTTGGGTGGATGGAATTCGGAGTATACTCAGGGTAGGCAGTGCTTTTCTGCCTCTATGGGATGCACGCCCCTGCCTACCTATGGATGAAATTATACAATAAACAATAAACAATATGTCACTAATCATCCATCACAGTTTTTAATCCAGCAAGAATTGCTGGACTGAGGGATTGTTCTTATTTCCACAGCTTGATCTTACGCCCCCAAACATGTTTTCCAAATTATCTTGATTTAGACAGTTCGTTGAGACTAAATAAAAGTCTAGACGTTGTAACATTTTAAACAAACGCTCAAATGCTTCTATTGTAGCAATCCACTAATTTTGGAAGGTTGAGTGGCCCTCGCTCCTAACCACTTTCAATGTTTAATGGCTTGCTTGTGTTGTTGCCCAAAGAGCTGGTCCACATCTTCTACGAGGTTCGCCGTTGTCACTGCTTACAGGGGCAGCTCACCTGTAACATATTAGGAGTAATCAGCATGTATGTATATATTACTAGCATTTACCCGTGACTGCGTGCGCATTTATATTAACTGTTCAGCCCGCTGGCTGACGGCATGCCGTGACGTAGAAGTAAATTGATTCATTGGATTCGGATTGATTGATTGATTGATTTTCAGTGGTAAGTCCTACCACCTTGCAAGGATGGAAAGGATTTCCTTCCAGTGTTTTCCTTCACTTGCCGGAGCGACGACGGGCAAATTGTAAAGATTTTTGCAAGGACTGGGATTCGAACCCACAACCTCGCGCTTGAGAGGCCAGTAAAGCCCCAGATACTGAGTGACTCATCGCTTATGCTGTCAATTTCACTCACATCTTTTCTGTACCGTTCTGATTGACTTCCATAAGTATTGTACATACCATTGGTCTTACCTTTCAAAATTGTTCAAGTTAGGTGAAGGAAATCTGTGATATGATCGTGCTGCTTCGACCGCGTGTTTTGCAGAAGACGCCCCACATTTTAGGGACTTTCATGGTGATATCTGGGAAACAACACACCAAGATTTTATTTATAAGGTTATTAGTAACTACATATGTACTTTGATTTGTGGTCTTCTTCTTCTTCTTTTTTTAAATAGTGGCAACCAAACGAATAGGAAATTCGTTTATTACTGCCAGTATCCAGTGACGGAGTTGCACGGTATAAATTTGTGATTACTTTTTATAATATATAAAACAAAATAATTTTGAAAGGAACGAAGCATTTGAAGTTACTAGTTTGCATGCACAAATTCTGGAAGATTTGTGGTCGGCCGTTGTAGACAGGAACCTAAATTTGTTAGCTACTGCGGAAGTTGAGTCAGAGGGGAGTCATAAATTTAGTCTAAGGCTGCAGACCCTATTTTACATTTATCGGATAGGACTGAGTGGAGAACAGCGCCACTCAATAAAAACCTTACATAATTAGCCAGCAGCATTGTTTTTTTTGTTCATTGTGGATCTCTCGTAGTAGAGAACTAGAGACGTATTTCAATTTCCTGTACACAAAGGCGTGCGGCATCCATAATGATTATGGATGATACTGCGCA